>JAYRBT010000178.1:21044426-21081861 GCA_036023395.1 Myiotriccus ornatus | reverse complement strand
GCAGGCTGGAAGGTGTAAAGACCTTCCCCGGTTCTTCGTTCGCGAAGTCTGGCCATTATTACAGAAGACATATGAGTCCACTGAGCTGAGAAAGAATATTCTAAGAAGTTTATGTTATGACTATGCAATAGGATGACTTGATGATTTACTGTGGATGAAGATCACATGCCATACATGCTTGTGATCCCAGCCATTTATTTAGTAGGTTTCATGCTGCTCTTAAAAGACTGAGGCAAAGAGCAAATCTCATATCCAGTTCTTCTCAGAGATTTTGATGCAACAAAATTGAATGGAATTCATTCCCTCTGACACTGCACTCAAAGAGTAAACTATTACTTTGGAAAATAACTTTTTAAAAAAAACATATTTTGGAAAAGAACTGTTCTGGTCAGCTTTTCTGTACAGGTAAACGCATCTGATGAGGCTATTGCCATATAGTAACATTCCGGCATTGATAGGAAGCAATTTCCTTGCTGCCGATCAAGCAACATTTTACATAAAAGCTTGCATATACCTTTCTATGGCAGGTGATGTTGAAAATAAAAAAAAAAATTTTTTTTTACTATTAATTCTTACATTTTCTGAGCAAAAGTGAACGCAGTAGATACAAGTTTTGATCATGACACTCTAAAGAACAAGAAAAACATACTAGTCTACACATGCATTAAGGGCTGTGTGACAGTTTGTCACTAGATTAATTATAGTTTTGTAATGAAAAAAATATATTTTTCATAATCTGAAAGAAGTTTGGAAGTTTCTAGAGGAAAATTTATCACCATCTAAAGTGGCAGACAAAACAAAAGAGGAAAGCCTATGAAATGAAGCAAGACAGAACTCCATTATGTCAGACATCTAAAACCCCTGCTGTTTCTGACATAGTAAAGAAAATTATTCGACTTTTCTAGTTGACCTTTTTCTCACTGAAGTTATAAGAATTTTTTAAGTAAAAAAAGAAAATTTGATTACATTCATGGAAAGCAACCAACTTATTATTTAATATTCCACATTTTCACATGACTGGATAATGTTGTTGATGGATAATATGCAATTTGTTGAAATATAGCAGGGAAACTGATGCATATGTTTCCACTTACATATGCAATTCACTGAGTAAATAAGTTTATTATTTTTCTTTTAGGTGGAAGAACAAATAGAAATTATGAGACATAGCATGGGGTATAGTCTTTTTCTGTTATAGAGTTATTCTCTAGAGTTACTTATATTTTTATTATATATTTATATTTCTAGAGTTATTTATATTATAGAGTAATTTTCTAGATTGTGAAAATTGGTCACTGAAGGAATTTTGTAGAACTGTTTAAAAAGTATGTTGGGAAACTACTATGAAAGAAGGGGACATACTGATGGATTCAGAATAGCATCTTCAAAATAGAAATATGATAAATAATGCTTCCTAAACATAACCGTGGAATACCTTAGAGGTTTCTGAAATCAATTTGCAAATAAAGAAAAACTCATAAATCTTACCATTTTTGTAAGAAAGAATTTATAGCATCCTCCCCCTAGATGCTATAAAGAATTTTGGACATCAAAAGTATGAGGAAAGCCTTTGAGTTTCAAATGAATACAAAACTAGTTTTCCTTGTCTACGTTTTGCCACTGCTCATTTTGGTTGAACATTTGTTTGAAAGGTGCTTATTCTATTGTTCTCTGCTCATTAGCTCTTCTAATATTTTCATTAGAATAAAAGTTACTTTAATATGACCACATAATTCTAATTTGCCTTTATTATTTCTACTCTGTGCAAATTTCCCTGGATCTAAGTTAACAACCTCATTTGTCTATTTGGTTGTCAAGATGTGAGAGTATTTCTAAGGCACTTTTCATGACACATTTTTCCCTTATTGGCAGTAGCAGATTTTATGGCTATTGTCTCACAAGCTATGCTGCAGTAGCACAAAGCTTTTTGAGGGCATCGAGTCCCTACCAACTTGCAAAGCCTGATGAATATTTTCATCCTGACTTGGTAAATGAGTCACAACCTTTGTGAATTGCCTGAGGGAACAAAGCAATTCAAGGGAAGAGTCATTTAGAGAACTCATCTTTGCAGACTCCCGTGCTCTGTTCACTAGTTAACAAGGGTCTTTTTGTAATCACAGTAAAATTCTGATTTCTAAAAGTGGGAAGGATCAGTCTGTACATGCTGTGTTCATATAGGCTTACTTAAACATAAGCTATTGACCAGTGGCAGAGACAGAATAACTAACTGAACTAACTGGATCTCTGTTTTGACATGGTTCATCAATTTTTATACTTGGGCAAGAGACCTTACATCCCTCCTCAGGTAGCTGGAGGTAAAATATTATTTCATTAATATGATTAATATGCATTCATCAGATATATGAATGATCTGAACTTAACCCAGTTTTGAGGAGACCTGGCAAGACCTTGTTGAGCTGTACGAACAACCACCTCAGGTATCCCTAACAAAAGTCTTTGTGAAAAGTAGGGTAGGACACTAAGGGAGGGTGGGGGAGGAGCTCAGTATTACTTTTTGAAAGTTCCAAGAGCAAGCTACAGGAGCTCTCTCAGTTTCAGACCTGCATCTCTTCTGTCATCCTCTATAGTTACACAAGTGTAATTTAGATTAGACTGGAAATGTGGAAACAATTTGGCCCGTGATGCATAAGAAATAGATCCCTTCTCTGATCCTTTTCTGTCAAGCTTTAGAGTAAAGAGCAAATGATCTCTACTTCCCTTATTAAAATATGGTTCCTAATATTCAAAGGAAATAATCCATAGAATAAGAAGGCACTGTTAAGACATAGGTAATTTAGAAGGTGGCAGAATGTCTTATGTAAGGCTAATGGAAATGCAACACGACAAAGGTTTTCACAGAATCACAGAATACGCTGAGTTGGAAGGAACCCACAAGGATCGAGTCCAACACTTAGTCCTGCACATCATCCGCAAGAGTCACACCATGTGCCCAAGAGCATTGTCCAAACCCTTCTTGAACTTTGGCAGGCTTGGTGCTGTGACCACTTCTCTGAGGAGCCTTTTCCAGCACCCAGCCACCCTCTGGGTGAAGAACCTTGCTCTAATATCCAACCTAAACCTCCCCTGGCACAACGTCAGGCCATTCTCTCGGAACCTGTCACTGGTCACCACAGAGATCAGTGCCTGCCCCTCTGCTTCCCGTCATGAGGAAGTTGTAACTGCAGTGAGGTCTCCCCTCAGTCTCCTCTTCTCCAGGCTGAACAGACCAAGTGCCCTCAGCTGCTCCTCATACAGCTTCCCCTCAAGGCTCTATCCCCTTCGTTGCCCTCCTTTGGATGCTCTCTAAGAGGTTAATATCTTTCTTACATTGCAGTGACCAAAACTACACACAATATTCAAGGTGAGGCCGTACCAGTGAAGAGCAGAGTGGGACAATCCCCTCCCTTGACCGGCTGGTGATGCTTTGCCTGATGCACCCCAGGGAATTTTTAATGCAGCTGTTCTTTTCACACAGTGCCTGTTGCAACTGTGTGTTACAATAATATAAAATTGCTGTCATTAATAGTATAGGCCTATTTTGCCTGCAGAATTAGGCTCAGCAGGATGGATCATTATTAAATTGCAGAAAACATTAAAATAAACTCTGGGTATTTAGGTAGCTAATCTGGATAAAGCGTTAAAACCATGACGCAATGTTGAAGATAATGTAAGGTTGGAAAGCAGCGTACCGAGAGTAGACTTGGCAGAAGAAATTGAAGTCTGTCCTTTAGTTATCAAACAAACAAAAAATGCAGCCAGTCACTGAAACTGTTATAAAAATGCTGTCAAAACCATTAAAACTGCTTTTCCCCTTATATTTTTCATGTTATCTGAGGCCCAGAAAAAAGACTTGAGATATCCCAGCCCAGTTTCACTTTGAATTGCTGTATCTTGCAAAGTAGGTGAGTGAACATCCCATTTTCATTATATTTGATTGCAAATCTTTAGGATTGGAAGGTATATATTAGCAGTGCTATCAAACGGATATTACTGTACACACCCCAGTACTGCCACTGTTGGTGGTAGACCTAGAATTCTGACCTATTGACCATCTGGCCTTACCCTGATGCAATGTATAGGAGAAACAAGATGCCTTGGGTTCTTATTCTGAGCTCCTGACAACATCTAAGACAGCTGGGATTCATGCACAGCTCAACCTCACACAGCCCATGTCAATAGTGAGATGTTTTGTGTCCAAGTCGTGAGAACACCCTGGTTGCTCCTTAGCAACTGACTGCTTGCATTCAAAGAGGTCATTGCCACGGGAGTCATGATGATGGTTTCTTACCAGACTTGGTAAATTCCTTGTGTAGGCAAAGAAATTATACTGATATCACCAACTGAGTAAACAAATATGGAATTCCAGTAAACTGAGAAATAGGTTCTGTATTTTTATTGAAATGAAGGACGAAGGATCAAAGGCCTCTGCCTCAAAGCAGAGGCATCCAAGAGGGTGATATATGACAATGCAGAAGACTCTAAAACAAGAGAATAACAAACTGTGCTTAATTCCATGGTAATTCACTCTTTGTGAAAGACACATACTATTATTCTCAGGGTTAGAAGGTACTTTCCCAAACTGAACATCCAGGGAATTTCTCTACTTTGATGCCACTGTCCATTTTTATTTCATAATTACCCAAAAAACCCCATGATTAGACCCTAAAAAGAAAGAGGGTAGGGAGCAAAGAGAGAGACTGAAATCTGGTCAGATTAGAAAACATGTGGAGCAAGTCTGATGAGTGAATATTTGTTTCACCCCAGTCTTGCTGGTGTTGACCAGGAACAGCAACACTGTTTCTCTGCCAGGCCAGTAAGGGCATGCTCCCATAGCTGCAGCCAAAGGGTTGGCTCCGAAGGAGCATTGCTAGCAGGATGGCACCAAGAGCAGGTAATACAAACTCTGCCAGATTACAAATATTGCTTTCTCAGATAATGAGGAAAAAAATGGTGAGAGATCTTCACAGATATTTCTTAACCTATATTCTCACCTTCTCCCCTTCTTCAGCTACAGAAGCAAGGTTCATTTTTCCATAATGCATTGTATAGTGGAGCTTGAAATCTGCAAGTGAAAGGCATAGTGCTGTTATTATTACTTACTGTTATAAAAGACAACACAGGGATTGCCATCAGTGAATCTGTCTGTCAGTGTTAGGTCTGAAATTTGCAATCCTCAGCAATCTGGGTAGGTTTAAGGAATAATTTCTGTTATTTGTAATATACAAAGCAATAAAAGGCTACTAAGAATGATTAATAGCCAAAGTGAAGCTCAGACATTTAATCGATTTCAAAAGCCATTTATTGCAAATATATGAAAGCAAAAGAGATTATTGCTATTATACAACAGAAAGGAAAAAAAATGCATCTTTTTCTTCTTGAAGATGCTGAGAAAGTATTCTGCATTTTCTTTCTCTGCTGGATTTTCCATTAGAAACACATGCTGGAGGAACAAGTGGGATCAGTTAACATCACAGCCACAGACACACCTTATTAAATGATCAAGGACAGATACTGTTAGAGGATAAGCTGAAAAATTGTTCACAGAAGCAGCTGGTGCAGAGCAGAAGTGACCAGACTGGACAATGAGGGTTTTGTGTGAAGATATGTTTGAATTTTTCTGCCTGAAACTCTGTGCTTGTTATATAACCTCTCTTGATTAATTGAGCCTCCATGCCAGGTTGTCTGCTGCAGCTGAGGTGTATCTGGCACAGCCAAAGGGGAACTGGCACACCACACTGCTGCTAAGTTTTACTTTGTTCTGCCCCAAGACTAGGACAGAATAAGCCATAGGAATACTTGGTGACCCAGATGTTTCTGTGTTGGTTCTGTAGCACTTGAAGACTCTCCTTCATACCAAACACAATGTCCACTAGTTTGGCTTCACACTGGTCAGAGCAGTCCCACAGAGGTTCCAACTTCAAGAGGACATTCCTGGAGGCCAAGTCCTCTGGTCATATCCAGTCTTTGCACAAGGTAGGAAAAAAGCCGTTCCACTGGTATGTGCCAACCTGACAACTGCTTATGTCTGGGGGACCGAGAAGGCATTAGGTGCATTAGAACAAGTGGAATTTGTTATCTTGAACATGTACGTGAATCTGGTATTCTATTTTTAGGTCCCAAGTGGAAGAGGTCTCAAAAGGGTATTAGGGGAGAAGTCATGATGTGAAGAGTTTTCCCCTTATTCCATGAAGTAGTAAGGAGTGACCAGAATTAAGAAAGTCTAGCTAGGGAAGCCTGCATGCAGATGAGCTTTTTTCATTTGTTTTAAGCATTTTTCTTGGCTATGTTCCTACAAATAAGAGGGGTTTATTTCAAGAAGTTGAAGTGAAATAATTTACCTGTCCTTGCGAAGCAGATGAAAATTGGGATATATTGCCTCTGAGAAACAAGTAGCTGGCTCTTTGCTGCCTCTTGAAAGGTGTGTTCATGCAGACACGAATGCAAAAGACCAAAACTTAAATCCTATGCAATACTGGATGGAGCATTGGCACTACCTTGTACTCTTTCTGTTTCTCCCTGTGTGCTATAAGAGTTTCTTTATGGGTTATTCTTCTATATAACTGCTTGCTATACACAATCTTTTCTCTTTTTTTTCTTTAATATAAATAAACTATCTTTATTAAGACTGTAAATTTACTAAAATGTTATAGATTCAGATGAATCAATAGCTCTAATGGTTTGGAAGAGAGTTTTGCCCAATTGATTCATTTGGATTATCTGAGTCAGGAGATATAAACTACAGTTCATAGATTTTATGATGCCCAAGATGGCTTTGCCTTCATCCAGGAGGTAACCAGTGATGCCTAATTAATGCCAAATGTTTCAAACACATACTTGCTGTATCTACTATAGACTTGGAGCTGAACTCAGAAATTTATCTTTCTTCCTGCCTCATTAAATACTATTTTGAGCTTCACTAACATACAGCTAGTGATCATGTCTTTAAGAGTATTTGCAAATCAGTCACCTCTGACCTGGAATTAGTTCTTAAAAAGTTTAAAAATCTAGAGTCCTGTAAAACAGACTGCATTTTGATTCCTCAGGGCTTATATCAGGTGAAGTTTGAGGGGATATTTTCTCCCTTGTCCTGATGAGCTTTCTTGGTAAGAGGAGCTCTTCTGGTAAGAGTTTCTCTCCTCCTGCTAATCTGTACGTGCAATGTACAAAATTCATTCTCAACTATGTTTTATGGTTGTATCTGTAAGTTTTATGGCTAGATTCTGGTTATTGACTGCTTCTCCTCAGAGGAGCATTTTCCAGTATAAAGGAGTCCCCAGTGGCACAATACGTAGGTATTACTAATGCATCCTTCAGCAAATTATCTAGGCAACAATTACAAAATTGAGACTCAGGTAGTGAAAATAATTGAGTTCTTTTCACTACAGTAGCTCAATTGAGAAGTTAGAAGAGAGTCTTAATTTAGGCTGACTGGAAATAGAAGTATTGGGTTCTTTTCTCAGAATACAAAAAGTGCACTCACCTGTGTGTGGCATCAGAGTTGAAACTCAAAGCCTCCCTGTGCAAAGGAATACTTCCATCTGCCAGGATTGCACTCTACTCGCAGCATTTGCAAGCTATCTTAGCAGAGGTCACCCTTAGCAAATGCCCTTCTCCTTTAAAGTTGTGGCTATCATGTGAAAAATAAAAATCTCTCTGGAACTATTTTAGAAATTAAATCTGCATTTTTAATAGCTTCAGTCTGGCTCCTGCTGTGTTTTTCAATGAACATTTTCTGATACCCTGGATGAGATTTGCCTCAGTTTGTATGTAAAAAACCTCTGCTCTTCTGAGGTCAAGTGACTTTATTGGATGATCTGTACCTTTGAAAGTTCCTCTGACTATCTTTGTTACCAATTTGAAGGGCTTGGCAGAAAGATCGAGTTGAGCATTGTGATCTGAAATTGATTGGGATCAGACTCATTCTAATCATCTCTGGCACAAAGTAACGTAACACAGGGCTCTCTGCCAAGAACAGTCTGATCTCAGCTCCAGAGTGCTTCACAGTGAAGTACTGCAGCCCTTGGGCTTCCATGGAGAGCAGTTGTTTTCCTAGGGTGAGAATGGAGAACAGGTTTTTGGATTAGCAATGCTTTTATTTTGGAGGGCCTGTAAGGAATATGGAGAACAGCACCTGGTGGGCTCCCGGGAGATCTGTGTTGTTTTGTCTTGCACAGGTGGAATTTCTGAATGCCTTTCCAATTTAGTGTCAGAAGGAAAGGACTGCAGCGACACAAGTGTGAAACACAGTAGCTAAATCTCACTGGAGCCAAGTAGTCATAGTAAATCAAAAAGATTAAATTGTAAATATTGTATATTGCCTCTGTCACTAGCAGAATGTGCTATGTATGGTCTAGTTTGTCTTTATGTTTTATTGAGAAAGATTCCCAGGACAGCCATGGTTATGTCTCTGGGGAAAGGAACAGAACAACAAAGACACTTGCGGATTTTGTATAAGCTCTTGGGGATAACAAGTGATTGTTTTGAAGATTTTAGGTCTTCAGGATGGGCTTTTGCTGCTGGCTCATTAACTTCAAGAAGAATTTAAACAATTCAGTTTGATTCGATGCCCCATGGATGGAAGAAGACTTTGTCCTGTCAGTGTTTTCCTTTCCATTATGAGCAGCTCGTAGTGATCTCATAAATGTCTAGAGGAAAGCTTAAGGAAATAGCCAAATGTCAGAGATAAAAGCAATCTCGGGGTTAGAATTCTGCATGCACATAGTTAATTTTTATGTTTCTTTAATATGAATGTAAGTTTTATTTAATTGTTATGAGATGTTTCTCTGAAGAATGGTTAGTACTATCCTGCAGCTTGTTTTCCAGTGTTAAAGTGCCACAGGCATCATATTGGACTTTATTATGCACATTATCTTTTAAAATTATCTCCTGTGCAACTTTTTCTTGTTTTCAAATGAACACCACTAAGATGAATTAAAAGAGCAAGGGGATCAATAGGTGTTATAAAGACAATATTGTGTTATGAAGGCAATGATATAATGTCAAAACTAAAGCGGTTCAGAATCAATTGTAGGATGTTCTGCAATTATTGCATAAATTTGGCTTTGCAGGTTTATGGCTTAAATTTCCAGTTGATATGAGACTCCTGAGTAATGTTGGAAGTGATTCATTTTCATGATGCCTCACTTCACCATGTCAAACAAGCACAGTGGTCTCTACCTTGCAGTACAGGCTTACTGTGAGACACTGAGATAAAGGAAGTCACATAACACTCCAGAGTGATAACAAGAATTCCATATGTGTAAATACACACACAAGTATTTCTGGATAGACACTGCCTATGACAAACCTAATAAACTAATTGAATTAATGAGACAATGGCTCAGAAATTCATAAATATCAGACTTAGCACTGGATTCACTTTGGACCCATATCTCCTCTAGTCCTAATTTTCCAGTAGTGAAAAGAAAGATGTGTGTTTGCATATTGGATCACTACTAGGTTATTTTTCCATTTGCATACAAATAAAAACAATTCTGGTCTTTGATTTTGCATCTCAATGAGTTGTCTTCAAATGAAATTATGCCATGACAATTTTGCTATTGACTTCAACTGGGACCAAATCTTTGCTTCTGCTGTCTATCTCTGCATTTCAGCTAGTAGAGGAAGGTAATATATAACTGCAACAGCATAAGATATTTAAAGAATGACAAAGAACATGGAGATGCCTAAATGCAAAGCATGTTATCCTAAAGTAGCTCCTGATGGGAGGTATCTGTGCCTGCAGTGCCATGTAGTAGAGTTCATGTAGAAAGAATACAGGAACTGGAGATGCAGCTGAAGTTCAGATGGAAATTTATTAGATGGCTGAAAGATGTCTTGAGGAGAAGAATGGTGAAGAATCCTTTTATAGTCTTGAAAACTTTTATGTCATGAAAACAAATGAAACTACTATTCAAAGATGCAATTAAATCAGTCTTTAGACAGTGGACATGTGAGAAATTATGAAGATGAAAAAAAGGCAAATGCCTAAAGAAATACCTCAAGGGGATAGATAGGACTCTATTAATAAGGTCAGCTCTCCTAAGCACCTGAGGAAATTATGAAATTAAAGTTTATCAGTATTTTAAATACAATGAAGGCATAGTGTAGTAGAAAAGTAATCATGACTAGAACACAGATTTAAGAAAATGCAGTGTTAGGAAAAGATGAAAACAAAGTCAAAGGCAGTGGAACAGATAGATACATGAAATGGTAATCAGTAAAGAAACAGAACTGAGATTAAAAGACATTGTTGGGGCGAAAGTGAATGAGTGTAAGTAAAGGCTGGAAATTAGAAAGTTCCTAACATGTAGGAGCAAGTGGAGTTTGATTATTTCTAGGAAAAGAATGATGACACAAATGCCTATAATGACTGAAGACTATGATTGATGATTCTGAAGTTTACACTTCTACCATTCAAACGCTTGAAAAGGTAATGCCTCTATATAGGTTTCCCCATACAGTAAGCAGTCTATGCATATAATTTTCTGATAATGCACCCCTATTGCCTTTGTAAGATTCTTAAGTACCTGCAATACAAAGTAATCTACCACTTCAGTCAAACAGATTTATGCACTTATATGAGTTGTAGCAGCAATGGGGCTGGTTTAAAAATTGCAGTGTTTTAATTCTTTCAGGTTTTTCAGTAGCAGCAACACAATCTGCTTTTTGTTACAATGGTTTCTCGCCACTGCCACAAAGGCAGCAGCAGTTGGCAACTGTCAGAAAGCTTGTCTGTCTTTAAATACATATAACTGCTAAAGGAAGAACAGTAGTTTCATAGACTGTAAAAGTATTAAAGCCCATAGCATTAAAGAGATCCCTGATTAACAGAACCCAAACAATTGAAAAGTATATAAGTCATACACACACAAAACCCAATTCTTTATACACCAATCTTACAGTTCCCTCAGTTTCACCCAAACTAAATTAAAATGAGAAGCTTCAGGCAAATTGCCATTAAATGAAAACTCTTAAAAGGAGAATGTACAATCTAATTATACTGTTACAAATGTGTACCTTTCATCTACAAGGCTGGTACTCCAAATTGTAATAGTCAATTATGATTATATAATCTATTAAAAAGAATAAGCAAATTACTATAATGAAAAAGATAAACCTACAAAAGAACATGAAAGACATCTCTAGTGGCACAAAGTGGTGTAACAGTAGTACCATATACAATTTCCTTTCTCTTGTAGCTTGTATTTAGATTATGTTGCAGAGATGGGGTGCTGGCAGTCACTTCCTGGATTCTCATGAATGTATTCTCTGTGGCAAGTTCCCACTGAATTATTATTTACAATATCCCGTGAATACAGCTATCTGGAAATTAAAGCATGAGGCTCTTAACTAAAGTAGTAAACCATGGTTAAGAGAAGTACTTTCTTTAATTTTGCATGTCATTAATGCATTATTTTCAAAAATGCCTGCCTTCTTTCCTTCCTTCCTTCCTTCCTTCCTTCCTTCTTTCCTCCCTCCCTCCCTCCCTCCTTCCTTTCTTCCTTCCCTCCTTCCTCTTTTTTTCACAATTTTTAATTACATAATGTCACAGTTAGAAAATATACTGAGAAGTGCTAAAGCATGATCGAAATTATGGAATAGTTTCTATTCTGTGAATGAACAACTAGAACAGGGCCTTTCAACCTAAAAAGATGAAACTAGGGGAGATATGAAAACTCTGTAGTATCATAAATGATGGTAGGATGACAAATAAGAAATCTATTGACCACCTTTGCAAATACAAGAAGTTAGGGGTCTCAAATGAAACAAAGAATTTACTTTATGCAATGTGCGGGTCAGCCGAGGAATTTTGTAATAGGACATGGTGGATAGTAAACGCATTCAGGCTCAAAAAGTGAATGAGCAAATTCATTAAAGAAAAATACTCCAGTGTCTCTTGAACCAGTAGACATTACCACTGCCTTAGGGAAAATCTGAACTGACTCTTTCGAGGCTGTGAGAACACAGCAGATGTCTAGAGAGAAGAGTGTAGGAACAAGGTAGTAACATACTATCAGCTGCTGTCAGAGACAGAAATCAAGTCAGCTATTTTGCTGCAAACACACCTTATGTGAAAATTACAAACTGCCCTAACTCTAATGCATTTCCTATGAATGAGATCCAGCTTAAGGGGACCATGCTCAAACTGTAAGAGGACTGAAATCAGATGTATTTGATCCATTTCCTCCGCATTGTCTGTGATCATACAGTCTAAACCACCAAACTCCATGTTGACTGAATGACTTTTTGGTCAAGAGTTTTCTCACATATAATATCTACGCTGTATCTGGAGTTTATCATTGCTTAGTAACTTTTCTTCTCTAATCTACAATTAAGAAGTAAAAATCTCCAATAATTGTGATTCCTGGTGTAATTGTTGCTAAAGAGATCTCAGTTCATATTCAAAACTTGATCACTGTTAAAGGAAACCTCTCTCTGGTACTCCCACAGTTTCAAAGGGGCACTTCCAACCTATTTCAAATATCCTTTACTAAAATAATATTCCTTTAACCTGTGCTAACCTTTCTTATTTCTTTTCAGGCTATAGAATACAATTAGTGTAAAATAATGTTTTTATTTCTGCCTTTTGAGAACCCCCGCCTTTGAGAACCTGATTTCTCTTCTATATATTTCTGTGTTCAATATGATATTCACCTGCATATTCACCAACCTCAGACTCAGAAGTTAATCTCCACAGACACTCACATATTGATCAAAACACATTTCAAAAAATGCCTACCAATTCTCTATAAGGGCCTCCTAAGAACTTAAACTTCCTTAAGCAACACTGTGGAAAGAACAGAAAATATGGCTGCAGAAAAACTGACAGCTTCATCTACATGTGGGGTTTTTTCTAATGATGAACTGTGTAGTGTTGCATGTCCTCCAACAGTTTCCATGGGCCATGACTAATTCCAGATGTTAATAAGAATGAATATTCTAGCATGAGTATTACTACATGAATGTATTAAACAAGTTGCAGTGCATTTTCTGACAGTTGCCTCAACTGTGGGACCAATGAGGAAATCAAAACACAATTACTGATGTAAGCACAGGCTTAGAATAGCAATTTTTCTGGAAAAAATCTTCCAAACCATATCATTTCCATTTACCGTCTTTTCCTGTCCATTAAGGCCTTTGCGATAAGGCTAAGTCTACTACAAGTTTTTGTTTACAGAGCAATGCTGTGTTTCATTTGCTTTCCATTTTGTACAACTTCCACTTTGTATAAATAGTTCTTCAGTAGAGCTAGTAAGTTAACCACAGCTACACGGAGACAGATCTCAAATCACTTGTCAGTTAGTCACTTACTCTGACAAAATCTACCTGAGCCTAGATTCAAGGTCCAAATAATGCAGGGTATGTGTCTGAATCTGAGTCTGCTAACCTCACAGGAAAATGCCCTATCACTCATTTATTGGCAAAGGAATTTCTCTTAGTAAACAAAAAATACTGATTCTTTCAAAATTAGCATGTGAATTTCTGTGCAGCTTCCATAGGTTTAACTTAAAACTTTTTTTTCAGAAATATTTGTGAATGCTCAAGTGGTGATTGCAATGGAGAGCTGCCTAAGATGTATTTGAGGATGAGTGTAGATATTAGGCCTGATTTAGGCACCAGAAAAACTTTTCTCCTTTATTCTTCTTTACAATGCAGTTATGGGTCCAATACACAAGAGTCCAAAATTCAGGATTCTTCTTGGGTAGATTGTATTGCCTGAAGAAAACATTTTGCCAAATATGCTGGTGAAATATAGTTTAAGAAACATTTTATAATAATACTGTTATTGAAGTCATGCTGGGCTTTTTTTTTTTTTTTTCAGAAGCACCAAGCACTCAGTTTCCCATGCTTTAGTATTTGTCTACAACTAAAAGCCTGAGTTACCAAATTATAAATGTGTATATATTTATATATATATAGTTCATATCCATTCAAAAATGTTAGTAATAAAACAGCATATATATGAAAGACTCCAATCTGCCTGGGTTTGGTTTTTTATTCAGTGGCATACCATAACTGTGGAATGTATCCAAATAATGTTTAATTGGGAGAAATCTTACAACTGTAGGATGACTTTTATGAGGCAGTTAATCAAAGTATCTTTGTTTGCTTCACAGTGTTTGTTAATCTATAGTTTAATAGAGTATTAATCTTTTCCACAGAGTACTACATGAAAGAACAAAATATAAAGCTCTTGCTTTGCTTGATATACTGTGCAGAGATTAATTAATATACTTCATTTTGACATAGAATTATAGGAATACAGGAAAGCAGAATAATGAAATTGGCACCATTATTTTCCAAGTATCTATAGTTCCAAAATTTAATTACAGGAGAAAAGAATATATTCTCACCATCCACCATTGTTTACAATGGAGATGTAAGATTCTGATGTGGCTTAAAGTTAAATCAGGAGACACCTGCTCAGGGGTTACCTGTCCATTACTGAATGCCAATTCCTATTCCTAGGCCTGTTTACTCAAAACAACCCGAGCTTTCCAATAAGGTTTGCTTGAAATAAAAACTGGCTTATGCAGGTGGTGGTTTTGAAGGAATCCCTTGATCTTGAACCTTTGATTTCAAGGGGAGTCTTAACGAAGTTACCTGAGGCACCCTAAGGCCTATTGACTGCAAAAATGGGCCGCAACTGATGAACAGAAAGCTGATGATACCGGCTTGGTTTTGTTTGCGGTTGTTATGGTTTGAACTGCGTCAGGAGTTATGCCATGATCATGCAAATATTTGTTCACCTAATTCTAAACACCGGTTTATTCAGTAAATCCAGCTGTTTGCAGAGCCGGCGGCGGTAACGCGGGCCCGGGGGGCTCGGGCACACGGGGAGGCGATCGCTCAGCGCCGGGCAGCGCCGGCACTGCGGCGGGCGCGCTCCTCCGGGCGCACAGCCACGCCACCGCGTTCCCCCTGTCAGCGGCTCCCCGCCGGCGGGGCAGACCGGCCGGGAGGACACGCCGCGCTCCGCGGCCACCCCGCCGTGGCTGCCGGGGCCGCCCGGGGCGCGGGCGGGCGGCGCCGCAGGAGGGCGGGCGGCGCCGCAGTGAGGCCGCGCGGGCGAGGCGGCGGCGGCCGTTGCCATGGCAGCGCTGCCCCGGCCCGCGGCTTGAGCGGCGGCGCGGGAGGGGCGGGGGCGCCCCGCGGTCGGGCCCGGCCCGCCAAGGGGTTAAAGCGGGTGGGCGGCGCCGCGGGGGTCGCGGCCGGGTGAGGGGAATGGGCCGAGGGCCGTGCTCCGGGCGCGTAGGGAGGCTGCGGAGGTGAAGCCTCTGCTCCCTCGCCCGGCGAGATGGAGGCTCTTGACGCCGCAGAGGACGTGTTTTATGAGGAGGAGGAGGAGGAGGAGGCGGCGAACTGCTACGATTTCGAGCCTCTGCCGACGCTGCTGGAGGATGAGGTGAGTGAGGCAGGTGCGGGGACGGAGCCGCCGCCCTTGCACTCACCTGTGGTGAGGCGGCGGGGCCGGGCCGGGGGAGCGGCCGGCCCGCGGCGGCATCGCCGTGAGCTCCCCGTGCGCGCCCCGCCGGCTCCTCGCCGCCCCTGCCCGCCGGTCCCAGCCAGCAAGTTGGGCTTGGCCCATCCCCGCGCACCTTCCCCGTACAACAGCAAAGTCACGGTCCTCGAGTGCGGGATGTCTCGTCACTGCTGTCATAGCCGTGGGCTAATGCTGCAGTCGGCGAGTACGTGTCCTTGTCGCACTCGGTGAAGGGAAATTTACATGGGCACAGCTGTTTCCAGAAGCTACCAACCAGTTTTTGGTACAGCCGCATATTGCTGCCCTGTGCAAAAAGGCATTTGACACTGAGAAATTTTTTAAAAAGCCAAAACCCACCAAACTGTTAAATCTGTTTGTTCAGTTGTTATGCCCAATAACCTGTAGCTAAACCCTGTTCTTGTCATCACGTTTGTCTGGATTTATTACTGGGTTTGCACTTCCTTTTTATTGCTCCTTCTTATCTCTGTATCTTTCCACATGATGTGTGTTTCTTACTCCCTAGGGAATATTTGGGCAAAATGCTTGTAGTTTCCTTCCTTTTTTTTTTTTTTTTTTTGAAGTACAAGTTTGGTGAGCCATATGTGAGCTCCTCATTTCCCACACCAGATCTTGCAAACTTTCTTCTTTGCTATGTCAAGAACCTAAGCTGAATCAGGATTTAAAAGTGAGTTTGAAAATGCAAAGTCCTTTCCAGCTTTCATAAGTCACCGAATGGCTCAGCAGTTTGGCTCTTCTGCCGTCTGTAGTATTCAGTGCAGTAGGCCCTCTCAGGCCTGCCCATGCAAGACGTAGAAGGAAGGTGGTAATGGCCTCATTTTTACACACTAGCTTAAGTATTTAGAGTATTTCTTCAAAATGGGAGAGAAAGCTGAGGGTCAACTCTTATGTATGAGAAAGATCTGGGCCCATTTTTCATACATGGTCAATATATACTTTCACTGTGGGTTTCCACCAGTCCCATCTATTTAGTTATTCCGGAAACATAAATAGTTTCATATTTTTGTTGAGAGAATGAGTGTGACCTATCACCTGGTGATTAGAGAAGTTAATAAAAAAGGGCTGCTTTGAAGAGTACTCAGACAGCTTACTCAGGCAACCCAGTGTTTTACTTCAAATGTGATGAATTTAATGAATAGTGTTTGCCACATTTTCTGTGTTTCTGGAATAGATGGATTCAGAGTTTGTGTGAATTATCATGGCAAAAAGACTTAGGTGCCAGAAAGCTGTGAATGCTGTTGTACTGAACTCCCAGCTTCTTAGTCATTTAGTGCATTTCCCATCATTGTACCTAGTATAAGAAATGAGGTTGGTGTCTGATGCATGTGGTTTTTTGCCAATATGTGAAGCAGAAGCTGCCTGAGCTGAATAGTAGGAGTTGCTGAGGATGAGGATATGTTTGAAATTCCTTTCTCTACTAGAACTTTTCTTTGTTTCACACTCCTTAATATTTAATTTAAATTTTTTTGAGAAGTAGTCTGTGGCCAATTAATTTGCTTTCTCTACCTGCTCTCTCTTAATATCTCTGCTTAGTTATATGCTACTGAACTGTTTTATACTTTCTGAAAAGTTATAAAGGGAAAATAAGAACTAAAGTAAATAATTAAGCATGTTTGTCTGATCTGTTCACTTTTCATAGTTTTTAAACAGTAGTACTTTTATACAACTGTCTTTTGCTGAAAGAGGCAAAAGAAAAGAGGCATCAGGATTTCTGATATGTATCACATTCGAGTGAACCAATTTTCAGTGGTCCAAAGTATTGAAGTAGTAGCTTGCCAGAAGATTCAGATTGCCAGAACCTCCTGTGTTATTCTTAAAAGGATGGGGTTTTTCCCACAGCAGAAACTTTGGTTTTGTGTTGCTTTGGGGATGCAAACCAGTCAGCTGCATGTCTCAGTGTTTTCAGTGCTTTGTTCTCTACAAAGGCCTTGCTTTGCTGCAATAGCAGCTTGAATAACTAAGGTCAAGATAGTGTCGTCGTTTGGGAAATACAAGGTTTCTGTGAAGTAAATAACTTATTGTCCTGGAGCACTGAAAATAGAAAGGCTTGCTGATGGTAGTCTCTTGCTTTATCTTTATTTATTGTTTTATCTTCACCTAGGCATTGAAGATGGGAGCCACTGAGCGTTCATAGGCCTTTTATTCTTTTTCCCTTTTTTTATTTTTTTCTTTCTCTGTATTGCATCACTTTCTCATTTCTTGGAATGAAGGTAAACTTATTCTGACATGAGATCATCACATCTCATTTACTTCCCAAATAACCACAAGACAAATATGTTTTTGGAGGTTTATACTGTAGGTATCACTGCTGGTAATTATCTGCAGTGAAGTTCAGCCTCGAAGCTTGACTCAAAGGAAGTTCTATTAAGTCCTTATTGTAACTGGAATTTGATATTGAATCTATCTTAAAAGATTGTGGTTTTATTTTTTTTCACATAAACTCTAAATTGAGCCTCTTTGGTCCATTTGCAGATGAAACTCTCATAGTTTTGCCTCTTGATTAGTGAAACATCCCTTTATTTTGCTGTTGTGGCAAATGCCATTATTTCACCTAGCTAGATGATTCTAGGAGAGGTAAACATAATTACTGGGTCATTGCTTTGATTAACTTTTTTTTTTGCCTTTTTTTTTGTTGGCCATTGAAGAAGCAGTTAATCTTTTCTTCCCGAGCCTCTCCTCACCCTTCCTATCGGCTTGGTCAGTTTCAAAGCCCAGTGGTTTGTAGTGCAGCTCCTTGTCATACTGTTGTGTTTGCAGATAGAGGAACCTCTGTGCTGCTCTTCATGCTTAGAAGAGGTTCCTTATGGGGATGTGCAAAACCTCCTTATTCACCCTCAAACTCTGATGACAATATTACACATATTGTGCTGAGCACAGCACAGAGAAAATGAGATCTTATGTCTGAGGTCTTTTGCTGTTCAGTATTATGTAGGACTGAATTTAATGAGACCAGGATCTATGGTTAGTGCTAGAAACCACTGTAGTAATGCTGCCATTAGTGAATCAGTGCATCTCCAGGCTGATGAAAAATAGGAGTATTGAAAAGAGAAGTTAAGTTTCCCAACTAGCAGTGAATGTGCTTTATTTCCTACCACATATTTATTTATTAAGCATTATACTTTAGACTAAAAAGCACGATACATATTTGGATTAAGGTTTGGTCCTTGTTTGAAGGATATTATGAGAGCAGTGCTTAGTTCTCTAAAAGACATGTTAAAAACTGTTAACCCTTCTGTATATGGTAATCCAAATATCGTTAATGTTCTCCAGTACTGAAGTACATAAAGTTATAACTGTATTTTCCAAAGGATTAAAAGTTTAAAGCACGACAGTTTTCTGAGCTGTGAGATACCTCACATTCTCTTTTACTGATGATGACATACTTTCTCTTTTCTATATTCTAAGTAATGTACAGCTACATCTTCCATTCAATGTACATTTAATGTCTTTGAGAAGTATAGTCTTAAGTTTAAATTACTTACATATAAAGGAGAAAACACTTATGTAAGTAATAGTGGTTATAGCTCTGATGCAGAGTAACTTCTGTAGATTGCCTTCTTTTTTTGTTACTTTTTTTTTCCTTAGAGGTGTAATTGTTTTGTTTGTTTGAGTCTTTTTTTGTCATTCTTTTAAGTTCATGAAAACTTTTCTTCTGTAGCTATGAGTAATGTATAAGCTTTATATTCTAAAAAATGTCCATAGAAAGGCTAGCTGCTTTGAGACAAGCATTGTTTCTGAACATCTTGACCAGTAAAACCACATTAGAGACACATTTTTTTGGAACTGGACTCTTCATAGCCTTGCTGTGATAACAGGGTCAATGCAAGTTAACTTACAGTTTAGGGCAGTAACTTAGAAATTTAGTCCATGACCTGCTTTTGATCACTGAGAGCTCTGAGTGTAATGGGAAGACCTGGGACAACCAAAGCGATTTTAAGTCAAATTATAAGAACAGTTTTCCCATGGCATGTTTGGCTTTTAAATGTTTATTAAATGGTCTACACCACTAAACTTCATAACTGCATCATTCTTAAGATAGTCTAATTTAGAGGGTACTTTTTCCCAGATCACCGATCATAGGGAGAAGTGCTGTGAAGAGAGTTTTTGAGTAGTTTATGTAAAGGCACCTGGAAGAGCTTGAGAGAGGCATAGATGAAACAAAATGTTTTAACTTAGTCTCTCTGCTCTTACCTCCAAGGGGTCTGTTTCACTAATTGTGATACAATGTTTATGTAACTTAAGGATCTCCCATAGTAAATAACTTTGTTAGCATACTGTGATATCTTTGTTCAAGTTAACTGTGCTTCTTAAAACACTCTGTGTTATGAGCAAAGATGCACTTGGTGTTTCTTGGGGTGTTAATCAGTGTCCTAGAAAGTCTGAGAACTTGCTGGAAACATTACTTGTAGCCAACTGTGTCAAACGTAATCTATGATATACAAAGGAGTGTCATGAAATCCAGGGTAATTTATTAATTCATATCTTGGCAGGAGAATGTGTCCCTTGCTGATATTTTGTCACTGCGGGATAGCTGTCTTACTGAGCAAGATATTTGGGCAATTTGCCTGGAGTGTTGCCATTCTCTGAAGAGCATTGCCCATTCTGCAATCTTCCAGACACTCTGCATCACTCCTGACACTTTGGCTTTTAACACCAATGGCAATGTATGCTTCATGGAACAGCTCAGTGGTAAGTATTTGTGTTTCCAGGCTATTTGTTTTAGAACTGTGGAAACTTACAGTGAGAAACTGCAGTAAAATATTACATGCTATTTTGAAGACAATTAAAATAAAGATAAAAACTTATTAGGGAGTGGGTGTGTATAGGTCCATATAAAACTACATGTTCAGTTTTGTAATTGAACAATGGCTGCTATGAGTTTGCTTAGAAAATTTTTCTTAGTTATTTTAAGACTTGTCCTGGCGATATCTTATGTCCATTTCAAATGCTGTAGATTAGGTATTTGTGTATCTCTGTGCTCAAGTCATTACCTGTGTAAAACACATCCTTACTCTCTTCTAGATCTTCTAATTTCATAGAAATGTTCTATTTCTAGAGAAATCTGATATGCAGTGTATCTTGGTAATTGTGAGCTTAAAGAATGGGGCAATTCTAATGCACATTTGCTGTTAAAAAGGAAATCTCCCTCTTCAATAAGCACCTTTTTTAAATTTATTTTTTAGAGCTTTCTCTTGAATAAAGAATTATTTTTTTAAGTCATGATTTTTAGACTCGCCAAGTGTGGGGACTGACTGAGAAATGAATTTAAATGTTAGAAAGAAGTATGGAGTAGCATGTAAGATCCTCAGGTCTTGCAGCAGGTGAACAGAGGGATGCTTAACTTTAAAAAACTTTGGATTTAGTATAGACAAAAAGGCATGTTATTGTTGCTGTTCCTTTCTCGCATGATCCATCTCAAGATGATGGATCTTGAGCCTATTAATGATTTTGCAGAACAACAGAAAAAAACCCAAACAACTCTTACTTGATGGTACTTCTGAAATTATGTCAACTTATAACTAGGAGAACAATTCTAGTCTATATACACACTATTCAAGTTTTTATTGTGTTTTTTTAACCTAATTTATTTTTAAATCCATGTCAGAATAAGTGCTTGTTATTTTAGTCAAAATCTACATCACAGTATTTTAAAAAATAATAGATAAAAAATAAGGTAAGGTAACATTCTTCTTTAGAATTAGTGATGGTATTTCAAATAAACATGTAACTTAATAAAGTCTAATTATTAAAGATGAAAACATCTTCATAGTTGCTGAAGTTGTTGAAGACAATAAATCTAGTGGATGAAAAATGCCCCTCAATTAAAATCTTTGCTTGCAGCTGGGAAAGAAAAAAATCGATTTCTTTTTGAATGTTTTAGTCTAGTTGAATAGCTGGCAAACAATTGATCCAGGAATTTGCTGTATTTAAGTGCTTTAAATGTGGAATAAAAAATTCCTGTGCAATGCAAATGTACAAAGATTTAGTTCCCTGAAGTCATGTTAGTCTCTAAGGAAGAGAATTGTCATAAGTTCTCTTTAAAAGAAGTTGTATTTTCCCTGGCAATGCAAAAAGTTATGTTTATATTCTATTTCTCTCTCACATGCTCCACCTTGTCTTTGGCTCCTTCTGTTTCCCTCAGATCTTGTTACTATTTGGTTAAAATATAGTTTGTTAGATAGGCACTTGGGGAGGTTGTCCTTTTTGCTTCCTTGTAGTTGTTGCCTATGGATTTATTCTTCCAGAAGAAAATTATAACCTCTGGATTTGCTTGTCAGTAAGGGAAAGTGAGCAGCCTGTCATCTCTGCTTTAGCAGCAAGTTCTGCTTCCTGCAGGTTCTGTGGTGCTAAAGTGACAAACATTCAATAGGATGTTCTGCCAAGGGGTCTGATAGCTTCTTGTCTCTTGAGATCAAACAAATTTCCACTGTAAACATTATATTAGAAGAATACAGTGAGCTGTACCAGTGATAAAAACTGTATGCTTCTACAGCCTTTAAAGTGTTCTATGGAAAGAAAGTGAGAAGGTAGCGTGGAGATGAAAAGAAGCAGAAGTCTGCAGGTGGGAAAGAGGGGGAGACAAAACATCTGTCCGTTAGTTCCCTTCCCCTTTTGCCTCCTCCCCAAAATATCAGGAAAAAATGTGGGGGTGGGTAAGGAATACAAAATTAGTTGCACACCCTCCTTTTCGTGGGAAAATAGGATTGGGAATGTCGTAAGGACCTTTAAATCAGTTAGTAGCATCTGGATAGTCAGCTGTGCCATGTAGCTGCAATATCTGAATATGTAAAAAAGAAGTCTTCTCCAATATTCTCTTCGATATAACTGAGTTAAGTGTCTTCACAATAAGAGCTCTGCATTTCACTTCAAAAATACAGGCACAAAAGTTCTATTAAACCTAAAGCTATGAGGAGTATGCTATGCCTCTGAGCATACTATTTTTTTTCTCCTTGTTGAGAAGGGAAACATAATTTTTGCTTGCAAATGATCTCAGTCATCCACTGAGCTTCTCAAAAGGATAGATTAGGTGAATTGAATGAGTATGTGAAGAGTAGGTTTTTAGTCGTGCACTTGTTTAATTCCGTAGTGTTCTTTACTGGGTTCATTGGTACACACTGGTGACATCAGTACAGTGTGATACAACATACCTGCTTGGATGCAGCAACATCAGTCTTTCTTAAGATGTTCTTTTCTTCCTTCTACCTCTTCACTCAGAGTTGTCTGCTGCAGCAGCTCTGCTAAGCCATACATGCATGGGGAATTTGCTGCCTCAGCTTTTTTATCACAAGTAAAACAAGCTAAGCAGAAAGGTCAGAGTTCTAAGCTGGCCTGTAGATGAAGGGGCAATTAGCTGTTCGGATTGGGTTTGCTGCTTGAACCCTTATCACCCAGGTCTGCAGTGGAAAATACTGAATGGAAGTGTTCCATTAATCAAATCAAACCTCTGAGCCACACCAGTTTAGGTGATAACTTGGTCCAGACATAAATGTCTGAAGGCAAGAAGTAGTTAGACATGTTAAGTGTATGTCTTTGTGGGTGTTTAATCTGTTTTGTTTCTTAGTAGGAAAATTATGGTATCTTCTTGCAGGAAGTTTGAAAACAACAATTTATTTTACTTCCAATAGTAGAAACATAGATAACAAGGTTTTTGTACATCAAACATGAGTGAACCAAAATACTGCTATACACTGTTTCTTTTGTATCAGATAATTAAATTTGTATCATCAAATTGCTTTGTGTTTGTTTTTTTTAAACAAGTAGGACTACTAGTTTCTAATCTGACATGTTTCCTTTTGCTTCCAAAGATGATCCAGAGGGTGCCTTTGTTCCACCAGAATTTGATATCACCGGTAACACTTTTGAGGCAAGTTGATAAATTTATCTGTAAAATAGAGGGGAAGTTAATAATTTTAGTACTTCTGGCAGTACCAAATGCTTAGCATTCTTAACATGTAATTTAAAAACTTTTAAACCACAGAAATGCTGGTTTGTAGTCAGTAGTAAATAGTGCTGTTTAGATATGTTTTGTGGAAATAAAAATGAAACTTAAAATACTATATTAATTTTCTGTATAAACAGTTGCTCACTAACTGCTAAAATGAGAATCTATTTTGACTGAATAATGTGTTGCCCTAAACCACAGCTGGTCTATATTATGTTCACTGGTATCCTTCACTGGTTACATTTGCTTGTTTGGGGACTAGTCATGAACTTTTATGGCTAAATATAAAATTTGTTTGCTATCCTCTTCAGTAAAATAATTCAGGGAAGGGTAATCAGCAATTTTATCTTTGATTTAATGAAGAAACTTCTTCATTACTATCTGTTGCTTTGCAATGCACAAATGCTCTACATTGTTAAATTAAATTAGATTTAAATTGTTTATACTAATTCATTAGCCTCCCAAGTCAACCATCTCATTGCATGCTGCAGGAGCACTTGCTTGCTAAATATACTTTTTCTTAATACACTATTTTTTCTGGCATTTATTCTTAGATAATTCAAATGCTTTAATAAGCAACACATTCAAGTCAAGGTATGTCAAAAAAATCTGGTGCTTTATAGTTCAACACAAATATCTTTTGCTTTTCATAGTTACAGCCTTCATAGTCATGTTTATAGTTCTCTGTATTTTCTTGGGAGTGGGCAGTGGGAGGAGGATAAGTGGACCTTGGAACTGTGAAGAACTGCATGCAAAATGAGAATGATAAGGCGGGAAGGGTAGTATAATAGAGTATGAAGTAGTGCAGTCTTTGAAGGTTAGAGATGCAACATTTCTCCCTGTTGCTGTGCTTTGTTACTGTATCTATTTAGGTCAGCAGAGCTCTAAGTGATTTTGTGCTCACTCCCTGGCACCTCCATGCTGATTTGTGGGGAGTCTTTTTTTTGGGGGGACAGGGAGCCAGTGCAAGTTGGGGATCTTTTGGAGGTGGCCTGTATTGCATGTAAACTTGGTAACTGTAGTAGCCTTTATATTCAGATGTAGTTATGGAAAGCAAGACCCAAAGATGACTATTTTTTGGGGTTTTCTTTTTGTTGTGCTTCTGAAGCTGGACTTAAGATTCTACCTAAATATGTTCTCCGTCCCTTAACAAGCTTCCAAGACTTGACATAGAAACACTTAAAAGATTTGTGGAATTATTTGCTCCTTTGGCCAACTTTTATTTCTCCCAGTTGTTTTTCTTCCCTTAGGAGTCGCTGAACTGGTATGCATATGGCAAATAGATACATTGAAAGAGGTTCAAAAACTGAGGAGATGAAACAAGGTGAAATAGGAATTTGGGAAGGCTGGGGAAAAACTAAGTGACCTGAAAATTTTAGTTCTTTATGATATACAAGGCCATTGTATCCCTCTTGGATAAAACTTACCTGTGCACAGATTTATTGTTTAACTCTTCCCTTTCAGCAGAACTTACCAGCCTGTTAAGCACTGGTGAATCCCAATACCAAGCACAGCAAAAACAATTAGACAGTCAGTGAAAGCTGTTTGAGTCAGGAGTGGCTCTGAACATTTTGACCCCTTTACTCTTTTTGCAAAGGTCAATGAAGATACGTAAAGTCCCACATTTGTGTGGAAGGAAGGCAACATCGTCTGCCTTCTGTGTTGTGATGTGGGATAAGGGGTGGGTACTCTGATTTCTGTACACTGCTGCTGTTTCTTGATCTAGCAAGTTGGGAAGCCTTGCAAAGCAGAGAGAGCAGTGCCATGAGTGTCCTGTTGCCTCATCTGTTTTTCACTGACCATCTTAAAGCAACGTACAAGACTGAAAAGTGAGGGCTTTCTCCTGCGTTGAGGCAGAGATGTATTGTTTTACTCTGGGATTTGTGTGCATTTTGTCAGACAGCTGTGGGATTCAGAGTATTTGTGGAACTTTCAAAGTTTTACTTCCTACTACTTGCAGAATTTAACTGCATTTAAAGTTGCATTTTTAACTACTTTAATACCAGACCAAATTCTACCAAAGATTCCACACTGATCTCTGCTTGTTTTTGCTTTTGCAGTTTCCAAGGCCTACGGTGGGTTAATCCTTACATACTTGTTACAAGGGTTTTATAATACTGTAATTTTTCCAAGTTGCCTGTTTCCTTCTTGGTGTTAATATTTCAAGTTCTCTTTTCCACAGGTATTCATAACTTTTGTCTATACGCTCTACTCCCCTGTAACCTCCTATGGTGCAATAGCAGAATAGCACTGCTTTCTATACATCTCTCTGATGAAACCCTGGACTCTTGTGCTTTCTCATTATTACAAGATTCTTTGTACTATTCCAGTAAGCTGCCCTTTTTACAGGGCATCAAGTCTTATGTGTTACTGCTTGCTCCTTCCTTGGTAGTGACGTGACTTGGTTGTTCTTTGTCCAAGGAGTGTTTTTGCAGCTGCTTAGTGTGCTTTGTTTAGAACAATGGAAAGTAGTGTCTGTATTGAAACTGACCAGTGTCAATATAAAGAGAAAAAATTAGTTTTGGAACTACTAATTATGTTCAGGATGATCTTTGATAGCTGTTACTCCAATGTCAAAGCTCAGCTGATTTAAAATAGTTATGTCAGCCAGAGGTTTCGCTCAATTTGAGTGTGACCTATTTTGTGGCTTCTAATGTGGAGGCACACAATGAGGTTTGTATGGCTACTGGATGACTTCTTCCTCTTTAAAGTCCTTTTAAAAAAAATCTGTCAATTAAAGCTACAGTTATTTCAACAAGAGATGTTTTGTTTCCTGCTTGGTGAATTACTGATCCAGACCTCTAATGGAATTGTGACTCCAGCCTAATTAGTTACTAAACTTAGCTGGCACTCACAAGCACACAAGGGTAACAGACGCAGGAAACAAATTGAAATGCATTACTGTCCTGGTGTCTGAAACAACACTATTAAAAATTTCAGTTTCTAGTTGGAATTTCAAATAGCAAGAGGTCTAAAGCTTTGTCCAAATGACAATGCAGAGAACTGAAAAGTAATTGATTTCATGTGGTTTGTTTTAGACTTGCGCCTTGTTTCCTGACCTGCTCTCAATTTGTAAAGTGGAAATAATAACAGCAACTTCAGTTACTGTTGAGAGCAGAAAGGTGAAAACTAGCCCTTCAGGGAGCTGTCAGCTTCAGTGTCAGATGTAGAGTAGACATTTTAGAGAGAAGCATGGTTAAGAAGAAATTAGCTGTGAAAGGGGCTTTTGGTGCCAACAGTGAAGTGTGGCTGACTTTCCAACTGGTGGCTTTAGTGCTACTGCAGTTCCAGCCTGTGGGTTGGAGGAAGGATTGTAGTTTTTGAGGGTCTCAAGAGACCTTGAAATCACTGTGTTGCTGAGTGGTTGGACTGGCATTGAATAGGGCAGTTCTGTTATGTCCTCCTCTTCCAGGTTTAAGCATTGTCACAGTGCGAGTGCAGAAAGGCAGCCAAGCAGGTACCATTGGTCTCTAGGACAGCACTGAAATAAAACAGAGAGTCTCCTGGGTATCTGTTCATGGTAATTTTTTTCCTCCAACTTTGATATCTCCTTACAGACTTCTCGTTACAGACTAGGACACTACTTGTGTCCCAGTAACTGCACTATTAAGATTTGGTGCTTCAAACAGAGGGAACGGAACATAAACTTTAGAGTTGTAAACCATACTGTGACTCCAAAGAGAGGCTGAATTTCTATACAGTACACTTATTATCATTTGTACTTTTATTCTTCATGCAGATGTTGGTATGTGATGTGACTGGGCTCAGTAAAAGTTTTCATATCACTGAAGCTGTCACTTGCCTGCATGGATGGAAAGATCTCGCTTCCTGCTTTTCCTCTAAATTGGAAATTGTGTCTGAATTTGCTATAGCAAGTATTGACCACAGTTTTGTTCTCATTGAATCTTGATCTAGAAGTCAGTTAGAAACATCTGGAGTGTAAAGACTGGCCAGTAATTTTGTAATGTTTTACTCATACGCTACTATAGAGAGCAGCGAAGAATGTGAATTTTTCTGTTGTAGAAAAACACTGAGACTGAGATGCAGAAATACATGTTTGAGGCTTCTTTTAAAATTTGCCCTGATTGTCTCCTCTAGATAGGAAGAGCTTTAACATTTTTCTTGATGAAAATGGTTCCTATTTAATTTTCTTGCCCTGGGCAATACAGTGCTAGACTTGTGAAATTTTGACCAATGGGAGGCTCAACAGGAATAGTTAAATATTGGTGAGTTCGTTAATAGCCTTACTTCTATCACTACAATAGAAGATTGCCTCAGGTTAAAAACATTGGCTATCTCAAACCAGTTTCAAATAGCTATTTGTCTGCATCACAAAACTGCCATTGAGACTGACACAGAGGTTCATTGATGTGGAACCCCACATTTCTAAGATATGAGCTTTCAGTGAGATGAAGGACCAATGTCTGCTGTGTGTGAACTTGCATTTATAATCTTTTAATAATGTGGCTATTCAATTTGGCTTTTTCTAGTGAACCTCTGTAACAGAAATCAGTGAATTTTCAGTCTTATCTGCCTAGTTTTGGTTGGTTTTTTGTTTATTTTTTTTTATCTCAAGGAGACTGGATAATGCTTCTGTTAATGACTTATTATTTAGAGGTGATAAAATACAGTAGTTCAGAAACTCAGTGTGCAGCAAGACTAAAACCTTTCAAAAATTAAAGAACTGAAACAGTTAGAGTTAAATACTACCTTGAAGAGAAGGAGGAAGTACTGCATAGGGAAAAGAAGAATATTTTCTCATCTAGAATTTGTTCTTATTCTTACCTATCAGGGCAGGAATAGGGTACGCTAATCTCTCACCTGGGAGAGAATCAGACCCAGAAAAGGCTGACTGCTGCCTGTCTCAGTTAGAATGTCGTGGCTGTCAACTTGCAGTTCTTGGTGGGTTGTCATTGATTTATATTATATAAAAAATCTCCAAGTGTTTCAGCAACTTTAAAGAGAAACAAATCTACACAAAGTGGTATAACTAATAAAAATAGAATGTAGTACACTGCTTTTGAAAACTAAATAATTAAGATTCATATTGCTTATTCCTAGGAAACGTGACATGGCAGTTTGATTCATATATACCATGTACATACAAATGAATATAAATGCATGGATTGAAGTGCCAAATGAAACACACTGTTCTATAGAATAGATAAAGAAAGAAAGGTGGGGGGGAGGATGCCTGTGTGTGTGTATGTATATATATATATGTATGTATGTATTTGGATCCTACTGAAGAAAACCGAGCTGACAGTTTGCTGCTGCAGTATTTCTCAGTAGCTGATCATTACTAATCTAGTGCTCATGTCTCAGCTGTGGGTCCTTCACTAAATGTGAAAGCCTTCATCTTTCTCCTAAATCAAAACAGCAGAAGGTATAAAGGAAGTCTTTGCTTTGTGACTTTCCTGGTCTTTTAAAATAGTAGCTTTGGATGCTGTGAGATTATTTCTCTTGTTCTATTCTTTCTTTAGCTATCAGTGCAGGATGAAAAAAGAAAACTTTTTATATGTTCTAGAGGGGTTTTTGGGTTTGTGTTTATCTCACAGGGGAAGCAAGTCTTTTGAAACACCTAGTGCCTTTTTTCTTGAGTTCTGTTTCCCTTAGTTTAATGTAGCCTCCCCTTGATACTAATTCTATATAACAGCAGCAAGGCTTGTCATCAGCAAATGGTAAGTTATCTCCTCCTATGGTCTAAACCATTCTATCTTCTGGGTGTTATTTAAAGCTTTTTCTTCAGTGACAAAAATAAATTACTTTCATTTGGTTACCTCTGCCTCTACTGTGCTATAGAAGAGGAAGCAGAATCCTCCTGCTCTTGCTTTTATGTCATTGTACCAATAGAGATTTCTTTCAGGAACTTAGTACTGGGCAACACCCTTTAGTTGCTTTACACAGTTAGCAAATGGGAGAATGGGGCCAATGGGAGTTTTCTTTTACAGCAGTCTTTTTGTTTGTTTGTTTGTTTTCTTTTAATGCCTAGAATATCCTGAAGTTTATTATTTGGTTGCCTCAAAAACTTAGAGCTGGTTGCTTAGTTCTGAAATTGTAGTATTGATCTTTTCAAGCAGGCCTTTTTGAATATATTGCCAGTATTTTTACAGTTTTCCTCTGAATGTGAAACAGCTTTTCAGGCTGGCTTGTATTTTTATTGGAAATAGTCTCTCCTCAAGGCAGAAAAATGTCCTCAGTGGAGAAATTACTGTATAAGTAATCTGATCAGTGAAAATATAGAGAATTTTAGGTTTCTTCCTTACTCAGCTATAAGATTCCTATAAAAAGACATTATTAAAGCTAAAATACATATTTTCCCCAAGATTAATGAAGACTATCCCCTGATGTACAAAAGCATCTTATTTAAGAATTTTGGTTTTGTGAGAAAAAGGTTGGGAGTGAACAGAGGACTTTGTGTTCTGTCTTAAAACAGTTGATTCTTGTAGTAGTTGAAGTTCACTCTTTTAGAAGCCTGAGGGGATGTGTTGGATAAATTTGCAGATGGTCTCCATCATGAGTAAAAACTGTGGGAAAGAGAACAGATTGTTTTCTCCTGTTAAACTTGTGTGGTGTCATAAAACTCTAGACTTCTTAATGCTAAAGATGCACAAATGTTTGTCTCCAGCTTCTTCCACATAAACTCTTCTAATTAGTACTGATACTTCCTCAGCTGTGGATGAAGTTGTCTTCTTTATTCCAGGTATCATTATCTATTTCTAGTGCTGCCCATTCAAACTTATTTCTTTGGACCCATCATCATACTCACTTAGTTTTCTCTGGCCCTCTCCACTTACTTCCATTATTTACTCATTAGAATGATTGACAATGCTGTTGAAATGTAAGCCTGAACCCTGAAAGGCAACATGGAGACTACCAGCAGAATTATTCCTTATCATTACTTGATATCAGAAGATTTCTCTTTTGTTAATTTAGTGCTTGTTTTACATGGATATTCAGGTCACGAAAAGATCATTGCTACAGTGAATCTGGAGACTTTATAGTCCCTGGAATAATGAAAATCATTTGTTGCCATTTGCATGAACTGAAATAGAGCCATTTCACCAGCATGTGAGAACATTCATGAATACCACTATTTTTGAAAGGCTCAGAAACCAATTGACTTAAAAGTATATGGTAGAATGGACAACTTCCTAATCTCCGGATAAAATCTCAAGACTAATTCAGTTTCCACTGTGAATTGGATCATCACAGAATTATTGTCTTAGGCTGTGGAGATTTAGTCAACAGAGCCTTCAGGATTGTGACAACATGGTTGTCACTCACACATCACTCTCCTTAGTTACAGCATTTCCAAAACCCATAGAAAAGTAATAGAGAACATGCTTTTGAAGATGAGAATAATGTCTCCTGAGACATTCATTGATTGTGACTTAAGTATTCTTAGATAGCCTTGTAACAGGTTTTGTATAAATTTCTCAGTGTGTATATATATACTACAGGATTCTTGATGTTGCAGCCCTTTCACCAACTTTAAAAAAAAAACAAAAAAGCCCAAACACAAAACAACCAAAAAACCCAACAAAACCTCTCCTCCTTTCCCTTAGCTAGAGTATGACTTCTGTGCCTGAGTAGAGAAGGAGCAAGGTTTACTCCTGCAGAAAACATTTCCCTATGAAACAATCAAACTGAAAAAAACCCCACCAAACTGAAACCAGCCCACAACCTCTACCCCCTCCAAAATAAAATTCCTTTTGTTTACATTCCTGATATATATGATGAGAGGCGCCTATTCATTGGCTGTTTCTGTCACCTACAGCTGTTCTGTGAAAATTAATGTTTTGAATGTTGTCTTAAGAAGATATTATAAAGTGGGGTAAGTGCAGAAGAGTTTGGCCAGCTTTTTACATTTGCATTTCATCTTATATGTTCCTTATGGGGGAAAAAAAAATCTACACAGATTATTACTTCAAAGAAGAGTCTGGATGTCATTGATTCATGTCATGGTAAAAGAACTGGGATGCTATTCTGATGTATTGGCCTGTAGTGTTCTTAAGTGGAAGTGTAGTGATTCATTTTTTTTTAGCTCCGAAATGCATAATGAGTGTTCCTCAATACAGAAGGGTGTGAATGCACTACTCAGAGTGACAGACGTTACCAGTAGGCACTGTCTCTTAGGTTTAAGATTCAAAGAATATCATTTTTTTAAAATAAAAAACTTCAGTAACTATGAATAACATCACATTTGCCATAAAATCAAAAACATCTTACACAGTTGAGAGAAGACTGCACCAGTCTGCTCAGCATGCATCCAACTGTTTCTCAGGCTTCCTTGTTTCTATGCCTACCGGGAATAAATTGTGTTAGCTTAATTAAGTGATAAATGAATTACCTTTGGCAGGTAACTTAAAAGTAAGGAGGTTAATGGCTGCTAAATCATAAGGAGAGCTGTGACACATGAAACTCCATTTCAAAGGGAGTTTAAAAAAAATAGCATTGTTCGAGAAGCTTTAAAGATGAATGTGAGTAACTTCTGCTATCTAACCTCTGAGGTCTTCAGCAGTCTTATTGCAATGTTCTTCCTTACCTTTCATAATTATACTTCTGCAGTCATGCAGGAGAGAAGTCAATTACTGTGCTATTCATCTGTGTTGGGGTGCTGATCTTAGTGATTAAGGGGATGGAAGTGAAAGTGGGATGGAAGTGTAAGAAACTTGTTCTTAATTTGTGTCTTCAGCCTTCAAACACATGAGTAATTTCATAAAAATAGCATGGTTTAAATTTGGTCAGGTTTCTGTGTATGTTCATCTTCACATGACTTCCACTGTCAGTGGCTTACGATATATTTCAGTCTTCACTACATTAGTTAAGGTAAGAGCTTCTTGAAACTATATTGAGGTCCAGTTGAAAAAATCGTAGGGGTTTTTCTTTGGTTGGTTGGTTTTTTTGTCTTCCCTGGGTGTAGCTCTGAACTGACAATATTGCTTTTTAAACTGATTACAATTATAGATGCTGTCAAATGAGTCTATGGACAGCAGTCAACATAGTCATATGGAAAGCCAAAACCTATTGTTGTTACAGTAGTGTTTGTAGGTAGCACGGAGACTGCTGTAAAGGTATTGTAAGATTTTATTTTTTTTTAAACAATATCTCCTGTCAAAAAAGACCTAAAAAAAAACACCCAACCAAACGCTGAGATTTGTCAAAAAGTATTCAAAAAAGCTTACAAAAGACTGAAAAACTGATTTTTTTCAAATCTATCAAACTGCACAGCTGCTGCCCAAAGTCTGCAATGTTTGCAAATGAACAAGATACAAAAGGGTTTTTCAAAGAAAACTGAGAAAACCATAGTGGAAAAACTGTTTAATTTTTTTGAACACATTTTAATCTTGTAGGATCTTCAGTAGGTTCATGCATTGCAAATCTTCTTTATGAGTAATTATCAAAAATTTGGTTCAAGTAAGAGTGTCAGATCAGACTGGTGGCCAGCCTGACAAAATTAGCAGTAAAATAAATTCTGAGAACCAAATGGTGAAATTGCATCTTTTATGAAGGCTTTTACTTGAAGTAATACTCTTTAGCCTGGAAGAGAATGCCCTGAGGGAGAAGCTCTGCTAGAAATCTGTGGAGTGTGCTGTGGCAGCAGCCATGGAGTGATTATTTGTCAGCTCTCATAAATGAAGTAGGTGGCAACAATAAGGGTGGACTTAAAAAGAGGAAATACTACTTTTTTATGCAGTAAACTGTTGAAATTCTTGCTGCAAAGCATAGATGCAAAAAGGTTGAGTGTGGATAGAGTTTAGACGAATTCATGGAGATAAAACTGTTTTCATGAATCATTCGAGACATGAAGCCCACAGCTATAAAACTGAGATTAGGTTGATGTACTAGGTAATCTTCCTCAGTTCAAACTGAATGATATAAATATAGATCACAAGAAACCAAAACGTAGTAAAATGCAGGGACTAGATAACATTCAGCCATAACATGTGTGATACATGCTCTTTCCAAGTGTGTTTAGATTTTCACAGAATCACAGAGTATGCTGAGTTGGAAGGAACTCACAAGAATCATAGAGTCCAACTCCTGGCCCTGCACGGGACCATCCATCCCCAAGAGTCACACAATGTGCATGAGAGTATCATCCAAACCCTTCTTGCACTCAGGCTTGGTGCTGTGACCACTGCCCTGAGTAGCCTGCTCCAATGCCCAACTACCCTCTGTGTGAAGAAATTTTTCCTAATATCCAATCTAAACCTCCCCTGACACAACTTCAGGCCATCCTCTCGGATCCTGTCACTGGTCACCACAGAGAAGAGATCAGTGCCTGCCGCTCTGCTTCCCTTCATGAGGAAGTTGTAACTGCAGTGAGGTCTCTCCCCAGTCTCCTCCAGGCTGAACACACCAAGTGCCCTCAGCTGCTCCTCATACTCCTCAAGGCCCTTCCCCCTTTGTTGTCTTCCTTTGGACATTCTCTAAGAGCTTCATATCTCTCTTACACTGCGGTGACCAGTATTCAAGGTGAGGCCACACCTGTGCAGAGCACAATCCCCTCCCTCGACTGGCTGGCGATTCTTTGCGATGCCTGATGCCCCCCTCGTGCTGTTGTATTGCTTTGTAGATGATTTTATGTGTGAAGCCTTGCTTGTGTTTTGCGATATAAACCGATGACCTGATGTTTGTCAAACAACATAATAAAACTTGAAAGCTTTCACTTACTTTTTAGGTAAGTTAAAAAGCAATTTGAGAGTTGAAATACCTGCAAACTTTGGCTGTGAGAAAATTTAACCTGTACCTGCCTTTGGTCCCAGTATTTTTTTAGAAGTCTTTTGGGGAAGAGGTTTTTTCAGATAAAGAGAACTGTAGGTAGAAGGGACAAATGGCACTTACAACTTCAGTAGAAAATGTTCTTCCAACATTTGCTACCAATTCAAGCTAGAGTATGTGTTTTGTGTATAGTCTACAATGGTTTAGCACTTTTAGCACATGCTGCAGACTAATTATCTACACATCCAGTGTGCCAAATGACTATAAAGCTAATATTTAATACAGCACCATCCAGTAATACAGTTATGCAGAAAGGCATTTAGTCCCTTTGTAGTGAAGGAAAGTATTAAAAGTAATAGGCCTATTTCCCTTTCATTTCCCTGCTAAAGAATATTACTGTCTTTGTGTAAAAATAGTACATTTAGAGCGACTACATAGAAAAATGGCATAGGTAAATATTAAATGTTGTCTCCCAGTAGTAATTTTCTCAAGCATTACCTTGGATTTCTTTATAAAACTTTGAGTTTTATAGCCAGACTGAAGCTTTCATTTACAGAACCTTTAAATGCTTTGAATTGTGAAAGGGTGAAAGCATCTATATCTGTGCAATCTCAATTAAAAAAAAAAAGAAAAAAAAAAAGAAAAACTGCAAGGTAAAATAAAGGTCAGATGTGAATGTCAAAACTAAGAGTTGTCATCCTGTAGGTTGTCATTTAGTCAGAAATGCTTTACAGAAAATACTAATTGTATTATGGTCTTTCTTTTTCAGTTCTTCAGAAGACCTACATTTCTGAACTCAGTGAAAATCTCAATACAAAATATAAATGGTCATTATTCGTAATTGCACTATGCTAAATGATTATGCAGTCACTATTCAAAAGCTCTTTTGTCAACTTTTTTCTGTAGAGTTTGTCTGCAAGTATGAGTTCCTAGAGAAGTTTAGTTCTTTAGCCCTGTCGAGCAGTAAAACAACAATGCCTCTGTCATGGTCTATGTGTAGACTTGGAGCTTTTACTTCCTCTCCCGATCTTTTGATTTGCAGATTTTAAAACTAGAGTGGATCCTTACTGTTCTCTGATTTCACTTCCGTTAGTGTTAAATGGTCATAAAATGGCATGCAGCAAAGCAATTAACTTTTTATTAGATCTGATAGAAGCTTTTTTGAATGTATTTCAATTATGATATAATATTTTAACCTGATGGTAGAAGCTGCCCTCTCCCTTGGTAAGTGCTTCCAGTACAGTCTGATCATTTTTAAAAAATATAGTATCTTTATCTTTTGAATTTTTATCTTTTGTGTGTGTGTTTCTTGTGTCTTTTTGTGTCTTGGAAACCACTCTAGTATTAAAAACTATTTTGATTTGAAGCTACTTGTGTGATTATGACCTTTAAATTTTTCTCTGAAATACATGAGCTCCCTTAGCATGTTGCTGAAAGAAAGACTTCAAGGACCTCAAATCAACTTGTGACTCTTCAAATTTCTTTTTTTTTTGTGTTGCCATTGTGATTTTTAGAGAGCACTTTATTTCCATGATGGCCTACAATAATGATTTACCTACAATTCCTGTTATATTTTCTAACTTTGGTCTAAGAGTATATGTACTCTCTAAGACAAAATCTGAAGAGCTGGTTTCCTAATGTGACTTCCCCACATCCTTTTTGAAGCTGATACTGTGGGGCAGCCTTGCTGGCATGGCTTATGTATTTTAGTAACAAGTGACATTTAGTCTTTTTGATTTAAAAGTCTTTTTAGGAATTGTGAAGAGGTTTCCTTGGAGTTATTTGGGGGGTTTTTTAAGGATCTTTCTGGAAATGCATCCTATTTATCAGCTATTATCCTGTAATGCAAAATACCTATAATTCAAAAGCTATTCTCCTTTTCTAGATTTAATATAGATTTAAACCGAGGCATGTGGTGGGAGGGGAGGGGGTGGTTTGTTTTTCTTTTGTATGGTGGGTTTTGTTGGTTTGATTTGTTGGGTTTTTTGTGGTGGTGGATTTGTTTGGAGTTTTTTTCAGAAATTAAGGAAAATAAGGCCTCATAATTCTTTAATAAAATTCAGTACCAGTTCTGGCTGGTCTTCCAAAAAAGGAAAGGTTGTTTGCTTCCTTTCCTAATCCTTACCCTCCATAGAGCATACTGAAGAATCCTTAGCTTGCTTGTGAGATTGTTTTCATTGAGAGCAGCCACTTCTAATGAGCATTAGGCATTTTATACTTAAGAATTTGCCTTATTTATTGCATATACCCATCTTGGTCTCCTTTCCCAGAAAGTGAAATTTTCTTCCTGAGCCTAAACAGTGTGATAAGTAGAAGCAGATTTGATGCATTAACTTGGGGAATGCCCCACCTAGTGGATGATCACAAACGCATTTTCTCATTCCTCCAGTTATGACAGACTTACATTAACCATGTGTACTGCCAGCTCAAGAGATTGATTAAATAGCTCAATTTGAAGTTTAAGCTATGCTTAAAATGGCCATCTTCAAAACTAGCTTTCCTGCATGTCAGAGGAAAGGAAGTATCTTGAAAAAACTTTCTGTGTGGGGAGGTAAAAGTCTTTCTTTATTCAATAAGAGACTGGCCTTTCTCTTGTACAAGAAAAGATGCAGTGAACTTCATTAAAATGGGACAGGAAAATGGAGTCAAAGCCTGTGTACTTGCATGTCAGAAACTTATGCTTTTAAAGGCAGAGTAGGGAATATGAGTTATACCCCCCTGTGAACAGAAATTATTTATTGGAAAAAGTGGAATAAGGTACTATGTTGCTCTGCCCTTCTTGTTCCTATGTCCTATAATGTTTGCATCCATCCTTGTGTGGATGAAGAAAATTTGTAAAAGCCAATTCTTTTGTTCCCTTTAAGCTCCTTATTTTTTTGTCCCACTTTTGGAGAACATCATGAAATTGTATTCAATTTTTCTGTATTATAGTAAATACTGGACTTCTTAAAAATTTCTTACTGAGAGAGATTATTCTGTTCAGAAGTTTTTCACTTCAGAAGAGAGGTCATTCTGTTCAGAATTCAAGTGTCCCCACACTATTATGACATAATTTCATCTAACTTGTCTTGGTCTGCGTAGCAGATGTTCATAACTTGTGCAGTAGCGTTTTTCCCTCCAGTTCTTAGAGGAGTAATTAATTTGTTTCTTTAATAGTCATTTTGTGGAACAGAGGTGAAGTCATTTGTTGCAGATCATATCAAATATACATGGAATAACTTACTAATATCAAGAATATTAAACTGCCCGGTACAATAATA
>JAYRBT010000178.1:21027192-21044326 GCA_036023395.1 Myiotriccus ornatus | reverse complement strand
AATAATACATTTATACAAAAGGTTCTTTAAATAGAGGTGTATTATATTTTTTAATTTGTCCTTATTTCCTTATTCTTTTTTAACTTTATGTTCAGTTTTCTGTTATGTTGTCCAGTGAGAAATGCAAAATGGCATAGCTTACTGAAACAGAGTATTTAATATCAAAACCAAGGAATAAAATCTACACTGTACACTTCTTCACTGTTCAAAAGCTTATGAAACAGTCTGCAGAACAAAACTGAAAACAATCATAAATTCCTCTTGGGGAAGAAATTTTGGTTAAATTTCTTCCACCAAGTGAAGCATACAAAAGTAGGTAAATCTAGATTTTTTTTTTTAATTATTTTATTTTTTTTTACACAGCCAGTTACCTTTTCAGGCCTTCAGTCTTAAGCAGGCTTAGAGTAGAGCTAATTTTTATAGTTAGCACTATATAGTTTTATAGTTAGTTTATATAGTTTTATAGCAAGTTAACTCGTGGACTTCAAACCATCAAGCTCTAAACATTTATTAATAGGAGTCGTACTTTATTTGTGAGTAGTTCCCTTAATCTAGAGTGGAGTTCAGTTCCTGCAGATGAAATAAGTACGGGTAAAGGTAGGGGTAAATATGAAGAAATAACTTTTTCCATCACCTTGTTAGTGGGCTATTTGCTCAGGCTTCGTAGTTTTGTACCCTTTTGCTAAAAGAATCTGTTTTATCTTACCAGAAAGAAACCCAACATTGTGGTCTGTCAAGGGTGTAGTTCAGTAGGGCTGCTCCCACTGAGTGGGTTAAAGGGCGAGGGACCGAGGGGGAAGTAACCTTTACTTTTGAAATAGATGAACAACATTCCTTCTTCTGCTAAATCAAAATAAAAATCATAACAGTTCCTATCTTAGTTTCTCTGAGATTTTCAAAAGAAAAACAAAGATCTTCAGTTACCTCTTCTGCTTAATGATGAAGTTTTATAATAATGAAGAACTTGAGACCGAAATTACTGCTTTGGAAAAAAATTGTTTTCCTTGTAGATCAGATGGCATATAGTTTGTTTTTCTGAGTTTTGTCCTAATCTTGATGTGTTCCAAAGGTAAATCAAGGCTTCAGACCCATCAGTCAGCACTAGTTTATGCTTTCTCGATTTAAGGGTGGCATGGAGGAGGGGGGAGAAGTGGAGTTGTCCAAGCTACAACCTCAGACACATGATACTTCCTGATGAGGTGGTGTTGCACCCTTCATAGAGGTGCCCTGCCTCCCTAGAAAGTAAATATGTGTGCATACTTGTGGAACAAGTCACCTCCCCTTCATACAATTTACAGACAAAAACACACCTTAATAATAAAATCAGAGGGTGAGCGGAGGAAGGAAATTACTTTTGACCTTCAAGTCAGTCTTCTTTCTAGGATGAGAAATAGTAAAGCATATAGCAAATGCATTTATACAACCAGATTGAATGTACAGGCATAGTCATTGTTTTATTTATGTATGTATCTGTAAATCTGAGAGGGCTGTGTTCAGTACACTTGAATTCCTGGCTATACTGCATCACCATTGAAATGTTTACACAAACCTGCACTTATAATCTTGCTTATAAATTTTACTGAATTGTGTTCTCCGAGTGGAACATAAAATACAGACCATTCTGGATAAATTAGCATTAGTACTAAAGTAGATCTGAGAAGGTCCTTTTTTTGTGATCTTTTTTGTTTTTTCCCCCAAGAAGCAGAATACTTGTAAAATTAAGAGGTAGCTGTGTTTTATGGCAATTTTTTTTTTATGGCAAATGTGTTGCATTAGCACTGGATTTTAAAAAATTGCTGGTTCACCACCATTTTTATTGGAGCTAATCACAAGGTTCTGGACTTTAAGAAGCAGAGGTGGCAAACATGGAGTATTTTTTTAAATTCTTTATTAAGTGTCTTCAGAAACAAGTGGTATTATGCTGTATTTTTCTGCTTGCTTTCTTTATGCTTGATAACACTTAGAAAATTTGCTATATATAAAGCTCTTTGTCAAATTAATGTTTTGTTGCCCTGCTAAGAGGAACGTCACTTCAATCTCCCAGCATGCTTCTAACTTAATACTTGCACAGGCACAGAAGTCCGAGTTTTATGTTAAATTGTAGCTTGATGTAATACATGTAATACTGATTATTGATGAGGAAGAAAAAAAAAAGTTCTAGCTGGACCCCACAAGATTATTTTTTTCTGTTTGCGATACGTATATCTCCCAAGGCAGGACTCAAAATTATTTTCTTCCTCCTGCCTAAATTAGACCCCCTTTCCAGCAAACTGTTACCTTGTAAATTAAAATTGTAAACAGTGTAAACTGTGTCCTGTGTGATCTTGAAGCTCTGGTGGAAGGAGAGAGAGAATTGGTAACATATTTAATGTCTCTTTTTTAAACTTCACGCAGGCACACATCTACTCTTTGGGTGCAACACTGAAAGCAGCAATAGAATATATAGTAGAACCTGAGACAGAATCAGAATTTGGCCAAGATCTGCACACTCTACTGGAACAAATGCAAGAAGAGAATCCTGAAAATAGGCCAGATATTGAGGTAAAACAACCCTACATAATTTTCTGTTTAAAAAAAAAAGTTGGACAAATATTTCTATGTGTTCTCGTTAACAGAGAGATGGTCTTGATATGCTCGGGGTTTGCAAGAAAGCTGAGCTGTTTCCAGACTGAGCAGAAATTAATCTTTTTTTCCTACTCTAATGGAGGCACAACCTGAAAAGATGATGTAGATGCTTGGCAGTGATTTTTTTTTTTTTTTTTTAAGAGGGTTGGGTGAATACACTGGTAGACCTAAATATTTCATTAACTGTTTCTTCCCATTTAATATTTAGTTTACAAAGAGAGTCATTAGACATAAGAGCACAGGCATTATACTGTGAAATTTGTATGATGATTGGATTGCATTTAAGAAGAGGATGGAGGGAGCCATGACACAGAAACCTCTGTTCCACAGCATGTTCAAAGCAGTGCTGTTCAAAGCATTACTACTAAGCTGGTTTTCTGTAAATATATAAAAACTTCGTAGTATTTCATTATATATCTTTATTCGATTTTGTATTTTATTCCATTTAGCCTCTTATTTTACCTTTAGTTGTTGGAAAGGATTTGAAACTGTATAGGATTCTTCAAGCTGATGTTTTCAAAGAATTTACATTCTGTTGGCTACCTAATAGAGCGTTATTTCACATTAATATGTGAAAGTTTAGCTTTAATGTTTTTCCAGACTTTGAGAATGTAGCCATAGAATAACAGTTGTCCAAGGTGACTTTTCTTGGACTCAGTTGTTCTACTCAGAATAGTGCTATCTACTTTTCTGTGGGGTTTTTTTGTAGGTTTTTCTTCTTCCTGAGCTGATAGTGTACAGTGGTCTGTAGTCCCTGAAAGCTATTGCTGAACCAAAAATAGTGTGTGTCGGGGCTGGTTTAGGGTAACATGTAAAGGTCACTTTGTGACTATGTTCTTTTCTGTTCCTTTTCCATTGGCCACTTTCTTGGGTGGAATGGAGTTGGGGGAGCTATATGGAGGGAAAACCCATAGGCATTTCTAGGGATTTCGCTGGACTCCAGCACAGTTGGACACTGGCTCCCTTTTCCCTGTCCTTCCTTACTTCAGTGTGTGAACCTACAGCACCAATTCCTTCCTTCCACTCACAGCAGCAGAAGAGCAGTTGAGTAAGTTAATGAGGAAGAGCATCTCCTCAGAGCTGTGTGAGGAGATGGTGGGATGCATTTGGTAAGGCAGCTCTCTGCTCCTTTCTGCCCAAAGGGACAGGTTTTTAAATGTGTGAATATCTGTAGTTAATTGTATGTGAGACCAATGCTAATGCCATCAAATGGTGCTCGGGCTAGAGATTAGAGATATGAAATACTGTTACTTCTTGTGATCTAATAAAGACGGCTTTCTCTAATGGGGAATAGTGCTTTCTAGATATTTGTATTCTGCAGTTTTTAAAAGATCCAGGGTTTACTTTTAATGTAATTTCAGGAACATTCATCATCCTGCCCATGTCACTCAATTCAAGTGAATCACTGGCTGTTTAAAAAAGTACTCAACACTAGCTTTTTACATTTTCAGTATGTTATTCATAAAGAATAACATTGAAGATAATTTTTATCACTTGTTCTTGGTGGTCTAACTGTAGGCTAAAACTTGAACTGTATTAAACAGTTTCATAATAGCCCATGGTAAAAAACAGAAATTAATTCAACTACATAATAGGAATACAGTATAATGAATAGTGCAAGAAAGACCTCCAATGTAGTATAGTATAAATTCAGATCCAATGGGGGAGTTAAAATGATTCACTTTAGTAAAAATCCACAAATCTATTCATTATTATTCTTATTATTCATCATAATAAGTATTTAACGTTAATTTTCTCTAGAGCATTTTGTCATTATGTGAAGAAAAAATGAAGATTGCTTCCTCTAGCAATATTTGTCGAAGCCTGTCTGCTGTTGGAAGAAGAGTTCTTTCAATTGAATCATTTGGTGCTTCTCAAGGTGATCTTAAAATGTATTTAGTCTAGAACTTTAGATTCCCTGACATACATAATGAATTTTAAAAGACTGTTTGTGTGCTTTCCTGCTATAGGTTCCTTTCTAGATTTCAAAGAGTCATTATTAAATATTTGTAGGTTGGGGGTGGGGAGTAGGGAACATAAAACTCTTAATTAACATAGTTAATATATTTAGAGTGTCCCTTATGATTCAGAGTCACTTGTCAGAAATAGTTAATTTGCTTAACACACTGAAGATACATAACAGCAGTGGCAGACAAATCAATATAAAGATTTACTAGAAAAGATTAGAAGGTTTAAATGCACATGTAATATAAACATCTGTTTTTTTTTCATCTAGATGTCTGTGATAGCATGTGGAAGGGAAGAATGTGTCAGAGAAGCTTGGGATCTAAATTGTATTCAAATGAGAAAACCAACATAGCAGGTGATTCGTCTGCAGTGGAAGATGTGACGACTACCTGTCATAACAACTCTTCTATAGTTTCCATGGTGACTGGCAGAGAAAGTGGTTTAAAGGAAATACAAATTGATCTGGATAATGAGAAAACTCAACATTTTCAACTTGCAACTCAAACTAAAAAGAGCAAAGAAGAGGACAAACATGCAGTGTATACTGACAGCTTTGCTAGTGTTGCTTTGGATATAAAATCATGTGTTATTGACCTGGAGAGAGATGGAATTTTTAAGAAAGGTTCTTTGAGAAAAATTAAAACCTTTCCAAAGCTACCACTTGAACCTGCAGATGCAAATAACTTCTTTACATCTGTAACCAACAGTGGACCACTAGCTAGGAAAAATCACTTCCTAACACAAGAGTTACTACCTCTAGACAATAATAATGAGGTTGCCTTTTCAAAGGGAAATCTTAATTCATTTGTTATTAGTAGTCCACCAGAAACAGAACCAAAGAATCACCAGGTTGATGATCGTCATTTAGAAGCTCCGTGTGTGTGCACACAGGTGTCTGGCTTGAATCTAGAAGAACACATGTCACTTATTAATGGTAAAAAGATAGGTTCTGCTTCATCTGATCACAAAGAAGACTGTTCTGGTGCTACCTGTCAAATGCTAACACCAGCTGGTATGCTAAAAGGCCCAAATCAGTCAATTGCTGGAGCAAAAATGCTAGACAATTTCCTGGCATTAGAAGACTCTTCTGAAACTTTTCAAGGGTCAAATGAAAATTATGTACCACATTTTAACAAGATGGATTCAGTGTTAACAACAAAGCCCAGTGGGAACAGACATGGATCAAACCTAATTAGGTCACCCGAATTAAGCAACGGTGCGATGAGTGCAAACAATAATGAAGATAATCTTTGTGGAGGCAGAGGTTCAGAAATCAAAAGTAATGAGCAGGTAGTAAAAATAAAGTCTTCATTATATAGTTGCTGTAGTCACTTATGTGGAGATGAGATGACTTAAATACTGTGTTATTTCTTCCCCCCTTCATCCCCTTTAGCATCCTAGAAAATTGAATTTTGCTAGTCTGCACACTTTAAGAGTTAATATTGGAAATATGGTGATCCGTTTTCCCTCTTTAATGAAAAAAAAAAAGTGCTGCAGTGAAATTAATCTACTGCAAAATCAACTTCCATTTAAATTTTTCAATTTTTTTTTACAAATGGAGTATACTCACTAGTGTGTTAGAGCAGCATTATTTACTAGTTGATTACATTTGTAAGAGAACCATGACCAAAGCATATGTATATTTTTAACCCTTCATGTTACTGTCAGTGCATAAAGTTCACTACCTTGAAGTGAGCCTCCCAGGTGCTTATGAAAATTGCAGAATTCCTGACTGTAAACCTGACCTCATTGGAATCAGTGGCAGTATCCCATCTGCTTCAGGAGGTGAAAGAGTCCACTCTTTTTAAAATCTGACATGTACACCTGAGTTTTTGAAAATTGTACCTATGCTGTATTTGTTCTGTGTTCTTAAATTGCTGTCTCTGTGTTTGTTATATATATTTCATTATAGAGTTCAAATATGTGCACAGTATGATGAGTATGTTGTCTCATGCATTTAATCTTTACAAATAGCCAAATAAGAGAGGGAGAATCTACCAGAATTTGTTGATAGAGCTTTATAGTATGGTCTCCTCTGCTCATATTACATATCTCAGGGTGGACAAGTTTGGTCTCTGACTAGATGGTTTTCTCTTGTGCCACACTCAGAGTTGTAAGCGACCCCTGTGATAGGGAAGCTGCTGGCTGAAGCTGCAGGATGGTTTATGCTTCTCCAGCCTTGCTGTGGCTTGATAAAAATGAGCGCACAAACTTCACTGTGTGTTTCCAGAAATTACGCTCAAGTGAAGATCTTGGGTTTTTGATTTGCTTGTCTATGGGCAATTCAGCCTTGTTCTCTTTGCCCAATAGCCCATTTTCCAGCCATCCCATGCAGTGGCACCCAGGGTTATATTCAGTCTTTATCCATCCTTCTTTTCACCTTGCCCAAATACCTCCACTGGAGCAGTAACCTATGATTGCCAAGTGCGTAAAGAGCCTTTGGTTCGTCGTAGCTAAAAAAAATAGTGCAAAACTGAAGATTCTGTCCTAACTTTTTTCTCTTTCCTGTCTATTCTCCCCTCAATAGCATATGCACTTATTAAATTCATAGTTCAGTATAGTAACTATGGATAAGCACCACATGGTATGGGTTTGCTCTCTGAGCGGGTTATTGATTGTAGGCATATCAAATCCTTTATTTAGCTTTTAAATCCTACAATTGCATTCTTCTTTTCAGACTCTGAGAAGTGATCCCTTTATTGTAGACACATCCTTTTTTTTTTATCTTTTTCTGCCATCACTTATGAACATAAATTGAGTGTAGTGATAGGGATTCCTTTTTAAGGAGGAAAAAAAATGTTGAAATAGGACCTGTATTCTGTCCTTACTGGATTACTAGAGCAACAGTTTAAGTCTGCGTACATGCAGATAGTTTCAGGAAAATAATCTTCCCCAGAATTACAGTTCCACAAAACTCTTGCATGATTTAAAAGCTATAACAAATCTCCTGTTTGGTTTTTCTGCAGCAGCACTTGAAATTGGCACACAGAAAATAAATGAAAGTATGTCTTCACATTATTCTGCCATGCTTCTGAAATCCTCTTTTTCTTCAAATATTTAATCATCAATTTAAATGAAGTGTTCTTTCAGCCTGAACAGAATTTCATTCTTCCAGACATTCTTCCAAAGGTCATCCTGCTCCTGCTGAATTCATGGGACAATCACAGTGAATTAGAAAAGGCAACTCTTATTCCAGGTACCCTAATAAGCAGTGTTGTGATATATAGGATCTGAAAGGAAGACAGCAGGGTGGCGATTCTCTATGGTATCGGAGTTTTACAGCTGTCTTTTCAGTAGAAGTGTTTGATAGACTCATTCTCTATATTCTCTTTTTTAGTAATTGATTCCAGCAAATTTTCAAGTTCTGGCACATAAAAATATTATGCTCTTTAGTAAAATCTCTTTCGTCTTAAAACAAAAAAAGAACAAAAAAAAGCAAATGTAATAAAATCTTCTTTAATTATTTAACTGCTTTAGGGAGAAAAAAAACCCTTTAAATATATTAATATCTGTGAGCAACACCTAAACTTCTGAAGTAGCTTCCTGAAATGCTGAGTTTCTAGCCTGGTAATCTTTCTTTGTTTTCTGAAGGAAGGTTATTCATTTTTAGAAGTTATTGAATTGTATTGCAGACTCTATTACAAGTCTTCTTAGAGCATTGGAAGGGGTTATCAGCTTCTTTTTTCCCTTTTGGAAAACAGATTTTATTCTTCAGGCTTCTGAAACAGCAGTTTTTGCCTCTGTTACCTGACAATGGCAAAAAAGAAAAACCATACCATGCCATCCCTTATGTGATGAAAGTACAACTGATGTCTCTCTCTCGAGTTCCCTTTCATTTCTTTGTGCCAGAATTTTACCAAATACCTAATTTTAGTTTTTTGTTTTCGAAAACCTAAGTCTGAGAGTTTGTTCATTTTCTGCAAAAGCACAAGTGTGAAGCCCCAGCTAATGTGATTTCTGTCTTCTGGGGTAAATAGAAAATACCTCAGAAGATCTGCAGTGCTGCTCTTTCACTGGTTTTCTATAACAGATTGGCGTGATTGCAGCATGTAGAGCTTTTAGAATAATATGTTTAGCATCTCTTTCAATATTTCATGTTCTTTAGAAAAGGTGCAATACCAGTCCCATCCGGTTGAAGGTCAACCTTGTCTACTCTGGAGAACAGACAGATTTTCTTGCCTGTCAGTACTTCTCCAGTGGACAGTATTTTTCTGATACTCCAACACTGCTTCTTAATGTTGTGTGCTTTACTGCTAGTAAGCATTACTAAAAATACTTGCTTGCTTTTGTCTGGCTACTGCAATGTATCTTGTGAGGGTTTTCATAGTAATTTTTATAGTTTTGCATGCCATAAATAAATATTTTTCACTTCAAGTTTGAGTGGGGATCTTTTATTTCTCTAACCAGTTTCATTCCAATCAGGTGTGTCTCATCTCTAATCCCTTTTAAATGTTTTTTTGTGATTTAAATGCTATGGGCTTTCCTTGGGAAGGGTTAATGGGAGCCTGGCATATGCAAGTCTGTTTCCTGTTGGTCATTCATACCCTGTCAAACATGAGAGAAGTGAAAAGCCATGTAGCTAGAGGCTGACACTTTAACACTGGGGAAATAACACTTGAAGGAAAGAAAAGTTGTCAATTCCCAGAATAGTACTTACTAAGAAAAGAATGATGAAAATATTTCTTTGGCTGTTTAAAACATGCCAGCATTATGTTCATGAAATAGAGTATGTTTACATAGTCTGAATGCTTTACTAAAAGTTGAGTTTTACACTTCTGGTACTAGCAGTTAAGTAAAAGATCTCATAAAGGATTTTTGCAGAACTGCCCAAAAAAAGTCACTTTTCCAACAAGTGAGGTTTAAAATGCAGGGAATAAAACACAATGGCCCCAGTATGCAGCTATGAACAATAATTGGTCATTTGGCTTTTTCATATTTTTCAACAAAATTTCGATGCTGTGAAAAACATTTTCATGTTTTGGAAAGGTCTGGTTTAAAACATGTAAAAAGTCAAGAAAGAGCATTGGATTATAAATTTGTTTCCTCTTCGGTGCAATTTCACTAGTGATAATGTGTTAATGAATGTTTAACATCAATATTAAAATAATATTAATGGCTTAAATGAAGTGGACTTGAGGCCTTATGAATGCTTAACAGTTGTCTTGAGCCTGCTTTGCTAAAATATATGAATAGGTAGTTAAGAAACAATGCATGCTACAGGTAGTTTGACTAAAAGATTTTAATCATGTTTTCCAGCACTTCAGATCTTATTTTTTTTCCCTTTGGTCGTTGAGTGGGGATTTTTTTTTATTTTAGGGAATAGCAATAGCCAGGAATCAGAGACTTGCATGTTAAAAACCAAAACGACCAAACCCGAAACACATGCCAAAATTAGGAGCTTTACACTTAACAGATTCAGTGGAATTAAAATGTGCATTGTGTTATATACCTACAAGATGAGGTATGAAGTGCATTATGTTAAGTATCTTTATTTAAGGATTGAGGCTTACATAGAATTTGCCTCCTAACTTTAGGTTGAGAAGTGTATTATTTTTCCTTTGAAAACTGTCTTAACCAGACTGCACATGTTTTTCATCACATATGCAAATGTGTGATGAAATATAACTTACGTACCTTGACTACATGGGATAACTGCTACAAGAAGCATAGGTCCTCAGTAGGTCTGAACTTTCAGTTTACATCTGAAATCTTCTACAATTCTCTTTCTGGTGTAGGAAGTTGAGAATTTGAAATAATTAGGACACTAGAAGAATGACCTTCTTAGATATTTCTTTTCCAGGAAAAAAATTAATCTTTTGATATGGTCAGGGTGGGGAGAGACTAGAATTTGAGTAAGAGACAATAGCAATGCAGGTAGTTATTAGCATCAAAGAAGAACAACTAACATACAAATACTAGGGAGTAATATTAATATTTGAAGTTTCTTATTTCTTTAGAATGCTTGCCAGGGAAACAATGAGGGTATACGTTTAAACAAAGTTCACCAATCTGTAACCACATCCTTTTTTTTCCTGATTCAGACTGATTTTGCCATTTTGTGTATGGCAATAATTCTCACTTCTGCTAAGATTTGCTTTTCCTACATACTTTTTTTTCTTCCAAAACAGAATTTTTCTGGTGCTTCTTCATCCTCTTATTATCAATCATTGACACCTCTTTCTTATAAACTTTTGCTACTGCTCTTAGAGTTTATTCCTACTTTGCTGCTGTGCTTAAATTTCTGTCTGCCATTTCCTTCTTACTCCAAAGAGCTTGGATATCCCAGAATTGATAAGAAATACTTTTCAGCTTTCTGCTGTGCAACTAACTTCAGTCTCCAGTTTAGTGAGAGATTCTCCTTACCCTTGCTAGCCATTTGTCATCTTCTCCTGAAGTGAAAGGGAGTTAGAAGTGCAGTAGGGGAAGTCCCATCTTTCTTCTCTGCAGCTTTTAGAGCCTCTAGAGACAAACTTCAAGAGGAGGGATTTCTTACAGAGAAACATGTGGCACTGGTGTGTACTTATTACAAAAATATTCCCAAATCCCAAAACCTCCTTTATGTTTTAGTCAATCTGTGAAATTTCTCTTACGATTTCTGTCCATTCATGTCAGCTGTGCAGGGTTGATTTGAAGATTTGACTGGTCCTTTCTTTGTGAAGTGTCTGAGTAAAGATACTTGAGAACCAGGGCGCTGTGGAGGGGGAAACACAGTGCTGATCAAGGACAGTAATCTGTCAACAATATGAAGCAGTATCTTCTATGTTCTCTAGACTAATTCATTCTTTTTGACTGTCTGTCCTTTTCCTTCCTGCTGTGTGATTGATTCCTGTTTATCAGACAGTTCAAGAGCTTACTTTTTTAGATAAAGTAAAAGAACCACAAGAATGAAAGAATTTTGCACTCCGGGGTGCTGGTGATAGCAGAATTTGAGAATGAAACTGGATCTTATCACCTGGCTTACTAATTTTTGCAGTGTGCTACAGCGGAAAATAGAAGAATAAAAACACCAAGTTCATTTTTGTCTTTTGGAGACAGAATATGAAACATTGTCAGTAAATCAAAATGTGTGTTTCACGGCACATCTTGTTAAAAAATTATAGTTTGCCTGGTTCACCTTCAAAAAATATTTAAACAGTACAAGCCCAAAGTATTTGTGTTCTTTGAGAAGGTGTTCTGTTTAAAATTAAATTATCAACAAAGTTTCAGCTACAGAAATTAATGTGGTTCTTTTCCGCATAGATTGCACTGAAACTCTTTGTTGATCTTTAGGAATTCAATGCAGTAGTCTGTGTATCACATATTTTATGATAAAACCCAAAGAGCACCTCACTGAAAGGTGTTTCATAGGCAGGATCATGAAAAATTTACTTTGGTAAATGACAGTGCAGAGGCTGATTTGTCAAACTAAACGATGTACTGCCACTGTGCGTGAGAGGGACCCTTAGTCTATCTAGATTGCACCAACACTGACTGGGTTGTAAAGGTGTCTTTAAAAATAACAGAACTGTTCAGAGGGGTTTTTGTTTGTTCCTGTGCTTCAGTTTTGTGTTGAGGTGTTTTTGGTTTTTGTTTGAGGGGGTTTTGGGGTGTTTTTTTTGGTTTGGGGGTTTTTTGGTTGATTGGTTGGGGTTTTTTTGTTTTGGTTGGTCCAAGTTCGAACACCTTTGTAGGTGAACAGAGATTGTAAAGTCCAGCTGATGTCACGGGCCACTACTAGAGATAAGCTTTTCCATCAGCATGGTTTGCTCGGGGAGATGTCTGTTAACTGCTGTCAGTGTCAAGTTATTAGATTCACACAAACACACATCAACCACCACCCCACTCCCCCCCTCAAAAAAAATCACAACATTTAAAGCATGTCTCTGAAGAACAGTAAGTTTCCATGGAGCAGTATCTTTGTTGCAATAAGGTATTATGCCAGGTATCAAAAGCTAAATTGATAGCCAGAAAAAGAAATGCTGTTAATAAAAATTGAGCAGCCAGTGATTAAAAAGGAACATCGTGCTTGGACTTCAATGAAATCTGTCATTAATTCTGTCAATATTGTTAACATCTTTCACAGAAGAGCAAGAGATGTTGATGAAATCTTTAAGGTAAGACATGTAATGCAACTGTCAGGGTAAATCAGAATTTGAATGTGGGAATTTTTTGTTGATAGCAATCATTTGAATTTTATGTTTTTCAGTGTAGGTGTTGTCCCTATAATTATGTTTCATCATAAAAGATGTCTATTGAACTGAAGACATTCTGAGAGTCTTTCCTTAGTATGTAAAAAAGAGCTTCCAGACAGTTCACATTTCCTGAAGCCCTTCTATTTTTGCTCAAATCTCACTTGAATTACTCTTCCATTATGCAATTAAGAAACTACTGGTTCATTTATACAGCTAGCTAACTGTGCCATGCTTTTTAATAAGTAGTATTAATTAATTACTGGCAAGTGCAATAAATATATTTTCTTGTAGCTTTTTAGGTTGAGTGTGTTTTATATTAGGATTTACTTTTCCATTGCACCAGTGAATGTTTTTAATTTGTGATAATTTTTAATAACTTTCTGCATCTTCACTCTTATTTTTTTTCAGTGGATCTCTCTAAAACTTCTGTTGTCCTGGCATGGAAGACCTCTGAAAGACTATGAACTCTGGGCATTATGTCATGAGTGTTTATGTGCTCTACAGACTTGTGTAGATTACCCAGGTATAGTCTTAATTATAAATATTTTACCTCATTATTTATGTTCCCTTTGTTAATGTTTTCTTTATTCTGTTTGAAAGTATCTCGACTTTAATTTTGTGTACAGAAAAAAAATAGTATCTCTGATTTCACTCTCTTAAATCATGACTTAGAGGTTTTACTCAACTGAAGTTTTCTTCCATATATAGAATACCTCCTTTTTCTTTATTCTGAATTTGATGGCTTTTGCAGCAGAAATTAATATTTATGACTTCAAGCACTGAAACAAATTTTGGGTTTAGATCTTTTGGGGATGGAGAAACTGTACTGTGAATTTTAAGAAAAGCACTTGTGACTTGAAGGCAGGAGGAAGCAAGTTTTGTGTGTTTATACATATATATATATATATATGTGTGTGTAACTATGTATGTAAACGTAAAATCTCTTTTGCCTGAATTTCTTTGTGCCAAATGATTCCTGACGTATTTTTGGCAATACAGGGCTTCATCATTTTAAAGCATCCAAGGTCATGACGTTGTTCCTTCCACATCCCCTGTGCTTCATTTTACAGAATTATCAGAAGCAAACTTCTGAGAGAGAAACAGAGAACTGTCCTTTGACAAAATTGGGATATGTTTTATGTAACTCAGGAGAAGACTATTCTAAATTTCCATAGACATTCTGAATGTTGGTTTAGTTTATAGTAATGATAAACTTGTAGCAGTTCTGATAAACAGAGCAGAGGTTCCCACCACCCCTCCTGCCTTTCCTTTCCTTGATCTAAAAAACCTCCTTTTGAGAGTTTGAACAGGGATGAGTTTGAAGTCTGTAAGTGAATATAAAAAATTGGATAGTAATGTAGAGAAAGCTTACTGCATCTCTTTGGATTTCAACTCCAGTTATTTTATCTTTTATGATATAAAACTGTTTAAAAGGAAATTAGCCATAAATGAAGATTTCTGAGCACTTTGAGAAATGTTACCCATAAAACTAAGTATTTAATATACCTTGCAACAGAAGGATTATTTCAGCCTCATAGCATGTTCGTAATGTTTGTGAAGATTTCAGATGACTGCACATAATGGCTCAGATTCTAATTTAATATGCATAGATAGCCTCTGTTACTGCACTTACATCCACCCAGAATGCATGTCTTAAAAATACTAGAGAGTTGTCACCTGAACCTTACGTAGCCAGCAAAAGTGAGCAAAATTATACAAACCACCAAATGGAAGACACCTTACTTAAAATGCTATGTTTGACAAATAAAGCTGCCTTGAAGTTGAATATTGTTTTCAGATTTAGAATGTTTCTGTGAGAGGACTCTCTACCAGTTCTGAGAGTAGTTGGGTATTGTGGAAGACTTAGAGTGGTGTTACTACTTCAATGCCTACATACACACATGAAGTTCTCTTGGCATTCCTTTGGAATAACTTATTAAGGGTGGAACTGATATGTATTTTGAATATATATTGTTAAAATATTCTTTGTCTTGACAATGGTAGAATAAGACTGTTAGCTGATGAGTCATAGTTAAATATATGAAAGGTGGAACAAGCTGGTTTATTCATTTATTCACTTAGCCTTTTCCTCCACTTTTACACTTTTCTTCCACTTTTCCTCCTTGATTACACTTTTTTCATTATCCTAAGCAGAAATTATCTGGCTAAGAAACATACCTAAAAACTAGCCTCTTCATGTATTTTTCTAATTCAGTTATGCTACAAAAGTTGTTTGTAACCTCCATTGACACTTCACTTATTTCCTCTCCTCTTATCAGAGGATGTTGCTTACATGTTGCTCATGGATGCTTCAGGGAGCCCAGGTGAGAATTCGTACATTGTACTGAACAACTTGAGATCTGGTTTGTGTGAACTTTGTGGCAGATTCAGGCCCAGAGGCATTAACTGCTGAGAAGCAAAGACAGTGGGCATGAAGCTGCCTCTGCAGAAATAACTAGCAAAGGTTCCCATTCAGGAAGGCTTTGCTTTTCGAGACACATGCTTCAGGTCCAGCTTAAATATTATTGAAGGTAGTAGACAAGCCTTTATTTATGTGTTTTCTACAAGTAACTAGAAAAGCAAAAGTAGTATTTCCTTTTTTTCTTACTTTATTTTTTTTTCTGAGACCTCTTCAATTACTTATTTAATAATAAATTAATATTTGTTTTGCTCTTAGACCTATTTAATATTTTAAGTAATTAATCAATTTAATGCTTTAATCTCTTCTTTAATGCAAGAATCTATTCTTCTAGTACTCTGTTTTTAATAAGAAGACATATTTGATGGTAGTCCACAAAGATAGGACTATGCTGCTGGCCAATTGGCTTAATATATAGAAACATTAAATTACAGTGTGCTTTGAAGTTATTAAATAGATAGACACTGTTATCACAAGTTTTTCGTCATCAAATTTATATAACATGATCTCGTGACCTTAATATTAAGTTCCTGAAAACGTCAGATCATTTAAAATAGTTTTAGAATTCCATTATTTCTTTTTTATCGATGGAAATTTCATGGCCTTGCGCGTACTGACCTGCGTGATGTTTCTTCAGTGAGAGAGTGTGTGATTATAACTGTTTGTGCAAAACAGGGCTTCATATCCTGTCACACCAAGAGGAGTTTTGGATCTGGCCACATATGTCTCAGCTTTCTCCAAATAATGACCCTATATTGTTGTGGGGTTGGAGGAGAGAAAGGAGACACTTAAATGCTTAAGGATAAATTGTCTAGGGTTTTTTTTGGTACCTTGTGAGAAGACTAGAGTATATCTCCCTGTTATAGTTCTTTCTTTGTTTTGTTTCTTTCTTGACCTTCCTTTTCAGTGCTGGGCATAAAGAGAATAAACTTCCAGGTTTTTGTTTTTGTTCTGCAGGAGGTGCTTTGAGTAATTACGCATCTACTGTTTCTTTATTGGCTGGTGTCTGTTCTAGCATAAGTGTTATTTAAAGCATCATTTATAGTAGGGTAATTGTGGACATTGCAAGTTCTTTTTAAAATTATTTATTTTTACTAGTGTCAGATAGTTAAAAGAACAGATACTTATTATGCCTTGCCCTTTTGTGATTTGTTTTGCAGTGGTCTTGTGTTTGGACTCCGTGCTGATTGACTGCCATGGAAGTATCTTCTTTTCTGCTCCAAAAAGTGAAGGTAAACTAATACATTGCATGCTTTACTTTTATTTCTTGGGAGGGAGAGTGGAGAAGAAGGCAAACATCTTACCTTTTGTTTCTGATTTCTTTTCTCATTTAGAATCTTGTGATGTATTTTATTTAGCTCCTGAAATTGAAGAAGAGGATGTAGATACTGAGAAGGTAATGTGGTAGGTTACATAGGTTGCTTTGTATTTTATCAGAAGTCAGTTTTATCCCTCTGCTACTTGAGGAAGAAAGCTAAACTCTTCTAAGATTGTGTTAATATTTCTCATTTCTCCAATATTTCTTGGTTATCTGTGGGGATTTTTTTAACATATTGATCTCCCATGAATTAGTTGCTTTTATAACTTTTCCTTTCAGAGTTCTTGGAGTAAGTGCCAAAAATCTGTTATTCTACAGTTTTCCGTAAGACTTAATTATTTTTGGCTTATTAGTAGTAAGACAGACTTTGAAGTCATGTTTTCACTTTCTGAAGGTCACACTAAGATCAGTATTTTAGACAGTCTAAGGTAAAGCCCAAACATTAATCATATTTAGAAGATTGGATAAAAATATCGTTATCAGTGTGTTTCTACTATGGAAACGTTATGAATTATGTCTCTTACTGATACAGTTTTCCTAGAGCTTCTTGCTATAAATAAAAGCCATAAAGAGCACTTAGACTGAAGATAATAAAAATGTCAAATAGCAGGTGAATGTGTCTCCACTGCAACT
>JAYRBT010000178.1:21008660-21027092 GCA_036023395.1 Myiotriccus ornatus | reverse complement strand
ACCACATTATTTAGTGCTGTGCTTAGGTTTCTATCCATTGAGCCTTTTTAATACCTTTCAGAGGCAATATGAAGTATATATATATATATATGAAGTATATATATATATATATGAAGTATATATATATATATATGAAGTATATATATATATATAAACTAAGCATTAAGTGGACTAAATCTGACTCTGTCTTAAAACTGTAATTCTCCAAATGAAACAAGAAAGCTTGTGAAGAACAAGGTACTTTTCAAGGTCCCTTATTGGGGCAACTTCAGCTGGTCTGGATGCAGGTAGCACAATAATTGCTAAAATAAATATGCAGTACCTCATTCTTCTGACAAGTGTAATCTCCTCTGTAAAATATGAGTTGTACTGGTTAGCTTGTAATTACTGTGTGGCACTTACTTGCTGAATTATCATGACCTTTTTTAAGTAAATTGTGACTGGCCTGGTTTTATGGTAGAATTCTGAGGCTTGCAGCTATCTTTATATATGAAAAAGGAATTCTTCAAAGTGGTTCTAAAATACCTTTTTCCTGGATAATTTCCCTAGACAAAGACTAAGACAAATAGTGTTTGTTATTCCAACAGTAGAAAATCAGCTACTGTTAATTGCACTGCATGCGTAATAAGTAGTTTTCGAAATGGGCTGGGATTTTCATCAGCACCTTCAAAAGCCATGAATGTAATCTGTACTTTGAAAGCTTCAGGTTTTTTTGTTGGTTTGTTTTTTTGTTTTGGGTTTTTTTTTTGGCGGGGAATGGGGAGGAATTTTTTGGATAATTTGCTGGAATTGTTTTTGAAGTGGAGGCTTTCTTTTTTGGTCTGTTTATATGTTTCCTGTCTCTTACATTATACCAATAGGTCTGCATTTATGGTGTTGCTGCAGTTCTGTGGATGGCTGCCAAATACAGTGTTCCACCAGGTTATAAACTGGTATTGCCAAGAAAATTAAAAAAACTACTTCTGGATATGGCAAGAAAAAACCCTGATGAAAGACCTTCTCTAGCTGCTGCAATTAAGGTTACTAGATTTAAGCAATTTAATATGAAATCTAGTTGTGTCTAAAGTCTCATTTTAGTGATTTGAAAATCAAAATAATAATTTAGTATTTTTAGTAGACAGATATCTAATTAATTCATAACCATTCACTTTGCCATTTTATTTTTAAAGTTACCTCCTTAGGGACATGGAGGGGTGTGTTTTTAATTTATATTGAAATTCTCAGTAAGGTACTCTGAGTAGGTTCATAAGACTTCCTAAACTTAGATTACTTCTAATTTGCTATTAATCTTGACTTTGTCCTTGTCCGAGAATACCTCACTTGATTGAAAACTTATTTACTGACTGAAAATTATGTTTGTCTTTTTTTTAGACATGCAATCATTACTTACTTGAACAAGGTATAGACAGCAAAAATATTTTGATCTTATTGAGTAAATCTGTCTTTAAGGTAAGAGTGCCACCTTTCTTTAATTCTGTATGTTTTTTCAGTTAATTCTGTAAATATATTCCAGTAAGATTTTGTGCCCTGAAAGTGTCGTTAGATTTGGTTTTGTTGTTGTTGGGGGTTTGTTGTGGTTTTGGTTTTTTTTTATTTATTTTCATGTAGTCTATAGGTATTGCCCTTTCCTAGGTCTTGCTATCAGAATGATCACTCCACAGACTGTGATGCTCTGACACCACAATCTGTATGGGTGAAGAATAGATAGTTTCATAATCTGTCTTTTTATTTAGCACCCCTCTTATCAGAAGTCATTAATGTGTAATTTTTGTGTTCTGTTTATGTTTGAAATGTGTGTATATAATGCATGCAGCATTCAGTCAATCCATGGAACTGACTTTGTTCAAAACTTTGATTAACCTTAAAGTTCTGATTTGAAACAGTGTTATCAAGATTTCTAAATAGTTCTACCAGTCCTTAGAATTCTGAATGTAATTTGTTTTAAAATTTCACCTTGGCATGACCAGGTTGTTGCTTTGCAGCGTTCTAGTTTTATATGAGGCTTGGGGTTTTTTTGAAGTAATGTGCTGAGCAGAATTTAAAAAAAGAAAATGCTAATAAATTCAATTTGGGCTTCAATTTTTGTTAGGCTGTTGAGGAAGAAGTCTTGTCCCAAGATCATGTTGCTTTTGAATTGAAAAATGAAAAACATGAAATAGAAATAGACTCTTCAGAGTCAAGTCTAGGTAAGCAGTCAGGCTCTGACATGTTTACTTTGTTTCAGTATTCTCTGGATCAGTACTCCATGTAAGATTTTGCTCAGTCTGATATGCAATTGTTTTTCTGTCTAAATTCATTGTTATTTACCTTGCATTTGTATTTTTCATATTGTTCATCTTTCTAACTGTGTTTTTATTTTTAGGATTTGTGCCTTTTACCAGTGAAAGTAAACTTGTAGCAGTTAAAGGACCGGTACCGTGCCAGATTTCACTAAATCATGAGAAAGCTAAATTACCTGTTGCATTCACCTCTCCTGCAACTCACTTTAAGCCTATTATTCTACAACAAGATGCAAATATAACAAAGTGAGTATATCCTAAAGAATAATAAGTTAAAATTTAGACTTCATTGTTAAAACTACTGGAATTTTCCTTTAAAAAAAATCCTTTGTTCTTTTTCAGAGAGGTTCACACACCAGTTTCTGAGCAATTCAAAAAAGAGAAAAGAAAAGAAAACCGTATGGACCACAACAACTCAGGATATGCAGAAGACTCTCAACGCTGTGGTATTGAGTACACAGATGTTGTTGGAACGGCACCTGAAACATCTGAGTGTGATTTACAAGTTCCAGGCCACTCATTCCAGTTATCTGCAGAAGAGCAAAAATCAGGCAATACGTTTACTTCTTCGGTTACATTACCATCACCATCTGACTCCTCACATATTCTACAAGGAAAGAGCATTTTATCTGAAGATCCTTCCAGCTCCTTAGCTTGTCCTACATCTCCTAATTTTCTTCATATAAATAACATCATTCTCAAACAGGACTCGGAGAAAAGAGTGTTGACATTTGTACCGGTACATTTAGCTGTATCAGAGCAAATACAAAATAAGCCTCTTCGTTCAAGAATTGCATATGATTGTTATCGTAGTTTGCCAGTGTTACTTTCAAGTACTATTGCAAGTTATAAAAAGAGCATGCAAACAGAAGATGCCTCCCTTGGTAATGTGCAAAGTCATGAGACTACTAATACACAGAACAAGTTTGATAAAAGAAGCCCCGTTATTCAAACCAACTGCCAAGAAACTGAGTGTGCTACCAATGTAGACAGTATTTTCACTGAACAAGAGCACACACCATGTACCTCAGTGAATAAAGACAATTATAATTTCTTCGATGATAAAGTTCTACCCCATCAGAACAGAATAAGTGATGCTTTGCTTCAGAAAGTGATTCATCTTATACAAGAGGAGTTTGCATTTGATGGCTATCTAGAGAATGGAGTTGAGGTTTTTGATATGGGTATGTGCACTTTCTTCTGTATATTATTGTCATTGATCTGTGAGAATATTGTTTTTAATGTCTTTTTTTCCCCTCTTTTGTTTGTTTCTGTTCTTATTTTTTTAAACAAGGTAACTTCATTTTAAACTTAAAGGAAATTAAGTTTGGTGTGTTCTCTGATAGAATTTGTGAGAAGTTTTGTGACCTATACTGGGATGAAAAATTACTGGAGAACCTCTATCAGGTAGTAAATGGAGAAAGATCTTCACACTTATGGTAGGTGTTTTTCAACTTTTTCGTTCTTACAGTTGAATTTAATACTTTTATCCCTACTTTCTAGAAGCAGGAAAGGATATGTTGCTTCTCTTCAGGTATCCTTACTTATTTTCTGTGAACTCTTAATTTCACAGTTTGTTAGGTATTTCATGGCTTTCTCCATGGCAAATAGTGCTTAATGGTTCAGTCAAAAATATTTTCTACTACACTTGTCTATAAATTCATCTTAGGATAGTTGAATAATGGAAAGCTAACTCTGATCAATACTGGTTACAACCATTGATGGAGAGCTTCGTATCCTTGTTAAACAGAGGCCATTTAGTTAGAAGTTAAATATATTCCTCTTACTGTTCAGTTTGCTTGGTCTGATATTAGTTGTTTATACATCCTTGTTTTCTATTCACATCCAAGAAAAAGGAAATTAATTTAGGTTTTCTAGAAATGTTCTGCTTAACTGGTGTAATTTTATTCAGTGTTTCTTCTGGCAGTCTTTTGTAAGTAGCCTGTTAAGTGAGGAAACACCAGCTTAATGAATTTCTCATTTTGCCTATTTTATCTGCAGTGACATACCTAACTACCTGAAAAATGTTTTATTTAATCTTCTTGTATTTTCAGCATAAGTGAGGCAAGTGATGCAAACTGGGACAAAATAGTCCAAGATCTGAAGAAATCGGAAAGCTTTTTGGCAGGCAGTGACCAGACAAAGGGTGAGAAGGGACTTCATGTTTCTAGATCTTTATGGGTGCTAGGAATCTATCAGTGACACAAGCTTTGAGAGATGGACATTTTGTGTGTGTCTTCAGGAAAACACTTGCTTTAACACTTATAGAGAGTATCACTGGATCTGAACATTATCAGTGTCTTGAGGACATAAATGTCTTTTATATGAAGCTTACATATGACCCAGTGTCATTGAGTGGGATGTCATTTAGTTACATCCTCAGTATGACTATCCCCCCCTTCTTCTCCCTACTTTAAAGCATGCCACTAGAACATGAACTAGAACACAGGAAAACCACACACAGCAGTTATAATTTTTGGAGTTTTCAACAGACACATCCATGTAAACAATAACTTCCTTTTTTAGTTCATCCAAATTGCAGCATTTAAACTTAGTTACTTCTCTGTTTTGAGAAAAGATAAACTGTGTGTTCCTTATGGAAGGGCTTATACACTTAGACTGTTAATTTTTATAGTGAAACCTAAATTTGTACTTTTGCGTTTGGCTGCCACTGTTCTATGTTACAATTTTCTGTTTTGGCTCAGAGTGATTGCAAATGTAGAGCCAGACTTTACCATGGAGTATGTGATTTCTTTGCACCAGTAATTTAGGTTCATTTGACTCCAAGGCAACATATCTAAGCCCTGGAGGGTTGCTGAAGTGAAGAGAGACTTGTGGCAGGTATAAAAGCTCCTGTGAACACTATACTGACTTTTGACTGTCACCTCAGTCCCTGAAGGTTGGTAGTAACTGTTGGAACCGCAAAGAAGTCCCGTCATAGCTCAAGGGATTGAGTCCTGTAGGAATAGAAAGTTTAACATCTATGTCTGCACTGGCTGTATCAAGTATTCTTGCCTTCTGTGTATGAAATAAAAGCTTCAAGACTTATGGATGAAAAAAAACCTCAAGAGCTAAGCATTTTACGAATGTTTGACATAGGTCTGACATATTTTACCTCTGTTTCAAAGCTTCTCTGCTGTGTTTTGTTTAAATGCTTGTTGCATGGAAAATATTTTGTAATTTTCAAAAATTCATTGTTTAACTATTGCTTAATAGTTCTGAAATGCCTTTAGCCTTTATCTTTTTACAGTGTTAGTTGAGAAAAAGAAAGTACAGAGCCAAGATAAGCATCTGACACCACTCTTAGAGTGCATAGGTAGTCTCTTAAGTGTCTTCTATGGGTAGTGTTCAACAAAGCATGAACCACAGGACATGACCATTATTTCCTTTCCCCCCATACACCTTCTTTAGAAAAAGGAGAAACAAATCTTGATGTGAAGGCTGAGCCTCTGATAAATACAACATTAGTTGAAATGGATTTTGATGAGTCACCTTCAGACAATATCAAAAAAGAACTGAGACTGCAGAGTACTATCCCCACAGAGAAAGAGGGACAAAGTCTGCAAAGCAACAGCTGTTGTATTGGTCCAGACATTGCAGAAGAAAATACAGGGCCAGAGGAAGAGGCCACGATAAAGACAGCTGGAAACAGCTACCTAGCATCTCCCAGTCTACCTGACTTTAATGGCTGTAGTCCTGGTTGGAGCAGTGCCTTTTATGGAGCTGAATGTTTTGATTCAGAAGTTCATAGTTACTTGAGAAACCTTGGAAAGCAGAAATCAAGTGAGTCACAAAATATAGATGCTAAAAAAGTGGTGAGTATATTGATTTTAAATCATTAAGATACCTCTTTACTTGCTGGTTAAAAGTATGATAGTAATTGTTGTGTTATAGTGAGTCAAAACATCATTTTTTCTTTTAAATACTGACTCTTAACTTGTTTAAAATCCTCAAGATTTGTCACATCTTAGCAATAAACCACATTAGGGGTAGTATTCCAAAATAAAGAGCACTGAGACAAAAGTGCTATAACCAACCTACAACCCATCTTCTGTTCCTAAAGTTGACAGGGAAAGAACCATCTGCTTATATGCACCAACCCCATGGTGGTGATATTATAGAAAAGACCTAAGAATGACTGTGACAGGAGCACATCGCTGGCCCACAAGAGGTTCTCACTGTCATGGACTCTGAGCCCTTTTCCTTCATCACAGCTTCTTGCCCTTTGCCAACAGAATGATAGTTAATTGCTCCCATCTTCACTTGGAGATGGCTAAACATTTAATCATCATAATTAGTGCAGCCTTTAAAGAAGCTGGGGCAGCATGGGTAAGATGGTGCGTTGTTTTAGATTAGCAAGGTCTTTCATTTCCTTAAAGATCATATTGATTACATTTACCTAATTTTTACATTTTGGCATCTATCTACAACAAGCTTCAGTTTATAAAATTTTTTATTAATATTCAAAGTTGAAAGCAACAATTTGTCTTCCCTCTCCTTGTTTAAATCCTCTGTTAACCAGTTTTATTTTGGAAACCATTCCTTGATTAATAGAAGTCTAGTTTTCATTGTCAGACTAGGATTAGATCATTTACTTTTTTGCTCCAAGTCTCTGGCAGATTTTTAAAAGGTTGACTATAAAGTTGAGATAATTCTTCTGCTTTAGAAAAATTTTTACAGACTGGAATTTGCAATTTTTCCAAGTTAGCAAAGTTATTCTATCATTACTCTTTTTCCTACACTAAGGGATGGTCTATAGAAATGTGTCCTGACAAATTAAGTGCACTTCAGTGGGAGCAGAACAATTGGGTGTATAGCTTCATCGAAAGTTTTTATATTCTAGACCAACCTGAATTGGAAAATGTTGTGAAATAGAAAGCAAATTGGCTTCTGACTTCATTGCTACTTACCTTAAGATTTTTAGGGGACAAACAACTTTTGTTCATCCATTTCCACATGCCCACTCTTTCTGATTCCCTTAGTTTTCATAGTTTCTTAATCAACTTGTTTTGCTTTAATTGACAAAGCAAAACCAGGCCTTGAAGTAAAAGCAAGCAGCTTCTAATTAGAATGTGGATAATAGCTTTTCTGCACTTTCCCTATTCTCTGCGTGACGCCTGTGCAGCAGTAGATCTTTTAAAAATCCACTGGGCTTTTGTGACTCTTGATGCTAATGAACTACGTTGTTAAACCTTTTGAGCTTTTCTGAAAAACAGTGACAGGTTTTTCTTAAACTCAAATTAATTTCTGGCAAGTCCATCCCATTAAAGCTAACCTATTTACCAATCTGTTGTTTGATATGTTAGCCCTGAGCTGTGTGTTTTCTGATCACTCTGCTTGTGGGAGTAGTCTGCTGCATTCTGTGAACTTTCTCCATTTAAAATGCGGTTTCATATAACTGGGTCACTGGTAGTTAGCTTAGGAACCAAATGAAAAAGCCACTACTTCTATAAAGCACAACATACATTATGTTTATTGTTTCATAACAAATTAGAAACTGAACCCAAAATGGGTGGCCCATTTTCATTGGTTAGTAAAATAATGAAACCTTTGATATGCAAACAATTATAAATGTTTACATTAAATTGGGTATATTGTGAGAAGCCCAATATACTTTCATTTCTAACCATTGCTTAAGTTATATAATTCTATAGAAATTTAGTTTAATCATTTCAATTATGTGAAATGCATAAATGTAGAATATGAGAGCTGAACTTCAAAATTGATACGTCCTTTAGTTCTAGAGCAGCTCTCCTATCTGCCTTCTGACCTGGTTATATAGTATACTTGCAATTATACTTGTTTGGAAATCCTGGATTTCAGTCAGACATTCAGTTCTTCCTGCAAATATAGGTCGGCTGCTTAGCAGCATTTCTGGGGTCCACACTAAATTCACAACCCATAACTTTTCATTCTGGATGACTCCTGATTGTAAGTTTTAAAAATGCTCTTGAAAACAACCAGGTAAGTGCAATTATAACTAAAGGCATATTTATGTAAATGCTTTCAGACAAACTTCCATGCAGTCTCATCATACACAAACCAGCTCTAGTTGTAGAAGTGTGACATAACAAATACTCTTCTGGGGACAGGTAATGCGTGCTATAACTTGGCTGTAAGCACAGGTGTGAAAGGTATTTTTTCATGGTTAGTACCATATTCTTCTCTGTTTGGATGTTCTTTTTTTTTTCATACAAAATAATTATCTTCTAAAACTTCTGTTTCTTACTAAAACTGCCTTGCATTTACCATCCTGGTCTTTTTAAATAGGAACTAGAACAATTGCTAATGATGGAAACAAAAAATTACAGAAAGACTATAAAGTTTTACCAGAAACTATTGCAGAAAGAAAGAAGAAGCAAAGGTAAGATTACAGCAACTTGCCAGTAATAACATGGGTATGTAGTACTTTTAAGGACTTGTTCTGTAAATCAGAATTATTGATGTTCTTATGCTGTGTGCTTTAAATCTAAAGGTCCTGAAACTAAATCTATGTTGCCCAAATTGAGAGGACAGCTACAGGAGATGAAATCAAAAGTGCAATTTCTTGAACTGGTAAAGAAATACGTTCAGGCAAGTCAGACTTGATTTCGCTTGTGCTTCATTTGTCATTTCGTTACCGCATCAGTGTAGTTGGCAGCTCAACTCACTATATGAAATGTGAAATGTTTTGTGTCCAAGTGCCAAATTAAGTAGGATCTAAAAGAATTATTAAAATAAAGGTAAGTGCTATTAGTATTGTTTAAAAAGGAAAAAAAATGATATGAAATGCAATTTGACTTTAAGTTGATTGCATTCTGTGTGGATTTTCCTCTTTATTTTCTTACATTTTATTTTATCATGACCTTGTTTCTTTGAGCAGATGATGTATGCAGAGCAGTGGGGTGTGGAATCCTGTGTGCTGCCTACAGTCATTCACAGTGGGAAAACTGACACCATGGACATGGCACCTATGGATGAATCGTCATTGCTTCTTTACTATAACACAGAGAAACACCAGTGTAATAATCAAAATGGAGTAAGAGTTCTGCAGGCTGGTACACCACTTGGTTTAATGGCTTATTTATATTCTAGGTATAGTATATTTTGCACCTAAATTGGGGGTGGGTTGAAGCATAGTTGTTAAATCAGGAAAAACTTCTCTGTGATAAATCCTACTTACTCAACATTGAATAAGTTCTCCTCTCATATCAAGTTTCTGTTATTTCTGTGAACACTTATTAACAGGAATGGGCAAGAAAATGGCAAAAGATTGCCTGAGTTTAATTAAAACCCTAAGTATTGATAATAAACAAAAACCGAATAACTTCAGACTTTATCCTTTACTTATTTGAGGTTTTGCTCTGATAGTTGCCATGGAATCAAGCCTTTATGTTACTGCCAGCAGTACAACTCCTCCGATCATATAATTTGGTAATTTTTATTAATAGGGTCTGGATGTGAAAATTTTAGGTTCTGTTCCACAGATGATTGTGCCAATAATTAGACCTTGGCATTGATCAAGACTCAGGCTTATCCCAGGGCTTAAATGGGGACAAAGCTGTCCTTCAACTAGGCTAAGGGCAGTGTTGTTTTAAGGTACTAGACCTGTAGTAGTATGAAGCATGGAAATTGCCAGAGGCTCCATCAGACTTGTGCTGCTGTAGGGGAACCAAATTCCTCCCAGCTCACCCTGACTCTGAGATCCAGTTACTTACCTTAAGTGCAGCTTTTCCTGGTATATTTCCATATATTTTGCACGAAGTGAAGAAAATGTTTTGAAATCAGAGCTTTCACATTCATCAAACTCATCTTTCATGATGAGCTGTAAGCCAACAGAGAAACAGGACAATTAATCTGTGTTAAGACTTTGAGAGTGTGTGTATATTAAAAAATACCCTAATTTTTAATGTGTGTATAATAAATGTATTCTGTTGTTAAAGTAACTACTCCTCTAATTAGAGCTAGAGGGAATATTTTCTTTCTTAATGTATCTACTTTTTATGATGTTATTATAATAAAAAACATTAAAGCAACATCAAGTGAGATGATAGGAAAGGATATGTTCTTTTATAGTATTTAGATTGTAACTTTTATTAATAATAGAAATGTCAAAGTGGCTATTCACAAAATTGAAAGTACAGAAACTCTTTATAAAAAAAAATTGTGCTTTCGGTGTTGGCAATCACAGTCTTTGTGTAAAAATTAGTAACAAAAGATCAAGGTTTTATGAAGAACTTGAGAATTTAAAATGCTTATTGATATTTTGAGTATTTTTTGCTGTTACTGTACTCTAATGCAAAAAGACAATGTGTTCTTACTTGTCTGAGGTTTTTCTTGTGCTTTACAGAAATGCATTTTTAGAAGGTTATGTACAGCAGTTTCTCTACACGTTTCGCTATTTCTGCACACAAGAAGAGTTTTTGCAGTTTCTTCTTGATAGAATCAGCAGCACTTTATCCAGGTACAGTAGATTCCCATGAAAAATGTTATCAAAGCACAGTTGAGTTTCCCCCAATAATAAATAGCTGTTTCTCAAAAGTTCTACTTAATTAAAATGAATTTGTATGTTTTTGAAGACTCTCTTGACAAGTGAGAGTGAAATTAGAGCAAGAGCTGCATTTGACAATGTGCTTACTTCTATTTTCTTCTGAATTCCAAGTCTTACTTTTACCAGTTACTCAATAATGGGTAGTAAGTAGAACCACAGCTTTGTTTCCATAGAGCCAGGGATTCTAGAGACATGAAATGTAGGAATTTAAGATAGTACAGTCAATACCAAATAATACTTCTAGTTTTTTTCAACACTTATTTTTAAATTTAAATTGGATATCAATTTTGATATACTAAGTGCTTTTTATTTCTCACCAGTGCAAGCCTGGATCCTTCCACGTCACTTACCAAAATATGTAACCGCAGTTTCTGCATCCTGCAGGCTTGGATTGAAGACTGCTATAATGTAGACTTTGCAACAAATACTGGTCTTCTGTGTACCCTAAAAGAATTTATTTCTTCCAAGGTAAGTTAGAATTTCAGTAGGTGCTTTAAGAAAAAAAAAATTGAAATCAGTTTTGGTATATGTAAGATTTTTATTACAAAAAACTGTCCTAAGTACAATTGAAGTAAATGAAAGAAAAATAATGCTATCTTTGACAGTCATATTCAGTGTGTCTGGGTTTGGGCAGATGTGAATCTTACAACTGTGTTATGGCTTGCTTATAATTTATGGGAAATTCAGTATTCTGAATTTCAGTTCAGTATTCTGTTAACCTATTTTGCATTTCCAGGTTGCTTCATTAAATGGCTATGGTGAGAGATTGTTGTCATTGCTTGAGGATGCCTCTGCCAGGAAAGGTGGCAGTGCTGATCAGTACTCCAGCATGGACAAATGTGAAGAGGAAGGTGAGGAGGGCAGAAAAACATTACATTCCCTATGTAAAAAGCTCTCAGAAGACGTTTCCAGAAAGGTATGTCTTTTCTTCAGACTGCAGTGTATGGAGCACATTTCCATATAATATGTTTTGACAAAAACAGAAGTATCCAACTTAGAGTCCAGACCACATATTCACTAAAAATTATGTACATGCATTTTAAATTTTCTTTTGAAGATATTTAAGGCCCAAACAGTTTTGTAACTGTGATAATAATCTTAAGTCTTAATTACTGTCAGCTATTTCAGCAATAAATCAGATAATCAAGATTTTGAGAGTTGAACTCTTCATTCTTGACACATGTGACTCACAGTTACTAGGAAACCATTACCCCCTTGTCAAACATTAATGTTTTTTATTAGGCATAGGTCTTTGTAAGACTATAAATGCCTGAAAACATCAGGAGGTGAGAGGTTTCCTGCTAGAACTTCAAAGCTTGTAGCAGGAACTCGTCTATATTTACTATTTTATACAGTATGCTAGAGTCCCAGAAGCCAGAACATACTGTAGGCTTTTCCTGAAAACAGATCTCTGTACAGTGACCAAAATAACATGTGGAAGTCAAATGTATCAACAATGTGTCAGTTAAATTTGGAATCAGCTCCTGATAAAAGTGTATACTTAGGATTCAGCCAAAAAAGGGCAAGCAGCAAGAGAAACACAGACATTTCTTATTGTCACTGCGTCATAATGATACTGGAAAACAGAAGAAGGGAAAAGAATGGAAAACGAAGTATTTCTTGCAGAGGAATGTTTGATTCTAAGCAAAATGGATACAAGAAATAGTGGGAAGCAAAATATATAGAACTTAATATAAAGCATTTTATGGCAACAAGCTTGAATACACAGTGGTTTGTTTTAAATACTGATTGTTGATTGAGATCTGGCAACCTCCTGCTCAGACTCATCAACTGTGCATATTATATTAGCTTAAAATAGCAATGTTCAGTAAACCAATTAGTATCTGGGCTAACCTTGAAGATTAGCTGAAGAGTTCTGCATCCGCCACAAAGGTGTTTCTCTTAACAAAACATTCCTGAAAGTTATATCAAGGGGAGACCTAATGTTGGTTTTAGAGAAGTTGTATCCTTACATTTTATTTTTTTTCAACAGAACTTTTACTGGAAACTATCCAAAGGTGTGGGACCAATTGCACAACATCAGAGAGAGCCACTGCACACTAGTTCAGCAGTTTTGCCAAAGCCATGCAGTGTAACAGAAGCTAAAGTGGATGCAGTGGGACCGTATCTCTTAACAGAGTACAGCGCACAACAGCTTTGTTGGCAGCTGACGTTACTGCAGCAGGTACAGAGGTCTACATTTATTTGGAAATAATACCTGTCTTCTTACTTTGCACTAGCCTTCTTTCTCTACCATTTCCCAACCGTGTTTCAGGCTTATTTCATACTATTTTATAAGACTTTGAATTAAAATAATCTATTTTCCTCATGAAATCTCTAAAGTGAAATTTAGATTGACTAATGCTATTCTTAGGCTGTGATCCCTTTCAGAAATTTATGAAGGTGGGATGTGAGGGGGACACAGTCTGTCATTTTTATCCCCAACCATTTTAAAAGAATTGTTAGAGCTAACAGCAGATATATCTTGCTCTTTTTCTTTAGGAAGTATTTCTGAAGTGTCATCCAGTACACTTTCTAAATTCAAGAGCACTTGGTGTTAAAGACAAATGTGTTGCTCTGCAAAAGTAAGTTGCTTAACTGCCCTTCTATTCTGTTGATGTACAATAACTTGACCATGTTACACTTTTAATACAGCCAGAAAGAGAGAAACATTTTAAATACTTAGTCGTGGGTTTGGTGGTTTGTTTGTTGGTTTTTTTTCAGAAGAGATAGCCTGTTTATATGGGGTTTTTTAATTTCAGGAGATTTTATACATGTGTGGATGTATGTACCTATCCACATACTTGAATGTGGAAGGTCACATTTGCAAGGTGATTTCTTTGCAATCTAAATCAGGTCAGCCCAAAATATTTCTAAAGACTTGTGTTGGGGTGTTGCTTCAAAGATTTCATTTTTTGGCAAGAAAAAAATGTAATGGATTCTGAATTAGCATCCTTGATCACACATGCGTGTATGTATATCAAATCTCAAAAGACAGTTGTGGTCTCACAGAACAGCTGAGGTTGAAAGAGACCTCTCAAGATCATGTATTTCAACCACCCTGCAAGGTCAGCTAGACTAGGTTGCCCAAGATTGTATGCAGTTGGAATGTGAATGGAAACTCTGCAGCTTCTCTGTGCAAGGTTGGTTTTGTACTGTGAGGTAAATGAGTTATCAGTATTTGAAGATAACGTAAGAATTTCGCTATAGTTCCTAGAGTGATTACCAATCTATTTAAATTGCTTGCTTGTCGGTAATTATTGTTTTCATACAGCCACATGGACCTCATTGTTTTTTATTATGGTCTACTTCTTTCATACACAGTGGATTCAGCTAGCTTCTAATTAGTACTTGTTAATTGCACTACCTGTACTAGCCTTTTGTGTCTAAAGATAGGGAATGAATTTCTAAAGCAACTCATCTTTTACACATTGTTCTATGCCAAGGCTCAATCAGCTGGTTTATACAGATTTTGGGGTTCAGTCATAGGAAACAAAGCGTGTGATGCCACTAGGTATCAGGTTCAATTTCTTATGTGGTTGCAGTTTTTTGTGAGTTTGGATTCCTGGCTGTTACTTCGTGTCAGATTGGAGGGTTTGTTTTATTCACTATGGAGTGGTGTATTTATTTATAAAAATCTATACTGCATATGTTTATTTTTTTATCAGATATAATTATCTTGTAATTATAAGGAAGAAAAAGTAACATGGCTTACTATGTACATCACAGAATATTATAAAAAGACTGCAAGCAATGCAAAATTATTTTAAATGGTTAGTTGGCCTCTTCACAATCAAGATTTTCTTTGAAAATCCCTTATCAGCAGGAATTATTTTTGCTTTTTTTTTTCCATATTCTCTGTAGGGCAGTTTCTACTGAGACAGTTTCACTTAAAGTCTGTAATCTGTTTCTGTCAAAGTGCATACAAGACCAGTATCTTCTGCAATTATTAAGAAATGCAGACAGTATCAGCACCTGGGTTGCTGCTGAAATTGTAACGTGTCACACCACTAAGGTTTGTCATTGTTTATTACTAACTATTAAATGGTTAATTATTTTTTATTATGTATGTGTTGTTATGCAGCAAAGCTACAAGAAATACTCTGAAATACACCTGTGAGTGGACAGTTAACAATTTGGTTTGTTGTCCCAAGGAGGGTCTTGGATGTTTTCTAGTAGCAGGTGTCAAAACCTAATAGAATGTAAGAAATGGGTTGTCTTAGGAGAATACATGTCAAACTTTATCAAGGACACCGGGGTGACAGAAAAGGAAAAACTTTGTGTTGGGGGGAAATGTTACTACAGTCAACAATTTTGATAACTGAAAAAGAAAATGCATCTCTTCTTCCTTCTGATTTCATTTTATTTTGTAGATTTACTATGTATATTTAGCATATATATTTATATATATATAGTATACTTTAATCTTTTTTTCAGCGGCAGGTGAGCTTGCTATCAAAATTCCTTCTTATAGCAAAATACTGCTATGAACAAAGAAATTTTGCTACTGCAATGCAAATCCTAGCAGGCTTGGAAAATCTTATTGTACGACAGTTACCAGTAAGTTTGGGACTCTGTTCTCTAACCACTTTGCTTAATATAATCTTGTTCCATTATGGACATTACTGTGAAAAACAAAATTGTTTGTTTTTTATTGTAAGGCCTGGAAAATTTTACCTGCAAAAGTAGCTGAGATAATGGAGGAACTCAAAGCTGTTGAGGTATAGTATAAAGTCTTTAATGGAAAAATACTTCTTTGGGGTTGGAGAAGATGCAAGATCTGCTTAAATGGGTGCCTCTGCAGGATGAATGCCACAATTATTACTTTGTATTATGAAAGAGATTTTAATTTCCTTTAAGACTTTTTACTCTTCATTCAAGGGTTTACATAAATTTTAATCTCAGGATTTCTCTAACATTTGTTCTGTGGGGCTAAAAATCAGAGACATTTCAAAGGCAACTAAAACATTAGATACACTAGATATGCACTAAAAGATTTCTGCAGGAGCTTTGTAGCTGTAATCTGTTCTGAAAAGTCTTAAATATTTATTTTATCACAGGCATTCTCTTATTGATCTGTAGAATTTTGAAACATAGAGTGAAGTTTTAAAATGCAATTTTGGCTGTGATTTAGAACAATTAAAATTATGTATGAAGTATCTTTTGATTAAAGTTACTTTCTTTATTTGTGTACTTGAAAAAGTTTGCCACTAGATTAATTTACAGCATTGTCTCCAACTTCAATGCCAAAAGTTAATGTTTAAGACAAATAAATAGGTGTTAAATACATGGAGAACCTGTAAAGCTTTCACTGATACTTAATGTGAGATTAATCTGTGTGCATTTTTAAACTAGGTGTTTTTAAAAAGTGACAGCTTATGCTTGATGGAAGGAGACAGATTCAAAACTCTTCCAACAATTCCATCAGCCCGTGTTTTGGCCATGCATGTCCAACAACTTGAAACTGGAGGATTTACAATGACAAATGGAGCTCACAAGTGGACTAAACTTAGGTAATTATTTTAATTATATGTATATCACCTAACTTTAGAATATTGTCTAACAGGATAATGAGAGCTAGTGCAGCGTTTCACAGGTTCAGTCATAATATAGAAGAAAATGCTCAATGCCTTTGAAAGTGTGGTTTTTTGGTTTATGCCTTTATCATCTGCAAAACAAACTAATCTTTTTTACCATATTCTCTTACAAGAAATATTGCAAAAGTTGTGAGCCAAGTTCATGCATTTCAAGAGAATCCTTATACGTATACACCAGATTTCAAGCTGCAGTCTTACCTCAGACAAAGAATAACTCGTTTTAAAGATGCAGACATTTCTGCCTTGGCAGCTGACAACTGTGCCAACTTCCACCAGATACCAGCAGAAAAACATTCTCGAAAAATCCAGGACACACTGCGCAGGATGAAAGCAACATTTCAGTAATTATTTATGTTTCGTCTATTCTATTCCAAGTCTTGACTGCAAAACTGGATTAAGTTGACTTCATCTACTGGACCAATTCCCAAGCAAACACTTAAGAGAAGTGACTTAAAATACTATCTCAAGTTGAAATTATTATATTTCTTAACATGGAATTATAAAATGTTGACTAATCAGATTTGAATCACTGGGAACATGATGGCAGATCAGAAGAATAAAAATAGACATAAAAGTAAAGGGAGAGTATAGATGAAAAGGATTGTTACTTTTGTCACTGTTCTTTAACATAAATAAATAATTAGCCTGAAAGCAAATATCTAAAAAATACTGTGGAAATAAGTTAAAATTACACTTCTGTTGAGAAGTTGGACTAGGAGAGTTCAGAGTATAGTTCATTAAATGTTGAATATATTTTTATATAGACATAGTCCAATTATATCCTGTCACAGCATGCATTTAATTCATGGACGCAGATCGTCTGTTATTCATTGAGTGTTGGTGTGTCTTACTTTTATGTTGCTTTTATTAGACTAACCTGTTTTCAAATGAAAGTAAGATCTGAATCCAAATAATACCAGTTTGTTGCTCTGCTTCTGCACTCACGGCACTGTGAAGACAGTAAATGTGAAGTTGTTTTTTTAATCTGTATTTGGCATAAGAGTCACTTTGCCAATTTGTGTATGTCTGTATGTGTGCACATTTGACTATGGCATTTACTCCTGAGGTTGCTTCTGTAGTTGCAGCACTCCAGCAGCATTTAATAGAAGATAACTGTGTGAAATTTGGATCTGCAGCCTGTAAACCTTTGGTGCTAACCTAGTCATAGAGCTTATAAGACCTTCTAAACGACAATGAAATGGGTTGCTATTGCTAGAAAATTTGTTGAGCTACCCAGATTTATGCAGAGCCAAAATGTTAGGGCTGCAGATTGGTTACAAATATTTCTACTGGAGGGAACAATGGTAGTGTTGAAAGAGGTAGGGAAGGGAAAAAAACAACAAACCCCCCCCCCAAAATAAGCGCTGTCCTGAGAGTGATTTGCGTAGAACTGTGTTTAAAAAGAAAATGTTTTCAGAGATGGGCAGATACAAATTAAGTGTCTTGTCATGTGTTAGTGAAGGGGAAGCGTAACGATGTTAGAAATGGGAATATGCACATGTCTAGAATTTTGCAAATTGTACTGTTGTATTTGACAGAAGTGCATGTGCACATGTTAAATTGTAGCTTTGTCAATGTTTAAGAGGAAAGCATCTCCTTTTCTCTTGTCAATAACAGCAATATATACATCACAGGCCTCTCTCATCTTTCTAAGTAAAAAAAAAGGTATGTCAATACTTTACATTAAATACCTCAGTTACTTTCCCATACTAATACAATAATACTGACTTTTGTCTCTTATTTGTTTAAATACTGGAAATCTCAGTCCTCAACAGGGGTTTCTTGCTTTTGTTCTACTTTTAATATGATTTATTTTGTTATCTGTCATATGTAGGTTTAGCATGTCATTAATAAGTGTTCTGACTTACCCTTAAGGAAGTGAATTCCGTTGCTATTTCTCTAAAAATTGCCAAATGTGAAAACATTTAATCTTTATCTTGTATCTTTATATAATAATAATAAATAATAATGGCCAGACTTCGCGAACGAAGAACCGGGGAAGGTCTTTACACCTTCCAGCCTGCGC
>JAYRBT010000178.1:20983661-21006509 GCA_036023395.1 Myiotriccus ornatus | reverse complement strand
GACGGTGGCAGTGAGGTCCTCAGGATGTAGATGGATTGCCTTATAGGGCTAACGAGCTCCATCTGCCCGGGGAGTGGTTTATAAATAATTACTTTTTAATGATGTTGAGTTTCGAAGGACCCTCAAAGCATTGGAAATTCAGGCTTGAACAATATTTGAAAACTAAAGTCCTATAAATCAAGCTTAATTGAGTGGTCATCTTTACGATTTGCCTTATTAACGGATATTCTTCACCTATAAATGTTTTCGCCTTCATTAAGTTTACTATAAACGTAAGAAGTTTTCAGATAGTCGTTTTAACACTGCGCCCCACTACAGTTTGCATTATAAAAGTGGCTTGGGTTTTTTTCCCCCAAGAGATCTTGTAATAATTCTAAGTACCAATAAATTACTAATTTGTGGTGGAATAGTCCATTGGGGGGGTTTATGTGATTTCATACTCTGATAACCCTGTAAAATACATGTGAGAATGAACAATTTCACCTTTCAAGTTTCTACTGTAAAATTCCTGCCGCAAAAAGTTTGAAGAACATTTTATTGTGGCTGGTTTTAATGTGTCAGTGAGTGACAACAACCCCTGTAAGACTAGAAACTTTAATTTGCAGAATCGTGTGCTCTCCCTTTGCAGAGAGAGAAGCTCTTTCGTTCCTTCTATGTTTGAAGAAAGCTTTTAGCTATTATGTGAAGATTCTTTGTGAACGACCTGAAAGTATTCCAGGACAGCTTCAGCATGGCATTATATATAGCTTAAATAGTGATAGTTCAGTGTCTCACGTGCAAGTGGAATTGGCAGTTACCATGTTACATCAGGCCATTGCAGTAATCTAGTCTAATATCTGGTCTGTGGATCATTCTGTTTATTCTTTTTCAGTCTGATGTAAATGATACTTTTGTAACTTACCTAGAAGGCAGGAGTTTAATATTGTCTTGTAAACCTGTCTTGTGCCTTAGCTGTAAGATTATTTAATTTAATTCTCATTCTTATGCTAAGGTTGGTCTCATTCTGATGTTGACATTATGTAGATTTCATACATCGTGGATTTAGACACTAAAATAGACACTCTGTTTTAACTGGCAGAATTTGGTTCAGAGTACTGGACAATTTGAGTTGCTGTTATCATATTTGGAAAGCTTGATTGGGCATGGGTGAGCTTAAGCATCACAGTCGTAATTAAAATCTCTGCAAATAGATGCTTATTTGTTGTCATATCTGACAACTCATAAACAGTAACAGGAGTAAATTATTCACCTAAGTAGCAGATACTCAACACTTTTTATTGCAAACAAGGTAGTGGAACAGGTCTAGGGGAAAAAAAAAGAAGGTGCTTAAATGACAGATCCACGTTTTTTTTGGATTTTGACAGAATGGCTGACAGCGGCTTGTTACAAAAATGCAAGATTGTGTCCAGTAAAGGCCTGAAGAGGTCTGCCTGCACTTGGAATTACTTCATGCCTTCATTGACATGCTCTGGTTTGTGTTGGGCTCTGGAGGCAAGCTTAACAATGTGATTAAAATTTAAAATTATCTTGACAACTTGGAATAATGACACACAATAAAGTAAGGCATGTTACACAGATATATGCAAAATTCTGGGATAATCAGCTGCACAAACAGAGACTGGGTTTTTTCGTGGAAAAAGGAGGGTAAAGAATAAAGTCACTTTTTTTGGGGAAGCAGTGTCTTGATGTCCTCTTGAGATATCTCCTAATTCTCTGTTTCTTGATGCAAGGAAGGGAAGGGGCAAAGGACTTGAAAATAAAAACCTGAAGAAGGACAGATGACTCCTGAGATGAGTATATAGGTCCACAGACATCAGCAAAGTAACTTTTCTCCATGAAGGTAAACTGCAGGTTAAAGGTTAAATGATTCTGTTAAAGACCATTGTTGGAATACAAAATCCCCTGAATTAGTTTATTTAAATAAAAGGTAATTGTCCAAAAGACTGAAACCTAGAGAAATAGATTGCCAAACACATAAGGTAAGATAGCTGATGAAATACTGAGTATCTTAGGCTGCATTTAAAAGGGCGAGGATGTATTTTGAAGTGTCACAAATAGTCCCTGATTCTTTGTTTCTCCAGACCAATGGACGTACTGAATACAATGTGCTCACATCCCTACCTGTACCACCTGCTTATCGCTCTGATGGCAGCCAGGATGTGATCTGTTCTTAGCCTGGTGTGAGCACAGTTTAGATATAACTGTGAATATAAGGTAGTGCTGGAACCATGGGGACTAATCTTACTATTTAAGATTTTACAGTGTTTAATAGTTGAAGTAGTTGAAAATCTGAATGTGGAAAACAATCAAGATGAAAGATACGAAGAGACAACAGAGGTCGTGATTCAAAGGCAAAGAAAGGGATGAAAGAAGCAGAACAGTAACACTGGGTTTCAAAAGAGCAAACTTCAACAAACTTCAAGGAATTGGTATGTGAGGTCCTGGGGAAGGAATTGAAAGGCAAAGAAAAATTGAAGAGAGATGAGAGTTTCTAAACAGAGATTTCTAAAACAGGCCATAATTTATGTATAACAACAGTCTATCCTCATGCAAAGGAAAGAAAACTGATAGAGCACTGTGGCTGCATTAAGGACTCATCACTGACCTGAAAAAAATATACTGAAAAAAGTAGGAACAAGAAGGCTGCATTGTCAAGAACAGATATACAGCACAGCAGGTTATGAACAGAACTGGACAGACAAAATGCTTTTGTCAGCAAGGGAAAAGCAAAACAATAAAAATTAATTTTTAAATATTTTTCAACTATAGAATAAGAGCTCTCTGCTTACCAGGAGAGGTGAATAAGTATCAGATAGTGCAAAAGGCAGAAGTGCCTGCTGTTTCACTGCCCTACCCTCTAAACAATGCCTATCATGGTCAAAGTAAACCAGGACTGCAGGTCAGAATAGAAGACTATCAAGCTAATTAGATGTATTATAACATTAACTTCTGATTAAATCTGTTATATAATAGGAGGAAAATTGAAATAATCTTGGAATTACTGTATTTTTGACTGAGGAAGAATGAGTGAGTTCCCAGGGAACCAGAAAATAATACTACTTTTTGAAAGCGAGCAAGAGCACAAGAATAAGTTTAAAGGCAAGATGAAGAGAATGACAGAGAATCAGCCAAACTTTGATACTACAAGAGTTACTGAAAAAGCTGTCTAAAAATCTGAAAGCACAGAGACTAATTTAAAAGGCTGACATTCATTTGCCCATGAAGTAATTTTTAAATAACCTAATGGTCCTCTTTGTCAGGGTAACTGTCCCAGTAGATAAAAACAGTATATTGTATGTTGAAATCAATAAATGCCTTGACAGCAGATCCTCCTCAGCTGATTATATATTAGGTTGCTAAGATTCAGGTGATGGGACTCTAAGGTGAATACACAAACTAGTTAATACATCATTTCAAAGGATAATTACCAGTGTTTGTTAAACTGTGAAAGCAAATTGGGGGGAGGGGGGTAGGACTACCCATATGTTGCTAGTGAAAAGCAGGTGCACATCCCTCAGGGACAAGGCACAATACTAATAAGTGAAAGTTTTGGCTTTATCAGAAGTGTAGCATTCCCACAGCGGGAATCCTGGGGGCCCAATGCATTGCAGTCCTGCTCAGGAGTGAAGCTCAAGGGAAAGCCCTGCAGAAGTGAGTAATGAAACATGCACTGATTAACGTTTCGTACAGATGCGATGTCCTGTTTTGCTCATTAGCAAACTGGTGTAATGCAGGTGCTGCTGTCTGGATTCCAAGATCCACAGATGGCTTACAGCTTGGCAGCCATGCAGATGTGGGGGAAGCAAACTATCCTGGCTTTCTGTAATGAGGTGAAACACTTGGTTCTCAACACACTCAGAAACAAGCTATCATAGGTTACAGTAACAACAAGATAAAACCTGCTTGGGACTCTACCTACTCCAACGAGGGAGGCAACCTATCCAAGGTTACCATAAAGAAGTCTTCTCCCGCTCTACTCTGCATTATTATGTGTAGGACCTGGATCAGTTGTGTCTGTGAATTTTACTGTTGAAACACAGGGTGGGATGGAAAGCACACTTACACAATATACAAGATTAGAACTCACAATAATCATGAAAATGGTTTAAACTTAAGCTTTGTCTTACACCTTTGAAGGATAAGTATTAAATGAAAAATAACTATAGAGCTTCAGAAAAAAATCTCTGGGGGCCATAATAGATCACAAGCTAAATATGAATCTGTGTGTACAGTTTTCAAAAAGGAAAAAAAAGGAGGAAGGGTGGGGAGGAGCAGTGGAAGACCTGAAGTGTACTACACAAGCACTATAGATGACAGAAGATTTTGCTCTGTTTGGCACTAGTGAAGCATCAGCAGGAATACTTTACCATTTAGATATACACTTAAGATACATACAGAAATGTAAGAATATGAAAGAATATAGGCCCACAAAAAAATGTATGTTTAGAAACATAAAATGAGAAAGACTGAAAGAATTTGACTTATATAGGCATGATTAGATTGAGCAGCACTGTGAATATGAAATGTTGCTGTAAAAAGCTGTAGTAATTGCAGAGTGAAGGTTTTTTTCGTGTTCTGTGAAGCTTTGTCAAGCAGTATTAGATTTGAAGCAAGGGTTATTCTGTTTCAGGTTTTACATTGGAAAGCTTCATGTGAAGCACTGGAATAGGTTACCCATCTGTAACACACCTGTAGGATCCCTTTTCTTGTAAATTTGTAAGAATAGATGAGATAAAATGTAAGTGCACAGGCCCACTTGTTCCTGTCCCTGTGAAGGGAGAGGGACTCAGTAGAGATCTTCAGTCCTTCTGTGTATCTCAGTAAATTGGATACACATATAAATACTTAGCTGCAATCAGGCAGTGCTATTAATTTGCTTATTAATTTAATTGTGTTCCAGTCACTTTAATCTTCAAGGTTTTATTTGCATAGATGCTTCATGCGAAAAGCAGTAGAGGGGTTAGAGCCCAAGCCTGCTGTGCACATCCATATGTTGGGGGAGTCAGCTCTGAGAATAGACTCACCATCCCTGGAGTGTTCATGTGTATATGTGGCACTTACGGATGTGGTTTAGTGGTAGACTTGGCAATGCTGGGTTAAATGGTTCTCGGGTTCTGTCACTGCCTCAGCTAAATTTCTACAACTTTTCCCTTCCTTTAAGTAGCAGTTTCCTGGGTGTGAAGTCTTAATATAACCAGGAGGTGGCACAAGAGACCCTTTGCAGTCTTTGAGATGTACGTGCCGCACTGTGAGCAAAGGTATCGTGAAAAAGGCAGAAGTCTTCCAAACGTCTGCCTAAAATCTGCCCATTAGAAACATGCAAACACAAAATGGCAGTTTGTTGGGTTTTTTTTTTCATGTGTTTTAAAAGGAACACGTATTTGCATTCGGCATTCAGCTGCTCCCTTTAATCTTTTAGAGAACACGCAAACACAGCTTTGTAATTTTATATCTCAGTTACCTTCTATCCATGTGTAATGCACTCATTATTGTAAAACCTCGCAAAGGACGTACACTGCATTGCTCAGAGGAAACTTAGACATCAAATCGCAGGTTACAGGGACAGTGTTAAGCATCTCGTCTAACTACATTCCTGTCCTCACCTTCTAAGTCCAGCTTTTCCCTTATCGGTAAACTGAGAGAGGATGTCAGGACATGTCTGTGCTCCCTGTTTGGTATACAGTGAAGGCAGACTTACTGTCATTTATGCTCTGTTGTTACAGTTATATATCCTGCCAAAGCTATTCTCTTCTTCAGCCAGTAGTAACATTTGCAGGATTTTTGATGGAAGTGACTGGAATAAAGAAAATAGGAAGAAATGGCATATAGCGAGGAATACAGAAGAAAGGGGGAATAGCTAGAAATAAGAAATGTAGAACAGCCTTGAAGTCGGGGGGGGGTGGGGGGGAAAGTAACATTTATTTCCATTTCATTTGAACAAACTGGTTTTGGAGCAATACAAAGACCTGATTTGTATTAGGTGTAAGTTAAGGGAAGGAAGAGTCAGTAAAACATTTTCACTGCTGGGACCAATGCATTTCAAAGTAGCATTGTATGGCATAGACCAGGATGGGCACAAAGGGCGATAGATGACCCAAGGCTGCCAGCTGTGATAGCTCATTCTCCTGCTGACTGACTCATCATGCTCAAATGCTAACCCTAAAATCAAGGGGAAAAATGATTCATTCTTTAATAGCTGAAAGTGAAAAGTTACTTTCAAGAATGATAAATGCTTTGGTCAGTATTGCTAAATTTCTTTAGAAAGTACTTGTAGGAAATACGAATGTAATGGAAAATTTCTGATTTAATGCATTCTTACTTTTCTATGTTGTTAAATGTAACTTTAGAAATGATCATCATGAAAAAAAATATCCTTCAGCAGGCTGACAAAGAAAAAGGCCTTGATGTAAAATGTGAAGTTAGCCTGTTAGGCTTTGAAAAGATTTCAAGGTGTCTAAGTGTGACATTTTGTGATCTTAATCAGATAGTAATTGTTCAAAACATTCAAACTAACAGAAACCAGTGGGATTTATGTGAATTTGCAAATGCACATTATTCCCTGTAAATGCATCTCATATCTCTAGATAATTAATATTTTTAAAACAACTCAGCTCCTGAAGTATATTTATGCATCTAACAATAATACCTATTTACTTTTGAAAATAAGACCATTTCTAAAGCTCCTTTTCATGCTGCTTCCTTTCAAATAATAGTTTTTAAAGTCTAATTACTACTCTAGACAGAATTAAATCAACTACAGACTTCTGAGCAGTTTTGTTTGAGCAGTGTCCATAGAGATCTCTCTCAATGGCAATATGATAGCAGTGAGTGCCGAAGAAGGATTTACATTCCTGAAACTATAATAGTTTTTCTAATAATAAATGAATAATAAATAAATCTGCTGCTGAAGCTTGCTTCTGTACCAACAGCTGTATATGTTTTAAATGTAGTCCTGATTCATACTGAATTTTAATTTTTTAATAAGTTTAAATATGGGTAAGGAACCATTAAAAACATCATACATTTAAGTGTTTTATTAATATTTGCAAAATCTCTGTACATAATATATATCTTTTTAAAACATTTCACTGATTCTGCTTAGCTGCTGGTGGCAGACTTGTGTTAAGGAGCCATGGGAGCTCTTGGCATTTTGAGTGCTGTGTTAATTTAGATCAATTCTGAACATGCTGAAACATTTAATTTCAATCTCTGCATTGCTATTATGTTTATTTCAGGCCCTTGTGGTATTTCTGTGCATATGGTCTTTAATTTCCTCATGGAAAAGTAGCTCTTATTCTTGTCAAAGGGGAGAATTATAATAATTGATAATAAAGACAATGGTTAGAGGCCATTTGTAATGCTTTAAAGTCCTAAATAGTGGTTACTCAGCAATGGAATGGTTGGATAAACACACCAAGGCAAAGACTCTATTGTATAGCAGATGCCAGCAACCCTTGCTTCCCTGGGCAGGCCTTCCCAGGAAATCTGCATGTCCACAGGTGAACACACATCCTCCTGTGTGGCATAAACTGTCTTTTTTTTTAATCTTTGAGTTACTTCACCATCTAGCTACTCCCAAGGACCACAAATTGACTCTACTCTGGTCTCCCAGGCCCCTCCACTGTTCAGTGAAGGGTCACCTGCTGGTACAAAATTACAGTCCCTTCCTTTGATCTTGTGTACCCCCACTACAGCAAAACCAAGTGCTGGCAGTTTTCTCCGGTACCTGTGGGGAACCTAAGGTACTTGGCAACCCCTGACTACTCTCTCTTCAGTTCCCTCATAGCTTCAGTAGGGAGGGAATATCTCAGCACAATCCTGCCCCTCTGCAGGGCTCTGAACTGGCTTACTAGGGCAGAGCTGAGCTTCGGGCTAGATGTGGAGCAGCAATTAATTCTCAAAGGCCAAGCTGTTATCCCAAAATATTTCTATTATCAACTACCTAGTAACCATCCAAGCAGGACTAGGTAGTTCTGCAAAACCTCCTCAGCATGCAACAAGTGTTGTGTGTACACATTTCTTCAGAGCTGAATGGGAAGGCGCTGACTCCACAAGGAGAGCAGCTGTGTATTCTGCAAACATCTGCATAAAGTATTGCCATTATCTACTGCGGTAAATGGATCTTCAGACTCCTGCTAATGGCAATCATGTTGGTATGTCTGAGCTCTTTGTCTCTGCCTCCCTGTAGCTGCAGAGTAAAAGCCACTATCTGTTCCTGCTCCCTACTCTGACAAATTTCATTACCGTGAGCAGGTTTTCATCTCACTGGTAATATCACTTGATTTTAAACATGGTATTTCTGAATCACAGTTTAGCAGGAGGTTTTCAAACAAGCATCTAATGAATAATAGAAACAGAAAGAAGGCAGCTTAAGAATTTCAGATAAAATTAAACTGGCGTCTGTTAAATGTTGTAGCAGTAATTTCATTCAGAAGTCATCTGCCATCTATCCAGGATACTTGTACATTTTATGTGTAATGCAAATGAGATTTGGTTTAACCTTGTCACAACATGATGAGTTTGTGGCTCTGGGAGCTCAACATATGACACCATCTTTCTGCAGTGCCATTTGTTTCAATACAACACAATTAATAAACCAGCAGTGTACAAAGATGTAATTTGCAGCTCAGATGATAAAAATGTTTTAAAATCTGTAAAGGCAGATGTATCAGTGGATTCTAAAACTCAAGATTTTCTATTTTTTAGAGCTCCATCATAGGTCATGTATTCCTTTTGTCCTATACAATTGCTTTCCAAGTGTCCTTCTTTGTTGACATAATAGAGATAGACTCTTTATACTTTTAAAAAATATTTGTATAGAGATATGTAAGTATATAATATATATAAGAATATAAGTAGCATATAAGTATATTATTTATAGTTATGTACAATATTCTCTAGGTACTAAGAATGGAAATAATTATAAGCACATGGGACATATTGATCTCATTAGGACAGGATTTTGCCCCATCTGTGCTGCAGAATGCTGTTAAAGCAATCAGAAATATTTATATTGAAAAGGAAGCTTGAAGAAAAGTTACATTTCCTTTTTCTGATGTTCATGAGAGTTTTGTCCTTGATAATGGCATTTTGCCTGACTGCAGGGGAGGCTTGGCAGGATTCTGCAAGCAGGCAGTGGCACTGGTATTCCCAGTACTGACTGGAGAGGTTGCTGCCAGGCCACGTGTTAGTACAGCTGACTCAAGGGACTTGTCATTTAGTAATTCAGTGATAGGGCAGATTCCTGTATGTTTCCTCTACATCTCATCCCTGCTTGGTCTGCTCCGTGAAACATGTTGACAACAGAATTGTCTAATGCTCAGAAGTTCTGGTATTTTAAAACATTTGCTCAGGTTTGTGGTGGGGGTGGTCTTCACATTTACCCAATTAAAAGAATAGTTAAGAAATAACCTGCACTTGGAATATTTGAGGTGGGGAGGGGGAAGACAGGTGTGGGCGGTGGTGTTATAAAATAGAGGGAATTTAAAAGCAATCTTGAACAATTTGGTCAAGTAAACATTCTAAACTTTTCATTGTTAATCAAAAAATGCTTGGGAAGGATATATGGATGAGGTTTCAAGTAGTTAGATATCAAACACTTTCATATGGTGAAAAACCCCACAAACACATATACATATGTCCTGCAGAGTTTTGTCCATGCTAGAGATGTTTGTGGACTTTAAGTAGATAACATGTATGGGAGATATTAATGCTTGAATGTTTATTTAGACATGTTTGCACCAGCTGCCTCAGTTTCCTCCAGGAAGCTTGTTTAGTGGGCTCAGGCTGCTGCTGTAGTGCATGGTGCAATGTCAATCCATACCTACCCAGACCAGAAACAAAGGGCTCCAGGAGGGCTCTGGTCATGCATGGCTGTGGTTCTAAATTGGTTATTAGACACCTTTAAATAAAGGTGACAATCATGTTTATATTTTTGTTTGGTTAGAGACAAACCCTTGAATAGTGTCATCAGTGGTAGAGCAGAGTAAGATTCGGAGTATGCCATGAGAATGAAAAACCAAGGAAAGGCAGAGCTTAAAACGAGTTCACAAGTCAACCTTGAATATGATTCACTGAAACAATTTTCTGGTGAACAAAAACCTCTACAATTTCATGATGAATGGATATAGCAACTACATCTGGAGTGGACAAGAGATTGAAATGTTTGTTTTAGGAAAAGATAGACAAAGAAGGTTTGAATAAAACTTTTACTGGATTAATATAAAGAAAAATATATATCTTTATAAGATTAAAATTGAATAAATTGAAAGATTTAGACATATACCATGTAGGATGGTTTCAATCTTCAAACCTCTGTCTGACAGTCTAAGAAATATCTACAAACATGGTTACAGTAATGCAGCAGGAGTGTCCCAGGGTAAATGGACAACAGAGTTTGTGTGCAGGTCGTAGAGGTAAGTGTAAAGCAAAAGGCAAGAACAAGGACAGACAAATCAGTTGTGATTTCTGGAGGCAGAGTGACACCAAACAGGGGTGTGATAGGAATTATCAATGGCGTGGAAGTTTCACTCTGTTTTTGCACAGGAGGGGAAGGGGGGGGGGGAATTTGTGGTTACCCTGCAGTGAATAACTGCCCAAAAAGCACCAGGAACTTTTTGTCAGTGTACTACAGAGGCATTACCGCAGCAGCCAAGTGTTTCTGTTGCACGCAAAAAACCAGAGATGAACGGGAACACTTCTGAAAGACAGGTGTAGGTGATAAGAGAAAAGACAGGGAGAGTAAGAGAGCAGAGAAACCTGTGTGACCTGCACAGCTGAAAGATATCTTGGAGAAAAGATATGAATTCCGTAACCTCAGCAGAAATCTCAGCAGAATGTTAATTCTAAGGCAATAATTGTCATTTTCTGATTCTTTAGTCCAGAAACCATACTTTTATATAATCCACCGGAAGCTTGTCTATTCAAAGAACCCAATAATCTTGACATTTATCTTTTTCTGTTTCACAACCTTCTCCTCCAATCCCCTCAGCCTGTGCCTGTTCTTATAACCTGATGCCCCAGTCCTGGAGAATGCAGTGAGTTTCTCCAGTTGCCTGCCTCAGGCTGTCTCGGGAGCACAGCGCTCGGCCCGGAGAGGAGCAGGCTTGAGAACAACCCTTTAAACTGCGGATCTGGTGCTTGAAAAGGAATGAAAAAGCGAACCCCAGGGGAAGGGAGATCGGAAGCAGCAGCAGCAGCGTCCACTCTCTGGCCAGCGGCCAGGCATGCTGGTCCTCTTGCGCTCCCCCGGGGATACATTCCCCAGCGCCGTTTGAGGCCGCTCAGCTCCATAAATGCCATTTGCATGGGGATAGGATGTAACAAGAGCTGTAAATCACTGACGGCGGAGCGAACTCCTCTGGGGCAGACACGGCGGAGCCGAGCCTCCGCGAGCTGGGGCAATGTGTGAACGATATCTTTTGTTGGGGGGGAGGACTGATCGCAATTAGATGATACTTATCTGGCCCTTTGATGTGTATTTACACAAACAAGGTTTTCCTCCGGGAGATGAGGTATAAAGGAGGGGCCCGCGCTCTCCTACACCCTCCTTCCCGGTATCTCTGAAACAAGGCAGGATGACCAAGGCCCCGTTCTCCGTGGAGTGGTTGTCCCAGAGCAGCCAGGCTCTCAAGAGCCCCACCGAGGGCTCTCCGCACCGAGTATCCTCCGCAGGCCACCGGCCCGCCGCTGGCTCCAGTCCTGGCTCGAGCGAGCGGAGTCGGGAGCAGTCCGCCGGGCCGCGGGCCGGGAGAAGTGGCAGGAGCAGGGAGCACGTGGCAGCCACTCCCGCTGCAGGTAACCGCGGTGTCCACGGCCGTCGGGGCGTCCCGGAGCTCCCGCGCCGGGGGAGGAGAGCGGGCGGGCCTGGGCCACCCCGGGGCCCCGGGAAGGCATCACTGCGCGGTGGCGAAGGAGGCGGGCGGTCCCCGGGCGTGACTCACCCTTTCCTCCTTCTCCGCTATCCCCAGGAGCAGACGGGCGGCCGTCGGGAGCGGGGCAGCCCGTGCCTGAGGAGGGTCCCGAGTGCTCGGGCCCCGAGGAGCCCGGCGGCCGCGGCGGGCGGCGGCTGCGGACGGCGTTCAGCGCCGAGCAGATCAGCACCCTGGAGAGCTCCTTCCAGCGGCAGCAGTACCTGGGCGCCGCCGAGCGCCGGCAGCTGGCAGGCAGGATGCGCCTCTCCGAGGTGCAGGTGAGCAAGGGGGACACTGGCTGCGCCGTGGGCTTGGGAAACAACGACAGAGCATAGATCCAATAACAAGATAAAGAACAACTTGCGTGCCGTTGTAACCTCACCTTTTTTCCTCCCTCCCTCCCCCCCCCCCCTTACTTTTCCCCCAGATCAAGACTTGGTTTCAGAACCGCCGGATGAAGCTCAAGAGGCAGCTGCAGGAGTTGAGGACGGAGCCCTTCTGCAGCCCCCCTCTCCCTTACGGACCTCAGGGCGGTGTGGTGCCCCTGCCTCTCGCCTACGTGGCCCGACCATCACCTCTGCCCCGGCAAGGGGCCGCCTCTGAGGGCTTCACCTTGGCGGCTCTGCCGGCACCCGCCCTGGACCTCAGCAGCGCCTGCAGAGCACAGCCAGTTGGCTTTTGGGCGGCACCCTGCTTTGTAGGGTACAGGGATCCCAGAGCTTTTTTGCTGGGTGTCTGACCGTCTGATATGGACTATGACTAAAGAGGATTTGCACTACTGATAGATATTTGGGCTGCCCTTGTCTGTAACTGCCTGGCGGAGTTATGATGCAGCACTGAACAAAACATTTTACAAAGACATGCTGGACAACCTGGATTATGGACTTCAGGCCTCTGCATTTATAGGCAACTGTAAAATAGGAACAGAGTGGGACAAACACTAATATAAATGAAATCCTTTAATAAACCTAATTTTTTTTCTAGCTTTTATGTGAATTCGTTCCACAAAGATTGTAGAGCTATACATTCTACCCCAAAAGAAAGCTCCTTGTCATTAAAGGAAGCATAGATTCCTTATTATCTAGATTTGTTCTCCCCCTCTGCAATTTACTGAGCATGAATGCAAAAAAGCATGAATTTCCCCCTGCCTTCTAAAACAGGTATCCAATCCCTTCAGCTACTTCCTAGATGGGATCTTCTGTCATGGGACTGTGTCTTTTACCAAATATGTGGATACACCTGTTACTTAGTACTGGGCTTGCTATAGTAGTGGAACAGATGTTTTTGTTGGAGACCCTTAAATAACATATTTGTATTACCTTAAGACGTAAAAAGTTGTTTTCTAAATAAGTATAATACATCTTTATACTTTTCATGTGCAGCCTCAGTAGATTAATAAGAAGGACGTCTTGAAAAGGATCTAGAAATTTCTTATCTACAAAATAGTATCTTATCATCTCACATGCAGGTAATGGGGTATGAGGGTGATAATGAAAAATTTACCATTCCAGTGCTGGTTTTCCATAAGTGGCAGTAAAATTCCTTCCCACTGTGCTATGCACTTTTAAAATTTGAATAATGTTCTAGTAAATTTATGGTCAAAGTGGCCTGATTTCAGGCCAGAGAAAGGGCTCTGAGAAGTGATCCTTGACTCCTGTAAGTTGACATAAATCTTTCAAAGTCAATTGTCAACTAACATGAAAAGAGCAATAAATATTTCCACTTTAGAGGTGATCTCTGGGGTTATTGAAAGATTTCCGGCACACTTGTAATCTGGGTTCCTGTAATAAGTGGTCTGCAGGTTCTCTGTCAGTATCCTTGAATACAACTCTTTTGTGTGCAGGGGCCAATCTGCCACTTAAATACATTTGTCTGGTAAAAAAGCAACATTATGTGCCGCTGCGGGCAGTGCGTTTTACAGACACATTTGGAACTCTCCTTAGCTGTTTTGTAATCCATGCTGTATTTTTCCAGCCTTTTGAGATACTGCTATTTGTTTGCAATTGATAAAAATTCCCATTCAATGGAGGTTTATTTCTCGAAGACAGGTATTATTAGACAATTATTTATTCGAAGAAATCTCTCAGACTCTTTCAAATGTAATTAGGAAACTGCAATGTCTCCAGAAAGCTCTGAAATGGTGAATATTTTCCTCTTGCTCTAAAGCAATGACGTTTAAAATACCAAAACAGTCAAGGTCAATAAATATATAATTTACTTTGAAATAAGTGTTAAGCCGTGGCTCGCCGTGGCTATTCCGTTTTCAAGAGGATAATTAAAGGGTTAGGTGTTCCCTGTATAATCTTGTGTGGCCACAGCGGAGAACCCCGCCTCTACTGCATATGCTCTGCTCACCTCGTACAAAGGGAACAGTAGTAGCCCCTCGTGCTCTTAGAGGTGAGAGCGGCGGTCTGGGGGGCGAAGGGAGGGAGCTCTCAGGGAACTGACGGGACCGGGACTACCCGCGGTGTTGCGGGAGCACCCCACCGCCGGACCAAATGGGGAGAGGGTGAAAGGGAAGTGGGGACGGGCAGCTGGGCCTGGGGAAAGTGAGAGACAGATGAAAGGGCTCAGGAGAGAGGGAGAACAAAGTGCTCCCACCTGCGGAGGGGAACTGTTTCCGTGGGGACAGGGTTTGTGAGCGGGAGGAGGGTGTCGCCGTCGCCCCAACCCAATTGTAATAAGGGAGAGGCAGGAGCACACCTTATCGAGTCCCCGAGTGTTCCCGGTAAGACGTCTTCTGGGGTAGATCTGTCTGGGCCCTCATCCCCCGGATCTGCCCTGTAGGCCCCCAGCGCCAGGACCGCTGCAGTCCCGGGTGGCCAGCCCGAAGGGGCAGCGTCGCGGAGCCCACCCGAGACTGCACCCGCCCGCCCCCGAGCTCGGCTCGACCGAGCGGGGGAACAATTTCCCCTCCGTGCAAAAGTTTGTAGCCAGACAAGAGGCAACGGGAGCTGCCCGGAGAAACACGTAGTGCTGGGATCCTTGCCGTGATTTAAGCCCACGGGGATGATGGGGGCCACGCTGGGACAGGCGGGGCTGTGGGGCCAAGCGGCACCGGCCACGGGGCAGTCTCGGAGGTGGTGGTTCTGCGTGTGGGGTGGGTGCATGCGGCTCCCCGTGTCCCGGCTGAGGCTGGCGGGTTTCGTCCCAGGGGCGAGGGCTGGTTAGTGGCACTAACCTATCTCTGGACGTACGAGCTGCAGAACGGCTGGAGAGGCAGAAGCCGCTCTCTGAAAGAGTGCTAATGATCACTTAACATAATGACTCGTTGGCCACATGTATACTTAGTAAGCACATGAAATGCCTTCCCACTGTTTTGGCAGCGCTAGCTTGCAAAAACTGCTCCGTTTCCCGGCAGTTGCTCAAATGAAAGCAAGAGGTGATGCTCACTAGGCGGAGTGCCTAATAGTAGCAGATTCCTCCGAATATCTACATGATCATTCCTCTTCCACCTGCAAAAGGCGGCTTTCTCTAGAAGGTAATATATTTCAGTGGTCTAGAAAACTATATGTGAAATCATTTACTTCTTGCTAAAGCGGTGCAATTCTGGCACTAAAACGTGAATGCAAGATTTTACTTTTATCTAGGAGAAAGAAACTCAAACTTCATGCTTTATTCCTGCATGTTTGAATTTCTCACCGAGTTTAATTCCTGGCACCAATAAAAGGGGCATTGGTGTCATCGCAGCCTCCCTGCACGCTCGCAGGAGATCGAAGCAGTCCGGCTCCTGCTCCCGCACCACACCCGTCGAACGTCCCCGCAGCAACCTCCGGGCCGCCCCACAGCACGGCGGGGAGCAGCCCCCCAATTTGTGTCGCACCACAATAAACCCCAGTACGGAATGCTCTCTGGCAGGACCAAGCGGTGTGGGCAAGCCAGCTACAAATGGGGACGGCGGGGGGGGGAACCCACAACAACAAAAACCAAAAATGCCGAGTCGATTAGCTGGGGAGGAGCAGCTTAAGGAGCAGCTTAATGCTTCTAGGGGTGAAACCGTCGGAATTCCCGGCCCGACAGGTCTCGAGGAAGAGGCTGTATAACCTGGAAAATGGGCTCCCCGGGGAGGAAAAGGGGATGGGAGGGGAAAAATTGCCAGAACGCTAACTTCAAAGCCTTTGTCCCCTGCAGTGCGTGAGCGGAGGGTGAGCAACCTGATTGAATTAGCACCGCGGGGTGGGGGAGCCCCCGGCAGCCGGGCACGGTACCACCCCTCCCAATTTGGCTAGAGCAGCCATCAGGGGACTGGGAATAGGATCAGGGTATATTACCCCCCCGCAGCTCCCAGACACGGTGGAGCCACTCCAGGAACCTCTTTAAAAACCAGGTGAAGTTACTCGGTGTTGTGTGCTAATCGAGCGAGATCTCGCGCTGTCAGGCCATTATATCTAATTGCTGCCCATTATCTTTTTCTTTGATACTAAATTAGATGACAATTAACTTGATAAATCCCACCGAAGCGGAGGGAGAAATAACGAGGAGAGACCTCTTGCGTCTCGACGTGTTCCTTGTGTAGACTTTACTACTTTTCCTTTATAGCTGTCTCTTAAACTCCTCGACTTCGACCTGTAATAGTACTTAGTAGGGAGCTAATCTTACCGTCTCTTTGGTATTCAGGCAGGTTAAGCGCTTCGGTTCTTATTTCAGCTCTTAGTCATTCTGCTTGGACAATTCTGAACAACTGTGGAGTTGTCACAAATCCTCACAGGCAAGGTAGTAAAGGCGTGCATAGAAATTCAAGTACTAGTTTGTTTCAAGGTAACTTATCTAGGCTCTTTGACCACTAGTTCTGCAAAGAACACAAATATTTCCCTGATAATTTTTTTTTTTTTTTTAATGCAAAGTGAGTGTTTGCTCCCACAGTCGCTGAATAGCAGTATCTGGGCTTGCAGCGTGTGAGCCGGGAGGGAAGAGGCTGCCGGGTGAGTCAGTAGCATTTGTCATTTATTGTGTGTTAGCCCTCATTGTTCCCGTGGGCAAAGGAGCGCCGGGGTGATGGCACTGTTAGTGTTCACAGGTACTTCAAACAGAAAAGCATCTATTCCGAAACAATCGATCTCGTTGATGCCTAATTGACTATCTAATAGCACCTATCAGGACATCAAAGGAGGAGCTGAATAACCGAGTTAGCATTTCCAAACGAGAACAGCGGAGGGTACAAACAGCCATCAGCTATCCCACCGGCCGGGAGCCCAGCCTGCGCCCGGCGGCTGGCTATGGGCATAGGATTCCTATGGTCCTGTCTGGAGCAGGGCAAAATATCTCGTCTGCACTCTTAGCCGTAAAACCTCGCTCCCTACAATAATTAAGCTTACTTCCTTCTGAAGGGCTGCCACACTTCCTCAAGCTTTCTCCTCCTGCCCATTTGTGCAGATAAACGTATTTTGGGGGGAGGATTGAGTGTTGGTTTGGTTGGCTGGGGGTTCTTTTCCCCCCTGGGTGGGGCGTGTGCCATTGCAGTTGTTCTTATTGCATAGTCTGTCATCTCCACTTCTGCAGTTCTGTCCAGAAGATGTGGACAAATCTAAGCCTTTCAGAAAGATAAATGAGATTCGCCTATGATGGAGCCAGTAAGTTTGCAGCCCAGAAGGTCCCAGGTCTGGTGGCCTAGTACATCAACTCTTAGTCTATGATAAATGCTATGATAGAAGGGAAGTCTGAAACATGAAGATTCATTCAATTATGGTAGCAATTATTTTTCTTGAGAAGGACTATTCATCTGTTTGCCAAAATGTGGCCACATTTTTCTTAAGTTTTCATGCAGTATCGCTGTGATGTTAAAGGCCTGTGCACACCAGCAGCATTCCTTGGCAATACAAGTACTTTTAGCACCTCTAGCAAAGGGTGAACTTCTAGTAGCTGGTGCAGGAGACACCGCAGCCTGGACAACAGGCTGGACCTTCCCTACCATAACACCTTCGTGCTGCAGAGCTGCTGCAGCCCTGCCTGTTCTCGTGGGTTTATACTCCGTGTATGCACAGAGCCCCAGACGAAATATTCCCATGCATACCAGTGAGATAAATCTACCATTTGTCCTTACAAGTCTTGTAGAGCTCACATGAAAAGAGCACTCTGTCCTGATGACCTTAGCTGTAAGTATCCCTTCATGGCATTAGTCACTGCACCTAAATTTCAGGGTATCATACTGATTACGAGAGTGCAGAAGTTAACAGTCAATTTCTTGAAGCAGCAAACACGTTTCTTATGGTTAAAAGGCTTATGTACAAAGGTGTGATGATAAATATTTTGAAATGTGATTTGGTGAAATGGGTCCCCTACGTTCTTAATATAAAACATACATATATTTTACAGTATAATACAGTATTCCAAAGTTCTGAGTATACCGAATTCTATATGAAATGACATCATTTCTCATAAAACTTAAGTTTATTTTTGAACATGGTTATATATCACACCAACTGAATGCTGTAAAAACTTCAAGTAATATGAAATAATTGATGTAAATTTGTGTCTCCATATTTCTGCAAGGCAAGGGGAAGACTTAACTGCAGCTGCAGGGCCTCTATCCACCCAGGCTCCAGGATCATTAAAGTTTTCAAGTTTCTCAAGCTGCCACCTCTTTCTGATGGGAGTTACAATAGCCACATAACACCTTCCACACTTTTCCCATCTGTTCCAGGGTTTTGTGGTCTACCGATGCAGCAACTGTCATCCGGGGGGTTGGGGGGGGGGAATTGTAGAGTTGGGTATAAATATGTTGCTAAATTAGCAATTCGGATTGGAGTCTAATTAATAAAAACAAAAAATCAGTTTTCATTGACTTGCAGCAAACGGTGGGACAGGTCAGCTGCTTTTCTGCATTTTCAGCCAAGTGAGAAGGGGAAATGGCAGCAACTCTTCAGGGTTAGTAATAGTTTCCTTCTGTAAGATGCACAATATATGAATGCCAATGTTGGTCTCTTTGAGCACAGAACTGAATGGTCATCTCGTGTCTGATTTAATTTTGGTAGCTGATGAAGTGTCTCTCTCTAGATGGTAGTCATTGGATGTCTCTCTGTGCCCGGGTGAGGGGACTGCAGGGCATGGGTGACCCAAGACTGCCTGGCTTGGCATAGGTTTCTTCGGCTGGAGAAATGGTGGGGAAGATTGCCCTGGTGGAAGCACTGGGGGGCACGCTGCTTGCTGGTAGCTGTATGCTCAGTTTAGGAACTCCTGAATCTCAGTGGGTTTCAGGTATTACTTCTAAGCTTGTTTCTGGTGAGGCAGTCAGGCTCTGCAGATAATGCACCATGCTTTACAAAGGGCAACTTGCTGTGAATATGTTTATCTGTGGCAGAGCATGAGCTTCACTGCTTGGACTACTCCACACACGGGGTTATTTAGAAGTGGCTGTTCCGAAATAAGATGGAGACTAAATATAATGAAGCATTTGCTTCAGAAAAGGAGGGACCATACACAAGTGGAATAGTTCAGGAAGAGTTATTTAATCCTGAAGTTACTAAAATTAATGTGCAGGCACTAAGTTCTTTTAGGGAACAGTGAGTGACCTATCCCTGCTTGACTGAAACGTGTCTAGGGTTTATATGTTCCCCTGTTACGGTGGTTTTGTTTGGGTCAGTGGCACTCACAGGTAAATGGTTCTGACCCAGTGTGGGAGTTTTTCTACAGCTGTATTCAACTGCTTGGACATTTTCACTGGCGTATCAGCCAAAATGACAGTCTTGTGCCAGCATTAAGTGACCCTCCATTAGTGGCTGTGCCCAACACCCCTCAATGAGCAGGCCGAACCCTCTGTTGGGCTGTGCCAAGGCAAGAACAGCCTCCCCCATCCCTGCTCTTAGGGGCTGATGTTGCAAGAAAAGCTCCAGGAGGAATCCAGTTTCTGGGCTGTGGGCTTGGTTAGGTGTTTGCATTGCTCTGGTCCCTGCGCTTTATCCCTTCCCTGGGGCCAGTGTGGGGATAAGCTGCCTTTGTGGGGTCGTGGAGGGGGGGGGGACAGGTCGATAACTGCGCTGTCCATTCCTGAGGCCATGGACTTACTGGAACACTTGAGACAATGAAAATGGGTAGCAGGAATACGACTTCTTTTCCCAAAATGATTTTGTGTAACAAACTGGGGAGTTGGTTTGGTTGGGGTTTGGTGTGGGAACCTAGATTATTGCTGTGTTTTAAAAAGAAAGAAACAAGCTCCTGATAGATCCAGGTTTATGGTGCCCACTCCTTTTGGTTGTGCATCCCACCAGGAACTCTGATGATTTTGGAATCCCCATTGAAACGGGGGTCTTGTCAGTGCATTTACCCAGTTACAGGGAGGGCGATCTCTTGCACTTGTCTTCAGGAAGCATCGGGGGTTAGACTGTGTTATTCAATTATCACCACGGCCAGTGCAGTCATGGTCGGTGCAGTTTTTTCATTTGCGTGGCTAAAAGCCCAGTGGAAATTGAACATAAGAACTCAGAAGACGGGCTGAGTTGCCGAGATGCCCCTTTTCCCAACCAAGCTTTGCTGGAGGAGTGTCTTGGTATCCTCCCTGCATTACAAGGGCATCGTTCTTCTCGGGAAGCGACATGTGGATTGGGATAGTATGAAGCTGATGAGGTGCGAGCTCCGCTGCTCAGTTAGTCCTTTGATCTCTAAACGATTTGGGAGATGGGTTGCTCTTTTTGGCTAGACAGACGGCGCCAAGTTCAAGCTGAGAAGGCCCGCAGCCCTGCTAACCCCTAGTCTGGCTCTGGTCCCCGGGAGTGAGCGCTTAGCCTCGGGGATAGGGACTTCTTCATACCGCCCCCCCACCCCCGGCTTTTCCCATGGACACCGGTCTCTGTGGCTCCTTGATGAGCAGTGCTCGACAGCGGGGCTGCCAGGCCCTGCCCGAACTTCGTTATCCCTCATCCCGGCCCCGGTGGTGTGGATCAGGCCGTCTCGGGGCTGGTTTCGGGCATCTGTGCAATGTGAGACCCAGTGTCCGAAAAAGGAGCGCGTAAGACCGCGCTGTCACCGGCATCCATGGTGTCTTTAAACGCCCGTTTGCGGGGCTGGGCCTGCCCGTGCCCTGCCCTCCAGGGGAGAGGGACAGGTTTGCACTTCAAGGGGGTCTCCCCGGCCCCGCAGACACGCTGGAGCCAGGGGGTGTAGACATTTGCCAGACGTGTGAACTTTCCTACTCGCTGGTAGCTGTTATCTCTGCTCGATTCCCACTTTGATGTGTGTTCACACTTACGAACTACCCCGCCTGGGACCGGAGCGCCCATATAAGAGCGGGCCGAGGCCTCCCCTCCTGCAGCCGCCCTCAGCCATGAACCAGGCCCAAATCCTTTCCGCAGAGACCAAGCCTCACGGGGTCAGGCCCCACATCTGCTGTGCGCTCCCTCCTCGCGCCCCCACCTCGCTGAGCAGCACGCCCCTCCTGGTCAGAGCCAAGCCCCGACGGGGCGGCCCGCAGCCGAGCCAGCCCGCGGACAGGGAGCTCTGCGTGGCGGAGAGGATCCCAGACGATCCCGGAGACACCACCGAATCGGACCCGTCGGAGTCAGGTGGGTGAGGAAGGAACAGAAAGAGAAGGGGGGGGGGGAGGGCGGGCTGGGGACACCCACGGGACCTCGAGGCCCGTTGGTGCAATGGCCTGTCATTGCCGAGGGGAGGCGGAGGGACTCCCCTGGCCGAGGAAGAGGCCTTACCACTGCCCCTTCTCTTCTCCTGTGCAGCCCCCGACAACGGATGGTTGAGCGCCGACGAGTCCTCCGGCTACGAGAGCGAGAGCGCGGAGCGCTCCGCGGCGGCGGGCGGGACCCGCGGGCGGCAGCGGCGGGCGCGGACCGCCTTCACCTCGGAGCAGGTCTGCCGGCTGGAGAAGACCTTCCAGCGCCAGAAGTACCTGGGGGCCACGGAGCGGAGGAAGCTGGCGGCTGCTTTGCAGCTCTCGGAGATCCAGGTGAGTCCCGCAGGAAGCGGATCCTTCCCGGCCCCGTCGAGCAGGAGTAGTCAGGAGCGGCGGTTTTCCCATCGGTCCTCCCTGCCGTGAAGAGACGTAGTGCTGTTCAGCTGAATTTAGCGGGGGCTGTGGGATTCCTCGGGGATTAACAAGTTACAGTCCAGGAAATCTCGGACACTTTCTACCGGGAAGGCATTAAGGCCTCTTTATTTCTTAATAAGCTAAACTGTCCAGGTGATCCTGCTAGACCTTGCAGAACTCATATATGGTCTTAAAATCTCTAAGCGATTAATTTAATATTGCTGAACTCAGACACACTTCCCCCCTACATGCCGCAGGTCCTCAGCCGTCGGTTAAGTAGGGCAAAAGAATTAGTCCAACTCTTGTCAATTCCAACTGAATGAAAATGGCAAAAGCAGCTGAGATACGGTTGTTCATAGTTTGCAAGTTATTTTTAAGCAAAGGCCCTGATTTGTTTTCTCCATCCCCTCACCCCGTTCTTTTTGTTTCTCAGATCAAGACCTGGTTTCAGAACCGGAGAATGAAACTGAAGAGGCAGATACAGGACCACCAGCACAGCCTCGTGTCTCCTGCTCCACTCTACAGTTATCCCACGGGGACCTCACCAGCTCTGTTTCAGGATGGTTTCCGCTACCCCTTTGCTCCCCAGCACCAGAGACTCCTGCCTTTTACCCCGGTGCCTGCTGTGCAGTTCAGCTTCTCCTTTCCCAGATACGATGCATCGCAAAGCACCTACCACTTTATGGCCAATGAGCTGCCGTACTATCAACACTTTCTTCCTCATCCCTCTTTCCATCCTGTTATTCAGAACAAAATGGACAAGCAGTGCCACCCTGTATATGCATTATAGTGAAAAAGAAAAGGGGCGGACAGCAAAGGGGAAAAGCGTTGTATGCTGTAATGTATTTTGTGCTCAGAATCCCTAGTCTGATTTGGAAGAATATGTCTTTATTATTAAGTTATATGTGAAAATGAATTATTTTATATTTTATAATATTAAAATCTGTTGGATATATAGCCACT
>JAYRBT010000178.1:20973534-20983561 GCA_036023395.1 Myiotriccus ornatus | reverse complement strand
CTTTATTATTAAGTTATATGTGAAAATGAATTATTTTATATTTTATAATATTAAAATCTGTTGGATATATAGCCACTCCTACTTTTTTGTTTGTTTGTTTTCATAGTTCATTAATTTAAAAAAAAAATGGTAGTCTACTCTCCAGTGAAAAACCAGTATTCTGAAAGGAACCTGTTGAAGTGAAACTGGAGAAAGGCAGTAGTAGAAACATGCTTTGGCTGAATTTGCTCCACGGTGTAGAGCAAAGTTATTTAGTCTGAAGTGCATTAAGTAACTGGCTTTAATTGCATATCCCCAGTTTTCCATAAATATATGTTTATAAATAAAACTTGAATAGTTTTATATGTCAATTACAAAAAGGTTGCACTTTGGCAATGTAAATAGCAATGGTCACTTGTCCTCCTGTTTTGGTAATGGATTTAGATGCTTTTATACATCTTATCTGATTTTCCTACATTCCCACTGAAATAATCTGTTAAGTACTTTTGGTAGCCTAGACAGAGGCAACTGTACCCAGTTGCATTACACTGTGCTTTTGTTTAAGTGCATTCTCGAGGAGGAAGGAAAAGCTGTTGGTGAGTTTCTCTTTGAATATAGATCAATGATTGCTTTACAATTCCAATCCCTTCTTCCATGTGAAGCCCGCAGCTGTGTTAATCACCAGTATTAAGTCAGTGTGTCTTCAAACAGGAATTAAACAGATCAGTCCTTTCCTATGGAATTTTATAGTTCTACAGTTGCCGAAAAAAATATTTGGCAAAAAATACTAAGTGTAATTCTGTTCAGTTCAAAGCCTTATCATCTGAACGGGATTTTTACCTGCAAATTTGGCCTATTGTCTCTCTTAACTATCAATTCTAATTGCATATTTTGAACATTTTTTAGTAAACTGAGCTACTGCCTTTAGATGTGTAAAGGGTTCAAGTTGTTTTTTTAGCAATCTTGAAATTTGTTCTTCCTGGGATCAGTGTTCACTTCTCTACTAAAAGTGCTTAGTTAACATTCCTTATTTGTCGATCTTCTAGATTTTATATGAAGTTTCATTCATTTGCTTGGAAGGTCTTTTAAATACATTAGTTGATTGTTGCATTGTAGTCTAAATTCCCCCCTTTACCCTGTAATTCAGTGAGTCATCAAGAGTTTCGATTTAATAGCCCAGTGACTCCTCACTTGTGAAAAAATTACGTGGCAGGGGTAAAGGAAACTGTTCACAGTGACTGTAATGCACAGGTTGTCCCTTCAGCTGCCAGGTGTGTCTCGGATGAGTGAGTCACTGAGAAGGGGTGTGGTGGGGGAAATTCCTTCAAGTGTCTCCCAGCCTTCCCTCCTCCGTATTGTCTACGAAAGACTGATTTCAACTTTGCACTCCTTAAGCCGCACAGCACAACGCAGCCGAGGCTGGGGGTGGGGACAGGTATGGGAGGGGAGGAAGGAAGAGAGGAGAAAAGGTAATGCATAGCTCAGGGTTGTTGTAGGCTTTTGTATTTTTTTCCCTATGAGCCAAGAAAGGGAGCGTTTGGTGGGGTTGGTGTTTGTTTTGATGGTTTTTTTTTTGGCGGCGGAAGGGATATATTATTTTTTCTCTCTTTAAAATTGCAGAGTAGTCTAACCATCACTTAATGAGCAAGGTAGAATGGTCTAGATCAGGGAAGGAGATGTAGTCACACCTGCTGCACTTGCTTTCTTCTGATGCTGTCTCTCTTGTTCCTCATTATTCTCTAAAGGCTTGGCTTTGGCATTTTCCATAAAGATTGCTTTGGGACTTTTAGGAACACTCCTGACTGTTCCTGATAGCAAGCCTAAATGAATCCTGCAGTTTAAAATTAGGGAGGCTGTCAAGGTAAGGCTGAAACTCTAGAAGTAAAAACTGAAATACTTTCTTTTTGAGTGTCCCAGGAAACCTGAACTTGTGAACAATTCTAATGTTTTCATAAGCAGGTTTTAATTACAAGTATGTTTGGCATCAACATACATGCTTGCCAATGAATTCCTTAGCCTCACCTCTTTTTAAATGCATAAATAGAATATGTCCATCAAAAAACAGGTGAGACCACTTTAGGAATGGTGCAGAATATACATGTAAAAGACAATACTGGGCAGTTTGTTCACTTTTGTTCATAGAGTTGCCACATTTGGTACCATTTTAATTTAAATGCATTTTTTGTTTCTTTCCTTGAACACCCCAACCCAAGTAGAATGGACAGAGTTTTTAAGACCGTTGTGCATCACATGACATAGTTACTATGTAAATTTCAGTGCAAACAGTACTCCACTCTTTCAATGGAGATCTCTACATTATTATAAGTTGTTTCCTGAAAACTTTCGGATAGTAAAATTTATATAGAAATTGTCATACAGCATAGCAAAGACGGTAGGAATAAAGGAAAATTTCGTGCTCTCCACTCCCACTTGCAGTATTACTTCTCTAACAGGTAAATTATATTCTCCTCTAATCGAATTCGGGCTTTCTGTTAAAACAATAGATTCATCAATCTATTTAATATAACAAAATAAGTTAAATAGTTAATCTTCGAGATATTTGGCAGTTCTTTTTTAAATCACACATGATGTTTGACATTTTTAACAGGAAGGAAGTTATGGTTGGAAAGTCAGTCTTTTATGTTCAGCAGTTAGAGTCACTGTTGGAATTACAGAAGAGCAACAAGATAATCCTGGGCTGGGAGGCAACGGTAAAGATGGATTTGGCAAAAATGGCTGATGAGACTGAGCCGGAACAGAAGGTAACAATACAGGGTCTGGCATAGTTGGGTGAAGTGTAACAGCAGAGGTAAAGACGTTGACACTCATCCCATGAGAATAGCTGGATGTAGCTGTATCTGGGTAATAACGGTGGGGCAAAAAGAAGCCTGAGAAGAGAGCTTCGATCCTGGCATCTTGGGTCTGACGTTTAAACTTCATGCGACGATTCTGAAACCAGGTTTTTATCTGAGGACAAGAAAAAAGAGTCAATAACCAACTCACTTATCCCTTTTCCATATAGCAGTACATCCTGAATGCAGATTTATTGTCGGAGTAGCAGAATACAGTAACAGTTAAGGGCTGATAACATTGGTCTACATTTAGTGCAGAGTAATTGTCATGGCATGAGGAGGAACCAAGCTGTGAACACTCCATGAGGCATGGCAAGCCAATTACCTACGCTTGGATCGGGGCTGTAACTCAAGACTAGTGCAGTGGGACTAAAAGGGCTGGACAGGGGTAGTTCTGTTCGAAAATCCTGCCATGTATCTATCAAGTAGATACGTAACTTTGAGTGAGAAAGAATTAGCCTGCAAATTGAAATTCTGGAGATTGTGCAAGTATTTTTACCACCACACCCCCCCTTTCCCCCCCGAAAGTTTCACCTTTTGAATTTGCATTCACCGTTTTCCATTTGCACCTTGTCTCTGGCGGACACAGCAGTGACAGCCGAGACAGGAGTGTCAGCCCCGTGCTCTGCCAGCGGGGCGAGGCTGACGGGCGGCCCGTCCCGCCGCACCTGCAGGAGCTGTCACTGTCTCCGTCCCCGCGGTGACCGTGAGGTGCCAACAAACTCTACCCCATTCCCCCCGTCGGGCGGAGGGCGAGCCCGTCCCGGGGGCCCTGGCCGCGCTCACCTGGCTCTGGGAGAGGTTCAGCGCGGCCGCCAGACGCCGTTTCTCGCCGGCGCCGATGTAGCGCTGCTCGCGGAAACTGCGCTCCAGCTCCTGCAGCTGCGCGGCCGAGAACTTGGTGCGGGGCCGCCCGGGCACGGCCCCGCCGGCCGCCTCCGCTTCGTGCCCGGGGATGCTGCGCTCCGCGGCCTCCCGGGCCCGGGGCGCTTCTGCGGGGACAGATCGGGAGGTCTGAGGAGGCGACCCTTCCCTCCGCGGGCCCAGGGTCTTGCGGGCAGTGCCGCGATTCGACGGCCTCGGTGACCGAGGGGCACAGCGGGACTCACCGAGCACCGCGGGGCTTTCCCCGGTGCGGGTGCGGCTGCTCTGGGCCAGCCACTCCACCGAGAAGGGCCCCTTTTCCATGTCCCCCGGTGCAGCCGACCCTCACTGCAGCCGCCCCGGCTGTCAGGGCAAACATTTAAACCCCCGGCGCGGTTTGAAAAGGCCCAAAGCATCAAATGAGGCCGGAGACAAAGGGGCTCATTGAGACGCGCTTTAATCTCCCATTTCAGGTGATTGTTACATCCGTCTAATCTCCGAGCGCAGTAGTTAGCAGAACCCAAGGCTGCCTGACCTGGCGCCAAGTTCAGCGCGGAGTCGTCTCTTGACCACGTAGGTGCTGGGAATTGCATCACGGCTTGTGCTCTTCGTGCTGCCCAAGCTGCCCTTGGCCCTCAAACCGCCCCGTGATTTTTAATCTTTATCTGCTGGTATGAAGGACAAGGATTCAGAAGGGACTGATAACAAAGGAGAACGGGGAAAAACCTCCTTTATGAGTCTTACACCCAAATTTTGAACCCCTCTTGCTTGTTTGATGCAAGGTTTGAAAGAATCCCTTTGCTTTTCTATCAGCGAAAGGAGGTAGGGACTCGAGGTAGGAACAAGTAAATACTCCTCCACAGGTAGAAATCATGGCGAAACACTGATACGACTGTCTTGCCAATGTGTCTATGAGGACCACACTGCTGTTTATTAAGTCAGGGTAGGTAGATGATGTTTGAGCTCGGAGTTAGTTGTAAATGCAGGGTTAAATAGTTAGCTGCTGTCCATGAGGCAGAGTGCTGCAGTTACGACTCATCTTCCTCTGAAGTGTGAGGTACAGTTGTTGACTTAAACTGACTTTAGTATCAGAGCTTTTAAGAGGTGTTCAGGGAGAGAATGGTTGAAACTAGAGCGTAGCGGCATGGCAATTTGTTAGGCCATTTGCAGAAAATAGGGTAGAATTTTGAATAATTTGAGTTCGTTCTTATGAATTTATTTAAGAATAAGATTAAGCAATGAGCAGTTATGTGTCAGGATATTGGACAGGACAAGAAACACCGAGAAAACGACTGGTTCTCTTGAATTTATCTGTTCATGTCTTTAAACGTGATCTCCTTTCCCTGCACCAAGAAAGAAATGTGTGCATTTCAAAGTAAACAGTTCTGATGTTCTTATGAAGTAGATCAAAGAAGAGGAGTGTAAACTCTGTTCCGAGGCAGTCTGTTCAAGGATGATTCAGATAAGGGTGAGAAAAGAACCACTTTTACAGTCTGAAGTGGGCCTGGAATGGCACAGTCCTTATCCTCTGCAAACATGGGCTAACACATTTACAGGTTGTTTCAGTAAACAGTCACTACTGCTTGAGTTTATACAGTGAGAGATAATGAACCAGCTTCCACGCAGAGCGGAACATGCTTGAGACAACATGCTAATTCTTAAACTTCAAAGAGATTCGTGTCATCTTTTATGAAGAGTGACATATTTGTAGTGAGATGGCAGAAGTAAGATAATGCTACGCTTCCAGATCTCTTTCTTCTTAGATTTTCTGTATTTTCTTAGGGAGGAATATTATTTTCTTCCATAAAATGCAATGGAATTTACATGCTCTTTTGTTAACTACGCTGAAGCATGAGATACGTAAGGATTTTCTAGACTGATTTTGAATATTCTTAATACATACATCTGCTGTAGCAAAATCTTTTGTTCTCCATGTAATAAAGAGAAAAAAAAATTCTCTTGAATATCCACCTGAGCAGTTTGATTTTGTTTGTTTGGGTTTTTCTTGTTTGGTTTTTTTGTTTGTTTGGGGTTTGTATTGGTTGATTTTTTTTTTTGTTTGTTTGGGTTTTTTATAAGCATGACACTTCTACTCAGGTTTGAGGTAAAGTAATGACTTCGCAGGGGGACATTTATGTTTTACAGAACAGCTTTTCTGACTAAGCTAAGAGGGACGGCAGTTTGCATTGTCTTCTTGTGCTTCTGATTCAACCCACAGCAATTTGCAGCTCTTAAAGACAATTAAAATACAAGTTAGAAGTTACAACCTGTCTTTTTAGTAGAAACCAAACCAAAACCAACATCCCTGCCAAAAAAAAAAAAATAAAAAGGAAAAAAAGACTACAGAGAAATCTGCAGAATAAATAAATGAAACAAAACAAAGCAAAACACACAAAAAGTCCAGGAAGAAGAGAAGGAAACTGTTTCTAAATGGTCTGTTTTGACGTAAATCAAGGAATATGGTCTTGAACCTTTAGTTCCCATAACGTTATGGCAACAATCACTAGGAAATAATTCGGTGTTAAGGACGATTTGTCTGAAATGGACTGTTACAAAACCGGACCATTATTTTTTAGTTAGCTTGTTTCCTAATCCTAAAAACCTGAAAGTTAATGCTGGAGGAAGTGAAGCATGGTCTGAAAAAATTATAATATCATAGACAATTTCAGAAGCGAATCATATTTGATGTTACAGGTAACATGTAACCAGAAGGATTAGCAAGAAATAATTTCTTTGTTATATTAGTGTTTCAGTTGTTAATTATTATTGTGCTTATTTTAACAGATGAACAAATGTCTTTAAACAACAAAATTATTGCCATTATGGCAGGTTTTTTTTTACACAGGATGGTAATAATAATAATTTTTTTTTTCCAGACTCATGGCTGAATCACCTGATTTGATCAAAGAGAAATTTTCTAGAATTTCTCTTTACATCCTCTGAAGTAGCTTGGTTTTGCAATTGTACTTAGGAAACCAAGAGTAAGGATTTCTATATTGCTCAGCTCTTTTTGAAAATCAAGGTTTTTTTTAAGGGGGTGGTGTTGGTAAATCTCCTTGGCTCTATGTGCTGGTGATGAAAACTTTCGTAGATTTGTGTCAGAATTGCATTGAGAATTCTTGCACTGAGGATATTTTTACATTTAATACAATCACTTTAAAAACACTGCTAGTAGCTTTAATTTATAATAGTAAACTACACAGACATACCATTAAGAACTTCTGCTGCTTCTTGGGTGAAATAAAATGTATTGGAAATGACATTTTTGTCTTGGTATACCTGTTAGCACAAAACCACAAGCAGACAAAATGAAAGTGACTCTGGTGGCTGCTTGTGTAGACACTTGACCTTTTATTGTAAACAGGAGTAGATGACAGTGACTAAACTTTCCTGTGTTGGCATGTGACTGCACTAAAAAGATGTATACTGTCCTCCTATGTAAGAAACTCAGTATGGGGTTTATGTTTATTAAGGGCTTATAGTATTATTTAACGTGATTCTTTTCCCCTGTAAGATCTTCCTGTTATGTTCCCTTCAGCTGATATTTAAACTTTAGTGACTTAGGGGTTTGTGGTGTATGATTTATTAATTTATTTAATGTATTTTGGGGAAGCATCGTCCTAATTAATAATGAACTTTATTTTTGTCAAACCATTCGACCCTGCAATGTTGGACCAAAACTTAACAGGGAGCTCAACAAAACTAGAAAAGGAAGTATCAGTGGCTATGAAGGTGATAAACTGTAGAAAAATTATACTTGAACTGAATAATTTTTTAAAATGCTGATGTTCATGCCGTTAAGTGTTATTATGATGACTTACCTAACATATAGAACATGGCCTGAGGCAAAGCTCCCATTCAAAGGACTTTGATTGAGTGATTGTAACATCGTAAGTGACCATCACATGAGAGCAATTACAATTTAAAAGGTAATTGCCCTGTTTCTGGTTAGTAATTAACATTCGGGAGATCCTGTGATGAAACATTTCTCCCATTTTCCATTGTTTATTGGCACTTTTTATGAACACATGAACTACAAAACCCATAATGACCAAAACTTTGAATGTAAATAGTAAGCTAGGTAAGTGTAGTGGAGGTGTAACTAACATTTTACTGCTGCGATTTAATGACAGCCTTTTTTGACAGAGCCCTCAGTGAAAATATTTGGTATCACTTATAGCTGTGCTTTGTTGTCTCTTTAAGTCTCTTGTTGAAATGACTCTGTAGTTGTTAATGGTTTTAGTCATTGCATCAGCTGTGATAGCAATAATTATTTTTCTGGTGTTGGTTTGATTATGGACGACATTAATGTGTAGAAACTGTACTAGGATTTGTCAGTATGCTAGCAATGAAGAACACTAGAGACAGGTTAACTAAGTAATTTTAACAAATATTAAGGACATTCACCAGATAAGAATGTTATGTACTACACTAATTTCTACTCATACAAAGAACACATGTTTAGATATAAATGAAACGTTGAGTAGAGCTATCAGCTCAGCTGGTGGAAGGAACTGATTCACTCCCCTTTCTCTTTCTGGGCATGCTTTTCCCGTATTGTGAGTTTAGGTGATCTATCAGGGAGTCATTTAGGTTTCTATGCTAGCAGGAAACAGAAAAAAAAAAGAAAGAAAAGCAAATGGCTTTTTTAACAACTAGGAGATAAACCCACGCACTGAAAAGCTGGATGAGCTCTATAACTTGCACAGGGCAGTGGTTGAAGCATGGAAGGAAAGGAGAAGAAATGGGATGATTCCTTTTAGTAGTGAGTGGGTTTGTTGCTTTATATAAGTAAGTGTCTTTATGATCAGTATTACTGCTCACTTTTTCCAGATAGAGAGACCAAGGTATCACAGAATTTGCTGAGTTGGAAGGGACCCACAAGGATCGTGGAGTCTTAACTCCTGGCCCTGCAAAAGGACCATCCCTGAGAGTCACAACATGTGCCTGAGAGTATTGTCCAAACTGTCTCGAACAGCTTGGTGCTGTGACCACTTCCCTGGGGAGCCTGTTCCAGTGCCCAGCCACCCTCTGGGTGAAGAATCCATCTTTCTCTAATGTCCAACCTAAACCTCCCCTGACACAACTTCAGGCCATTCCCTCCGGTCCTGCTACTGGTCACCACCGAGAAGAAAAACAAGGTAAGAACTGGATTGATATGCAAATGTAACACACCAGCAAATAAATAGTAGTTTTTGAACATGGCTTTTACTTCCAGGACTTCTTGCTCTCCTCTCTGGGTATCTGACCTTGCCCTCTGCCCCTGCACTGCTACCCTTTCACGTCGCTCTTTCTGTGCTGGTGACTCCACCTGGTGGCACGGGACGGTACCGGGGGAGGATCGGTTTGAATTAAAATTCAAATGCTACTTAATTTAATTTAATCCCCTTGAGACATTATAAGACACAATTAAATAATAATAATAAAAAAAGGCAAAGATATTTTGTTTAAAAAAATGTAACCCATCTGGTGGGAAATCTGTCCCTCACAAAAGATATAAGTTGTTTCCTATGTCATTTACCTTTCTTCTTTGTAGTATTTCTTCTTTTCTCTTTCTGCTTTCCCTTCTTCACTAGATCTACAGCTTCCCATATCTATAGCTGTGAGGTTTTGCTCCTGTAGAAGGGAGAAGGAGTATGGGGGAAAAAGAAGTAATAATTTATCGGGCTGAGAAGATTGAATTCGGACTACATTTTAATGCATGTTTTATGAATTAGATTTAAGATTTTATTAATAATGCCAGTACTTTTAAGCTCCTAGTAGCTTGCCTAATAGTTACAAAGATAACTTTTCAAAATAAATAAATCCGTAGTATGGATGTGTATCAAAGCTGACTATCAAAAATGGTAAAGGATGCATTTTGCTGACAGAAATAACCATTCTAAGCCCAAGTTCTGAAGTGTGTTGTATTATTGAAACAGACGGCTTGCAGGAACTGAAGAACACAGAAATAAGACTCCAAAGGCTCAAAATTCTTCCATCACAGCAATAGCTCGTCTGCCCAGAAGCGCCATAAACATCCAGGACTTTCTTTCCTTCATCTCTGCTTTCGTAAAGCCAGCCTGCTTGCATTTGCCGTTCCGTATCTACTGTCCATCTCTCCATGTCTCGTCCCTGTGCCGGGCCGTGTCAGCAGGGGGAGCGCCGAGGGCTCGGGAGCGGCCCGGCTGGAGCGAGCACAGCTGAGGGAAAAGCTTCGGGGAATGCTGAATCCCAAAGGGTCCTCTCTGGGCGCTGTGTGAAATCTAATGCGGTTCAGTTGGTTTGTTGAAGGACGGAGGGGTAGTAAGTCTAGGACTTGTTAAAAGTTGGAACAATTTTCATGAGGAAAA
>JAYRBT010000178.1:20958768-20973481 GCA_036023395.1 Myiotriccus ornatus | reverse complement strand
TTTTTTCCTGGCCAGGTTGGTTCTCTGATCTTGTGTAGAGCTCACAGTGAAGCGAAAGTGTAGGAATAGGGAGTCATGGGAACAACAGGATACTGTTCGTGTAATGCACAATGTTACCAAATATGAGAAAATGATTTCTGAAAAAACATATCCTGTGTCTTGTAAGACTTGCAGTTATTATGAAAACATTTGCAATGAAGTTAATTTAGCCTGACTTCTGAGAGGGCTTTTGCTGCATCATTTTTTTGTGTATTAAAATGCTTCATATGTAATTGAAACTCTCAGTGTTTGTCAGTATCTCACAATATGTAAACTACAGAAGAGACAATTAAGAAAATATTTTTTTCTAAATGGCAAACTCTACTAACAGCTGAATGCCAGCTTTTCTCTACCAGCTGAAAACTCGACAGGATTAACTGAGAGTTCTAACTCTGTAAGATCCCAGAGACTTATGTTGAGGTGGTGCTACCAGCACTAGTGAATTTTTCTTGCAGCAATTCTTGTTCAAAATATGTAGTTGCTTCCTCTCATTGATTTGTCTGAACTGTTTGTGCTCCTTAGAAAAATCTTCCTCAGCTACAAGTGAGTTTACATAATAGCTTACAGTGCTGCTGCACTTAACCTTTTCAGTTTCTGAGTGTGCACTCACATTCCTTCATTTTAGCTAGGACTGACGCTTTTTGAGTTCCTTTAACAGGGAAGTTCATACTTGCCTGTAACCCACCATCATAACAGAAAATTGTGGGTTTGTTTTATGTATGTTGTTTTTTTTTTTTAAACTGCTGCATTACTAAGTTAAGGGTTTGAAAACTTCCACTGGCAGTGCAAATTCAGGAAGAGACTATCAGGGCAGGAAGAGCTGCTTTTAAATTGTAAGTGATAACACAATGTAACACCATAACAAAAAGGAAATTTTAGTTGACCAGAAATTTTTAAAACTGTAGGCCTTATAATTTAGATTAAGATAATTTCTTTCCTGCTTCTTCTGCCTCTTCTTTTGTTGGGAGACAGTGGTTTAGTTTCATAATATTCACTGCATTAATATGCAATGTATATATTTTTTCTATATAGGTTTCTTCAGGCATATGTATTCATTCATGGGAGTGCCTTAGAGTATTAAAAAAACAACCAAAATCCCACCAGAAATATTACAGAATTACCTGAATTATTTTTTTCATGTGTGCTTAAGAGACATTCCTACAGATAACATGCTACATTTAATAACTGTAGGAACTGCAGCATTATATTATATAAATAATACAGATGTAGTACAGATGAAATAGAATTCTGTTTGGGGAATATTTTAAGGCTGTTCTGCATTATGAAATATGGATTTTTCAATTTGAAAAATTATTCTAAGAAGCATGGAATGAAAAAAAATATTCTGGATGTTTGCTTTGATACTGCTATGTTTGATATGAGTGATCTTTGGCCTGATATTTTTATTGATACCAGTCAAAATGAAAACAAAATTGTGAACTCTGTGTCTTAAGAAAAAAAACAACCATTGTAGTGCTGTTGCATTGGGATCTAGGATTTGTGTTATGCCAAGTTACACAAGGATGTATTAGAGGTAAAAGAGACACTTTTTTGATATGATACGATTGCTTTTTTTTTTTTTTAAATTTTACGTTAATGTAGGATTTCTGTGAAATATGAGAAACTGTAAGTTATATGGAGGGGTGCTGTCTCTTGTTTATTTATATTTTCATTTGTTTTGTATGTGTTTTTCTCCACTTTTATGTGCAATAATTCCACAGGTTCTTCTTGATTTTAATGACTGTTATTAGATTTATTTTTTTTTAATATATTAAAACAATCCCTGCTCTCAGAACCTTCCCTTTACCACAAGCTTTGATATGACATCAGTGAGTAAAGATATGGTTGTGGATGTAATTTTAATTCCCTTTTAATTTAAGAAAAAAGTGAACTGTAAATAGGATAGTCCTCTGACACTAGTATGTTAGAGATAAATGAAAAGTAACTTTAAAAAATTTAAAAATATTTATTTAATACTGAATAATGTAGCATAATGATAACCACTGAGTTTTGCTTTTTGTAAGCCCACAACTTTACAAGACTTGTTAGAAACTGTGATGCAGTGTAACACAAACTTCTGACCTGTGACTGAAACATAAGATTTTTATTTGACTTATGTTAGGTACTGTTACATTATTTCATAATAGCAGTATTACCCCCAATTGACATGATACATCTTTATTTAGAGTAAATAAAATTGGACAGAAACATAAAAATTGTGTTTAATGACTTATTTCTACTGAGTGAAAAAAGCCAAGAGAGAGAGCTTCTGCACTTCCATCTCCAAGGCATCTGTGGGTGAAAGAAAAAAGAGTATATTTATTATTTGATTTACTATTAACCATCTGAGTTTTAGAAGAATTTGTAACTTCAAAGGTGATTGTAAAAGGTACTTACGATCTTAGAGGTTCAAGTCCTGAGAATAAGGGTACACTGCAGACAGCCCCCTTAGGTAGGGAGTGTTTGCATGACTGAGCTTTACGTACCTGAGTCAGCACCAACTGGATTCAGGGAAGAATGATTCCCAGCACCTGTGAGACAGGGAGAAAGAGCTGCGTTTTTTGCAGTTTGTGTGACTGCATTTCCGTTATTTTCAATCGGAGGTTTACGGGAATAAGGACTACAGGAGTAACTTCTTAGCAATGCATATGTTTTAGACAGAACATTAAACCAAGTGATACATTTAATAATGTAGTTGGATAAATGCTTGGAATATTACTCTTGTAATAAATCAGATTTTAAGATGAAACCAACAGAGTAAATAATGCCAGTATCTTTTTATGCAGGTTTTGATGGTTAATTGGGAGTTAAATAAATTTACCTGTAATTTCTTCGTACATCTGTTTTTGCTATACATTTCTACAGCTGCTTGAAAAGAGTGGTGAAGTACCTCAATTGCCCCATTTTCCCATGCCCTATACCTCTTTAGAAGCAATTCTCAAAGAAGTATATGCATAGGAAAAAGGAACAACGAGCCAGATCAAGATGAACTCCACTTGTGGCAAGAGTAAACCTGGAATATAAATGTAGATATTAGGGGAAATAAAAATTAATTATATTCTTTAACCAGTACGATTTCTTTTGACCTGTAAGACTGTTAACAACCTGTGCAGGTTAGAACAGAGGTTAAAGTATGAGATAGTCCACATTATTACCTAGGATTCAGCAGACTTAACAATATTTAGTATGTTAGAAATTCATCAGTGCATATTTTGAAATACATACAAGAAAGTGTAGAGTTCTTAGAAAAAATGAAGAGCAGCTCTGTAGAAGTGACCTGAAAATTATTACAAGTTAGTAACAATATCCTCATTCCAGTATATTGCACTATTGAACAGTATTTGAGGCTTTTATATTTTAGACCTGAGAAAACAGTTATTGGAATTACGGAACAAATGCAACAGAGAGAGAGAAAAAGTTTATAAATTACAAAATATGGTAAAATCATCTCTACAAGCAGCAATAAGACTTACCTGGTTCTCTCTCTTGATGCTTGAAGTGCAATAACTTCGTTTTCAAGAGAATTTATCCTCACTCAAGACCTTGAAGAAGTATGAACTATACAGTGTTACTGTTTTCTTAAGTGATAATCAGTTTGCCCCTTGCCAAGGTATTTGCTGCACCTGCAGATTGGGTACACAAAAAGTGCTGCTGAAAACATGGACAGTATCATTCATATGTTGGGGGAGGTAGAAATGGGAGTGCACTAGACAACGGAACCGATAGGAGTAATTAAAGTGATGTCTTGAAATGTGTGCTGAGAACGAAAATTTATCGTCTGTGTTTTCTTTCACATGCGTCAATGGAGTTTGGAAAATGTAAATCTGTGAGAGGACTTTTTGTTCTCAAAGCATGTGCTGTGTTTTCAGTCTAACCCACCCCCCTTTTTCCCTAGCACACTATTTTGAGAATCTCTATCAACGTCCTTCACTTGCAAATATGACTTTACTAGGGAGATAGCAAGGTCTGTGTACAAGGCTTTCCACTGCTTATCCAGGCACCAGTGAGGCTCCCTGTTGGATACCAAGGCTGGGAAACATCTTTCACCGTATTTAATCCTATTTGCTAACAAATTCTTTAACCATTTGCTTTCAATTTGTTGTCTTTTTCTAGGACCTGTATTACACTATAAAAAACTGCATCTCCTATGTAAAGATGTTCTGTCTTATGTGTTAGAAGCCTGAAGTGATCAGCCAAAATTGTTTGGAATTGGTTCAAATTAATTCAGAGAACTACAGTGTCCCAAGCAGTCACAATACTAATTGTTACCTGCTGTTGTTTGTTTATTCAATATAATTTTCATTTTGTAACCTCAGGTTCAATTTTTTCCATTCTGTCATAAGAAACTGTCATTGCATTCTGATTTGTACACAGTACCTTGAATACAAAAAAATATTTCTGTTTTTCAGTTCAGTATGAATCTTTCCTTAGATTTTTACAAAATACACAATTGATTATGTCAGTTTTTCTTCAGAGAGGTTCTGGGCTTCTGGCCTGAAGCCATCCTAGTTGTGGCCCGAAGCAAGTACCTTATGTTTTGTGATTTGCAATATGCAATAGTTACTTCAACTCTGCCAGGCTTTCTGCCTTCAGGTCAGACGGTTATATCACCTGGAAAGAGGAAAGCTATACAACACAAAACCAGAAAGTGTTCAGAGCTGTGAACAAAATCTGTGAATACTTTTCAACAGCTTTTTATATAAGAGGTGTGCTGGAGGAATTGTCAGGTTTGGTTTTGCTATGTGGTATTCTGATAGAGAGAAAAAGGTCTGGGTTTATTTTTTATTTTTTCTTTGGAAATTGAACACTAAATTGCTGGATCAGCTGCTGGGATACAGGTACTGTTAATGCTCTAGTCCTGAGTTCTAGGTAGGCCATCTAATGCCATTGGATGGTGTGTGAAGCTTTGGTTAAGGGCTATATCCACAAAAAAACCTTAATGATATCTGGTGTGGGGTCTGAGGCTTCTTATAAGGGTTCTCAGTGAGAGTAATAAGACTGCTTACTTGTGTGTGAGGAAGCAGTCTCTCAATTTTTGTTGTTTATATTTGGTATTGTGCATTTGTGGATGGGGAAAATACCTGGTACAGCTGATTTGTAACATATCAGTCTCTCTTAAGAATACAGTTAAAGCTGGTTTTGATTTGGATTGCAGACTTAAAGCTTTAGTAAACTCTGTTATATTCAGAAATATAAATAGAAAAGGCAACTTTGAAATAAAAAAGAAATAAATTAACACACTTGTCAATCAACATGCCTTTGATGTTAAATACAAAGTGGTGATCTAATCCTTTTTAACCTCGAGGCATGTTTTCTGAAATGTACTCTATTCAGACATTCCTCTGAAAACCACATGAAGTTGGTAGCTAGTGTGAAAGAAATAGCCTGAATTTTTAATGTACACAAAGATTGATGTCTCCAGTACTTTATGTGCTATACATGTAATTTGGTATAACAAATATTTAACAACCACTTCCTGTAAAAAGATCCACGCAAACTTCATTTCATGCAGGTATTTAGACCTGTGGATTTTTACTGTTAACTGCTGTTAAAAAATAAAAAAAAAAAAAGAAAAGAATTAAAAAAAAAAAACCAGACAAATAAATTATGGAGCACTGATGTATCTTAGAGCTTATTTACTGTTTCAACCCCCTCTGAGCAGTTAGAATCAGTGGGACTAGAAATCCCAATTATCTTGTAATGTATTTTCAAAAGGGCAGATTATAGTGCTTGTGAAGCTCTGGAACATGTTTTTCATCAGATTACAGCAGATCTCTCTCTTAGCTTGTGTCTTAAATAGAGTGAAAGTCTTAAGCAGTTTTATTTATGGGCAGCTCTGTGTGTGTGTGTGTGTATGTATGTATGTGTGTTTTTGCAAGGGTTTATTTATGGGCCTTGAGCTGGGTTTTGCTTTGTGATTTTTTATTTTTTTATTACGACACCAACGGCCTTGTGTCGATTTTTCATTTTTCAGTATCTCTGACTTTGTGAGAAATTTAGAATAGAATAGAATATTGTATTTCAGGTGGGTGAGACCTAAAGTGATCATCTAGTCCTATTGCCTGGCCAATTCATGTGTGACCAAGTTAAACTATGTAACTTTTGACAGTGGTTGAAGTGTATTGGAAAAAGCTTCACTTAAAACACCACATGAATGCTTCCCATAAGAATAAAGAAAGTCCAGATTTGGGGAGGGGGGTTTGGCTACGAACTTAAATTGCATATTGATGGATTTACTTTTTCTTCAATCAAAAGTTTTTTGTTGATCGTGACTGATTATAAGCTTTAACTTGCTGCTTATAGCTGCCTAAAATAAGAAAGCACTGTATAATTATGACAGATCATAACTTGTGATGTGAATATTTGGAGGTACATGCTTTGTTAAAGCTGAGGGGTGGCACTAACTTCTATTTGCCACATAAACTATCAGTGAAATGTGCAAGTGAGGGCTGAAGAAAAATATATATTTTTCCTTCATGCTGATTTTTAAGTAAAATGGTAGGATACATGATTTTCACTGAGCAACTGATAGGATAGGAAGAATTCTATATTCCAGGACAGTGGAACATAGGTTCATGGTCCATGCCTTGTATGTACGTGATTTCTGTCCTGTCAATACTCGGCTACCCTACAAAGCTCAAATATTTGAACAGTGACCAGCAAGGATTAAACAAAGTTTCTTAAAAAAAAAAAAGGGAATATCAACACAGACTCCCAACCTCGCCACCATCCTAGTGCTGTTGGTATTATTAATTTACTGATCACTGACTTTTGAAGAGAGAGAGTTTGGCATTTTTAACCTGATGTTTAAAAATCTAATGGCCTAAGTAAAGAACATACTTAATTGTATGTAGCTGCCAATCTTTGAGCACTTTGTTTAAACACCTTTTTCTAATGTTAAAAGCTGTTCCAAATTGCTCATCTAAAACACTTTTAACCTGTTACATGAATTATTGTTGCAGACCTGATGCAGCCAGAAAGAAAAGCTAACTGGGCTGTATCACAGAGAGGTGAGTGAAAGCTCCAGATTTATCTTCCATCGGCTGCGTGATTTATAATGTTTGAATTGTAGCTTTGAAACAGAATAGGTTGGAATGCAATTCACTGGGCCTGTCTAGCAGCTTGGAAAAATATGATTAGGCTGGAGACAGTTTTCAGAAACTGAAGGTGTAGGAGCAGTTTGAGTGGTTTGCTCAAGATACTATTTATGGTCACAATAAGCTCAAATTTTTAGAATAGTATTTGTCAAAAACCTTTGTATATGAAAGAGTCAAGTCTTTTCTATTCAATTTGTCACACATCTTAAATGTAGAAATGGTGTTTGTTAGACCTTCTCCCATAGCATCTGAATTAAAGCTAGAATATTCATTCATAATTGCACATTCTGTATGATGACCAAAAGGAGGAGGATCAGAAAAGGAAACCTGTTTTTATGTGAGTTATCCTTTATATATTATAAATACAGACTGAAGATAAATGTTAACTGGAAAGGGATCTACCAGCCTACAGTGCTGGCTTTCAAAAATGTGCATACACATATGCACACACTCATGTATACATATATATGGTTTCTTCTTACCTCTGTCTTAAGTTCCATAATTTTTTTTCAAGTTTATTTTCTTGGACCACTGGACCTTCTCTAAGTAGCAACATGATGACAATCGTAGGTGTGATTTCAGACAGTTGGCCTGTAAGGATGTTTAGTATCCACAATGAATTTTACATTCTTGATGAGTGTATGGTTGGTGCATGTATGTTTTCATGTTTATATGTCAGAGTTCACTAGGTTTCTGTCTTTTAGTTATACTTTATAGCACTTAGTATAATTAAAGGTACATTCTGAAGTCAGCTTTAAAATAATTCTGAAGTGATGTTGGTATATTCTAAAAGTGGTTTCTTTGGTTGCAGTGGCCTGAGTTGGGATTTTTCTTATGACTAAGGCATAAGCACTTTGTGATATAGAAATGCTTTTTTGCTTTCCAGGCCTTCCATGTGCAATCAGTACCTCTATCAGTCTTCTTTCATTCGCTATTGAGAAGTTGATTTGTGCCTCTGATCAATCAAGGGTGATGACATTCCTTATTACTTTTTCAAATGAGAATCTTTGTCTTTGCACCCTGAAACATGGATTTGCTCATACATCTGCAAAGCTTTTTGATTTGCTTTCTAGAAATCTTTTGTTAAAATTCACCTTTTGGCACAGTACCTACAAGAACTATCTTGATAGATAGGTTACTGTGGGACTGACCATATTGCTCATCATGCTGAGTAATTTGTCCGCACTAATTAGTGAGGTTAATTGTCTCATTGTTTTAAACTACTCTCTGTCTTCAGTTTTGTACTTCACTGCATGGAGCAAGAATTATTTTTTTTCTGTTTTGTGAAGTGCTTAACAGAATCTACTCAGGGTCTTTCTCTCTAATGATGAACTCCTTTTAAAGAAACTACAGCCTTACTTTGCCCTGTGTGATTCACCAAAAAAAAAATCAACACACAGCCTCTTAACAGATGCCCGGGAGAGCTGCCAAGGGCTTTACAGACAAAACTGCTGAATTTAAGCCAGCCAGGTTTTAAGTTTTTAATTTATTCTGTAATATGACATACTTACCTGGACAAACGTATAATCAAATTACTATTATTTGTAGCATAATTAAAAAATAGTGAAGAGGGACATCATATTTATATGTAATGCTTTGAAGTTTCATATCATAATGTTCTCCCCAGTTTCAGTTGGGTTTGTGGATGTAAATTACTTCACTGTTTGGTGCCTAAAGTCTCAGAGGATTAGCATAAAAGGAGGACCAGTGCAAGTTCATTTCAGGAAAATGTAATGAATGCACAAAACCATTGGTGAGTGACCCTTGTAAAAAATGACCATTTGCATAAAATTCATTTATATAAGCATTATATAAGCAAAGAGAATGAGCTTTCTTGTTTGCCAGTGTCAAGTTCTTACTTTGTAATGAGATGCATCATTGTATTGCTGTTGGGTTTGGTTTGGTGTTTTTTTAATTAAATTGCCTTAAAGTGAAGATCCGAGAAATGTGACCAGATAACTGAAGCATAAATATAAGAAATGTCCTACCGACATGAATGGTTATGGTCAGAGCTCTTGGAAAGAAAGCTTGCATATTTTGTGTCTGAAAGAGTGAAGCTGGCAAGCATCTTGACTGCTAAAGGAACACAAGATACAGTAGTTGGCCTTCTAAAGTGTTTTTTTCTGGGCCAAGTTAAGAGAACAAAGTTGTATGCAAACTGTAGAAAGCAGCTTATGAAAATCAGTTGGAATAAACTCATATTTAGAGATCTAATTCAGTGTTCGCTGAAGTCAGTGAAAGATTCCCAGCAAAAACACTGGACTTCAGAGGAGGGTTTTTTTCTCTGTTTTTCTGAGGAATATATGAAGTGCCAGTATTTTACAAATCAGAGCTGAAACCCCGCTTAAGTGTACAGATGCATTAGAATTTCAGCACAACTAATTAATAGATTTTTTTTTTTAATGAAGGTATTTGATCTGACTATTTTTAAGTTTCACTTGATGTATATTAACCAATACAAGCTTCTTTTGAAACCATCCTAAAAAATTTCTGTACCACTCAATTGCCTTCTGCTGCTCTCTTGAAGGAGAAAAAGCTCCTATTCTTTCAAATATTTTATTTGGGGTAATTTTTTTTTCTTCCCTGCAAGTGTGGCTTTTTTTTTTTTTTTCTTTTTTTCTTTCAGAATGCTGTTGACTCATGCTTAGCTGTGTGTTTGTGTGGCTGATGTATTGGTAGAACTTGAACCTGCACAGTTATACTTTTCACTTATGTGGTACAGAGTTGCCTTAAACTGCAGATTGCTCTGGGCTACCGGGGTACTAGGTCAGCTTCCTTAAAGGGAAAATAAAAATAATTGGTTTCAATTTTGCACATTGGGGAAAGCTAAATTTGAACTGTTACTCATGTGCTGATGCTGTCCACCCTCTCCCTTGAAAGTGGTACTTCTTAACTCAAATGTGGTGCTCTGTTACACATCTATTGAGTGATCCATCTTGAGCCCATGATGAAGGTTATGACATGTTTTTGCATGCAGGTGTCTTTCCCATACTATCAGTGAGGAAACAGACTAAACAGCTGAGCAGCTGACAATTCCCTTGTGTCCTCAGTAGGACAAACAACTTGTTTCACAGTTCCCTGGGAAAGATTGTTGAGCTTATTGTAATATTATGACTGGGGGGATAAGCTGCCTCATGCCTTTTATCTCTACCAGATATGTACAATATAATGAACACTCCACAAAATGGCTTTGCATTTCTACCTTCTCGTGTCTAAGCTATATCTTCCTGTATGACCTGAGTGCATCACCCCAATTAATTCAGCAATAGTATACTCTGACATAATTTTCATTTTAAGTCCCTGCAGACTGACTGACTTCAAGGAAAAAAAGAGTCGTATTTAAAGTTGAACACTGGTGGAAGTATTTGAACCACTGTCACCTTGTATTTCATTAGAAAGGAGCATGTGTGAACAGTTTCTAAAATTCTTCTCAAACTATGTTTGTTTGTAGGTGACTTTGCTGTTTTCATTCGTTTTGCTTCATTAGTACACTAACTGAAGTACTAATGCATACAGTATAATACTGGGGAATGTTCAAAGGTAAACCTCCCTGTTCATCTTTGCAGAAATCTAGTGGAAAATACTGATGGAAGGTAAGGTAATTAGGGCAAATCCTTAATTGAGTCAGTTCTGAATCTTTCTGAAGATTCAGTTTCTTGACATCAGCTCATACAATCTTAACAGAGCACTGCTACCTCTTGGCTTTTTCCCTTAGTCCCAGCCACGTCTCTGCTGTTCATTCTGTGCTGACTCTGGCTTTTGGCATACCTCTTCATAACCCAGTTCAACTCACTAGTTAGTTTTCAGTAAGAGATTATTTAAAAAAATGAAGGGGAAAGATAGACTCCCCATTTTCATAAATGCAAGATTTTCTGGCCTGACTGCAAACCCACACTTTCAAAGTGTAAATAGCCAGAATAACAGCAATTTTTCTGTATGTTGTCTCAGAACCATGTCACTGCTGTGTGCCATCCCCACAGACTGGCTTTTGTCTATATTCCAGCTGAAAATGGAGTAGGTCATGTCTTCTAAACAGCACAGTGAAATGAAATCCTTTTATTATTTTATTTCTCTGTTGCTGTTGTAGTTCTCTGCCAGTCTATAAGCTTGTTAATACAAAACATTATCAAGTATGGATCAACTTAATTTGTCTGCCTGAGCTCTTAATAAAGATAATGTAATAGTTTCATATGGATTACATATTATTATTATCATTGGATAAAATTTTGTAAAAAGAATGCATTTCAGATGCGTGTGAAAAAATACCTATATGTTAATAAAATGTGAGGATTTCTTTCCCCTGTAAATATGTGTATTGGCTCACAAGATTTCAAGGCATTTTCCTGATTGGTGAGTAAATGACAGTAGTGCATCTGGACAATTTGTTAGCCTCAAATGCAAAGTAATGCACATCCTGTAGATGAGATCCTCAACTGATCAGATCCTCAGCTTATGTGAATGAGTAAAGATTAGTGAGGTGAAATTATGTTGATTCACAGCAGCTGGCCCTAAAGTTTTTGTGCTGTTGATTGAACAAAAGTTCATATTTTTGTATTTATGAACTTGTTGAAACTTGTGAAATGTACATTACTAGAAGGGATTTCTGAATATGTAGTACTGCTGCTATGTCTAGTCCTTAGTTTAAGTCTGAATCTATTAATTTTATTAACAACTAAGCTGAGTGTATCCAAAAGCATCACATCCCCCAAATGAAACAAATTTACATGTTTATACTTAGAAGAATAAGAAGAATAGTCTTATTTCAGTAGAATTATTAATGTGAGTAATACAAGGAATGGAACACTTTTTGATGGATATGATCCAAAACCTAAAACTTCAATTAATTTATATCATAATGTTTGACATTGTGACCATGAGATTTATATTTTCCCCCCATCTGTTATAGAGCCATAGGAACAAATACATTTGATCAAGTTCAAACTTCAAGTTTAATTACTCTGAAATAAAAGTGGGGAAATACAGCAGCTTGCCCTACAGTGTTGTCACTGAAGGGATAAACATTCTCACCAATCTCACTAACAAGAAGCAGACAATGTTTTTTCTACATCCTTTGAAGTATCAATATTACCTTTAGAAATATAACAGACAGACACATTCAAACAGCAGCCTTGAAAAAATATGAAAACTTCATTTAACATTAGTACAAGTTACAGATATCAAAGAAGCTGGGAATGAAATTAGCGAGGAGACTGAATTATCTTCTTACTCTGCCAGAGGGAGTAACAGCAAAATTAACCTTGAAAACTGTTTGGAGAGCATTCTTGTGAAAACAGTATGACACAATGTTGAAGTCATGGATATGAAGAGGTCAACAATTCTTAACTGATTATGGGCAGTTACATTTTATTTACTGTGTTTTTAAAGTAATGCTACAGCAGACCTATTTGTTCTAAAATTTCTGAGTAAAAATGCAATTTACTCACATTTTCTGTAGTCTGATAGAAGGATTTGTTCAGTTGTTCACCTTATTGTATTTAATTCTTATTATGTTGTTCACCCCTGTTCTTAAAAGCAAAGTTTCTTTCAGATGTCTAATTTGAACATGTCAAAAAGACAGCATTCCAATCTTAGTCAGACTTAAAATCCTCGCTTCAGGTTCGGTTTTGATAGTCAGCAAAATTGAACAATAAAATGGAGTAAGAATAAAATTCAGACTTGTTCCATATATTTGAAGATCTTTTTTCTACTTTTAGCTGAAACCTGCTGGAAAACTGTCAAACATGCATTCCATTTGTGATGATTATATTGTGCTGGTTAGAATTCAGGACATGAGATTTTGCTGACATAATGTTTAGGTCATTGGGGCATACTAACTTGGACATATTTCCTGTAGACTGCTTGCTAATATCTGTTTGTTGTGATAAAGTCTACTAGCCTGCTTTTAAAGAAAACTTTATTTTTTAGTGTCTGTTCTTTCAAAAATAGTGTGGTCTATGGCCTAATTTTAGTGCTTTCATTATGTGTTTTCAGATCTTAGTTTAAATAAGGTTATGCAATAATTTGTATATATAGTGTCATGAGATAATTGTTATACTAAACCCAAAACTAAAATAAGCCACGAAGCATTGCATTTCAGCTTTCAAAATAGTGAATTTTTACAAGTACCTAAATTGCATCTCAGTCTTCAGTGATAACCTGTCTTCCCACACCTCTCTAGTGGATGGACAGCAGGATGGGGACTAGGGAAGCAAAGTGTTTCCCACTGTAAAAAAAGTTGAAGTTCATGGCTGCTTGAGGAACCTGAATGTACGTAAGTCTGTGGGACCCAATGAGATGCATCCCAGAGTCCTGAGGGATGTGGCTGCCAAGACATTCTCTATGATATTTGAAAGGTCATGGCAGTCAAGTGAAGTCCCAGATGACTGGGAAAAGGGAAATATTGTACCCATCTTTAAAAAAGGGTAGAAAGGAGGACCCTGGGAACAACTGACGTGGACAAGCTTGAGAAGTGGGCCCATGGGAATCTCATGAGGTTTAACAAGACCAAATGCAAGGTGCTGCACCTGCGTCAGGGCAACCCTCAGTACCATCACAGGCTGTTGATGACCCGGCAATGTGCACTTGCAGCACAGAAAGTCAGTTGTATCCTGAGCTGCATCCAAAGCAGCGTGGCCAGCAGGTCCAGGGAGAGGGTTCTGCCTCTCTGCTCTGCTCTGATGAGACCCCACCTGGAGTCCTCCAGCACAGGAAAGATGTGGATCTGCTGGAGCAAGTCCGGAGGAGGCCAAATACAAAGAGGATTAGTGGGCTGGAGCATCTCTCCTATGAGGAATGATTGAGAGAGCTGGAATTGTTCAGCCTGGAGAAGAGAAGGCACTGGAGAAATCCTGCAGTCTTTCAATACATCAATAGGAAAAGGAGGGGCAAGGAAAAGCTCCATTCTTTGTTCGACAGGAAGGTGTGTATGGGGGGAGTAAGTGGGGAGGTAGAACAAAGAGGTGGAAAAGGCTGAGGTACTTAACATCTTCTTTGCCTCAGTTTTCAACAATAAGACAGGTTGTTCTCAGGACAATTGGCCTCCCAAGCTGGTAGTCAGAAACGGGGAGCCGAGTACCCCCCCTGTAATCTAGGAGGAAGCAGTTAGCGACCTGCTGAGCTACTTGGATACTCACAGAGTCTAAGGACCAGATTGAATCCGTCCTAGGGTGATGAGGGAGCTAGTGAAAGAGCTCACCAAGCCACTTTCCGTCATTTATGAGCAGTCCTGGCTTACCGGGGAGGTCCCAAATGATGGAAAATTGGCCAATGTGATGCTCATCCACAAGAAGGGTCAGAAGGAAGATCCAGGTAACTACAGGCCTGTCAGCATGACCTCAGTGCCTGGCAGGGTTATGGAGCAGATCATCTTGGGTGCAGTCACATGGCACCTGCAGGACAGACAGGAGATCAGACCCAGCCAGCACAGGTATAGGAAGGGCAGGTCCTGTCTGATCAACCTGATCTCCTTTTGCGATCAAGTGACCCACCTGGTGGATGAGAGGAAGGCTGTGGATGTGTCTATCTGGACTTCAGCAAAGCCTTTGACACCGTCTCCCACAGCATACCCCTGGAAAAGC
>JAYRBT010000178.1:20941406-20958668 GCA_036023395.1 Myiotriccus ornatus | reverse complement strand
AGTGCTGGTGAACGGGGCTGATCCAGCTGGCAGCCGGTCACCAGTGGTGTCCCCCAGGGGTCAGTGCTGGGCCCAGTCCTGTTTAATATCTTCACTGATTATCTGGATGAGGGGATCGAGTGTACCATTAGCAAATTTGCAGATGACAGCAAGTTGAGAGGGAGTGTCAATCAGCTGGAAGGCAGGAGGGCTCTTCAGGTGCACCTGGACGGGATGGATAGATGGGCTGAACCCAAGGTAGGAGGTTCAAGAAGGCCAAGTGCTGGATCCTGCACTTTGGCCACAACAACCCCACGGAGCATTACAGGTTGGGGACAGAGTAGCCAGGCAGGAAGGGATGTGGGGGGTGCTGATTGACAGGAGGCTGAACATGAGCCAGCAGTGTGCCCAGGTGGCCAAGAAGGCCAGTGGCATCCCGGCCTGGATCAGGAACAGTGTGGCCAGCAGGAGCAGGGAAGTGATCCTGCCCCTGTACTCAGCGCTGGTGAGGCCGGACCTCAAGTACTGTGTCCAGTTCTGGGCCCCTCAGTTCAGGAAGGATATTGAGGTGCTGGAGCAGGTCCAGAGAAGAGCAACGAGGCTGGTGAAGGGACTGGAGCACAAGTCCTATGAGGAGCAGCTGAAGGAGCTGGGGTTGTTAAGCCTGGAGAAAACAAGGCTCAGGGAAGACTTTATCACTCTTTACAACTACCTGAAAGGAGATTGTAGCCAGGTCTCTTCTTCCAGGCAACAAGCAGTAGGACTAGAGGGTACTAGTAAGCTAGTAAGCTGCAGCAGGGGAGGTTTAGCTTAGACATTAGGAAGAAGTTCTTTACAGAGAGAGTGACTGGGCATTGGAATGGGGTGCCCAGGGAGGTGGTGGAGTCACTGTCCCTGGAAGTGTTTAAGAGACTGGTTGTGGCACTGAGTGCTATGGTCTAGTAGACAAGGTGGCGTTAGACCAAAGGTTGGACTTGATGATCTCAGAGGTCTTTTCCAACCCAGTTGATTCTGTGATTCAGTAGTTGAAGGGAGGCCTACAAGAAAGATGGGGACAAACTCTGTAGTGGGATCTGTTGTGACAGGACAAGGGGTGATGGTTTTAAACTGAAGGAAGGTCATTTTAGACTAGATATAAGAAATAAGTATTTTACAATGAAGGTGTTAAAACACTGACACTGCACAACGGTCTATTTTTCTATCATTAGGTGAATTGTAACAGACTTCTATCCCTTTTAGTGGAATTGTGAGCTCCTAAAACAAAGGAAGAAAACAAGAAGACTATTTCAGTTTGTGAACAAATGTAATCTATGTCTAGTAGTATCTTTAGCTGAGAACATCTCTAAGCAGCCTCTGTACCATCTGCAACAACTTTGTTTTGAGAGACTGATAAACGGCAAAAAGAGGAAAAAATATTTTCTTTTTATGCAGTAAGCATTCACTCTTTAAAAGTGGCTTCAAATCTTAAATCTTTTTGCGAAGTTCTAAGGTATGTTGAGTGATATGAGTGTGTCATAAACATATCAGAAAAACATTGAACACTGTTTTGTCTAGTAAAATTAAGACAGAATATCTAGTAAAAATGGTTTCCTGAATATAAGACTATTTTTTGTCAGTCTATGCAGCATTTAAAGACCTTTCAATATTTCATATCTTCCTTACTTTTTTTTATTTTTGTCTAAGTTTTCACCAAATTTATTTTGAAAAGGGTTTATTAATAGAAAATTAAATTCTTTTTTTAGTATATATATGTATATGTTTCTTTAAAAATACTCCAATACAAGCAAAAATTTGAAGCTTGTCAAAACATATATAAACCTAACCATTTACAACTGACCTTTTTTCTTTTTTCTTTTTTTTTTTTTTTTTTTTTCCAGGAAGGACATTTTACATGGAAAACATTCTCATAAGGAATCTCAAAAGCCATTTATTTTATGCCCTTCCTTCCAGGTGATTGCAAAAGACTTATAAAATCAGACTCTGAAATCAGGTGAAATGGAGGACTACACAAAAATGACCAGAATTACTGTTTAAAAATTTCTCATTTAAATTGGAATATAAATATTTTCCTTTTCCATTTTCTAGTCAGAAAATGCATCTTGCCAGACAATGTAGTGAATAGATTTGTATCTTCTTGTTAGAATACACTTTCTGTGCAGATGTTAAGCCTTAGAATAAAAACCTCCTGAGATTAATCTGCTTTTCCCCCTCAGTTAAAATCTGGCCTAATACCATTTTGATCCCCTCTCCCCTATTATGATTACCTTAGAAAGTGTTCTGAAACTTATAAAGTATGATTTTTGTTTTGAAGTTAAACATTGCAAATGAGCTGGAATTCATGAAACTTGAGGCAACAAGAAGCTTTTGAATGTTTAATACGAGGTGATCACAGCATCTTAAATTTTACCTTGTTACCTCTTCTGTTGAGCCTACTAATTTTGTTTTACCACAGCTTGTCTTTCAGAAGATTACCTCATTTTTACTGAAATGTCAGAAGGTGGGACCCTTATTTTTCTTGGTAATCCCTCTGCCGTCTCCCTCTACCATAATTAATCACCTTGCATTTCTCTTTTTTCAGCTTCTCATTACTGGTTCTTGTTAGGCTATTCCTGAGGCATGAGGTAATTCTCTATTATCTAGTATTTCCTCCAAATAAAGATACTTTGTATCGCTCTCTCAGACTGACGCCCAAACAGTTCCTCTGCAGCTGAGTTAGAGAGAAAAGATGTGCATCCCAGTTGATCTCTGGTAGCTGCAAAGATAGAAGTACAAACCACTATCAGTATTTAGTTCCAAACTTTTCAGTATAAAACTTGTTTTTCTCTTTTCACAGTAGATTGCTTTTCATTGAAAGCACAAAAAATTCAGTATTTAATCCTATTTAAGTAACCAAAAGTTTGATTGTCTATTTCTGGCAATTGTCTTACGTAATTTTTTCTCCTAGTAAAAACAAAATTATGACTTCAGGAAAGATTAAGGAATTAATTCTGAATATTGATTTCTTTTAATTACTGCCCAAGAGGATAAAATGGACACTTATGGAAGGTGATAATGTATAGGTCTTTTCAAACAGTTATTTAGATAGGAACTTATTTGAATATAGATAGAATATTCTCTGAGTGCTTTGGTTTTGATTTTTATTTGGGCTTTAATCTGCTTTCCAGTGTTGAGCAGCAGCATTTGTGTATAGTTAAATACAAAGGAAGCGAATTCATCATTCAGTTCAGTATTCTAAGATTTTGATCATGCCCTTTCATTTTATATTTTTTCCAGACATTTTTTTTTCAGTCTGCCAGACCACCTTGTTTAATGAAATGGTTATGACCTGCTGTTTCATTTAGATGTACAGCCATCTGAATTTTAAGAGAAAACTTGCTTTTGTGGATGTTAGCTGAACTAGTAGCTGTCCACAATTTCTCGGTTTTTTTAGTTCACCTCTCATCAGGAAGAAGTAGATCCGGGGAAAAAAAATTAAGCAAGAAAAAGCCCTCTGCTTTTTTGGATTATCTAGATCTGAGGAATATAAGCAAAGAAGTGATCAGTATTTCAAAAACCGTTATAAGGGAGTACTTCTCTTGTTGTAACCCTCATGGCCACTGTAAGAAAGGAAGAGGCTGCTCTGCTGAACATACATCAACCATTCAATTTATTTCATTTTTGCTTGTGCCAGAAATCAGACTTCAGGATCTTTTTTACACCCAAATTCATCATAGTCCCTTAGTGGTTTTGCTGCCCAATAGTGTCTGACCATATCAAAGGAAATAATTTAGTCAACCTGTTTCAAGACAGATTTGCTTTAACATTGGAGCAGGCTGCACAGAGAACTTGGGCAGTCTCTGTCCTTGGATGTTTTTCAATAACTAAATAGATAAAACTCCAAGTAATTTCATCTGATCTCAAAGCTGACCCTGCTTTGAGAAGAAAGCTGCACTTAGAGACCTTGTTACATCTGTTCCATCTGGAAGTTGATCTCTGTGGGAGTTGATCCATTTTATGTGATAGGACTGTAACGCTGAACTGTATCTGGAGGAGTAAAAGGGTCCATTTTGAGATTGTTCCACCACAATGATCTCAATGATTTGAGTGAGATAAATCTTTCTCAACAGAGCAGTGAGAACTGGTAAATGTTTGAAGGAGAGTGAACTGTGAACTGACCTAGAGATGTTCGCTGCAGAGCTGATGTGTTTGTGGCCTAATTCAATAACTGATTGCTGCGTGTCCTGAACTCAGTAGCTGAACAAACTGCAGCTCTAAGGTTGCAAGCTCAAAAATTTTCCTAAGTGTTATACTGAATAAACTGAAAAAAGCAAACATGACTTTCTTTGTGTTTTATCTTTGAGCATTTTACTCCCAAACTGGAACAAAACTCACATTTAACCCCTTCTCCCTTTGCAATTGGTATGTAGATATTTGCTTAAAAAAAAATATTTATCACAGAAAAAAAATTTCCATGTACCTTGTATTACTACTTTTTTCAGTATATGAAGATACATAGCTGACTGTGATAAGATAAAGTTGTTATTGTGTTTTTAATTAATTTTTATGAGGTGTTATGAAAACTATGATTATAGTGGGTATGCTGTTGCTGAATTTCATAATTTCATAGGTTGTTATTTTATAATTTCTGGCATATTGTCTTTATAGGGGTTTAGTTATAATAGATTTGCCTTTATTACAGCATATAATTAATCAGTTTAATGAGATTATACTATTTTTAAACTTGACATTTAGCTCAGTCTTGGTTTTTCAATTAATCACAATATGGTAATCTTTTTCAGCCAAGTTTCTTCAATTATCATTAGAATGAAATAATTTTATATGCTGCTGAAGTCTACTATTGAAAAATTCAATCTGTGAGCCTCAGATAATTTCCCAGTTGCAATAAAGATAAGGAGTAGGGTGGGCCAGTATTTCCACTTACCTGCAATTCAGTGGCAAACTAAACCAATATGATTTCTGACAATTAGCTTGACTTCCTCATGTGCCTTGATTAAACATCTGCTACTTTACTGGGTCAGTTTCAGCACGGCTTGTTTGACCTTTTTTTTGTTTTTTAAGCACTCAAAGTCTGTAATGTACATCAGTGAGGAAGAAAAAATTGCTGTCTTTTATTCACGACAGTACACTGATTGAACAAGCACCAGAACTGGGGCATAGGAGGGAGCAACACTGTATAGATGACTTGGACATGGACGATTTGGAAGCACAGCTTGAGGAAAAAGTTGCACTTCATGACTGATGTAGTCTAATGGCTTGTTTTTGTGAGAACAGGTAGATTATTCTTCATCTGTGGCCAGCTGCACAACCCCACCGTTTCCCTCACACCAGCTCTAGCAATTCACTGATGGTGTGATAAAATGATTCAATTATTTAAACCATAGACAAACAATTCATTTTCCTTCCTTTGTTAGGTATGTTTTCCTCTAGTTCAGCAAGTTTAATTGACTCAGTTCAGGGTATGATGTGTGGGAAAGCCAGAATGTGAAAGAAGGAGAAAGAACAGTGTCTATAGTCTGAAGGAGGATAAACAAGATCCCCCCCTTTTGGTCATAGTGAGCTAGTAGATCAATTCAAGATCTGACTTTAAGCTTAATCCCGTGCTGTTAGTTCGTGCAACAACCCAACAGTTTTCAGGGGGGAAAAAATTGTTATTTATTATCTCTATTTAATTTCAAAATTAAATACTTGGCATCCTTATTTCCTGGACTAGTCCTGGGTAACACGGTGGTTTGAAAGCACCGGTCTGATCCACTTGCCAGCTCTGGCAAGTTACAGAGTTCTCAGTATGAGCATGGTTTCTGCTTTCTATCCCAACTTTGATTTTTGACACTAGCAAATAGCTTCTTAAAAGGATAATTTGTAGTGCCTGCTTTTCCATCACTTGAAGTCATGTCTTGCATTAGATACGTTGTTTAACTTGGTGGCTCATAAAGTAGTGTAAATTAGAATTGCTAGTAGTCCATCAACTTAGTTAATTTGACAATGATCCTGTGAATGCAAGAAGTCATGGATTTTCTAAACAGCATAATCTGTGTATTTAATTAACAGTGCTAAGACATCTCTGTTTTCAAAAGCAGCATTTTCTTTCAGTTTACTTGAGTGGTTAGAAATATGTGTTTTGAATATCTGACTGTAATATAGTAGAGTGTATATTTATTAATAGTATCTATATTTAGTGAGATTCCAGGAAGAATGAAAATCCACTCTACAGAATACACTGTCTGAATTGCATTTTCTTTCCAATTTGCATATTAATATTATCAGAAGTGCATTTGCCTGACTGTATTGTTACAGTGAGCTTTATCTAGGATCAAAAACCAGAAAATGTAAGAATGAAGCTGTTTGGGATTTTGGAGATGATTTTAATTAAGTCATCTATAACTGAGGTTGCTTCTACATGTGACAATAGCACACCTTTGTGCTAAATTATGAGGGTTTATTTTGTATAGAGAGTTAAGTCCAAAGTCAGAATTAAACATACCCGTTTGTTTTAACACTGAGAACTGGAATATACAAGAAGAGATTTGGTCATTGGAAATATTAAAACAGAATATTCATCAGCTCACAATGATAATGATAGTCAAAGTGCTTATTATACAATTTTCAGCTAGAATAAAAGACCCAAGCATTACTTAATTTAAACTATGCCAACATTCTTTAGAATGTCAAAGCTAGGGGAGATACCAAGGAAAGACATCTAAATGAGTACTAAAACATGTTGTAGAGGACTGTGGAAGGTGACTTGGAGAAACATCCCTAACCTGTGAAGAAAAAGTTAATAGAGATGGCACACTTTCTGGTTTTTGAAAAGAGAAAGAGATTAGCTCCCTTTAGTGACCCTAATTATTTTCCTAATTTATATTCATATAAATAATTATGAACAATTTATTAACAACCACTACAGTGGTTTCTGAAAAGTTTTCTTCTTATCTGGGTCTTCAAGTGCATGCTTATAGGGAAGACATTAAAAATACCAACTTTCAAAACTTAATATGTATGTAATTGCATGCCAGCATGGGGCATTACATTAGCAAGTAAATGAAACATAGATTTTAGAATATGTCCTGCACATTTCCAAATGCAGTATAATTTCTGAATGGAAAGTATTGAGTATTTTCAATTGTATCACTAGATGGCAGTAATAACCAAGTGAAGTGAAACAAGCATGCAAATCACCTCAGGGTGTTATTTTGAATTCAATCTCTTAATATCAAATCCAGATATAAATGTTTGGCGTGACAGACTGCTATGTCCAAACCCAGGTCATATAATTATTATGATAATGTGTAGGTCTGTTAACAGGATATAAGGTACTACAAAAGGCCATTTGCAATGCTTTCTAGGACTTTGGGGGTCCTAATAGAATCTTCAATTTGTTCTGTTTGTTTGGTGTTTAAAAAACAAGCCAAACCACCAAAAACAGCAACAAAACAGCTGGGAAGTTAGGTGCCCAATGTCCAAAGTGGATATTTCTTACATAATGAGACTCAGAGCCAAGAAGACAGGAAATGAACTAGTGAATATAAACTAGTATAAGCAGGGGGCAGGTGCAGTTCCAGAATCTTATGGGAAGATACACAAATTGAAACATCTAAAATAATGTCCACTTGTAGAATTCAAACTAGCTGAAAGCAAGAAAATTTTAGAAAGAGAATTTGAAGTCATGGAGGAAACAAGTACAGTAGTTATGAAAACAAGACAGTAATTTAAGTAAGTAAGTGATTTAACAGCAAGTCTAGTTTTCTATGTATTTATTAATCAATAACTGTGCTATATCACTACTGTGACACAGTACAGATATGCCATATAGCCACTGGAAAAGGAAAACAATCCGTCACAAGGAGCCATACACCTCCTTTGTGAGTGTCCAGTTTTTGGTCCCCCAGTACATGAAATGCATTGATAAACTGGAGCAAGTTCAGTGGGTGGTCATTAAGATGGTCAGAAATGAGTTGAAATTCATTCCCTATCAGGACATACTGAGGAAACGTCTTGGCTTTGGGGAAGAGAAAGATTCATGGGGACCTAACAACAGCTTCTCAATACAAGGTTTCCAAGGTGGTCGCACACCCTTCACAGTGGTCCATGGTAGCTGGGTGAGAGACAATGGATATGAGCTGAAAGAAGAGAGGTTCTGACTTGATAGAAGGAAAACCTTTTCACTGTGAGGACTGTCAAATGTGAGGTTTTGCAGCTTCATCCTTGAAGGTTTTAAGGGCCGAATGGGATAACGCCCTGACTAACCTTGTCTGACAACCTCAGCTGTTCAAAGCTTGCCTTGCTTTAAACCAGAGATTTACCCAGAGACCTCGTGAGAAACTTTCCAACCTAAATTACCCTATAGTCCGATATTAACCAGCCAGGTGCAGGTTTATGAACAAGGAATGAAACAAGGTGAGAGAAGGCACACTGCCACACATGGCAATAAACTGAATAGCAGTTGACATCCTAAAGTAGGATCTCTAAAATAATTCAAAAGCTATTGGAACTTAATACAGTTAAAAATATGCCATATTTACTTCGTTTATTTGTTTCCAATTTTATCTGTGTTAAATGCTATCCCATACACATTCTGGAGGTCTTTTCTAATGTTCTTTGGTCTCTTCTGCTTTGCTTTTGTTCTCATCCGTCCCCCAACCCCCGCTCCTCAAAGCTTTCCTCATCTTCCCTACTTTGTCCACTAAACTTAATTTTTCTTCCAACGAGTAGAAATGCTTTTACCTGTATCAGAAAATGGAAAAGCTATGTATCTTTATTTGGAAAAGAAAAAAAAAGTCAACATTATTTTAACTGTTCTGAGGCAACTAAGAAGACACTGAATCTAAATCAACATCCTGATTTATAAGAAATTTTTAATTAGATGGCCTATGGGTTGGAGAATTCATAAAACAAATACTTCATTTCCAGTCTCCTATAGAATAAATCCTCTGTGTGCTCAGTCACACTCAGCATCTGTTTTTTTATTATTCACAGTGAATTAACACTGACATAGCACCTTTTCTTCCTAGATCTTAGGCTCTATACACAGTATCTGTGTGTGTGTGATGGCTGAAATAATATTATCACTATTCTTTTCATATGTACTTCAGTAGCAGTTAAGATTAGATAAGACTTAGCTTTGGCCTTTCTTGCTTGTGTCTGAATAGTACTCTCTTCCACAAGCAGCAATCTGAAAGGAATCAACCAGCCTGAGTACAGGTAGTAAAATCAGCCCTTGAATTTAAGAGAATGACTATTTTGCTGCCTCCAGTGACTGCACCAGGAGCAGAAAAGTAAGAGCTATTATAGCCAAGCAGGACAGGGCTGAGATTCAGTCCCAAGTAAACCTGGGGTCAATAAAGACAAATTCTGGGCTTTCCTCTGTATTTTCTCTTAACAATATAGAGAGCTGAGAGAGCTATTGATTTTTTTTTTCCCTTCCTCTTCACCCCTCCTCAGAAGAAGTCAGATATACACTAACTAGTTCTGCTGGAAGTGTCATACATACATACATACATAAATTTCAGATTGTTCTACTGTTTCTCTTCATTTGAATAAATTTAGTGGGAGAATGCAAGTACTGTTTATAATTACATTTATCAGTTTAGTTGATCTCGTTCTGAGAATTTTGTAATCAAACCAGATAGGTCTTTCATATTTAATGTCCATATCTAAAGATCATTATGGATATTAAGGTCAAAGAACACAGCCTTCCTGGCATATAGAGGAATCTATTGCAATATTTGTGACATTTAATTGGATTTTGCTCCGAAACATGTTTTACATTAATGTTAAATAGTGTGCAAAGTCTTTCTATATACTGTAGGATCTTTGGAACATTAAACTAATATTTTTTTTAATACTTCTATTGTTAGATGTCAGCTTTATGTACATTCCCAGATCTAAGCTGAGCTTCTTGAGAAGAGCTGAACTCAGCCAATGAACCTGCTTTCATAATGACCTAACAAAACGGAAAGTGCAGCACAATAAGCTGTTGAGTGGACTTTTAGTATCAGAAAGGCATTCTGCCAAGTTTGGGTAAGAAGGTTCTAGGCAGATAATTTCCCCCCCCCTACAAAAACCAGTATGCAATTACCAGCACTGAATCTAGCAGCAGGAAAAAACATTTCAGTTTCAAAATGCAACTTGATTAGACTTTCAATGTTAAAATTAAAGCTGTGAGAGCTCAGGAAGATCTGCCATCTCAGCAAACTCCTAGGTTAGTTTGCTTAAAAAAGGGGGTTTGCTATTCCTTTTGCTGTCATTAAGGTGAACTGAATTAAAACAATGAAAAAAGAGAACAAATTTAGGATATCTTGAGGTCCCTATGAATTAAAACAGCAAGAGTTAAGCGAGAATAAAAGACAGACTAGAGGGAAAGGATCATTTGCTTTTGATATTTAAAATATATAAACAAAACACCTGTTACAAAAGAAGCTGGATGTCTAATTTACTTTGAGGAAATGATAATTTTTCTTCATATTTAAATATTACAAACTTAAAATACTATAAACTTGCCATGTATCTGTCACCGTAGGGTCTTAATTTCTTTTGCTTTTTACCATGACCTTTGTTGTAAATTTAAAGATTCTTACTTAAAGGTGATTTTTTGTTTCATGTTTACCCTAATTTGAGTTATATGTTGCACTATCTTTTTCTTCCCCATAACAGGGATATGAAGAATTTTGTACTATTTATTCAACTGTTGAATTCCTCACTGGCATGGGACTCGTACTGCAAACTATAATTCTTAATATGAAGACAGTGTGCATTACCTCTTATGTAGAAAATATCAGTCTAGGTGTGCATTAGTTCCAGAGAAGCTGTTGAAGAGATTATTTTTGTGAATATTTTTGTGGATATTTCCACCACCAACACTGCACGATTGGTTCTAGTCCCTGACCTACTCCTATGAATTATTTGTACCCACCTGAAATGGACAGTGTATGCACTGTCAGTGTACATTGTCCAGAGAGGAAGAATTATCTTTTGTAATATCTTTTGTTATCTATGTGCTAGAGGTTACATGACACTTATATACTGTATTAATTAGAAAAACTGAAACATATTATTTTCCTCTAAGCACTCTCTCTTTAAACTAAAGTATTAGACAAAACTGGTATCTAGCATACAGTCAAAATAAAATATTGAGACTTTACTCTTTACATCCAGTGATAACAGGGGTTTTTTGCATTGCTCAAGGACCCAAAATCTCAAAGCAATGAACTTCAGGGTTCAAAAGACATGGGCTATGTAAGATTGTCTGGGTGCTGAATTTCAGAGTACAAAACTCATTCTTTCCTCCGGGGAAATTTTCTGGAGACAGTCATATGTTTTGCAGTCATAATAAAGATGAACTAAACCCACGAAAACCAAAAAATGGCCATTCAAAATGCAAATTTTATTTGCAGTAAAATTGGATTGTATAGGCTTTCTCTTCAGTTGGTCCTCTACAGCACGCAATTTGTGATAAAGGATGGAGAAATAGCAAGCAGTCTAAAATCTCCCCATTCATTGCTACTCACTGCAACTAATCACAGTGATATGTACACACATAACCACGATATTAATTGTTGTAATTTTCCCATTTCAACTCCCTCTTTTTTCCTCAGTCATTTCTGGTATGTGTTCAACCAATCAATTCTCCCTTATATTTCGGTCCAAACCAGAGAAGTCAAGCTAGAAGACTGACCTCCACGTTTTCACATAAATTCAGCTGTTGGCAAGTGTTGACATGGTACAGTGCAGTACCATGCACTTCCTTAGATCTCAAAAGCAGTGTAACTTAGAAGATCAATGTTCCTAGTCTAGTTGCTTTGCTGATAAAGCAGAGTAAGTTGCTCAAAGCAGAACAACGCAGTAATTCATCAATATCACATTTGGAACCTGATTTGGAGTGAATATCAGCACAATCTTGCATTCCTGCGTGTAAGCTGACTCTCCTGATGTGAAAACAACAACTGACATTTTGCAGGTTATTGTGCCATGAATGAGTGAAATTCTGGCAACAAAGAAATCAATACCAAAAATCCTGGAGGTCATTTCTGTCAGGGTGTTGCCACTAGATGCCAGTTTCATTTTGTTAGTGAGAAAAAACAAAGTGATTGTCTGGTGAATGCCTTTTGAAGTAGAGGTAGGGTCAAAGGCACAGCTTTGTGTTTTCTTAGCAGGGGAGCACAAACGAAATTAATGCTTGTATATTGATGCAAAGCCTCTGTGTCTCTGCATAGAAACTTTTGAGTTTAGGCACCCAAATTAAACGTTGAATACCAAAGTATATAGTAACTCCTGTTACTGTCACTAAAAATGAATTTTATCTCTGTTAAGCTGAAGGTTAGCCTTTCAGGTCTGGTTCAGCATCCTACAGGCTCTTCCTTCCAGCTTTTAAGTTTGCTGTCAAGTCCTTTATCACCTTGTTACCTTGGAATCTGCCTGCTGGGGCTCATACTGTGCTTGCAGCAAATTTGCATGACAGCTTTTTTCCTAGGGACTTTATAATTTCTCTTGGTACTTTAAGGAAGGCCAAAAATACGGAGATGCCTTGGTCCAATTTAGTCTTCCCAGGAGAAAGTTTTCTTATTGCCTATTAATGCTCATGACTAGATGTTCCTGTAATTCAAATTTCTTTTTGCTGTTATCTTCTTTCATTGTTTGTGTAGCTCATTTCCCTGGTGCAAGTTGCAGAAAGAAACCACTACACACTTGATGCCAACCTCCTGCACTGTCCATCACCTCACTGAGGAAATTAGGATGGACAGACCATAAGTCATGGTGAAAATAAAGGAAACTGAGACTTGCAGGTGGGAGAGGATGTGAATTTGGCCTGAGCTGAGCCTGAGCAAGGGGGAAGAAAGGTATTTCCATAAGTGTTTGTTTCATTACTTATGCTTTCTTTCTCCAAATACCCGAGTCAGTTGTTATAAGTTTGTGTTAACTGGCACTAAATTAAATTACGTTAAAATAAACTCCCTCATTTTTAAGACTGGTTTGCCTCTGACACTATTTAATTCTTTCAGATCTTCAAAGTCCACAAGGAAACGTGTGCTCATAAGTTCTGCTCTACTTTGGCTTTTCTGCCTGGTTTGCCTGGGACATCCCAGAAATACAGAGCTGGAGACAGCTGGGAACAGCTATTTCTGAACACTCATCTGTGAATAACTCCTATCTAGTTTACATCCTTGGGTTAACCCAAACCTCTGTCCTCTTGCCAGGTTACCGAACTAAGAGCTGCAAATATCTTTATGTGTACTTAATTGTACTATAGGAGTTGCCTCAGATGACCTTCCATTCTATAAGTACTGTGAAATTCTAGTCACCAGACAATAATTTTCTGCCTTGAATCCTAATTCTCCACTGGTTTGCACCTCGTGTATTAATTTGCACATATGCAGAGTGAAATTAGGTGTTGAATGAAACCAGTCCAGTTTGGTAACAAATCGCATATCCTCTAAACAGATGTAAATTATTGTGATGAAATTTAAAGGAGTAGGGAATTTAATCCTTTGTGGCAAAATAAAATTATTTTGTCTGATTGCTTTCACATGATGTGGAAATTACAATACATCTTTTTGCCTTTCTTTAATAAAACATCTATATGTGTCATCAGATGAGAGCAGCCAATAACATTTAGAACCTGAAATTGTTGTCTTTCTAAAGATATTAACAACCAGGACAGTTGTTTCAAACAAAGAAAATATTTTCATTTAAATAATGACAGTGCAGTATAAGCACCAAAGATTTTGTGAAAATAGCTTTTTTTCCTGAGATAATGACCATTGATTACTAAATGAGAGCAGTATCCTGTGGCTTCCAAAATGAAAATTAATGGTATTCTGATGAGTAAATAGCAATAAATGCCCAATTTTATATGTATTATAAATATATATATAATATGTTATTAATATAACTTTTAATATTGGTTTAGAAATCAATAGTAAAAAAAAGTGTTCACAGAATCGTAGAAATATTAGTTGGAAAAGACCTTTAAGGGTCAACTAGTCCAACCTGCTGCTGAAAACCAGACTATTGTCAACAATAGATAGTCAGCTGTGGCTTCTTAATGCAAAAACAGGGCATACAGGAAGAGGAAGCAAGAACAGGTGTCAGAGGAAGATGCTATAAAAGCATTGCTAAGGGATGAGATCTCTAAGGCCAAGCTTTGCTGGAGCTAACATTAGGTAAGGACATCATGAGTGGCCATAATTGTAGCAGTAACAAAAGGAAACTGTAGGTATGTGGATGAAAGTATCTAATCCTGTATTATGCTATTTCTGAAGCTTTTCATTTGCCTGCAGTTGACCAAGCATGGCTAGATTCACAATGCAGGATTGCATTAATGGATCAGATAGAACAACGTTATTTTATTTAGTTGTTTACAATGTGCTTTTTATTTGCAGTCTCAAGTTCTGTCTATGACAGTAGGACCAGAAATGGATTTATGAAGTTTTCCTTTTGCCTAGTTCTCCTTTGGGACAATTACACCTCAAGTTATAGTATCACTCTACATCAGAGAAAAAACCATTGTCATTGTTATGCCAGGCATTACAGTTGTAAATGTTGTGTGTTTTCTGTTGGTTCTATGCTGTAGCTCATGAAACTTCAGCTGGTTACAGCTAACTCACTGGAACTATGTGCATTTCCATCAGGTAAGGATCTGGCCCTCAAGAAAATAAACCTAAAACAAGCCTCAGCCTGCCAGGTGATAATGCACTAACAGATTTTTATTTAGATTATCAGCTATTTTCCAATTAAAACAAAGTAGTTCTGATGTTTACAAAGCACTTAGCAATCAATATGAATCCTCTTGTCTACCATTATAGGTTTTTTCTCATTCTTAAAAAGGGAGGTATCCGAACATCCTGTTTAGTACTCAGGCCACATTCTCTTTCTCAGTGTTTTCTGTGCCAAAAAAAAAGTGAAGAAGCAAATTCTCTTGGAATTTGAAAAGAAAGCATCTCTCTCTGGCTTTATGCAGAATGCTGCATTACATTCCCTTTGTTCCTTTGCTCTTGTACCTGGAAAGATTTGAATTTCCCAGTGATGTCGATGGCAAACATATTGAATTATTGTTAAACCAGAACCCCTGTAGATACTCTTTCAAATAGCTAAAGATTTTTATTGTGATATTGTTTCCATCATTGTAGCTCAAGCCTCTGGGAAATGACTTTCAGCAGTTTTTGTGTGAGCATGTGCTCTCTCTCTCCATGCGCTTGCTCATGCTCTCTCTCTGACACCTACACACTATTAGCCTTAATTTAGAGAAAAAAACCTGAAAACACTGGAAAACAAATTGTGGAAACTGGGACATGTATCTGACAACATTAAGAACAGGTTTCTTAATTGATGATCAGGGAGCTGGAGCACCTCTCCTATGAAGACAGACTGAAAGAACTGGGGCTGTTTATCCTGGAGAACAGCACCAGGTTTAGCACCTTCCAGTGCCTAAAGGGGTCTACAAGAAGGCTGGAGAGGGAATTTTTACAAGTGTGTGTAGTGATAGGACAAGGGTGAATGGATTTAAACTGAAAGAGGAGAGATTAGATTATATATTAGGAAGAAATTCTTTAGTATGAGGTTTGTGAGACATTGTAACATGTTTCCCAGAGAACTTGTGGATGCCCCATCTCTGGAAGTATTCAAGGCCAGGTTGGACAGGGCACTGAGCAACCTGGTCTAACAAAAGTGCCCCTGCCTGTGGCAGGGGAGTTGGAACTAAATGATCTTTAGGTCCCTTCCAACCCAAAGCAGTCTGTGATTGTGATTATATTTGTCTTTTATTAAAAAAAATACTAATATAAGATATCCTGTTTATTTTTTAGATTTTGTGGTGTGACTATTTAATGTTTATAGCTATTTATCAAATACTATTTGGAACAATGTGTATAAAGTGCCTTAGATGAGTGCCCCATGTTGCCGTTCTCTGACAGTGATCTGCAGTCAATGACTTAATGTTGTTAATTGGTTGGCACTCAATTCTGTATTCTTTATTTCAGTCTATGACTGAAATAGGAGCATAATTTCCTGACTGTGCATCATGACAATCAAATATAGTTTCAAAGTTCACAGTTCATTTCCGATTTGTCCTGAAAATGAAAGACCACAATTGGATAATGGCCTGAACTTTACAGATGCTTGAACTTGTTGGGTGTTGCTAAAAGGAAATACTTTAAAGATTCAAAGCTAAACTATTAAAAATGTTAGGACCACAAGTGTGTTCCTGTTAAAACTCACGCATTTTGCTGTGACTTTCAGTGAAAACTGAATCAGGAGTTTTTGTTGCTTCTGGTGATTACTAATTTGCTAGTACTGTAACACTGGATATGTTAATCCTGATAAGGCAACCCTTGTGTTTATATTGCTCAAAAACTACTTTCAACCTGAACAAAAAAAGGTGCAGATATTTAGAGGACAAATACTTTTGAGAAAGTGTATTATACTGAGTACCACAAAATCACGGATTGAATACAGCAGGTTTTCTGTCTGTCATCTAAAAGAAGTTTATTAGTTCCAGAGTGCCATGACTAAGAGCTGTCATTCCTCATCAAGTCCAGCTCTGAAAACCCAAAGCGCAGACAAGACAAGGTGGCTGTCTTGTTAGAAAAGTCCCTGAGGGCATTTGGGTGAATATCCTACTCTGAAGGGCAGCCTAGTTCTAGTGGAGTAGCTTCTTTAAGGCCTGCTTTTCTAGGGGTTAGCACAGATCAGCTTAGTGTGGCCTTCACAGCAGATAAAAACATCCTTCCAAGAGTCAATCAGAGATGTTAAATAAAGACATGACAACATAACTTAGAGGAGCTCTTGGCAGAATTCTGCAGCTTGGTGTCATTTGAGTATTTGAGTGAAGATATCAGTTGACATGCAAGCAGAACAGAAACCGCTGCCAAGACAAGGTTTGGACAAAACTCCTGAAGGTATATTTTGCAAGGCACCTTCAGAGTGGGTAATCTTCAAGTGCGTTTAGACTTCGTGAAAAGGAAAAAATAAAAGGAATATGGAAAACCTTTAGCCTACAATAAATTCATATAGAACATTGGGAGAGCAGGAGAAATGAGTGGAAATGGATATCTTAAAAATTGATATCCGTTCAGGGCAATAGTGGGCATTTTGAGATGTTTTTGTTTTCTAATGGTTATGGGGTTTTTTGGTGTGTGTGTATTTTGTTTTTACTATCTCCTTGAGGAGTGGGAGCCCCTGGTGGTCTAGTGGTAAAGACGCGGCGCTGTCACGGCCAAGGCCCGGGTTCGATTCCTGGTCAGGGCCACTCCCCGGGCAGATGGAGCCCGTTAGCCCTATAAGGCAATCCAT
>JAYRBT010000178.1:20905807-20941257 GCA_036023395.1 Myiotriccus ornatus | reverse complement strand
ACCTAAAAAATCCAATGCGCAGGCTGGAAGGTGTAAAGACCTTCCCCGGTTCTTCATTCGCGAAGACTGGCCATTATCTCCTTGAGGAGACAGGGCTTACTTGTCAATGCTGTCTCTCTTTGCTTCTCTCTATCTGATCATTGCACTCATAATAACTTTTGAAATTAGAGTTATTTTCAAGCAAATCTGAAATCCACTTAAACTCCTGTGAGATCCGTGGCACTTAGATGCAGAAGATTTATTCAAAATAATATCCCACTAAAGGAAAAGTAGGCAGAATATACCTGGTTCTTTGGAGTAAGGGTGAGGTTCTTGAGGTCAGTAAAGCTTGGTAGGGGAAGTATAGGATACCATTTCATAGGAAGGTTTAATTACTTTTGTTATTTATAAATTAATTCCTTTTTCTTTAAAAACTTCCTTAAATTCTCTGTAACATCTAGGAAGAAAATGTGTAAACTTGTAAGATCACATCCCTTATGTTGGAAAGAGATTATCTTGTAAATATTTGTAAATAGTTGTCTGCAAATTCAGTTTTGGATTATAATCCTTACTGCCATGTTTGAAGATGGACATTTCTTTGATAAAATTTTGAGAAATACAAACTGCTGTGAATGATATTCTTAATAAAGTCAAAAGGTCCTTGCAATGTTTATTCATTAATTAGCTCTAAACAGGTTATCATATTTTTATAGTCTTAATACAGCTTTATAGAAGCTGCAGCTCTTATTTGTCTAGAATAAAGAATCATAAAATAGCTTGTGTAAGAAGAGATCTTGAAAGATCATCTGGTCCAGCCTTTCCATGGGAAAGGGAGCCTAGGTGAGATTATTTGCAACCTGTCCCACTGCATTTTGGAAACCTCCAGTGATGAGGACTCTCCCATGTTGCTGGAGACGTGGTTTTCTTTTGGGGTATTAGAATAATTTCTTCCCTCTAGTTAAAGACTGATTATTTAAGTCCAATTATTACAAAGTTGAATAAACTTGTTAAATCCAAAGAAATGTGTATCTGTGATTCCCTGTATTCAAAGGTATTATATGAAAAAGTAATTTATTTAATGAATTAGAGGGTTTCTAGGTTTATTGTTTCTTTAGAAAGCCTTGAGGAAAGCACAGAAATTTGAAATTAAGACATGCAAAATTTGAATTTAAAATAAATGCAGAATACAATTATGATTATTAAGGAGATGCCAACAGGAGACTGCTTCCAGCAAGTGTGGAGTACTTGGCTTGAGTAGCCACTAGATATCATCCTGGTACAACAAAATCTCTCTAAAAAGCTTTGATTCAAAGGGAACTATTGTTTTGGTGAACTTGGCTCATTTATTTTTCCCACTGTCATGTAAAATCCATTTAAGAAGCACTATGACAAAATGCTTAGACTCTTCTATTTTCTTTGACTTCAGATGGCTGCAGATTTTTCAAGAAAATATGACTTATTCTTTGTAATCAGGTAGATATCACCAGTTAGGTTAATTTGACCCAAATAGTCTATCAATGCTATATGAAAAATGTGTAGGCAATCAATCTTTCAAGGGTTTGAGTGATGGTTTTAATTCTAAGATCATTCAGCTGTGTTATGCCTCCTCTGTCTTTTTTTTCCTGAACAACAAACTTTATAAAGACAATTAGACTTTTGCCCAGGAAAAGCTGTTCTTTAATGTTCTCTCCTTGGCATCCAGCTTGCTATAAAGGAGTAAAAGGTCTCAGCTGACCATTGTGCACTTCTTTGGTGGGGAGGGGAAAGGTCAGAATAGAAAAACTTCAGATAAACTTCATAGGATTGAGAACAAAATTTTATGTGAACTTCGTGGGAATTAATGTTCTCTGATACTTCAGCCAGAATAAAATATCCCTGATCTCTTAAACTGTCTTTCTCCTTCCACCTAGGCAGATTCCCTAGATTAACTAATTTTCTATTTTTTGTTTAATTTCCTATTACTTGATCTTTCCTCTTAGCTCATTCTGTTCTTTATACCTGTGCTCAGTTCTGTGACTGTTAGGCCTACATTTTCTGTCATACAGTTCGCAGTATTTTCCCACAGTACTCCCCTGGAGTTGTAAAATATTTGCTTTGACAGACTGTCACTTTGTTTTCATGACTACGTTATATTTACAAGAGATTACAAGTTTGTGTTATCATTTGAAACTTTCACAAATTCTACATCCTGTTGTGTAATCTAGAAGATTCTTTACGGTCTATAAACTGATACAAGAGTATCTTGTTTTTCACGTTGAAGGAAGGAACAAGTGTGTGCACAGGCTCACTGGTAATCTGAGCAACTTTGTGTAAGAAACTGTTTCTCTGCAAGTTTGAGATCCCAGTGCCTTCTCTGGTAGCTGCCTAAGGAAGATAAAGCTGGAACTGAAAGCGACCAGATAGGTGTTAAGAAAGTGATTAAGGGTACAATAGTACTTCTATAGGAACAAAGAGTGATTGAAAAGTACAAGGATAATTCAGTCTGAATAAGGTGAATAATAGGGATTTGATTGAAGTGAAAAGATTTGTAAGAAATGACTACTGTCTTCCTTTTAGCTCTATCACAAAGTATGAAGTAAGGAGATAAAGTGAAATTAAAAGACAAAGGCATTTTTTTCTCCCTGGAGTATAATCATTCACTGGCTTTTGCTGTTTCAGGAGGTCATTGAGACAAGTCAGGAGTTGATTGTAACTGCCTTTTAAGGGTTCATTAACAGGAATTAGTAGAAATTTTTTCGTTTGAGTACTTTGCAAACACTACTTGCTGAATAAAGCAGATAGATGTTTAAAAGCAAGGAACTCGAGCACAATGCAAATAGGCAGTATATGAATAAAAGAAAATACCTCTACTTGAACTCCCACAATTATTTATGGTCACAAAAATGTTTTTGGTTGCCAGAGGGAAACAATTTGATTGTTTTCATCCAGGTTTATAGACAAATGCTTTTCATTTGCTCAAACTTGAATAGTTTCAGTATAAATATTTGCAAACGTTAACTCTTATGTAGATTTCAGTGAATGGCAACAGATACCTTTAGGGCATAATTTGTATTCTCTTGCATAGATGTCTAAAATAGGTCAGATGAACTGTGTTCTAGAAGTGAATATTTCTTCCCCTGCTGCATATTGCTTCTTATTGAAAAAATTTAGACAATACTTACATGCAGATACCTACAATGTAAGCATGTAAATTTAGGTCAGTGAATCTCATATTGGTCGTTGCTCACAGTTGTTCACAACTGTCTTTCAGAGTTGAAGTATTGCAAAATGCTGAGAGATTATCTACAGCCTCCTTTGCTTCTATCTGGTGTCTCCACAAATTCTTCTATATTCACTCCTGCAAAGGTTCTATTAATAAATCATATTGCTTTTATTATACTTGTTGATGGATTTTATCAGATATGTATGGAGTCAGTCCTCTGTTTATATTACAAAGTTTTACAGTGGGACTACTTTTGGCCTGCTAAAACCATGGTGCAGAAAAGTTGGCTTTTTTGTGTTTTTCAAAATTCAGACAAAAGTTTGTTTAAACGGCGTAAAGCCTCTCTGACTGTCCAGTCGCTGCTAATCCACGTGGAGTTCTTATCTAATGGTAGTCTGCATTGTGTAACTGGGTTTTATAAAATATACCTCTGCTCCCACAGACAATACCTGTTGTCTTAAGACTGAATCTCTTTTACACAGTAGCTCTTTTCTGCCACCATCAGGGAAAACTCAGAATAGGTGTAGATGTAATTTAATGTACTGTGTGTTTCACCTGAATGAAAGTGCAGATGAGAACCTGGTTTCTAAGGAAGCAGATGGCCAGCTACCAAAAGCATTTTCAGTATCACTTGGATCATATTAGTTCAGACATGTGTGGTTACTCACCTATTTTAGGTTTTGTGTGTGCCTGATTGCTTCATAATCCCGAATTATCAATCTTCACTACACTTCCATGAAATAGGGACACTGCATTTTCTAAAGGGGGTCAACCTGGAACTGTTCCACTGTGCCTTCTGTGTGCTGGAAGGAGAGTGTTTATGTAGTGCATTATTCTGTTCTTCTGATTGATGTCCTACAAAAAGGTCTGGGATTCAGGGAGGCTTAAAGGACTTGTCCAAAACTGCACAGAAAATGGAAGTCTTGTTATATCAACACGACTAATACTGGTAGAGCTAAATAGTTCTTATCTGTGTGTAGATGGTTATTAATCTGTCATTGCGAGATTTTGCCAGCACTGATGAACGTTCAATTGCACCTTTTCCATACTTGAGTAGTTTAGAATATCTTTCATCTATCAAGTACAAAAGTTCAAAAAGTTAGCACATATAAACTTAGTTAATTTAAACATTTAGATGACTTTAAATAGTCAAAAAGTATATGTCCTGGATGAATAGAAATTTGAAATGAGATAAGATTTCTTAGTTACAAAAGAGAATGAAAGCAGAGGAATGACAAATTGATGTATGAGAAGCAATATATGAGATGTGGCTGATAAATTATCTTCTGATATGTTAATGAATTCCAGATAGAGAAGTTTACGATATGATGATTTATTGAGATTTTAATAAAGTAAATTAAAAATTGAAAGGTGATCTGAGTGAAAGAATCTCCAGGAATATCTTGAAAAAATAATTAAGAATTTTAGGTTTTAAAAAGGCTTTTTATAGACTTAGACCTTTATATTCATATGTACACACATTTGCATTTTAAATAGATACATCTGAAAAATTTACTTTACAGTCACTACCAGTTCTCCTAAAATACTTATTTAGAAATACATTCTGCACACTTACATACACTAAAAAAACCCATATTTAGTACCAGACTGTTTTTGACCTTCCGGAAAATCCTGCATTCCTGTTTGACACTGATGAGTAGAGATAATATACAGGCAGATGCAAAGAATACGTGAACAAATTAAGTATTTGTGATTAAAACTTAGGTTTAGTCAAAAGGAAACAGTTAGCAGGACTTCTTCAAGGAAAATTCTGTTGTGCTATTTTTTGTTTTCCCTCAAGAAACACAAACAACTATCTGCAGGAAAAGAAAAAAAAAAAAGAAACTACTGCTGTGGCAGGAAAAAGTAATTGTAATTGTCAGCTCAGCCTGGTAGTCATTCTTATTAACTGGGTGGAACTTATACAGCTAAGATGTATCCTTAAAGTCTGAAATCAGCCACCATGGCTTTATTTTTTTCTGAAAAATGTTCTTAATGTCTCAGCATCTGATTCCACGTTTGGTTGTTAATGTTCATATGGTCATTTGCTATCATTAAAAGCACATTTTATAAAATAAATTTATTTGAGGGATAATTCTTATACTACAGAATATTTCTAAAGCCATCAGTATTCTATTTATATTACAGTGAGTATTCAGACAACACGGATTAATTTTGAGAGGAAAAAAGTCATCTGATATATCGAAAAACAATATAGTGGATGAGATTGAACATGCTCAAATAATATATCTACATAAAATAAATGAGAAACAGTACTCCACTTAATTTTATCTATCTAATGTTCTCATTAAATGATACATAAGTTTTTCTTTGCTATTTAACTCATTATTTCTTTTCTCTTTTGAAATTAAGATCTATCTAACATTTGTTGATCACCCCCAGCATTTAAGTGAATCTGCATAATTCTAACTTTTTCAACATGAAATATAGGCATCTTTTTATATTCCCCATGCATGACAGGAATGTTTTTAATGTTGACTTCTACTGTGGGTTTGAAATTTCTCTCAGTACAGAAGTTTGGTTGAATGTCTGCTTTTGGAGTAAATAAATGCATGACTTTTTCTCTCTCCTTTCTCAGATGTTCCCAGTAGTTTGATATTCCACTCCCTGCCCCCCAGCCTCCCATATTTGAAATATATGGATCCCTTGCATTTAAGAAATTTGGAGACTTCATTTTCTGTTCCATTTTTTTTTGTCACATTATATTAGTTGATAAGACTGATAAAGAACCATTGACACACAACTACAGAGAACAGGATACCTGTTTCCAGGGTTTTTTTGCCCCTAGCAGGGGTATAGGCACAGAATGGCTGCAATGTCTGCACAGTTCAGGGAGCTGCTTAAGGAATAACACAGTCCTTGTGATTGTATCTATTGGTGCAGAATTATGTACGTGAAGGATACTGATGCTGGTTCACACCAGTAGAGGCGTTGTCTGCAAAAGGAGTGTGGCTTTTTTGCTTACATTCCATAACATCATGCAAAGAAACTGCTCCAACAGCACTTGTCTTTGCTTTTTGCAAAATTTTTCCCTGGTTAAACATGCATGCAATTTAACTACTGCTGAAGGGAGTCACAGTAAATTAACAGCTGGCCAGTAAGCCTGAAGCCTTGAAGAGAAAACTGCTCCTTCCCCTTTACAAAAAGCTTTCAAACAATTTAGTTTCTCTTCAGTTACTTGATCACAATGACTGAGGTAAGGATAAACAGAAATAGATGGGAATTGAATGGAGGAAAGACTAGGACCTACCAGCAAACACTGCTGGCTTCCAAAGACTAGAAGGAAATTTCACGTTTAATGTTTTACAAAGGGTCAAGGCACAGGTATTTAGTTGAGGATAAACTAAAAGATTATCATGAAATGGTTGCTTCCCAGCTCTTTAAAATAATTGATCTTTCATTTGTTGATGGGCTTATAAATGCAAAATCAGTGCCATTCACATCCATAACAGAACTTCTATGTATTATTCATCAAGAAAACATGCTGGCTATCAAACCAGACATTTATTAAATTATGCAATTTATACTTCATTCCTCTAGGCAGAATGCCTGACATTATTGTAGCATTAATACAGCCCTAATCTGATTTAACTCCTTTACTGCATAAACATATAGCAGAGCTTCACGGCTGAGCAATAGCGGAGTCCATAAGAAATGTGCATAATTTCAAGACTTCTATAGGGCAGGGATACAAAAAGTAGAGTTTCTGTTTAAAACATGTTGCACAAATATTTTTAAAGAATAATATCTCATTACAAGAAAAAAGTAAAGAATATATATCACTGATTATTATCAATAAAAGCATATATTACCCAGATAAAAAAGAAAATAAATTTGTGTGTACACAGAGTTTGATCTAAATGTTGTAAATTCCTACCATGACCCAAATTCAGATTAAATTATCAGAGGAATTTGGCTTTGAGTAATGCCATAAGCTTAAAATTAAATGAGGATCTGATGAGAAGATGCTGGCCCTGTGGTTTATAACTATTTACCTTACCACCTTTTTGCATCATCTGTTCTCTGACACTGCAGATCTGGATAGCTCTCCAGCTGATAAGTTAGAAAGAGGAAGTGTGTGATGAATCTGTCTCCAACTTTGCCAGCTCCCATGTCTGAAGTCCGAGTGTCAAGGTAATTGCTCTTTTTTCCCTGAATGTTTCAGCTGTTGAAAATTTGGGAATATATTAGTGTAAGAATCTTGCCTTACTCTTCTTTAAATTAAAGAATATGCCTATGTTTTCTAGTTGTAGAGAGAGAAAACATGGATATATGACACTAAAGCACCCTGAAGGCTTACAAATGGAAGGTTATATCAAACCAAAGAGTATAAAGAAACGTTTTTCTTTCAGTCTTTCATATCTTTGGGATTGGTTTATTTTTCTAAACTGCCTGGGATGGTGCTAGCATACTTCTGAAGCCAGTTATTTTCTTCCCTGTTTTTGCCTAGCATTGTGTCTCACAAGGGTCTAGTTCGGTGTCTGTACTTATGTAGAAAGCACAGTCTGACTTATTGAGAGTTTGAGAGCAAGATGGCCTGAGTTACCATTAGCATAACCTATATCCAATTGCAACTAAACAAGACTTGCAATTGCTTTCCATTTATATGACTGAAGTATGTGATAAAAAGGCAAGATTAGCTAAGGCAGAACCCCTGAAGATTTAACTTATCATGTTTGGTTTGAGCAGAAGGTCTGAAGAAAGTGTTATTTCCCTGGGCGTTTTGAATCCTGGTGAGGTACCATTCCTGAGGGCCAGCAGGCTGTGCACTTCTAAGTGCTGTTTATTGACCAGGGGCTGCAACTCAAGGACCTGAAGCCACTGGTAACTTCATTGCAATGAAAATGAGATCAAGCTCTGTTTAAATTCCCTGGTAATAATCACGATGCATATCTCTGTGGAATGGCAGACAGATTAATGAAATACATGCAGTACATTGGGCAACTTGCATGAATGATCTGTTGCCTGCAGCTGGTTCGCTGTGTGATTGTGTGTTGTTGCAAGGAGAGATTAGCAGAGGGGAGTGTGACTCCTCGCGATGTTTTGCTGTCTCAGCTGCCTGGTAATCCAAGGTTTAAGATTTTTCACATTAATATTTAAAGTCCCAAGAGAATTGCATCCCAAGTGCATTTTTAAGCTTCTGATGCCCTGTATTCTATTTCAATCTTGATGGTGAGGAGGGGGAGATCTCGGGCCTGAGGGCTTTTGGAAACAGAATAAGCTGAGAGTATACAGTGTATTTTCCTCTGGAGTACAGGGTGTGTGAAATTTTTTCCCTCCAGACCTCAAATGTGTCATAAATTTAGTATATTTAAAAATATGATTTTTGCCTAAGCTTTGCACAGCAATACTTTTAGTTGTAATTATTTACCGGTTAGTAGTTATGATTTAAAGTAGCAGAGGAAGGAAGAAAGAATGCAGAAATATCCTGATCTTATTAAAGTCATCACTCTTTGCCTTGGACATCGGATATGGAAGATTATTAATTTGACTCTTTCAACTTACTTCCCAGTATTTTTAATAATCTTTGAGAGGCTATTATGATTGCTTATTTTAAATCAGATTACGTAAGATTTTTAAGCTCTTCACTTGTAAAACGCAGAAAAGGCAAGCTACTAAATATGATGAGATTCCTTTGCCAAAGGTATCTTTATTACTTTATCTGTATTTCATCTGCCTGGCACAAGTACAAGATGAGTAAATCCAAATTCACCACCCAACACATCCTCACATCCAGTGAAACTCTGACCAGTTGACTTAACTTGGGCGGATTATAACTGCACCTGAGGTTCTGCTGAAGACACAGGTAGTGTGAATGACATATCAGAATACAAGCACACTCAAATCAGTGGTCCAGATCTGCAATTTCTGCTCAGGTGTTGTGTCTGTCACAGGACTTTTTTCTGGTCAAACGTGCAGAATCAGGCTCCCATTTGTTTTGTTTATTTTGATCTTCCTATCAATAAGGCATTGCAGATGTTAAAATGTTTCTTCAGGCTTTTCTATTGTTTTTGCTTATGGCATTGTATTATTCTATGTATGATTTGGTTAGATACAGTCTTATAAAATGTTTCAACCAGTACTACACTACGACAATTATCTGAAGTTTGGCAGTTCTTCCTGCCTAGCCTATTACCACTTAAAAAATACTGCTGCCCAGTCATTTCTTGATATTCAAAGACATCTCAGTGATCATCAGTGAACAGCAAAAAACAGTCACTGAACACACCTTCGAATCAACAGCTATAAAAATCTTTTGGTTAATTCAGATAAAACGTTTTCTGAAGTAAAACAAAACTGTTTTAAATAATTTCTTTGTTATTGTTAGCATTGAAAATACTGTATTTATTTTATGAACTGGTGGCTTAATCAGCACTGAAGGCATGTTGGAAAGTGTTAGAATACATTCTGTCATTTGGCTCACCTTTAGGCAATTATCCTTGTAAATATAATTACTATGGTATTCCTTTTTTAAACATATTAGTCTCAAGTTTGTGATGAATGAATATGTAATGTGTTTTCTTGACACCTTTTTGAAGTGAATTAATCCAATATTAATTTATTTTAGATGTGCCAGAAGCATCATCCTATTACTAATAAGTTGGAATAGACAGCAAGAAATGCAGGTCCCTTCCTAGCATTGCCAGAATGCATCTCTGTGTGTATCCAGCAATCTGGGTGATATGTTGACAGAATGAGGCCAGCGATGCAAATAAAGGAATTTTCCTTCCTCCATTTCTTGCAGTTTTATTGTTTGTCATTGACTAACTCAGTGACTAGAATTTCTACAGAAAAATCAAATTAAGAGAGAAACATATTAGCATTACTATTGAATGTTTAGTTTGTGTCTTAAGAGATAAGAGTATTTATGTTTCCAAGAGTGCAGCTATTTAATATGCTTTATCAGCCACCTAAGATTGAAGTAGGATTCTCTAGGTATATAAATTTCATGCTAAATGCTTAACACAAATTAGAATAGTTTTACTGCAGTTGCTGTAGTGGACTGTCATCAGTGTCACTTTACGTTAGTGGAACACATGAATCCAAGTACTTCTGTTAAATACCAAATAAATACTTCATTTTTAAAATGGAAGGTGATTTTTTTTCCCTATCCCTCCCAAAATATATTTAGTCATGCTTGTGGTAGGATTAGCTATTTTTTTTTTAATTGCTTGCAAGTTTGTAATCTGATTCCCTGACATCCTAACACATCAGAGACAAAATATTTTTGTTTTGTAAGCCTTAGTATGTTTCCACTTTTATTGTTCTCAGATCATGAAAGCTCAATTTAAGATCAAAACTATTATATTCCATTAAAGAGAACAGCCAAAAGTCAAAAATAAATAAATAAACCAACCCCAAAAAACAGACACAGAGAGAAGAATTCATAGAGAAAATCAAAGATAGTGGGTGACTGACAGCAAAGTTGCATTTATGTGAAATAAACATCCTGGGTTTTAGCATTAGAGTGAGGTAACATAATCCTGTTCCCTTTGATCATAATACGTAAATGATCAGCACAGGGAGTCATACAAGCATATATAGCTGTACTCAATAGTTATTTGATAAAAAGGAGTCATGGACAAAGGATTCTAACAAGATAGATAACAAGATCCTGGTTTTTTTCTGGCTCATATCTAGTAGGTACACAAAGCTGGATTAGTAGATTTTAGTCATTTGAGTAGCTTTATTTATCTAAAATAGTTACCATCTGTGACAACCAGTGCTTTGGACAAAAATAAGGGAGGGCCAAAAGCTAGTAAAAGGAATTAAATGGGACTTCCAAAGTTAGTTTGCCATTACCAATGGATTACTTACTGCAATTGGCAAAAATCTATCCCATGGGTAATTTGAGGGGTAAAAAGGCACATAATCACTCATTTCCACACAAGCATCCTACCAAGTGGAAAAAAGATTTTTCTCAGATTGAAGCCTGGATGTCTGTTTGATGGAAGGGGGAAACCACTCTTTCCAGGCTCTCAAAAAATGTTGCAAGAAGACATTTGGATGGCTGAAGCAGACCTGATCTCTCTCTAACCTGTAGCACACAGGTCAGTACAATTCAGCAGGCACCAATTGTAAGTGACCATAGTTTTATTTCATATGCTATTTTTCCCACTTATGTGGAAGTGTAAGACTTGGCTATGCCCATACCTACTCTTTGTATTTTTAATGCAAGTGATGAATATTGTGAACTCTCTCCATATAACACTGAAATCAGCTGGCATAAAGGGTATTTGCTATGAAAACATATTTTCAAGAGAGAGGTGGGAGTGTGCAATGGAAGGCATGAAAGAACTAAATAGAAGGTGAACAGCTTTTTAAAGTTGCTAAAAATGTAGTAACCTTTGAATGGTAATTATTTTTTTTAGGACACAGAAACCAAAATATGTTTAACTTCTCAGATGAATTTGAATTTTAAAATTCCAAGTTTAATATTAAACAATTTGGAGGAGGATTACACACACACACACACTCCAATTAAAAGAAACTAAAATACAAGGAAGTATTTTTTGAAAGTATGAAAGGCAGTTTACTTAAACCCTGTTCTGGTGTGCTCACTGTGCATAGGCGGGCCCGAAGTATATGATCCACTAGCCATTTCTCCCAGAGAATCTGTACATCTGTTCTATTAGTTTTGTCATATGTACACGTGACAGAGAACTTCAATGGCATAAACACTGTTGTCTGGCAAACACATAATGGATGAAGCTTATTTTGAATCTGAGAAAACAAAACCCATTGTCTGTAAGGTGAAAATATTAAGAGCAGTATATGGTGCTAGCTCACAGAAGATACCTAGTGCATGGTCTAAACAAACTTCAGTTTATTAATATGACAAATACTAAATTATAGATAGCTCATATTGTAACTGTTGCCTCTGGTTTAGCATGCCTTCAACACGGTCACTTTTGTGCACAGTTGTAGATTCTGCTTGGTTTTGTTTTAAACTCAGTGTAGTTTGCAAGCTGTGTATTATATGTGTGTGTGTAGCTACAACATATGGTGTTTAGGAACCTTTAATCTTTCTTCACTTAAGGCAGCAATGCCCCCCTCTGCAGTTTACAGTGTTCCATCTGCGTCACTTGTCTTGAGTTGTAGATTTGTATCGTGGCAGAGTATAGAAAAGGTGTCTTCAATCTTCTCATGACAGCTGCACAGCATTTTTCTAGGCTGACAATCCCTGTCAAATCAACAAACCTGCTGCTTCTAGTGCTGCTGATTTTCCATAATGCATTTTAAAATGCCCAACATTCAGTGTGGGCAATTGTTACTTCCCATCCAACTTGCCTTTATGTCACTGCAGAGTTTCAGCCAAGGAGAGGCATAATATACTCAACCTGTCCTACAGCATTGCAGTACTTTCTAATAAGGTGAAATACAGTGTTTTGAAAATGTATATTCATGTGTGTCCCTAATAGCCTAATGATCATAAAATTCATTCAGGCATGTGGAATACCCAGATAAATCCCTGGAATGGCATGTTTAGTCCTGTGCATTGTCCTACCAGGCCAGTTGTAATTTCTATTTGTAACTGTGCCATATTATGTCGACAAATATTCAGCAGAAGAGGGCCTTCAGCTCAGGTTTTACTGCATTCTAGCCTCTCTTCTCCTATTTTTTTTTTGTATTGCAAGTTTGGCTGATACGTAGAAAATTTATGATGGATCAAAATGTTCGCATCGGAAGAGTTTAAAAATAAGAAAACCTTAGCCAGTCCAAGAGGCAAAGGGAATGGATTCTTAATTACCTGTGCTTCCTTTTTATTACTGCCATCTGATTTAAATCTGTAAGTCAGAGCTCTAGAGTGACAATGTAGGTATTTCGAGTAACATTCTTTAGAGTAAGAAAAATTATAAGAGTTGTATTAAGTAAAGAAGACAGAGAAAATACAAAGAGATTGTAAACTTTTATCTGTACCTATATGAAAATGTTTTTCACTGAGAACTGTAATAAACAGAAGTCATCTTAGTTCTGGCATGATAACTCTCTACTTTTATTGCAGGGTGACTCAACCCACCTTTTTATCTCAGAGGAAAAAATATGAAACTAGATAAATGGCCTTTGAGAGAAAAACTGTATCACCAGTAAAGAGTTTACATGAAGATGTTTTTCTTTACACACTTACGAAGAGGTTTTTGTGATGGAACTGAAAAAACATACAATGTAAAAGTGTAAAGCTATTTTGCATCAGAAAATAGGCTTCATAGTACTTGTTAAATGGGCTATACAGGAGAGGCTGTAAATTTTGCATCACATAGATTTTAACAGAAAACTATGATTTATAGCAGTCTGTTTTCATCTGTTGTATTTTCTCTAAGTTGCAGTTCAAGGACTAATTTATACATTACCCTTCTGTTAGAATCTTGGCTTCCAAAATGTTTTCAGGAATTGTAGTAAGCACATGTCACTGTTAATTAACCTTAAAGACAAAATACAATTCCTCTGTAATCACAGAATGATACTACAGAGTCTTTTTAGCCACTGTCGGCTTTAACTTTTAAATTAGTTTTAGAAAATAGCAACATGATTTAGTAAGTCACATTGAAACTTGAAATAATTGAAGTGGAAACTATTTGGCCAGTGGCTAAATATTCTTCATTAACTGCTGGGAATGATTAATGTGCTAGGCAAATTATTACTGATTTTATTTCCAATGTGTCTGTGTATTTCTGTGACAAAATTCAAGCTTTTGAAGGAAATGAAGGAGCAAATCCACAAATATAGAAAATAATAATTTACAATTGTATAATACTTATTTTAATAATTTAAATATTTCTTTCTCTGCAAGGAAAGGTTATTGTGCAATTCTTGCTATGAATCAAGGTATTGGTGGGTATGTATTTTTTTCTCAATTAAACTGTGTAAGCAAACTGATAAGTCATATTTTTGTGATTGACCACATAGATAAAGCAAGAAATTATAGGTATTATGTAAATATTAAAATTTTTGTCTAATATATGAAAGCATCCGAATAGGCAAAGGCAATGAGCAGTCAAATTTGATAGAAACAACCTAATTTTTTTTTAAATTTCTTTTTGATGTGAATGAAGACTGAAAACTCCTCATATGGATGTGCTTCCATACAGTAATCAGTCTGATTGGTCATCAATAGATAATCTTTACTGGATTATTGTCTTTGTATCACATGGATACCTAAGGAGCTGATATGTAGCAGCTTGCAATGATGTGCATGCTCTGTATAAAGTTTTCCACAATATTGAAAAAATGTCTCTGTTTTAAGTTATTCTTTAAGAGGAATTGTAAATGCTCTATCAACCCTAAAGTATGAAAGAAAAGATCAAAAGCCAGGTTAGATACAGAGGATACAATGAAAAAATCCAATCCTATTCCTGTTAAAATAATGGGTGTAAGTGCAATAGAGGAAGTTCTTTGTTTCTTTCCCGTTAGTTACATACTAGGAGCTTTTTGGGGCAAAATTCTAGCTTTTGAGTTTCCCAGTAATTTTTCTTTATGTACTATTGGTAATATATATAGTCTATATAAAAAAATAGTAATATTAGTCATGTAGATATTAAGTGTGTGTGCTGCTTATTGTGGCAAAGGCTACACTGATGTGGTTACAGCTGCAGTTGCTTGAGACTGTTAATTCTCAGTGATATTAGATCAAAGCAACTACAACTATGGCATTTTTACTAAAAAAGGAAAGGAACAGTATTTAAAGTGAAAGCTTAGTATTTGTGGAATGTAAAACAAAATCAAAGAGCTGCTCAAATCATCACAAGTTCTGCAGTAGTCTTACATGTGACTATGTCATCTGCTTCAGATGCTCCCAAAAACCTTTGAAAAAACTGTGTGATCTCTTTAAGCGATCTGCCCACATGAAATTTACGTTTGCAAACACCTCTTGAGTATCAGATAATAAGATGAAAGTCCTTTGATGACCCCTGTGGAGAAGAATAGCTTATGGTTTACTATCAATTGTGGAAATTCATGAGATATTTTTAATTTCTTAAATTGAGAATTGACTTGTTAATAACAGCTTTAAACTGATTGTAAGCCTACAGGTCTTTCCAAAATTTGACTAGTTCTGAATTCCAAGTGCCAAATACTGAGTACTTTTATTTCAATATTATTTAAGTGTGGCTCAGTGGATTGTCTGTTAAGTTGATCTGATCCCTGTCCTGAGCATGAGGCAAGGAGGGTTTTCTTGAAGACAGTAAAAATGGAGAAGGCCAGGACTGCATGAGAGCGTATTTCTCAGACCGCAAAATGAGAAATTGATTGAAACAGTCTGCAATATAAAATTACAGTCTATCATATTTATTGAATTCTGTTATGCAGAGGTTATTGTAGACTATTTACCAAAACTAAACTTATGATGAGAATCTTGATTTATGCAAAACCAAACCAAAACAACCAACCCTTCCCCCAGATTATTCTATGCATAATATACTTCTCAAGATATTAGCAAACTTAAAATGATCATTGAATTCATTCCATCAACTCAGTAAACTCTAAAATGATCATTGAATTAATTCCATCAACTCTGTCCTTCCCAAAAGTGCTGAGCAGGAATGAAGAGTGATAACAAATCAAGTAGATATATGCATCACTAATCCATACAGCTCAGCTCTCCTTTAAATGTAAATTCCAGAAAGGGACCTGCATTTTCAAAGATGCATGAAGCTCCTGCCAACTGGTGTTCCTGCATTCAGCTCATTTAAAGATTAGCTGTAAACTTCAGAGAAGAAAGAGAAAGACTTGATGCCTGCAGGCATAAATATAGTAAGACATTAGAATTTTTTCCCTTCCTTTTTCTTGGAAGCCTATGAAATTGAATGTGGCATAGAGCCATGAATTCTTCAATTACTAGCATCTACCTGAAACCTTTGCTAAAGCATACATTGTTTTCAAATTTGCTTCTTGCAAGTGAAAAAAAAAAAAAAAGAGAGAGAGAGGGAAAGGAAGAGAGTTTTGGAATGTGTAAGAAACCAAGCAATATATTTGTATCTGATACAAACTGCACTTATGTTGCTACCTTCAATAATGTAAATTTAAAATTAGTGGACTGGAAGGGGTTTTGTTTATCACTGAGATTACCTTGGTCAGAAGAACAGGCTATGTTAAAAAATACTGCGAATCTGGATTTGGGACTTCTGTTATCAGGCAAAAGTGCTGTGCCCACAGAATACAAAGAGTTGTTCTGATATGGAATCACACTGTTAATTCAGAGTTCTGAATTTTCATGGTGGAACGTTTTCCTTGACAAATAACAAAGAAGATGTTGTTAAACTGTACAATTGTAATTATTACATTTTACCTACCCAATGTCCTTGTAGAGATGGTAGAAGACCAGCATAAACAATGCATTCTTTGGCTAATTTGAAACAAATATATTCATATTTACAGACAGTCTCACTGATATTGTACTTCTTAGTGCCCCCATCTGATCAATATTAATGATTAAGAAGCCACTTTCTCAGAAAAAGTGGCAGAAGTAAAAAACAATTTGGGCTTCTGTAGAAATCAAAGATGTAGTAAACAATCATACTCCAGAAAGGTAATTTCAGAGATTAATTACATGCTAATAAAAATAATTTCCTCTCATATATACATATACAAGTAGTGGAACAGGTAAAGAGTAAGATTTCTTGTATTATTTTAAACATTTTGCATTTATTAAGGAAACACTGATGAAGGCTCCACATACTCCGCATCAAGTCTGGTTCTGTGCAGCTTCAGTGGAAAACTGCTACCCACCTAATATCTACGTAGCCCGGTCGTAAGGTGTTAGAAGCCCAAAAATTAGCACTGCAATACGTACCTTTTAGCCAGTGAAGTGGAAGACCAAATCCCACGCTAACATACACTCCTCTAGGCTGAGCAGGGACAGACACAGATGCAGGACCCTCCCCAGGGTGGAGTTGGAGGCTGCGATGCTCAGAGGGGGCCCACACCAGTGCAGCTCACCAGTGCTCTCGGGGCTCTCAGAGGCACCTGATGAGCGCTGCTTCTACCAGGGGGTGCACCAGGGTGTCTGGATTGCAAGGTACAGTGGCAAACAAGCACATCTGCATCTGTAGGTCTATCTGGCAGCAAATTTAACATTTCAAGTCGATTTTTTTCTTTGGTATCGGTAATAAAACATTTACAAGAAAAAGTAGAAAAGACCAGCACAATACTGTAAAAAAAATTTGAAAAAAGAATCCTAATGCAGGGCTATAGACAGATGTGATTCTTATATATAGTATGTCATACTGAGCGTATTGAACACTGTCTAAGATATATAACTTAACAAGATGTTATTTTGAGAGTGTTCCATGGTCTGCATTAGAAATGGCAAAATAAAAACTACTCCATGCTTCAAGGGACAAACAAATAATTATTTTTTTTTTTTAACAAGAATCAATGTGCCAATGGAGAATATATATAAACTAAAGCCAGGAGAGCAGTAGAATAACTAGTCACAGAATGCAAACATAATTAATATGGTAGTATTTCCATTCAAGAGCAAAGTGACAAAACTGATATAATCAAATATTTGTACAGTTGCTGATACTAATAATTTTTATGCCTTTTTTTTTTTTTTTTTAAATGTATAATGTATCACTTTATCACAATTGAGGCTGCCTGGGATATTTTAATTCCTTTACATTCAGAACTCTCACTTTAATCTTCTTCAAACAGTTCATGTTCTTTGGAGATTTTGGATTTAGGAGATTTTTTTGCAAAGCCAGGATAGTAAGGGTGTGGTTTAATAGTTTAATACTAATGATATACAGACAGGTAGCTTCTAGTTCACCTATTCAAAATTACAGGTGAAGGAGATTCCTTTTATTATTTATTAAGTACTTCAGCATATTAAAGAGGATGAATGATTTATTGGAGCCACTATTCATGACCCTGTTTTAACATACAATTTGAGCTTATTTTATGAAAATTCTAGAAATCAACACCACTATCGTTGTGTGGGATATAAAAAAATACTAACAACAAAAAATACAGAACAGTTAGAATAATACCATTTCAAATATTTACATTTTTTACAGTTAGAAGCATTTTTCCAAAACAGCACAAATCTTGTAGAGATACACGTCTGTACTAAGTTTGCTGTACTAAGTTAATGTATTTGCATGATGAGAGAAAGATCAGAATATGACTCACAGTAATCATACAAATACGTAAAACTTATTTTTCCCAACATAAAGAGTACAATTTCAATGAGTTAACAAATGTGTTATTCCAATGAAGCATATAACCAGTGTGTTAATTTTCAGTCTTTACAGTTTATAAAGATATGTTTGAAAGAGTTTGCTTCAGGCCCTTTTTAAGAAACATCAACTCCAAATGCATTAATGCCAGTCAAAGGAATGATTAACCATTCTGTAAAATTTTGCATTGTGCTCTCTGAAGTAAGAATACAATTGCTCTAAAACAGTGCTGTTAACAAGAGGATGGGGACGCCCTTTGGATTCATGTAAACATCTCTCCCTCCCATCACTTCTAATGCAGTAGAATCCCTTGGTTTGGTTAAAATAAAAATTAGAAGACATAATTCGGGAAGGAAGATTTAGAAATCTTTCAACTTTTTGTAATTCAGGAAGAGGGTCCTTGATTAAAGTATTGCCATCCACTATATGAATCTGATCCAAACTGAAATGCTTAAGCCACTTTTCCATATGAACATCATATAGACTTCTCTGAATAGCTTTGTATTTGGTATTAAGCACTCCATTCTTAATAACAATATCTTCAAAAAGCTGAACAGGCTTGTGGCTTTCTACTCTGTTGTAATATACTTGAGTATAGTCAGATATAACTCTCTCAGTGGGATCTCTTAGAATGAGCAGCAGTTTAATGGAGCTATTCATGTCATGAATTCTTCCTGGAGCCTGTGGTGATGTAAAATAGCCTGGTGTTTTCTCAATTGTTATTTGATTTCCATAAGAAAATGGCATCAGATTTCTATACCATTCTATTCCTTTCACATAATTTTCATCCCAGTCAAAGAAGTGGACTTCTGTAGCTGCTACCACAATATTAGGATGAATATCCAACATTTCCAGCAAAGCCCTTGTCCCTCCTTTACGAACTCCTATGATGATTGTCTGAGGTATTTGTCGGCTCGTGCCAGGAGGTCTCACCTGTGCTGAATAGTGTTCACTTTTATTGCTGAATAATCCTACTTGTGACTTCAGTGTTTCCAACAGTGCCCCATTCTCAACAGGAGCACCCCGAGCATGAGTCAGCAGAAGATAAGCTGACACTAGTAGGAAGGCCATGTGGAGACGAATAATTATTTCAAGATAATGTTATCCTTACTAATGAAAGAATAGGTAAGTCCCCTCTTGAGATGGTTGGCAGAACCTGTGGTAAGCACACAGCAAGTTTCTGAAGCATCTACAAAATAAAATAAGACAAGTCAGTATTTCCAAACCCATTGTCAGCTGAAAATTCAACTCATAATTCAATTCATGAATCTAATTTGTGATGCCAACCAAAAATTTATAGTGAAGTTATTTGCTTTCCCTGCTTTTATTACAGAAGGATAAGAAGAACCCCACATGTTCTTTTTTCCCCTTGTGCATGGGTGACCAATGACAGATACTAACCATTCAACAGCTTTGATTTCCTCTAAGCAGGAGATTAGAATTGTTTATCTGATTTTAAATTCCTGACCATTAGTTGCTTGCTTTGATTTTCCTAATTATCTTCCATATATACACACACACTTTTCTTTTTATAAATACCATACCCAGTATGATATTAAAAATAATTCCAAAGTACACTTGAATGTCAATGCCTTTCCTTAAATTGCCTGCTAGAATAGTATATCTTAGTCTAACTAACAGATCTGGATGGTTGTGCAACCATTTGGGTTCTAGTGAGATATGAATCATATAAAAAAAGTTCTGTTCACTTAGAGACAGCAAACAAAACACAGGCAAAATTTTGAAACCTGAGCCCTTTAGAGCAGAAAACTGTGTACCAAAGCAAGAATAAAGTGACCGAGTTGGATCAACCAGGGGGAAAAAAAAAAGAGACAGTGGATTCTTTTCAACTATCCAAGTGTTGTGATGCATAGTCATGTTAAGTGTTGAGAAAATCTTTGCAAAAATCAGGTAATATTCTGCAGTTACTCCAAAACTCCATCCATATGAGAGACAATTGGATGCTTTCTGGGCACTTAAAAACATCTACAGGGAATCAAGTCTGTTTGAAGCTAACTTCTTTTACTTAATCCATGTAACATATGATCATTTTAAGAAGTGGTGAATGTTAAATATCTTCAAAATTTGTAAAAATTTAGGCTTGCAGGTATGTGCCCATTCAAATATAAGTGAAAGAAAATGTCTCTGTAACTTGTTTTGCTGACATTTGAAATCTTTTGGGTAACCTGTGTGTATATTATTTGAAACAGATTGCTCACAGATCTGCCATCACAACACAAATAAAAAATTCAGATCAATGCAACACCTGCAGTGGAACCACCGTTCTTGGATTGCCAGTTTCTCTGTCTGAAAGTCTTACAGCACAAATGCTCATTGAAAGGATTCTTGGGTGTCATTCCATTTCTGAGCAATTACAGGATTTTAAGACTTGTAGGGTAGAATACATTCTTGTTTTGTTTATCAATGTGGAAACAAGCTATTTCATAATGTGAAGCAGCAGTCATTTAAAAAACAATAACCATTTTTGGAATGTGTTTGAATTATGGTTCATATTTGAAAGTAGTCTCAGAAATGCTACAACTTCAGCTCCTTCTTCAGTGTCGCTGTCAGTTAGTCTTTCTTTTTCTGAATATATTGGTCAGTACTTTGTCTCTTAGAAACAACCTTAGAAAACACAAAGATTCAATATTTCTATTTAAAAATTGTTTACGTTGAGGCTTACTTTACAGACATAAAGATTTTAAATCTTTTATAACAGGCCAGGCAATGCAGCAGATTCAATAAATCTATTTTTAAAATCTTATTAAAACCTACTCCAGCTTTTTGGGTATCTAGGGAATGACTCTTGTTAGCCTCAGTGAGTGCTAAACTCACAGATAGGTAGCAAATATTAACCCTCAAATTGTCATTAAAAAATAAACTATGACCTTTAGTAAGGAAATCTGTGGAGAGGATTCCCTGTTATGTCCAAGCAAGACCTAAAGGGCAACTGCTTCTTCAAAAAGAGCAGAGTTTCAACTAGGAAAAGTGTGTAAACATACAATTACTAAATATTGGAAAAGTCTTAAGTACAGATTGGCTTTGTAACGGCAGACTGTAGAAAATACTGTTCTCCTTTACCAACTGGAATAGAAGTTTCATTTTAAAGATCACAATTTTTTTACTAAGAACTGCACATGGAAGTTCTATTTGAAGTTCTCAAGATCAGAGAGCACAAGCATTTCTATAACGATTACAGGAGGGAAGAACAGGTATGTTCATACCAAAACCATTTGTACTTACTATTCTTTTGGATGACAAATTCAGGAAATAGCAAACATGCTATTTAGTGCTGCGAGGAATTAAAATACATTCTGCTATAATGGGAGCTGGAGTTGGTTTTGAAAAGCTCCATAGAATGTACACCATGAAATATGAGGCATCACACCCCGGATGACTCTTGAAATGCCAGCCTTCAAAACAAGTGACTCTGCTTTACTAATTCCAAGCCAAATTTCTGATGAATCATGAGGTTCCTGAACAGTTCAGTCTGAGTACTGGTAGAGCTACGCATAAGATGGTCTCTGAAGTAGCAACATATGGCAGCACAGCTGCTTTCCAGAACTGGGATGCCACTAGGCTGGGATTTTGGAGCAGGGGGCAAGGGAGCATTTAATCTTTCTTTCAACCTGTTCTGAAATCCCAGTGTCAATTTACATTCCACGCACTGACGTTTTTAAATTAAAATTATTTTAGGAAGAATGAGGAAATGTTTTTGTAAACACCTTACCATTTTTTTTCAACTTACCTCATTTGTGCTAATACAGCACATTAAACATTGCAAATGCATGTACACCTGTATATAATATTTTGAACTAAGGCAAGGCTAGCCTGAAAGTCTGCCAAGCAAGGAATGACTTGCAAATACCAAGGTGGAGACATACAGTTCATTATCTGATTTAAATTCCAGAACTATTCTATCTTGAAACAATTTCACAACTGATTCTTGACAAGTATTTTAGACAACTTTATTTAAACAGAAAGAAAGCTATTTTTAGAGTTTTTGAGAATAAGTATTCTTGAGACTACCTATTAACTAAAGGTTAATAGTTTAAATTTAAAAAACCGAATGGCAGAGAAAAAAGCAGGAATTTCTCTGAAATAAACTAAAACCAGATTAAAAAAAGAAAGAGAAATCTTTGAAACTGGGGACTCTGCAGTAGTATAGACAGAGGTGTGTTCTTCTTAGGTCTGGTGATAGATGAAAAAATGCTCAAACTCACTTTTTTTATTTTATATAAAAAACCTCAAGACACTAATATTATTTTATCCCTAACTAACTGAGTATTTTCTGGTTTCATGCACCTGGGAATCAGGTGCAAATACTGAAACCCAAAGAGGCTGAGTGAGAAATTCCTACTTATTACTGAGGAAAGACTGGTCTTCCAAAATATTATCAGATCACACTTGATGTGCATGAGTCTGTTTAATTTAGCATCTGAAATCAACATTTCTCCATAAAACACACTTAGAAAGCAAGTAGCAGAAGAGATTCTGCATTTTCTATGGATCAAAGTATTAGCAGCATTTTTAAAAACAGTTATGGTACTTCAACCAGTTTGTAATTAATTAATTGTTTTACAAATTTCTTAGAGTCATTGCTAGAACAAAATCTTACCCAGGAAATACTACCAGAAATAATCAAATTCAGAATGTGCTCTAAAACTGGTGCCTAAACAGATAAAAATTGCCTTTGGGAGCAATTCTATCAGAATAACATTCCAGCTTCAGCTTAAGCTATTTGATTGATTTCGATGAAGCTCTAAGATGTTAAATCCTGTGGTTAAGTTATAATTGCTACATAAATGTAAAGGTTTTAAAGATGATTTATCATATATAATTGGAATGTTATTTGAGTAATTTTTGTGTTGCTTTTATGCCTTTATGCAATTAAATGCACATTTTTAGAAGTTATGAACTGCTTTTTATAATGAAAACAATACATTTTACAGTGCTGCACTGCACACTCGTTGAATCTGAGAAGACATTTCTTAGGAAATTAACCCCATGACACATGTTCAGAACTATAGTGCCTTGTTATACGCTTTTCCCCTATTATTTGGTGGTGTTGGTGTTGCTTAGTAACATAAGGATCATCAACAGATATGATACTTACTAAGAAGAAATGAAGTTCAGAAATAAATTCATGCTGCAGAAAGGACTAATTAAGTAAATAATACCTTGGGCTTCTGTTTGTTTTACTTTTTTAAAACCTTAGACTAGACTGAAGAAGCTACTCTACAGGCTGAAAAATCATTTTAATATTGCAGAAATGGTCTAAAGACCCTTAAATGCTGCACTCTACTCTAAAAAAATCTTCTGAGCAGCTTATGAGTTATCTTTCTTCAGGGTAAGTACAATATCACAGGGTAAACCTAACTATTATAATGACTAATTTATAATATTATTAGTTCCTAATAATACTTCCCACTCCCTGTAATGCTTTTCATTGGAGAATTTAGCAGCTCTCTGTGTTAATGATCTGTCTGCACCCTATTAAGGCACCGTTCTCACCTCACAGGAAATTGCAGCTGACCAACATGCAACTCCAGTTCAGGAGTGCAAATGCTTTGCAAAGTCAGAGTTAATGTGCTCTGCTCAAGGTCATATAACAGATTTATAGTCCAGCCAAGAATAAAAACCCCAGGGCTTCCAATTCTCCTTCCAATTCCAACTTTGTGCCATTACACAGCATCCTCTCGCACCTCTTGTGATACTTGTATTACACACTGAACTGAAAAGCAAAGAGATTCCTCAATGTTTCGCCATAACATTCAAGTATTTTGTGGAATACAGCAGTTTCTTACCATTTGCTCCCCCCAAAACATTGGAACCAAATGCAAACTCAGAATTTTGTTGTTTCAGGGTATTTGAGCAGAAATTCTACTGCCGGCGACTGAACACTACAGCAGGGGGAGGTGGTCAGAGCAAGTACATCAAAGCACCAATTTTTGTCTTGATTTTAAAAAATATATTTGGATTGAAAAAAATGTACTGCTTATGCTATTAATTCCTATTAGATATCAACTCATCCCAACACAGAGATGAATCACTGAGAAGACAATTCAAACATGTTAAGGCTTACTTGCACACAAATTTGTAACAGCTCAGTTATATCTCTATAATGAAGAACACCTCTAATGCTGACAATATAGAAAAGCTATAGCTCTAACTATTCACAACCAGAGGTTATATAAGGTGAACTGATTCAGAAATCTTTTTGAAAGACAATCATACTGTGATGACAGTTAGACCAAGTGTAAAGTATCCATATACAGTCTGCATTTATGTAATAAATAATTCTAAAGAACAGCAACATTAATAAAATTCTAAAAGTTTTTGAATATCTGAAATTGGGCTGTGATTTTCCTTTGGTAAAATTAGAGCTAGTTACATGGCATAATAAATGCAAATCTGCATTCAGTATGGCTTAGACATTTTTTTAAAACAGGCAGATGAAATATCCAGGGTGTGTAGGACACATTGCTTAATACAATCCAGTATCAATTTACTCAAATCCAATAAAGCAATGACTAATTCTCTTAATTCTAAAACAGAATCAAGGAGACAATAAGAGCACATTTCTGAGCGTGAAAAATATTTAAAATTTTGAAAAGGCTTCCTATGTAGAAATAATTCTGGGTAAGCCTTAATTTTATTACAAGCAGTGCAATTATTTCAGGTTTATGTCGAGATAAATCAGAATTAGGTGGGATTGAATAGGTTAGAGCTGTGCCCTAGAAGTGCAGTCTGATTCAGGAGAATCCCGAATTAACTATTCCATGAAACTAAGGACTGTGTGTGAAAGAACAGTTATCCTAGCAAATGATAACCCTTTATCTAGGGCATGAAACTTTTCTGCTACATTTAATCTATACTCCATTGCTCTTAAGTGTAATAACTAAATAACATTCCCAACATGTTATTAGTGGGCTTTACCAAAATCAGTTAGGAGAGTTAAGTCAGTTCACATCCATATACATGGGTTGGACATGAAGAACTTCCCACCTGCAGTCATGAAAAATGACTGCTACAAATTGGAGAAAGCAAGAAAGGTTTAGAGGCAGTAAAATATGACATTGGTGTTTCGTAACAGAGCTGCAAGCTGAGCTCCACTGGACCCTGGTCATACAAGGGGTAGAGGATGAAGTACAAAAAGGACCACAGATCCAGAGTCAAACCAATATTGCAGCAGTTCACAGTGCTGATAAAGAACCTTAAGAGTCTTGTATGCATTAAGAATTTTGCTCACTTTAATTTTACTCAAGTTATGGACATATTTTTAATAGGGACATGTACTAAGAATTCCTAAATGAAGCACTAATTAAAAACCCATGATCCCACAGACTATCCAGAAATGATGTCTTGCTGTCATAACTCCAGGTAATGAGGAAGTTTAAGGTGTTTCTTTAAGCATCAATACAAAAATATGTTATCCCAAAGAAAGATGAAGACATTAGCATTTTAAAGTCCTAATATCAGCAGTGAATTTATTTGTATGAACCTTTTCTAATGACACTGCGGTTTTATAACAGCCTACACTTACTACCTTACAGGAATAAAAAAAAGGAATAAAAAAGAAAATAGCTATTTGGTGAATAAAGATAGGAGCTGCAAAGTAACAGCAATTGGCTGCAGGCTTCCATCAGCTACACAGACTACACTGGATAAATAGGAAAGCTAAGAAAGGTTAGCATAAACTATAAACACATTAAATCATTGGCAAGTGATAGTAGCAGGTAGAAGTTTTGAAAAAATTTTATTTCCCTAAGGCTAGCATTACATTTCCTAATTCCCTTTTCTGATAACTCAAGATAGAAAATTGCCTGATGATAGTATGACTGCAAATATATAGCAGTCATATTACCTTATATAAGGTAATATATACTGTATAAACACACAAATAAATTTCTGAGGTAAACAAACCTTCTCCAGTGCAGCCTACATGCTTATATTTTATGGTATCTTTCAAAAATATCATATTCAAACCATCCACTTAAAAGTTACTGCATTACAATTTCATAAAGGTCTTTAATATGTTTAGTCCCTGAAGTCAGGTACATTCTAAGCATATCTCTAAAAAGACATAAAAAGAAATTCAGTTCCTATTAAGATGTAAAGCATAGATAGTGGTCAGATAGCACAGATGAGAAGGACAATTTTATTTGTCTAATCACTCTATCACACTGGCATATTTCAAATGGAATTGCACTACCATTTTGTTGAATTAAACTTACACCTCTAATTGTTAATTATACATCTGGATTAATATAAATTGAAGTAACAAAGATGCCACTTCAGATCGTCAGCCAAATAAGCAGTAGTGGTAAAAGTGCAAGTAATGATGTGTGGCTGGTAAACAGCTTTCTAAAATATTTCTGCAGTACAGTAATAAGGTTAAACTTCAACCTCTCTGCCTCTAGTATAATTCATTGAATACTATTAATTTTCCCACACTCGTTGTCACAAAGAATACCTTAATACTCACTGATGTTTAGGAATTAAAATTAGAATTTGATGCAGAGGATTTATGAGAGACGTGTCTTTCAAAGGAAAAGATTCCTCAGAGGGTCAGAGGTGGTAAAAGAAGCATTTGATAGAGATGAAGACAGGTTAACTCTCTGTGGTACAGAACAGCAAATTCCTACAGGAAATCCATGTCAAGTAAGTGACCCTAGAACCTGCTATGCTCTTGTAAAGAGCACAGCTTCCTGGCATTAAAAAAAACCAACCAACCAAAACAACACAAAATCCTACCAACCCTGCCAAAACCATCGAACGAACCAAAACAGAACCACAAAACCCATAAAGCCCTGCTAATCTGAACTGTTGGGGATTCTAAAGCATTACAAATCTGAGGACTCCAAAAAGAGGTAAGATTGTCTCACAGGAGAATTTTTCTGGGCAGAACTTGTCAACATTACACATTAGGTTTTCGGCACTGCCCCAGTGTAGGGGGAGAGCACTCCAGGCAGAGCTCATCAGACAGTGGCAGCTGCACGGGGAGCTGCCTAGAACAGCCAGGAGTGACACGTGAGGAAATGGCCAGGGAGAGATGCAGCCAAAGTCTTGCGGGCAAGGAGGCTCCCTTGTCCCCACTTGGAATGCTGTCCAACAGCCAGGCACTTCAGACAAGTCTCATGAACCAAGGTCGGTGTCTTACCCTCTGCTTATATCTTTTTGAATAACTTTTCTGAGGCGCTGGCATTAGTCTCTGGGAAGTAGTTATATGATGCTGACTGATAAGAATTGCTGCACTGGGTCCTATATAACTGCTGTATTTCCCTATCATACAAGGCATGAAATAAACTGATCATACCCTTGGTTATAAGTCGTGTTATCCAACAATCAGCCGATTGGAGACCTTCTAATGTCAAATTCAAACACTAAGAGAAGGAGCCAACTTCTTAGCTCAGGAATATACGTTAAAGCACAGGTGTAAGGTGAGCTGAGAATTCATTCGCAATAAAACAAAGCAGCTGAAAGGTCCATCAGAGCTGAAATGTTTTGGCCTTGTAAAGGATGACTAAGGAAAATTTAAGAAAAAAATAGCAGCTCAGGAGCAATTTTTTTCCATGAGTGAATAGAGAGAACAGAGGATGTGAGGGAATATAAAGAAACTGAAATCATAAGTCATCTAGACAATTGATTTAACACTGAAAATTCAATTTTGACATTTTGGGTACTGGCAAAGGCCCTGATAAGAGGAAGATCAAGATACAGATCAGAGAAAAAAGGTGCGAGTGAGAATGAATGTTTGATAAAATAATAGGATTTGCAAAACTAAGAAATGTACTCAATCCACTCAGAGTTTAGATATGCTGAGAGACTTCGAGCATCAAAGAATCAAAAACTGTACAAAAAAGGGCCTCATCTTTCTCTGTCTTTCCTCAAAGTAAACAAACATGCATGACTTCAAGTCAGAACCCACAGAAAGCAACTGTCTACCAATTCTTAACACTGATTAATAACGATAGTAGTAAAAAGGCAAAACTCTGTCTTACACTGGTAAACAAATCCTTGCTAACAAAGAAGGTAAATATACTGTAATAGAGAACAGGCAAACGAATTAGAAAAGAAACAAATAGATAAGGTTCTTCTTGAATAGAAACTCAAGTAATGCCTTCAACACATATCCATTGTCAAACTATGTGTATGTTCAACCCAGCAGATCGCTGTAGAGACACAGGAATGAAAGCAATTGAGAAAACATTTGAAAATGCCTAATAACTGGAATACAAACCACAAAACAGCCTGGTGTGCAAAACTGTGTGTCTTTTGCACTCCTCCTCCGGCCAAATCAGAGAGTCAAAGATGACAGTCTGAAAATATGGAGTAAGTTTTCTGGGTATTATGGAAAAGCAAAAATCCTTACCAAAACTGTTCCCACTGCCAAAGTAGCATGTTAAAATGAAGTAAAAGAATACTCACCATTCCAAAGAGTCTGAGAACAGTTAGCTGATACCAAGCATGTCTTATACTTTTCTCCAGAACTTCTGAGTTTTAGTAGGGTCCTATCTGACTGTTCTTGCACTACTTAGAAAATTTCTGAGCAGTCCCAATTTTTCAAACTTCGATATATGACCTGAACCTCTAGACACATCAGTAGTCCAACCACAGATATATGTATGTATGTCAATACCTCTTACACTTGAGTGGAAAACAAAGCAATTCCCTCTCCTCTTTGCCGCAGCCCAGACAACTTCCCTATGCAAAAAACAACCCCTGCATCTACAAGTTTAAATCTCCCCAAAAAAACCACTTTCTGTTGTTAAACCACTGCATCAAACAGAACGGTTCATTCAAGCAGAACATGGTACCTGCCATAGAGCATCACTTCTATCCCATAGCTCAGTGCTATGTTGTGCCCAAACAAGCTTTCCACACTTTTCCTTTAATGCTGCTTCACTTCAAATCAATTACAGCTTCTCAGAAAGGCTCTTTGATGGCTGAGAGTGCCTACAGCTATTCTTTGGCACCTTTAAGCTCTGTCGATATTCACCTAAGTCTTTAAGGTGAAGTCATATTTAGGAACCATCACATACATTCAGAATCAAGACTTTGAGACTTCAAATATGTGGAATTTGTGACAAATGATGAGGATTTGTCACATTAGAAACTGACTAGAAAGAGCCACAGTAGATGTAGTCAGGGACTAAATAAGAGCACGGTAGGATTACCTCCCAGGTTCAAATATTTTGTTTGCTGTCTATAAGTAGAAGTAAATAATATTTACACTTAGTGGTTGTTTTTTTTTTTGTTTTAAATTGTAGTATTGATTTGGAAAACATCTATTGCATCTAGATATCTTATAACGACCTTTTCACATTTTTCTCCTTAGATCTGACTGGTCTTACCAGTATTCGGGTATTTGATAAGGCTCTAGAAACTCCTATAGCAGAGGAGAAAGAGGCAGAGGTAAGGAAGGACTCTGATATATTCTCATAATTAACTGCATATTATTAGAGCAATAAAATGTGAGAATGTTCAAAGTCATTCTCTTAAGAGGGGGTAGGCTGCACAGCACAAGCATTTTAATTGATTCTAAATCCCCTGATTTCAGCTACTCAAACAGATGGAGTATGACAGCAGACTGGTCTTACAGTGTCCCAACAATGGGACATATCCCCAAGGACAAATACTTAAAACATGTCATAGAGGAGAAAGGTACCTCCACTACCTTGCATTCTCCCTCTCAGTCTCGTTCCTTCCCAAATAAAAGGGAAAAAATCCCCCAAAGCTCAAAATGTTATTTCAGGTTCAGACTGGCAAAAGAAGTTTACTTTTTCGATAGGAGGAGGTAATCAATTTTGTGATCTCTCATTGCCATTTTCTAGCCCAAATTAATTTTTTTCTTACTATATGGCTTATTACCCACAACATTCCATGCTGTTCTAGTCCATTCTATTTTTTTCTCAAGGAATTTAAAAAAGTTGACGATCAGTCCTCATTTCTTTTTCACCTGTTCTCCATCACCAGAAAAGCACTGCTATATAAAGCAAAGACATAGGTGTTTGTATGTGGTGGTCTTAAACATAAAATACACATTTTGTGCATCTTGATCCTTGTTTCTCTTGCCTCATAAACACACTTACCAGTCCCTATGGATGGTGCAATTTTAAAGAAAGTAATGATCTCACTGTAGATTTTACTTCTGATTACACTTTTTTCCTGTTTTCAATGCATTCTGAGTTTTTCCAGAGTGTTAACAGAAGCATTTTCTGCAGGTTTTCTACAGCATCCTTCATCAGTGTCTTAGCATTTACTTTAAACCATTTGAAGAACAAATGTCAACATCTGAATACCAGTTAATTTGCAAGTCCAGTGTGATTCATAGAAAAAATCAGAAAGTAAAGCACCAAACCAACACTTTCAAATCAGACTGCCTGAAGACACATGAAATCAGAAAGATGATTTGCTGCTGTTATTCACAGTGAACAGGAGTTTACTTCTTTAGCAAAAGGGAGATGGATAGCACTGAATGTAAGACTAGAGAATCTTAATTCCCTACATAAATGGTGATGTAATCTTTAAAGCTGTTGAGCATCTAAGCCTTTTTTTGTATTTTAGGATGGCTTAGATCTCCACTGAAGGTTGTCTGTTTTCAGGCACTGATACAACAGTTTTCCAACTCAGCAAGATGGAAGAAACATGTGCTAGTATGTGTAACAATTCTCCTGCAGACATTTGCATCCTCCCTCTTTGCTGCTGCTAATGTGTCCAAACCTCCTACCACTTAATGAAAACTTCAATATTCTAAAAAACCTCACAAATGCAAAGTAGTTTGGAAAGATTAACGTGAAAGTTACTTAGGGAAAGACGATCTCTGCTGGAACCTCCAAATTACTTATACAACCTATCCATCCTTCTGCTCTCAGCTTTTAATACCTTACTGTTTGGCCATTGGTAGCTATAGTGCTTCGCAAAGCATCGTCATAATCCTATATCCCCAGAGTCCGGCTTGTGAAAAATGTATACTTCTATTTAAAGCAACATCCTGTTTTATTTGGGGGCAATAAAAGATTATTTTTGCATTCTGATTATGAGTGTTCAGTCCTCTTACTCCCTTACCTTAAATATGTGCTTGCAGGGGAAAATAAATCTGGATTTTAAATTTAATTTGTTTTTTCTTTTTATAGCATACTAAAAAAGGTAGTGCAAGTAAGCAGTGTAAGCTACTGGTTATTGATGCCAGCTTTGTTTTAAAGCAATGGTAGTAGCTTTTCCTCTCAAAGGAAGAGAGTATTTCTTCTAGAAACTATAAACTGTATATATTATTTTACATTTTTAATGCTGAATTTTCATTTTAGATTTGTAGTTTGATGTTTCTTAGCTAAAATGTTTTCATACTCATGTCTCACTTTTTCTTTATGGCATCTGTCAATTTAAATATGCAAAGGAACATTAATATTAAGAGCAGATTAAATATCTTCTAGAACCCTTTTTGTCCAGGGAGGAAAGTCTGACATGGGTGTCCTTAAAAGTTATCACACCTATTGATACTATTAAAAGAATTATAATCAAAAGAAAAAGTCACTTTGAGTTTATAGATAATAAACAGTTAAGAGCAAATTTTTGAGATCAGAATAAAGATGATACCAAACAATATTGAAGTGTCAGTGTGTGAGAGATAAGGAGTTCAAATACTGAATGTGAAAGAGTCTCGATTCCTATACTATGGAGCTTGCCAAAATTATATAAGAAATTAGAACTTAGCATGTGAAAAAAAAAAAAAAAAACAAAACCCAAACATAAAACGAAGCTATTTCCCCTGACATTTAAAAAAATATAAGCAATGTAACTGTCATTCACAGTCTGGGAATGTTTCAGACACAAAATTTCAGTCAAATAAAAAAGTACTAGGAGAAATAAATCAAGTCCAAACTGTTTCATAAAACATCATGGATCTGCTGTGAATGTATGAGTACGCAAGCATGCAAGAGAAATTGAATGTGAAGTACTTAAAATTGTAACATGTAACCGATTTCCACTAAAAGCACCACAAAGATAGTAGTTAAAGAGAGAAGGAGTGGAAAAAGCAATGGAAGTTATGAAAAGCAAAAAAATTAAGCATCTGTAGGCAAAACCATGTTATTAATAATTTTAGTGACCAGAGTTAGGTTCAGTACTTGTGCAAATACACACACGCATATATAGCACACAGAGAAACAGACAGAGAATAATGCAGTCTGATTTAAGATTAAATTAGTTGGGTTCATGAGCAATGCAGCTGATGCTGATAAGTGTAGATTATAAAAGTTTATTGCAAACATAAATGTGTACACCGGAAACAAGTTCAAGACCAAATGTTCAAGTGCAGAAGAACTTGGAATTGTTACAACGTATCAAATCTTAAGAAAACTTAGATTCTACTATAGTACAGGTACAAAGGAAGGCAAAAGTGATAAGGATGGTATTGTAGTGGTTTGAAGTGGAAATTGAAAGAGTTGGAGATCAAGTTCCACTTTTTTTTGTGGGGGCTGGATCAAACATACCTTGGACAGTGTTGTCATATCAAACTGAGATGGAGTTTGAATTTACTGTTGACTACATGGTCTTCAAGTAGAGCATCCTCCTCACATGTGGAGTTAATGCTCAGCAGTTAATATGTTCTAAAATTTACAGCTCAGCTTTCTCACAGTAATTTCCCCTTGAAGACAAGGCTTAAGGGTGAAATCTTTCAGAAGCATCTATGCTGGTCTAATTTTAGTCCCACAGGAATCGTTCATAGAATTATTGACTTAGTAGCAAAGTTATGAAAGTTTTGAAACATTGCCCTCTCTTCCTCACCTTGTGCTCTTCATAATTGTGTTTCTCACCTTGTAGTGACATTACAAACACCTCGAATGTCCAGGTGATAGAAAAGTGAAGGAAACCATGAAATGGACTGAAATGCCGAGTTGCATTGCTACATCTCAACAATGAAGGAAATGTTGAATTACTGTGCACGTTTAGCAATACATCCAGGTGTTCTGGAGGGATTTTAAATCACAGAGATGACAAACTATCACACAAAATAAGTCCTTATGTTGAAAGATTTTAAAGCTATGAACAATACTAAAAAAAAAGTCACGGATACAAATTTAGAGAAATTACTTTGAAAAAATAAGAAAATGGAAGCCAGCCATGATATGCTAAAATTAAATGAATGAAATAAAATTAAATTTTTTTAGATCATACCCCCCTTCCATAAAAACAAACACATATCCTATTTTGCTGAGCAAAATTTTTACATGGCTTTTAAATTCCACAGACCATGCAAGCTAAATAGCACAGGATGAAAAATGGGTTTACATCGTTTACTTGACTTTCTGACTAAGTGCTGCATTATTAGTGTCTGGGTAAAAAGCAAAGATTCAATGGGGATTAAAAAAATAGCTCAGAAAACGAAGTGTAGGAATGCACAGGAAATTCTCAGCATCAGTTAATTCAGGACCGTGATGCACCACGCATCTCTTCAGAAAAAGATACAGGGTGAGAGTTTCAAAGAAGTCTAAGGAGCTTCAGTTACTGATTCATTTGAAATTTGAATTTCAAATTAGACATGGACACCTAGATCCCTCAGACTTCTTGGAAAGCCCTACACTTAGGATTCTTTGTGAAGCCCTCCAAAATCTCACTGAAAACCTGTTTGATGCATAGCAGCGGACAAAGGCAAGCACACTATTAGTATGCAAAAGCAGCAAGAGAAAATGACAGTACAATTTTAATGTATTTTGGTAAACTAATAGTTCAGAATGACTAGGAACGGTGTGTTTCATTCTGGTCAATCTCTCTCAAAAGGGAGAGGGAGTTCAGAGGTGGCTGTCAACAGAAGATTGCAAGCATAAATAATTTGTTAATATAAGGCGATAGTCAAAAGATGCAGAGTCTGTACTTTGACTGCTACATTAGATAAATGAACTGGGATAACCCTTGCTCATCTCCTCACAAGTTCACCAAGTATGCTTCAGTGAAACAAAAAGGCAACAAAATTAAAACTGACAAAGTTCTATGCTCTGAACAATGCACAATTAATCTAGGAGTGTCATTGCCACTAAATATGACTGCAGATCTACATAACACAAACAAAAAGAAAGCAAGAACAGCCAGCAAAGGATGTTTTCAGTTGTATTTCAAAATAGAGTATTTACTTTCTTATATAAACAGTCTATTAAAAGAATAGATTTTACAAGAGCTCAAGGGGAAACAGAATTAATTTTGAAAAATCTACATTTCTAGGATCATAATAACTAGGGGCTGGATCATATAAAAAAAATGTAGCAACTTAGAAAAGAATTTTACCATAGAAATTTCATATAAAGTCTAAATAATTTTTAATAAGTTTGGATGGGTCTGTTTATTGAGTTCTGTGGAAAGAGGGGCAGAGAAAAATCTCCATTTCTGACTAAATGACCATAGTTTCCACTGTCATTGACCAAGCACTTCTGTGTTTCACTGATTTACTAAAGACAAGGAATTATACAATTAGAGCATACAGTTTGACATTGGTAGTGAAAGTATAAGTAAGGTTGAATGATTTACAGAAGACAAGTAAAAGGACAGCAGCATGCCAGACCAGAGTCATATGCCAGAGGAGAAAAGGCTGCAAATAAAAAAACTTGAGCAAGCTGACAGAGAAAGTTAGGAACTCAGATGCTTCTACATTTTGTACATGCCAGGGTACAAAATAACATGATTAAGTGATTAAAATTAAGAGGGTATGTGATAACAGTCACAGCTCTTTTAATTTCAGCTTGTAAGCCATCTAGATACTGACCATTTTCACTGATCTGTAGACTCTTTCTGTTGCTTCATATCCAAATCACAACACCGAATTCTATACCTCTTTCCTCAGATCAGACCCCACTAACACAGAGAACAACAAGCACCAGACTTGGCTTCCAAACTCTGGTCTGTGTAAATAATCCTTATATTCTTCCTGCTTTTTTGCTTGGATGGCATTAATTCTTGGGCAGTTTCTAGCCCATCAAATCACACTCTTCTGTGCAGCACTCTTAGCTAGTCAACAACTACACACCTGGGATTTGTACAGTTAAACATTTCTCTTTTTTTCTGCTTACACTGGTTCC
>JAYRBT010000178.1:20893171-20905707 GCA_036023395.1 Myiotriccus ornatus | reverse complement strand
AAAGCAAGAACAGCCAGCAAAGGATGTTTTCAGTTGTATTTCAAAATAGAGTATTTACTTTCTTATATAAACAGTCTTAGCTAGTCAACAACTACACACCTGGGATTTGTACAGTTAAACATTTCTCTTTTTTTCTGCTTACACTGGTTCCTAATAAACTGCAGCCTATTTTATTCAAATTTCTGGAATATAGCAACAACATCTTGACACCCAGTCCTGTTCTCCAGTATGCCTGCAGTCTTCCTCACTTAGAGCCACCCTTGCCTCCTCCATAATCCAGGTAATTAATAAAAGATACCACCTATTGTTTTTCTTATGCTTAAAAATTGTGTAGTCCAATGTAGCTTTCTGTCAATAAACATTGAACTCTTCAGCCCAAATCTCATTCAAGATGTATTAAAAAGAAAGTACGGGAAGCAAATATATGGCAATAGTTGATATACGATTAAATGCAGAAAAAGAGATACAGATACATATGCAGCGAGAAAACTGAAATATAATTAGCCATGAAAGGCACATACTTTCACGTAACAACAACAAGCATCTAGAAATCCTATGCCCTTCATCCAATGGAGATGTTAATTTCAGATTAAGTAAAATAAAAATTAACAAAAAAGAAACAAAGACAGCCCTCCATCTCTGAAGCTACAGGCAAATTGAAGCATTCTTGCATCTTGTTAGAATTTTTAACTGAAACATTTGCTAAGCTTCATCTAAAAAAGGTTGGTTGAACCAGGCATTTACTTGTCCTGTACCCCCTCTCTAGTAGTGGTCCATCATGGACTTATAAGGGAGTGTAAAAAACCAAGGCAAGCACAACCATTTTTCCAAACATACTTTCCTAGCATCCAGTGAATCTGAGCTTCAGTGACTCTGAATTATTAGCTTTATAGTCCTTACAGGATCAGTAACCAGTCTTACTTTTCGAATCAATGTAAACTCAGCTTGTGGTAAGGAGTTCCATGGCATAATTATAGGAAATATGAAAGAATATTTCCCTTTTTTTTACTTAAACATACCACCTACTAGTTTCATCTAATGCCCAGAGTCCTTCCAGTAGAAGAGTCAGTGAAAAATCACTCATAATATGTTTACTCACCACTCATGAGTTAATAAACTTGTTATAGCCTTCTTCATCTTTCTTCTTCCCAGACTGAAAACTTCTCCTACCTGTCCCTTGTTTGAAAGATTTATTTAATTATCCTTTGCTCATCCTACTCATTCCTCTCTTTACCTATTCAAGATGCAGGTGCAGTGCTGTGACTGCTTGTAAGCATGATGTTCTCTACTTGGTTCTATTTCTTTCTAAAAATGTCTAATATTAAATTTGCTCCTTTTTTTTTTACTGCTACTATTTTCATAGCTCACTGAATACTCTGTGAATACATAATCTCACAGTGAAGTTCTTGAACAGATAGTCGGTTTGAAGTCCATTCTTGTGCACGAAAAGACTTTTTTTACCCTTTGAGAACTATTTTACATTTATTTACAGTGTCACTTTATCATTCAGTATCACTGAGGTGCTTTCTTGCAGTTGGCTTTCCTTTCTTAGTCTGAATAACTTACTATCAGCTGCAAATTTTGCTGAGTAAAAACAGGCTTTGTGTTCCTATTGCATTTGAAACAATGCTAGTCTTATGTCTTTAACAAATTGCTTTGTAAGATAGAGTCAAATGAATTAGAACAACATAATGGAACCTTTTTGTATCCTAGAGGATCTTAATTTGGTACTGAAGTCCAAAACCGAAAACAACCAGGCAGTTCAAGATGCCAATACACTGCTTTGGAAGTGGTCTAGATGAAAGCATCAATTCAGTTGCTGAGATTTGCTGAGGTTTCTGCACTAAACATCCTCTACAACAAGTATACAACACAAACTCCACCTGCCACTGGAAATTATTTGCACTGACTTTGATAGCTTTGGAACAGTTCATAAGGTTGGGTTAAATAATGCTAATAAACCCATAGTGTCTTTACACTTGACATTTCATTATTTGATTAAGACTAGACAACCTCTCTGAAACTGAGCAATTATTTCTTGAAGATCAGTTGTCAATATCTCAGCTAACCTTTAGAACTATATTTTCACTTTTTCTCTCTGTTCAAGACATGACTGAAAAGAGATACCCAACAAAGCTCTTAGTCATGTTCTTGAATTTAGGCACACATTAGAATTGCTTGAGGTAAAAAAGCCATACTTCAGTCTAAAAGTGTTTGCTTATATTATTTTGTTATCAAAGAGTTTAGTACCTAAAAAAGACAACCAGTCAATATATATCTATTTATTTCCATATCATGCTGTGATTTCAGCAACAACTCCTTCAGCTGACGTATCTTCACATCAAGTCCTGGATGTTTTAACTAGATCATTGTACCTGAACTTCAGCTAGTGTACACCTTAAGGCTCATGTTAATAGCTCCCTTTCAAAATTAATTGGAATTGCTCACACATTCTTAAATACTTGATTAATCGTAACAAATGAGCAACTGGAACAAAAAGAACAAACCAGAACAAAAAGGTTCAAACTAGTAATTTTCTGTAAAAATTAGATTCAGACACACAACAACATTTTAAAGCCTCCATAGATATGGAGTCTTAAAGTTCCCTAATGGAACCTTAGGACAACATTTTCAGGAAATTCCAGTGTATTTTAATTCATCTCTTCTAAATAGACAACCTTTAATATACAAGATTTCACAAATGTAGGACTTCTACAAATATAGCCAATATTACCAAGAGCAGCAAGGTTCACATCACCTGATAATAACTACACCAAACAGCTAAGAACAGAGGCATATAAAATTAATAATTACTTAAAAAAAGCCTGGTAAATATTTTTGAAGGCAACAGAAAATACTTTCTCATATTAGTTTCTTTGAACGTGGATATTTGCTTATGTGCTTACATTGTCAGCACTTATTATTTTAGTATGTCTACTCAGAATAAGCAAGTTAACCATGCATGTAGATTTGAGGTAATGAACAGCTTATGTTGCCTACATATTACCAGGTTTTAATCCTACTGAGGAAAAATTGTATATAGTACGGCAATTAAAGGCAATACTTTAGTCCCAGGCTGCAGGGACTTTCACTGACCTCTTAACTTTCTATACTACATTGCTACTTAATTTTTAATGAGTGTTCTATAAACAGGGTAGCTGTTTGTATTCTGAATCTGCAAATGCTGCAAAAATTTCTAAAAATGGGTCAGTTGCAAAAACCTAAATACTTTCAGTCTATTATTGTACAGTATTTAAAGAACGTTCTCAAGAGGTAATGTTTAATGGCAGACATGTATTTTAATAACATATATATTAGGTAAGAATATCAAATAATATTGACTTTAAAAAAATCAGAACTCAGTAATATTAAACCCAAGATAACATATGTCTTCAACTGAACAACAAACACTGACATGTATATGCACAGATGAAAATTGTTACTACACTTGAAAGATGACTTAACCATAAGGCATAGTTCAAGACTCAAGATACTTCAGTTCTGTTCAGTGAAACTACTGCTTCACTTTCAGGTTTAATTTCAGTTAGTTCTAGCAAGCTTAGAATAGCTTGCAATAAAGAAGCCAGGCTGTGTTTCTCATACCAACTAAGTTATATTAATTGTACCTACATATGTACTGGAGATCACTACTGCAAAACCATATTCATTCCAAAATTTTCTAACTGACGTTCCTTCTGCAGAAATCCAAAACTGAAACATTTAAATGTTTAATGAAAGTGGTATGTCATTAAGAGGTATTTGAAGGGCCCCTGTTAGGACACTTATCTGGGCTCTGGGAGAACAGTCAACTACTTGTTTTGTCTGATGGAGATATAATTTTCCATTATTAGACCTGACAACCTCAGGAGTAATGCTTTGTGTTTTCTCCTCCTTATCTGCCAGCTTTCCCATCTTACACAACAGTATACTTTTTCAACTTCAGTTTAATTAACACCTCCCTTGGGTTCTTGGGAAGTTGATAATAAATTGCAGGCATAGCTGCATAGGCATGAACATTGTTGCTGCCATCTGTTGCCATCTATAGTTTTGAAAAGTCCTGAAGGTAATTGTACCGTTCCCTCCATCAACAGGACAAAGCTACAACACAGCAGTGAGAGGCTGCAAATGTACAGTTTGAACTTCACAGAAAAGTCTGAATTAGCATGTTATTCTAGCTCTTTCATCCACAGTTATAAATGCACAAATGGAAAAGCTGTGGCACAAGACAGTCCACTGTGTAAAGCAGTCACTGTCATTGCAACTCTTTTACATTCCCCAAGCCCATGCTGAATTTAACAGGAGTCGTGAATCCACAGCACTCTGCGTGAGTGGGACTTCACACTAAACTCTCTCCGCTGTCATTTCTAACATTCAAGTCTCCTTTCAGGCAATGTCAGTGTTTACTCCTCATAAACTCGTCATAAGAATACTTAGTCTTGTCATTAGAGATGCATTTAATTTAAAACACATTTAAATAAGAAAGATTGATTAAACAAACTTGCAAGTCTTGCTGCTTTACTTTTATGTCTTCCTTTCACTCAGTCTCAAGGTAGATCTTAAAATGCATAATCCAATTAAATGGTAAAAATTTCCATAATTAATGAGGAACCATTCTCCTTTCTTTTCTACTTACACACATGAGTCTCCCAACCTTAAGAAATGGGAGTGGGATAAAATAGTACAAATAAACTTTTATAACAGGGTAACTTTCATATACACGTCTCCAATACGAGGCATCATAATGCCACAGAATCACAGAACACTGAGATCAAGGGACCTCAAGAAGTCACTAAGTCTGCCTCTCTGCCCCAAGGCACAATCAGCTATATTGAAACCATTCTTGACAGATGTTTGTATAACCTGATCTTATAAAATTTCCAATGATGGAAATTCCATAACTTCCTAAGGCAACCTACACAAGTATTGTTACAAATTGCAGTACTATTCAATACAGCAAAGAGTCTTTACTGATATTGGTCTGCAAGATTAATTCTTTCCCAGTTTTAATCCACAGTATGGTCCTCTTGAACTTCATGCAGATGATAACAATGCACAAACATCTCTGTGACTAGGCATACAAAATGTATGTTGGTTTTCAATTTTATAGAAAGAATAATTCTGCATGACTGATCACCAGTGCTCCTAAATTAGTAAGTTGCAGAGGACTTCACAATTAAGAACAGTGCAAATGCATTGAATTTTCCAACACAGTGCAGTGTATGCTAAATAAATTTATCTCACTTTTACTTATTTTTGATAGAGGACATACATTTTCATATACCTATATATAAATATACACACACATCTCTGCTGGGTGGACTGTAGTTTAATACAAATTTATAATGCAAAGCATTCCCAGCAGGTCTAGGTTTGTTGAAGCCAAAGGATCTAATGATAAAGAAATTAACACCTTCACAAATGACGATTCTATGGTTAAGCCAAGCCAGATGGCTCTTGACACTTGTCTGCATCCTGACTTGCACTGAAGGGTCAATATAACAGTTTATTCACAAGCAGGATTTGGGAATCCCAGTTGGTTGCAATTAGGATAAAAAATTAATTCTCTCCTAACAGCATAAAAACCAGCAGGATTTTCTTGCGAAGGCAACAACTCCTTCCAGAACTTAATACAGATTAACTAAGGCTGCTAACTATTTTTTTTTTCCCAACTTTGGTGTTTTTTTTTTTAATTCTTTATGAGAATAATTTTACTAGACAAATTAAAATTTTTTGGTGGTAGACAATGAAAGATCTTGCATTTATACAAAAAGGACTGCTTTACGGCTTTAGTCCTTATACCTGGAAGCAAAAAAGTACCAAAAATAGATCAAAAACTATTTTGAAAAGTGAAAAAAATGAACCATTTCTTTTTTTTTTGATTTTATATCCCTTAGAAGAAAAGTTTTGAACATACTGAGTTAAATATTGACAACATTCCACCAACAAGTGTGTGTGGGCTTTTTCAAACAGCTGGAACATTATCTATGGATTTTTGCAGGTTCACAAGCCCTGTGCTCAGATTTCCAGTACAAGCTGCTGTCTAATACAAAGCTAAATGCCCCAGGGACGTTGAAGTGAACATATTTTTCTGCTGTTTTAAGCACACCAGCAGTCATTTGTAGAGTTTACATGGCTTTCTTGTCAGTACCTGCTGGTCACAGTTGGTGAAGAAGCAGTTTCACTTATGATCTGCTTGCTAATTAAGCATGGCAGTAGCCATTCAGAGTGAAATTTTCAACAACCTGACACACAAAAAGAAAGAATCAGATGTATTCTCAGAAGACTTCCATCTTAAAATCAGCTGGATTCTGTAGTTACTGCAACTGAAAGATAACATAAATTACTAAGTCAGACTAACATGCAACTTTTCTGATAAAATATAATAAATATACTACATGTAGGATGGATGTTTTAAGCCCGATGTTCCACCATACAATTCTTTAACTGAAGAAAAGTTAAAAGCATTTGAAGCCATCTCAGTATAGGTCAAAAATCTGTATGGTCTTCTGCTCCTTTCTTCTGTACAGCCCCACCCAGTGGTTCCAGGCTTGAATTCCAAGACACATTTCAGTATTGTAAATAAAATACCCCCAAAACATCAGTTTTCTTGAAAGAGTTGACATTTCTCTACTTTTTTTATGCCCCCTGTGTGCAAGGAGGACGAACCTGGAGTAGCTGGTAACAAAATCTTACTAATAATTAAGAACAAGCTGTATAGATAATGAAATAGAATACATCAGTAAAAGTGAATGTTTTTCTGAGAGAAATGTTAAGATGGCAAAGGCATTACTGTAACTACCAGAGATGACTGAAAAGCCTCTTCCTACAAAGTGAAAACTCACTCTATAAGGAACACTATCACATCCAAGTATATTTTTATCTTTTACAAGCCACGCCTAAATTCTTCAAATAAAATATAACATAATAAATGTTTATAGCCAGTTTGTCATTGCAACTTTCCAGTTCTTGCTTTATATTCAGCTTATCTGAAAACGAACATTTGACGTAATTGTAAAAAAGATATGCCTTTTGCAATTTTGGACAAAAAATGTAGCAATAAAAGTTTGCTTTTAAAATATCCTAAGGACAAAATTGCAATAGAACGTGCTGCTATGCTGCTTGTAAAGCCAACTGGCATGGAAAAGTTTAGAAAGTCTAGAACTTTAAAAATCTGAAAGGTGGAGGCCTTTCTCACATTTCCTGTAATAGAGACTAGGCCTGAAAAAGTAATCTGCTAGAAAAGTAAGCTATGGAATTGGCTTATCTACCTTAGTAAGGTAATATAGTATTCACAGCTGCCATTGGCAATAGGTCATGTCCCAAAAGGAGAGTGGTACTGGGTGACAAGTCAGTGCACACAGAGAAGTCCCCAATCAGCCCCAGCAGACAGTTTTTAAGCAGTAACTGTGGTGCACCCCTTCCCACTGTAAGTAGTCCTGATGTTAGTCTGGATATTGCAGGTGGTAAAGCAGCCCCTGCCCAGACACTCTACAGTGCTATTAATGTCTACTCTGCTCAGTGTAAGTTCTATTATAAACTTCTGCCAGGAAAAAGATCTGATAGTGTTATTGTAAACCCGCTTTTGAAGAAAATAATACTTTGAAAACTACACAGACTTTATTTTGAAGCCTTTTTTTTTATTAGTAGTGACAAACTAAAGATCCCCCAGATAGATATTAGAATAAAAAGACTTCAGGAAAAAAATATATAAGATTTTATTTTAAAGTCTGGTATTCTTCTGGTATTCTTTCCCTGACCTTTGGTCTCTTTTTTTTTTTTTTTTTAGTTTCTTAATAACAAATGAGGTGAAGCCACTAACCTCCCTGGAGAGAATACATAATAGAGTTAAATAAAGAATCAGAACACAGGGCACAGTGAAAAATGCATTAGAAAAAAAAACCTACCAAAATTTTTCAATCGAAGTAGTCCAAAAACTTAGAAAGCCTTTAAATTTCAGTTTCATGGTGAGGTACTGAAAAGGCTCCTCCTGGTTCCAATAATTTTACTTCACCTTTCCAATGTTGGTTGTGGTTTTTTTTGTAATACCTTGTCACGTCATTGTTAGCTATTCTTTGAAATGTATCTCTTGACTGAGATTTTGGCTGCACCTATAAAAAAATTGCAACATGCTACCAATAATCACTAATAATCACAATATATTCCATGAAGCAGTACTATCAATTCATGAGTGGCCTCACACATGAAATCCTGCATCAGAGAACAATAAAACGGAAACAATAAAAAAATGTTGAGCTTTTTTCAACCTCAACTGCTACTTATTAAATATCAGGATATTAATAACCATGCTTTTAAAAAATACTTCAGTAAAAAAAGGTCACACGAAAGCCACTAGTAATTTTTGTTTCCTGTTGAAGACTGTCGTGTAAAGGAATGTTACCCCTATGCAAAAATCCAATACCTTTTTATGATGATGCAAGAAGCACACAGTGTTGTCTGTGAAGCTAGTTTTATCCCAAGTAAGAACTTTCTGGCATAAAACTAAACTAAAAAGAACAGATGGTTGCAGGAAATAATTAAAAAAAAAAAAACAAAAAAACAAGGGAAGAAGAAACAGATATCAAAGCAGCACCTTCTCTTTCCCTGAATTTTCCTTGAAAGAAGTAGAATAGGAAGTTTCAAGAAGCTTACATCATCCAATTCCCAAAAGATTCAATCCCAAAACTAATATGTCAGACAATGGAATTATAAAGAAGAGCCAGATGCTCAACATGGACTTACTTGGACACTGCTAAATGGTCACAGAAGGCATTCTTAGGAATTGAATACAATTAAACAGAAAAAGTCTTCATTGGAAGTTATTAATTATCATATGATTATTCATTATCATAGAATCCGTGAAACACAGGTTGGTTGTGAGCATTCTCATGTTCTCTATCCGCCCTAAAGACATGGCATTTCTTGTATGTGATGACATATGGAACTTTCCCAGACCACTAAAAAAACCCCAAAACCCCAAACTAAAAAGCCCCAAAACAGAAAGTCCCAAACCAACTGCCAGGTAAAAGACAAGAAGAACTGTTGAGCATATAACGAGCACAAAAACAAATGCATTTTTAAAAAATATAAAATTCCTCAATTTTAGTCATTCCAGAGTTGTTTTTGTATAGCTCTTGGACAGCATTACAGACGCGATACATTAACTCTTAGAGGGCTGTACTGTGTAAGAGCTACAATCAAAACAAGCAGATATACATGAAGTTACCATGCATTCTCACATTAAGCTGCAAAATGCACCAGCATTATCCTCAGCGTATCCTACATGTGAATCTTTGTGTGTGCAGATTCTTTCCTGCAGTTTGATAATGAGTTGTTTCATATGCACACTCTGCTCACAAAGGTTATGCTTAGTGTTCTGCAGTAAAAAAAACATTTTAATTAAGTTATAAGAATATCAATTTCATTCTAGTCTTTGATGCTTTTAAAGACAATTACAAAGCAGCAAAAATTTCAAAAAAACACTGTTAGTATTATTTTAATTTAATCAGAGATCAAAGTTATGAGAAGTGGTAAAAGCATCAGAAGTTTCTCTGAACAGTTGAAAAACCTTTGTATCTGACTAATTAAAAGTACAATACTCTACAACTCTAGCAATGTGCAATATGAATAATTCCAGTAACTATGGTATATAATCTATTCTGTGGCACATCTTCAGGGGTTCAAAATAACAAACAAGAGTTACGTGTAACTAATATAACAAACAAGGTGTGAGTTAGGATGCTAATAATTAAAGATGTTGACTCCTTTATAGACTTTATATATATATAATATATATATAATATATATATAATAACTATTTTAAGAGTATTCTTGTGCTACAGTAGTATCTGTAAAGGTGACTACAGATGGCAGGAAGCTAAGAAAAAGAAAACTTGAAAATTGGGATCAAAAAATGTGCCATTAAAGCCTATGTAACCTTCTAGCTAGCCCTGAACTGAGCCATTGCAAAATACTTCAGTCTGCAGCGAAAGTGATATATTCTTCAAGCTTCATCAACTATATTTTTAAAGCTGGTAAGGGAAGGAGTATAAATAAATATAAATAAAAGATCACTGTATAGTAGAGGTAACCTTGTTTACTGAAACAGTAAGCAGTGTTCTTTACCACCACTGATATACTAAATCAGGTTAGCAGCAAAGTTTCTATTCAAAATTAGTTACTTACCTGAACTTATAAATTGTTACCTTTCTTTATGCATTTTACATTTCTCAACAGGCCACTTAGTGAAGCACCTGAGGATATCTGATGTGCTTGCAAGACCTTTAATGTAGTTCTTTTTTCTTAAGAATAGGTCAAAGAACAAAAGGCAAAATTTCTAAAACATCACATATTTTAAAATTTATATCTATCAGACATGGAAAAAGAGCCTAAATACATTACATTTAGGATGTTAAAAAGTTTATATATTTATTTGCTTGTAGAACTGGCAGAGATCCCTGTCTGTCACAATTACAGCCACAACACTTCAATCCTGTCAAGATTTCTCCCGTGTCTCTGTTAGCCCACAGCATGGTCTGTGGGACTCATGGTTATCAATCCGATAAATCTCAACGTGCTGTGTCAGTTTTAAGTACCACCAACTGCTCAAGCACATAAACATCAGCAAGTAGCAGGTGCTCTGCAGTACTGTAGTACTTTGTATCTGTGCCCTACACTGTCCTTCTTGATCTTCATTTCCAGAAATGCATTTTCAATGTCATCGCTCTGGTACCAACATGCAAATGGCAAAAGGGTGTTTGAAAAAAGACAATCTGAGGAAAAGAAGGGGCAAACTAAACTGAAGTCAATATAAAACATTAAAAAATATTTTCTTTCATAATCTATTTTAAACAGAAGGTAATCTATAAAAACTATTTTTAGAAAAGAAGTTATGACTCCTAGATAGAGTGTAAATACACTATTTTTAAAGTGACAGATGAGATACAATTAAAGCATTCTTTAGACGTGGTTGCAGATATAGTAATAATTAATCCAGATGGTAAGAGACAGGGAAAACTGATTTAATGATTTTTTTCCACTCATGATTTTTTTTTCTTTCTTTGGTGGTTTCTAAAAATATTTTTACAAAAAAAAAATTGAAAGAAGATGTGAATGGTGCTTTTACAACAGTGACTCTGGGGTGGAGACAGTATCTTTTTCTTCTGTTCTTGAAGTAACAATTATAATAATCACATATCAAGAAAATATTTTAAAAATGCAGAAATCCAAGTTTGGGTTAAAGACATTCCCTCTACATCTACCTCTATGTATACCTACGTCTATGTTAACCTATCTCAAAAACCTCATTTACATTTGCAGTAATTTTCTGGTAAATTCAAAACCAAGAAGCCTGAAAAAAACTTCATTTAGATTTAGTTAGATTTACATTTAATGCCCAGGATAGCAAAGCTTTTAAACTTAATAAGTGAAATGATCAGCAAGGGATTTCCTAACAAAGCTTATCAATACAGGAAAAAAACTTACCTAATACAGAGTCACCACAGATGAATAATAGGAGAACAAAAATGAAAATTCACTTTCGATTAAAAACATTTCCAAAATCTGAAGGCAATCTCGTATATCAGAGCATGGTTATCACTTTCATGGCTGAAAGAGGAAACTTGATAGTACCAGAAATGTCTCTGAGCGGGATTTGTTCTTATTCAAGGATTGTTAATACTTTTGGTTTTTTGAAAAGTCACTTTCATCAAATCACTCCACTACAGATACAGATTCTGATACCTCTTTAAGTGTCTGAATTCCTGAACTCAGACCCTTCTAACCGTGAGTTTCATACCTAAAATATAATCTAGGCTATTGAAACATGTAATACCTCATTTTCAAAAGTTCCAGTAAAACTGAAGAGTATTGTTATAGTGAAAATTTATCTAAGCAATTGGCTTAACTCAGCCAATTCATTAAGAAACTCTCAGTCAAGACCATGTGAATTCCCTCCACGTATCACTGAGTGCTAAACAAAACACATACCTCCCGCCAAAAAACCATACATATGCTGTGACTACTGGGGGTTTTGTAGACCAAAAGATTTGGCAAAAGTCTACACTAATTGTGCTGCCTTAACATTAACAAGAAGCTCAACCTGGTAATAGGCACCCATAGCCCAGAAAGCCAACCATACTCTGGGCTGCATCAAAAGATTCATGGCCAAAAAGGTTGAGGGAGGGGCTCCTCCCCCTCTACTCTGCTCATCTGAGACCCCACCTGAAGTACTTCATCCAGATCTGGGGCCCCAGAGGATGTGGACCTGCTGGAGCGAGTCCAGAGAGCCTCAATGGCACTCAGAGGTCTGCAGCACCTCCCCTGTGAAAAGAGAGAGAAGACTTTGGGGAGACCTTATAGTGGCCTTCCAGTACTCAAATGTGAGAGAGGTGAAGAGGGACTTTTTACAAGGGTATGTAGTGATAGCACAAGGGAGAACAGCTTTTACCTGACAGAGGGTAGATTTACATTAGATATTTGGAAGAAATTCTTCACTGTGAGGGTGGTGAGGCACTGGAACAGGTTGCCCAGAAAAGCTG
>JAYRBT010000178.1:20875463-20893071 GCA_036023395.1 Myiotriccus ornatus | reverse complement strand
ACCCAGAAGTGTATAAGTAGAGCACTGTTGTAATAAGGGGGGGCTGGTATCCCTGGTCACCGTGCCGTCCTCCCGCCTCGACCGGACGGCAACAGAGAACAGCTTTTACCTGACAGAGGGTAAATTTACATTAGATATTTGGAAGAAATTCTTCACTGTGAGGGTGGTGAGGCACTGGAACAGGTTGCCCAGAAAAGCTGTGAATGCCCCATTCCTAGAAGTGTTCAAGGCCAGGCTGAACGAGCAACCTGGTCTAGTGGGAGGTGTCTCTGCCCGCAGCAGGGGTAAGGTCCCGTCCAACCCCACCCATTCTATTATCATTACTTTGTCAGGGGAAGCATACATGACAAGCATACTAAATCCTTAGGGGTTTATTATGCAAAGAGAAAGCAAGAAAAGAGATATAATTCTTAATGGTACTGGTGGATTAATTGTCACTTTGGTAGCCAAGTAATCAAGGATAGAGGTTTGGCTTTTGAAAGAAAATTTTTGCTTCTTGTTTTCACTATTCTCAAAATAATGTCCTCATAAAACCCTGCCATCCAATCTACTTGAGATATATTTCCTAATGTAAAAATAGGAATCTAATCTTTGCATGAAAAGTTACATGGCAGACATGCTGTGATAGGATATCACAGTGTACGGTTTTCTCTCTACTGTCTATGTATTTATACTGAGTTACTTGATTTCCCTAGGATTGCTTCACAGGTGGGAAAGTGATCTCCAGGCAGAGAAAAGCTGGTCTCAAGGAATATTTCTTAAACAGAGCTTTGCCTTAGGACAAAATCACTAGTGACATGCAACATATTTCCCATATAATCACAGAGATTCTCTCCTTTTAGATTTCTTAGATGACAATAGCTAAGATCACCTCTTTGGGTGGCACGGGGATCAATTTTCAATGAAACAATTTTCGCTTTTATACTCAGAAGTTGTATCTGCTAGGACAAGAGGCAAGAACAGGTGACCTGTGAGGGAAAAAAAAAAGTCTGAAAGAAATGTTTAAAAAACCCCAACCAAACACCAAAACCAGAAGCACAATCCACTGAAAACCATTTTCCTTCTGAAGTTATGTGAGGGAGGACACAAGTAAAGATAGGGCTAGAATGAATGTTCCCTTCTCCCTAAATACCTAATTTAATTGAAGAGTTTTTCTTTAGATATTTAAGTTTGCATGAAATCAGGATCCTTTATGCAATCAATGCAGACTGTGTTCCTATCTTAGCTGAACCACTCTCTGAATCCACCACTTTGGAGAGTCTAGAATCCTAATTTTAGCTTTATTAGGTGCCAAAGTTGTAGGGCATGAAGAGGGAAGTTTGTGTAATCACATGACGGAAACAGTTATGTCTGACTATCTAGTTTCAACGCTCTGAATTCCAAAGGATCAGCATTATCTAAATATGGCCCTTGGCACCATCAGCTCCAAAAGATCCTAGCCTGAGATGCAACTTCCCAGGTTTACTTTCCCAAATAAGCAAAGAATGTTGATACTTCAAGATACACACTTACCTGCAAATAAAGGACTTAAATACCATCTTAGAAATGTCTAGCAATCCCTCAATACACACTGTTTTTCAATTTAGTTATTAATCTGTAGTTCTGACTATATCTTCAGTTAAAAGCCATAAATCTTAAAATGCTTCTACAAAGTTTTGAGTTTATCCTGTAGAAAATTTAGTTCAGGCTGAAATTGAATAGTTATCCTAAATAAAAAAATATCTGGTTTGGTTAGTGCACCTAGCAGAATAAATGTCTATTAACCTTACTTACTTTATAAAATCTGAGATAATAAAAAAAGAATAATTTTTTGTTCTATAATGACTCAGAATCCTTTGCCTTTTTTTCCTATTGGAACAATAAGAACTCATTGGAGACATAACTCACAACTTTCACTGAAATGGTTAATGTTACAGAAGTAATTAGATCCAGTGCCTTTACAGATGGAAACAAGAACATCAAGATATTTTATTCTCATGTCAACAGATACATGCTTCTGAATAAAAGGCAATTAATTAAGAACATTAAAAGAATTTACTCCTTCGAACACTATTTTAGCTGTTGTTCATTTGGCTTCCTTTAACTTGCATCTCATCTCCTCTCTTGATCATCATGTAAAACTTACTTATCTACATGAGATTAGTTTTATTATTCTCAAATAATAATAAAAAAACCCAAACCCAAATCTAAACACTTCCACTCCAGACCTCTCTTACAGTAAAAAAACTTTTTCTTACATTCAGATGGAATTCATGTATTTCAGTTTATGCCCATTATCTCTTATTCTGTCACTGGGCACCACTGAGAAGGGTAGGGGTTCATCTTCTTTGCACTCTCCAGTCAGATATTTATAACCACTGATAAGGTCTTCCTGAGCTTTCTCTTTAAGCACTCACATCTATGACAGAGAAGATCAGACACACAGGATGAATTTCCTCCAATGTCTTTTTGGTATCAGAACCACAAAAAAGGAAGCCAATCTCCTAAGTGAGGCAGAGTACTTTAACATCTATATTACTACTGTTAACAGCAAAGGAGGGCACCACAGCAGCAGAGTCAGGATCTTCAGAGCATTGTGTGGTGGGAGGACAGAAGACGAAAGATGTAAGATAAAACACTTTATAGGCTGACTGCCTATAAAGAAAAGCCTTTTTATTATGAGGACAGTCACGAACTGGAACAGGTTGCCCCACTCTGTCTCTGTCCTCAGACATTTTCAAGACAGTATGGGAAAACTGGAGTAACCTGGCCTGACTTCAACACTGACCCTCTTTTGAGCAGAGGGCTGGACCAAGATACCTCCTGAGATATCCTCAAAGCTGAATTTATTGTGTGGGCCTATAATCTATGACAGAAGTATTCACAATTCATCTTAAAGGAACAGATTAAGATCTGAGCTAGCTCTACCACTGTTAAACAAAAACACAAACTAAAAACCAATATCTCTTTTCTGGAAATACACACAATATGACCACAAATAATGCACTTCTGTATGGGTATAGGAAAAAGGGTCTTAAAGCAAAGGAAGGTAAGAGAAATAGATGTTAAATGCTAATTCTGTTATAAGTTTTAAGTACTTACTCACACAGTAAGAATCAAAAGGGTGCTGGAAACAACACTTCTAGTAGATGCATATTATCTTGTACGTTACATATGCTGCAGATCACAGATCTTCATACTTTAAAACAAGTCTAGATAAAAAACTGTGTTACCCACAACATAAAAAATCAACACCCCATTGTGGAAGAATTAATCTCTTCCCAGTTTCAACGTGACTCTGTTCTTGACAGTTACAGTTCTTGTTACTCAACAGCTGTCTAACAAGTCAGATGCAAGAAGCATGCTCAGCCCTCGTGCTCAGCCCTCTCCTCATCCAATACCTCATCTGGGCTTCTCAGACATTTCAGTGGAAGCAGGTACAAGTCTTTCAAAAGTGAGTTAGAGTGCACTGTGCAGATTAATAACTGCTTCCCTAAGAGGCTAGAGTGCTCCAGGTGCTCTAAAAAAATAACTCAGAAAACAGATTCTGTAGAGATCCCTTGAGACAATTACTCAGGTCAGAATTGGAATGATTCAAAGCATGATGAACTTCTTTTTTTTCCATTCTTATCTTGATTATTTTAGCATGAGAAGAGTTGGTTCTTGCTAAAGGTGGAAGCAGCTCAACTACAGCTGACCTAGACAGCTACATAAAATTATAGTGTTCTCAAGGTTCCTTCTAAGTAAGAAAATGAGAAGATCATAAAATTTGGTGTCTGATGCAATCTTGCTTATTTGCAGAGTTAAAATTCCACTTTTCTTAGCACAACAAATCACAGGCAACCAACTGTTTTCTATGCCTTACTACTCACTTTCCCCTACCATCTAAAAGCTCTCACAAAGCAGTGACTAAATTCGCACTTCAAGTAGTCATTTACACAAGGTCATGAGCATTTGGTTCATTTTTCAATTTTGTGTCATTTTTTCATTTCTTCTAAGAATTATTCAGCAAAACCCCTCAGCTACAAGTACTGTCATTATACTGAGTGGCATAACTTCGTTCTGGTGCTTTTTAAATGAAAAGCAGCAGCTCATCAGCTTCAGTTATCATTATTACAAATAAGAGTTTAAATTATTCAGTCATCCTACCTAAGTGGGAAAAATAGTGACCCCATGCTTCTTCAGTGGATAATTCAAACACTATATACCTTTAAATACTAAAGTGCTTTGACTATTTTCCTGTCTTTCCACTTACGCAACTACTCTCAACTATTGTGATTGCAGTATCCAAGAACTGCACAAAATGACTGAATCCATTTCAACGTTTTACTTTGAAGGTGCAAGTAATGAAAACTATGACCACTCTTCTGTGACACTTCTGTTGCATGAAATTGTTCCTTTGTTAGCTTTCCAAAGAGATAAATTTATCCTTCAGTGGGATCCTACTCTCACTGTCAACAAATTCAAACACAACACACAATAAAGGAATAGAGGTCCTTTCCAGAGAGACAAGAACTAGCTAATACAATCCTGTGCTGTGCTATGCTAATACTCTATTCTCACATTAATCTTTCTGACAAAAAGAGGGGAAAGATGGCATATACACCAAGATTATATATAAAAACATGAACCCAAAGGTTTCAATTTATGAATTAGAATGGCAGGGTGGTATTTAGGGCAGGCAGACCGTTTTCCATGAAAAAACATTCACAGTGCTTGGGGTGAAAAAGAATCAAAAAGAGAGAGAGGGATAAAAGTGAACTGGTGACTTTAAAAGAAAATAGTCAGAATTTCAAACTGAACAAATGCTATTTCTTTGCAATAGCCTTAGAAATGACTGAACACAGAATTCATTTAAGATGACCACAAGGGATGAGCAGGGAAAAAGATGAGCATTTGCCACAGTGAAGACCCCCTGGTTTCTAATGCTAAATAACTGAGTATGGAGAGCATGCAAGATTAACTTCACAAGCTTAATTTTGGGTGTCTTGTATTTTATAATGCCAGAGATAGAACTTCTCCTTTGCACCATGGACATTTTACAGTTCCTTTTCTTCATCCTACATAATTCTCAAAATAAGACAGTCAGGGTAGGTAGACAGCATCTATTCAAACCAGAATTTGGCCAAGGTTCTGTGACCAAAACCTTGGCTTAAAGCTCTGTCCTTCCCCCAGACTTCTAATGCTGGTTCAATATCAACACTATAGCATTATCACATTGTTACAGCATCCAGTTTTCTCCAGGAACTGGCTATCTGCTAGAGACTGTTAATTTCTAACCTGAGCTATCTGTTGACACATGGCTGCAGATGGATTTCAGACACCAATCATATGGATGATAAAACACTAGCTTTCCTCAACAAGGCTCTACAATCGAGCCCTTCCACACACAGCTGCTGGCCAGCTGTTGATTATTCACAGCAAAAAGCTCAGCTTTTTCACTGACATCAAGTCTGAGCCCCATCTATTGATCCACCAATAAAGTCAAGCCCAGTAGATCAAAACAGACTCAGTTCTTGAGTTTTCTATGCCAAATGCAGAATCCAATCAAGGGCAAAGAAGGCCATACTGAGAAAGGCAGTGCAATGTACAGACACTTTCTGGTTTGTAAAGGAGGCAGGAAGGAAAATGGATGGCAAATGGGCTCTGCAGGCAAAGACAGTCTGCTTTTACACTGGTGTCATATGGAGAACTGGATTACCATGCAATAGCAAGTCCAGTGAGCACAGATTATGAGAGTAGGATAGAACCCAATTTACCACTAGATTAATCTCAGACATTCCACTTACCTAGACTGCAATAAAACAGGAACATCTATTTTTCCACCCTACTGTTTGATGTGTTTCATACTCTTTGCTCCACCGAGAAAGAACCGTACAAGAATTTTTTTATTATATTCTATTTACTCTCTACTGCCCTCTCCAAAATAACAGTTTCACATGCAGCAGATTAAATCTGCTATTTGGCAAGAATGTACACCAGTATTTTTAACTTGTCTGCATTTTCACTGGGAGATAATATGAATCTATGACTTGAGCACACAAAGTAACTACTCTGAGACAAACACGCACAGCACACTTTACTTTGCCAGATAGGATCTGAGGTCACATCAATATAAAAGAACTCTAGAATATTAAACCAAATTAAATCTAAAATATTGATCCATGTATACACATATTTCTTAAGAAATAGAATGGCCATTCAGTGAAACACACTGAATGGAGACAAGAGAGAAATATTGTATGTGTATTGAATTCACATGATTTGAATAAAAATTTTAAGTTCAGTTTAACTTTGAATGCTCCCATGTACACATGAGCTAAACTTCTATGACTTCAGCATATTTATACATGTAGAACTCTTCTTCTACCCCAGCTCCAGTAATGCTGTACTGAAACTGCTTTAAACAACAGGTATTCTTCTAACAGGTCCTTCTATCCCTCTGCAATTAACACACTTCATAAATAAAGTAGATCTCCTTGCCTCAGAGTATATTACATACCTGCATTTAACTACATGTGACAGTTATTAGCCTGAATACTTAACTAATCTAGGTTCTTCTGCACAAAATGTGGCTCTACCGTTTCTCCAGATTTAGCATGATTTGCAAACTTGGAAGCTTATCAATACAATAATCCAAATACCACCTATTGGTAATATTCACTTTTCAGAGCTATCTCACATTAAACAGGATTTTTTTAATTCAAACTAAGTAGGTATTTACTCAGGAACAAAATTTGAGTAAGTTAGACATTAAAAGGTCAAGATGAAACTATTTCATACTTGGATACTAAGGATTCTGAGGAGATCTGAAGCTCCAGTATTACAATATATTAGTCCATTTATGAAGTAAAATTTCTTAGATGATTTGTAGAGGTAGAAAGAAATTTTCCACAAGCTTTTTGTTAGAATCCAAAAAGAGATTTTCTATTAAGTTAGCTGAAAAAAACTCACCTACTTATACAGATTTCCTGCTATCAGCATGGTAAGCTCTGCCTTATAACTGGGATTCCTGGAAACTGTAGTTCCCTAATGTCAGTTAGGAGTAGGAAGAACAGTAATTCTATTATACATAATCAACATTTTCTCACATAATATTAAGTTGAAGTAGTGTGTGAACAGGTGCATTCCCTCCAAAAGTTTTTTACCAACCCTATGCTGATACCTTAAATTTCTTCATGTCTTATATAAGTACATTTTAAAGTGATAAAAACAAGCTCACCTCAATTACACACTATAACAAATTTAAACTACTGTACATGAGGCATATCAGTCATATTGAACATCTCTCATTCAAAAGCTACAATAATAACTACCTAATTCTGAGTCTTACCCAAAGCTTCCTGTATAACAACCCACAATGTACACTTTGGTTGCTTTATCTGTTTAAAAAAATAAGATTATAATAAGACTGTAAAAATAAATATAATTATAATCTTATTAGCCTCATTAAAATCTACAAATGAAAAATTATAAAGTGCCTGTTGCTATTAAGAACTGTGCACAATTAACACAATTTTTGGGACCAGGATCAACAGCACATGACTGCACAGGCAGAGACTGTGTCAAAATACTTATGCACACATAATAAACCATATGCACAGACAACTGATATTTTTTGTTTCATAATTTAAAAAAATTGCCCTGTAATCTTAGCATTCTTCCTGTTCTGAACCTTTTTAGGAAGCAATCATTTATAGCTAAAAGCAAAATCATCTTGATCAAAACAAATACTTGCAACTTAAGACCTAGAATATTATTTCCTTCCTCACATATATATAGATAAATGATTGTTTTTATTTAATAGATGAGAATAATCTGGGATCACAAAAAGTAATTTAGAAACAGCAGAGTTGCCTGTGTTTCTTTATTTGTGGTGTAAAGTAATATAATTAGCTTGTACAGGAATAAACATGTTAAAACGTGTATAGTATTATTTCACAATTGGTTGAACAGTTAATTTCCTTAATCAGTGCATATAATATTATCTGATTTTTTTTTTAATGGAAATTCTACACACTGAATATTAGAGTTTTTACAGAAACAAAACAAAACAAAATGCTTGAACAGCATTTCCTTCTAGTGCAAGCTAGCACAAATTTAAATATCTCCCAGTGGGCAACATAGAGCTGTGTTCGATGCTTGTGTATTTCTATTGGCTTCTATTTGATTAAAAGAAACTGCTTCGCTGTGGAAGCAAAGTAGAACAATTCCTTGGAGTATTAAAGCACAATGTTCTGTGCATGTGACCACACAAAGATTCAAAAGAAGAGAGATACAATGCCATTTTCCAAATGCCAGACTATCTAGCTTTGAGTAATGACTATTTAGTGAACATTTATAGTATTTTTATTTTCTAAAACTCTATGCATAATTATCGTAACACTTCTCTTTTCAAGATAAGTTTAGTTTTGAAACTTTGCTTTTCTATCACCAGCCTTATTTGTGTTCTCAGGATAAAGGAGATAAAGTACAAGCATAAGAAGCCAATAATCAAACTTCCCTAATTTTGCAGGAGGGAGATTAAAAAAAGAATGAAAACAACAAAAACATTCAGCTCTCTAACTTGCTAGGGGCCTAACCTCTCAGGACTGTGTGCAGTGTATAGGCATGGATCTCACTTTAGGATCCAGAAACTTGGAGCTCACATAAGAATGCAGTAGAGTATGAAAATAACAAGCCTTTTGTTCTTCTTCATTCTCCAGTGCACATGTCAGATTTTGAATTTAGAAAACCCCAAAAGCACAAAGAAGTCTATGGATAATTTCATTACTCTGCTATAGGAGGGAGGGGAAAATATCACAGCCAGAAAATCAGTGTTGCACAGTTACCAAAACTACTGGAAGACTCCACATTTGATAGTATAGAACAAAACCAAAGCCATAAAATGAAATTATGTAAATTAAATAAGTAGATTAAAAAACCCTCAACAAAACCCCATCTAAATAAACTGAATTATTTACTTACAGAATAAACAATAGGTAGCACGTGGTACAAAAGAAACAAAGTCGTATCTTTCTGAGACTGAAAGGAACTAATGTTTTGGGATTAGGTCTAAAAGATGTCAGGCTGGTTCACTCTGGGAAAAAAATCTTAAATGTTTATTTGCATATTGCATCTCAAGAATCTATCATTAGAAAGCATAAAGTTGGCAGTTGCAAATTATTTTCCATCTTAAACCTGACAATATTGTGCTTTCTGAATGGTACAATGGAAAACGCGGTGATGTGGGAATTAATGTGAGGCAAGTCTGGAAGATGATCAAGAAAGGATCTGGCTAAAATATGAACTTCTTTTATCCTGAGAATTACCTACATGTCCTCCATATATGACAAGGTCATATATGGAGGACATATACATAAGGACAAGATAAAGTATTTAAATACAATATCTTTGTAAGGCTTATTTTAAAAAACTGGTTTATTTAGAAAAAATAAATAACAAATAATGAAGTTCCAGTCAAAATTTAATTTTTTAAAATTTTGTTTTATAAAATATTGTTTGCAAGGCTTTAGTGCCTTTCCTTTAATGAAGTCTGCTTACTGTATAAAAGGCACAGAAGAGCTTAGCTGAGTAATATGGCATTTTTGTGGCTATGATTTTAACTAGTTAAGCCAAGAAAATAGATGACAGCTACTTTATTTTTAATCTTACTGTTGAAGTAAAGCTGTAAACTTTTTCCTTCCAGAAATAATCCTCAAACTGATTGCTGTCAACTGATTGCTGGAGGGAAAGTCTGTCAACCAAGGAGGGTGGAGACAGAACAGACAAGCTCCCTCTTTCTATGTGTAACTACCTTTCCGCAAAAAGTGGTAGCTAAATCTGACAAAATCTTTGTAAATTAAAGATCTATCCTGTGTAAACCTTTAAAAAACTGTCCTTTATAGTATCCAACACTTTTATCCAGGAAAAACTACATCTGACTTGACTCCATTATCAAAGAGAAACGACACTATTAAAGTGTTCAGAATGAAACCCTGTATCTTTGTTCCTTAAACATGAAAGCATACCTTATAAGAGCAGATTCCAGATACTGAGGATGCAGTCTGCCCTTCATACATTTCAAACAAATTTATACCAAAATTTAAATTTTTTCCAGATTTATACATCTAAAATATATCGGCCCTATACCACTAATTGGCAGAACACCTATCTTCTTCAGAAGGTATAATGAAGATTATTGACACCTATGAAGAGTTTTTTACCTAGTAAATACTATATAAATGCTAAATTATGACAAGGATAGAAATAGCCCAGTTTATCTCCATCCAGAAACTAAAATTTTATGCTTGAATTCGGATTACCTTATTCATTCATGTCTAAAACTCAGTATCTCTACTAATTGATATTTTGTTGCTTTTAAAATATAAACTAAGATCCTCCTGTAAACAAAGACAATCTTAGAACACATTTTGCTATTGTCAATTCCTGAAACAAAAAAAGGGTCTACTGTTTTCAGGTTATAAAAAGTTTAATTTGACCCTTTTTCCCCCCCTTTAAACAGTAGGATGACAAAACGCAAGACGTCACTTGCAGAGACTTAAGTGACACAAAATGGTTGGTTAGCACTCTGAAAAGTCATAGTAGGAAACAGATATTAAATAGTCTCCTCTGTTGATCTGCAGGTAATGTATAACATTTTACTTAGTAACTATATCTGGACCTTTTATAGCGTAAATTGAAAAGGATTTGCTCTGCCTTTCCAAGATAAACAGATGTACAGTGTTAACAGGAAATTTTAGACAACAGCAAAAAGAAGAAATTTTGAAAAGACATGGTCTGGAACAAATAAATTAACTTTAAAAACCAAATATTATGGGAAAGGAAATCCAGAATCCAACCTCTCCATATTCCACTAAAGAACTTTATATGGTATCACCCAGCAATTATTTACTGAGTCAGAAAAGATAGGCAGGCATAACACAAAAATAAAGTCAATGTAGAAGTGACTAATGGTAAGATATTAAGTGGACTTATTTAAAATCCTTCTTCAGACTCATCTTATTTCATGTCTGTGAATGTGGCAAAAAGCAGAGGTGTTTTGATTAAAACTGGTTACAGGAAGCTCTCTTGATGTAGGAGAGGTTCTCTCTAACTTGCAGAAGAAACTGGATGACCATTTGCAGTATTAGAAATGGCAAAACCTTTAGTAACTCTTCAAAGCACATAATTAAAAATAGCAGAATTTCTGTGATTATTTCTGTGATGGTCTCTGATCATTTCAGAGCAACACAAAAAGATAAACCACACACCCATGTCTAGCTTACTACAAGAAGATAAAGTCAACCTGGCATACCTGTAAAACAAACTTGATCTTCACCAATATCTGACACAATATTTTGAGAAGACCAAGTGGAGCATTAGCATTCTTACTCAAGACTTTAAGGAAACACTTCAGGTACAAAGTTCAGAATTCAGGAGAACTAAATTACTAGGCTTTGTATCTTCCTATTTATTCTGTTTCACCAGAGAGACTATAAGGTGCTTGCTCTGCTTGTTTGATCCTAGCACATAAAAGCTGAGGAAGACACATGATCGATGTCTATAATTTATTGAGGGCTATACACCAAGGAAGGAGTTGGTTTTAAATAACAATATTGAGAGATTAAAAATTAGGAATCAAAGAATATATTTAGGCTGAAAGTTCAAAGAAAGCTCTAAGCATTAGGAAAGAGGTTTTGAAACATCTTTCCAGAAAGAGCAACAGGGCAATGTGCTTAACTAGCTTAAAGGTAGATGGTGATGACTTTATGACTTGAATTAGATAAGATTGTTGCCTAACTCAGAGAGCTCTTTTCTTCAGTCCTGAATTACTGTGGTGATTAACTGTTCCCTATTTTGCTCCCTTCCTTACCAGTCCTTTTGTTGCCACTATTCCCACTAAAGTTCAACTAGGGCTATTAGAGAACTACATGCAATTTTTTTATCCATAGGAGAAAACAGTCTTAAGACTTAAACCCCTACTCCTCTAGCTTAAATGGTTTAATACAATATTGCATCAAAGCAGATGACTAGAAGCTCTCCTTGAGATCAAGAGATTTAATCACCAGCTAAACAGAGGAGTACATTGTAAACATGCTTAAATGATATTGCCTCTTCAGGTCTTCGTTAAATATTTGTCCTCCTTGGCAGTTCAATAGATTCCTACTTACTATATAAACAGTCTAAGAAGGAATTTGATTGTACTCCATGCACATACACCTCAAACGCTGTCACTATGCGAAATCTTGTAACTTAACCTGTCTGTTAAGACATAGAGCTATCTGCATCCACCATAACATAGTGCTCTATGTTAATCATTGAACAACCCATTCACAAGATTTGTATGACAGTGTGTAAATCAAAAACAGCTACACAAAATAGAGGGCATAGTCACGTGACTACAAATACCGGCCTGTTGTCATGTAGTTATTTGTATAGCATTGAGTGAACATCATGCAAACAGCTGACTCCTCTCCATTCAGCTCCTTTCAAAGATCTGTTCATCAATAAACAAGCAGCACTATGGTTACCTGACACAAAAAGCATGCTCAATATGTTGTAAAAGTTGAAAATGTAGGTGGGTTTGTCATTCACTGAAGTCACCAAGCCCACAATCCCTTGTATCAAACAGGAGTCATTACTGTACACACAATAAAGTCTGTAAGTGTAAACACACCACCCTGCCTCCTTCTGTCTGACAAATCATTTTTTCATTTTAGATTATAAAAGAAGCAAAGGTTTTTCCAATATAACTTGATGCAACACTTTAATGGCCAAACGTAAAAATGTCCACTGGACTGAAACTTATGCAGTGACATATATTGTTCAAATCCCAAATCAGAACCTCGATGTTATTCACGACCTACATGGCCAGAACAATGGGAGTTACCCCAAAAAAGTATTTTTATTACAATGCCATCTCAGAACAATAAATGTTCATCATTTAGTAAATTTTGACCACTTTGTGGGCTGCTGTTCATGACAGCATTTCCAGTTAGAGACAGAAGAATCAGAGAAGAAAATAAATTGTTCTCCTGTTCAAAAAGGTTCCAAGTTCAAAAATGAACTCTACTTTTATTGACTGTCATTTGACCTCTACCATCTTTTTTTCTGTGACAAACCAAATACTCAACAACAGAATCTCTTTTATTTGGTTGGTTATAGTCTAGACCAAGGCTCCCACCTTACATGTCATAAACTGCTGTATATGTGAGTATGATTTAGTTTAACAACAACATGCAGTCTTGGATTTGACAGAAAGATTCAATTTCAAAATGGGGTTTTTTCCTCCTGACTAGTCTCCTTTTAAATTTTTGTCCTTTTATTTCTGGCCTATGCTTATTTTTGGCACCGTTACTTTGTTGCTGTAGAACAGTGATATGAAAACTACTGCATACAGGCTTGTTTTCAAAGTAAGCATATTGAGTGGTTAGCCTAGCTCATATGTTCTTGCTTACCTCACAGATTTCTGTGTTATTATTAGTTTCCTATACAAGCATAGCAGTCTTTTGCCACACACACTTTTACAATAAGCTCACAACTTATGAAACTTGCAAATGACATGTGCTGTCCAAGAACACAAACTCTTTAATTCCCTCATGCTGATGCAATGTACAGGATCCATCTATAATACACAACACCTTTTTAATCAAAAAGCCATGTTTTTACATAATTGGAACAAAAGAACTTAATATTTGCCATTTACAGTATTACTAAAAATATTTTAGGCTACTAAAGCAATTAACCCCAATCTAAATTAGTTTCATCTGAAAATACAACATCTCAGTCTAGTTTAGCCAGCAACAAAACTAGTCAAATATATGAAAATTCACTGATATCACAAAACTAAAGTATGAATAATTTCTACAATATAAAATCATAATCTTATCAGACTAAAACCCTCCTTTTGTATTTTATGAAGAAATATCTGGCACAGAAATAACATAAACATCTGACTGAACAGTAGGTCTCACCAGTTCAGCTCATTTAGCAGGCAAGTGTCAAGAACTATTACAGTATTGCCTTAGAGGCAGTAACTGAAATTCTTGGAAGTAGCTTATCACACTTTTAAAGCTTTTTTTCGAAGGATGAAAATCATCAAAGCAGACACAACACAGATTTTAGTTGCTGTAGTTGAGAAAGTCAACCTTTTCAATGGAAGTTGTGGTCTCCCTCATCCAAGTTTTCTCCATTCTGTATCTCAAAATATGGTCTTGTACACACTAAAAACTAAAGGTAAAATTTAACAGCCTGGTTGTTCTCAGTCTTTCCACATGAAGCAAAAGCAAGAGGACATACGTGATTCTAAAGCACCATCCTTACACTCAACCACTTCCAACTCTGCAAGAGATTTCAGGCTATAATGTGTAAATCATTACTTAAATGCTCTAATAGTACTTTCTATTTAATCAGAAGAGAAGAAAAACCCCCTCTAGAATTACAGTAAATAACTACAGATTTGTTTTAAATGGAATTATGTAGTTTATATCTGACCTGAGTTTCAGCCTTTTCCTAGTGGGAAATATAAATTCAGCATTTGGATACATAATCCTACAGCTCTCAGAAGAAGCCGACTCCACCGCGAACACTTTACATGATTTATAGCTCTCCTCCAGATTCAGATGACAAGTCTCGGCGGAGCAGGTGCAACGGGGTATTTTTTCCTTCCTTCAGACATCATTCCCTCGTATGTAAATTAATTAGCAAGTCTTCCGCACTCTCGCGTAAGCGGGGAAGATGAAGCCAAAGGAATACCAGCGTTTGGTTTCTCACGAGGAGCGGGTGACCCGGCGGAGGGAGAGAGGGAGGGAGGGGGCTCGCTGTTGTTGCTGCTGGAGCCACAGCGATTTTGACAGCGTTAGCGGCGATAAAGTGAGCCTGGCTCCCGCGCGCTTGTGCCAAGAGAGCGATTTTTAAACCTCGGGCAGGATTTGGGGGAACCGCGGGGACGCGAAGCGAACACACCCCCCACACCCCTCCCCGGCAACACGAGCATTTCCCTCCCCGCTGCCGGCAAGTTGGAGCTGCCCTGCCAGCGCCGTCGTGCCCCCCTCCGCGCCCTGCCAGCCCTGCCCCTTGCCTGGCGGCCGAGGAAACGGGGAGCGAGTCCCGGCTCCCATTACCTCCTCCGGAGCCATGGAGAGCGGTGCGGGCGCGGCCTCGGCTCCGCGCCGGGCGGAGCGGAGGGGCCGGCGCTCTCCGCGCTCCCTCAGCCCGCCTTGAGCCGCCGGCACAGCCCGCTCCACATAAATGCATTAACAGCAGCCACCTCATGATTAATTCATCAGCCCCGGTGACCAGGGGAGGAGGCGGGCGGAGGGGCGCTGGGAAGGGTCAGGGCGCACGGGACGGTCCCCTCTGCGGAGTTCACCCCGGCGCAGGGCTCCGCCAGCGCGGAGGGACGGAGGGAGGGCAGGGGGGCATCCTACGCGCCGAGCGCCACGCTCGCCGCGGGTACCCGAGCGCTGCCCGGTTCAGGGAGGGCGAGGGGACTGCCCTGGGCAGGTGAGCGGACGGCACTGCCGCTCCCGGCCGGCGGGACCTTCCGGGAGCCGGGCGGGGAAGAGCGAAGTGGCCGTGGGAAGTTGCGAAGGCTCCGCGCCACGAAGCGGGTTGCAGCCACCGCTCAGCAAGATGCGGGAGCGTTCCCCAGCTCCGCGGAAAACGGGAGGTGCAGCCCTAGCTTGCCTTGTGGCTGGCAGCGGCCCGCCGGGTGCCCTGGCCGCGGAGCGGGGCGCCGGAGCCCCCGAGCTGCCGGGCACAGAGGGGCGAGCCGGGCAGCGCAAGAATCCCGGGCGGCAGAAAGGCCCCGAGCATCCATGGGGCCGTGATCACAATAGCAGGACTAGGCTCATTTGCACAAGGGTGTACAACACCACTCCCTCAGCCTTGGTAAAAACAGCGCTCGGCCACTCGTCAGTTCCTGGAGCCACGTTTTTCCGTGCAACACACCACTGGTGTCCATGTGAGCCTGCTTTGGTCTGCTAAAGCAGCAACAGCGGCTCCTTTCTCAATCCTCCGGTGCAGAGCTTTGCTGCCCTCTCTTCTGAGGGCAGTGCCGATTCCTTCATTTATTTAAATTGACGGTACTCTGGACTTGGAGTTTCTTCACAGAAGGGATAAAAAACCCACTTCGACTTCAAGGGTTTCAGAACAGCTGTTAAAGGCAGGAACCACTTTGCACGTCTCTTCCTTCCTTTTCCACTCCAAATATAGGTAGAAGTCCCACAAGTCCACCATCCCCCTCCAGTACTTAGTAAGCGACATACTTTACAACACCAATCAAGAAGCCACCTCACCTTCGTTAGTCAGGTAGCTCCCTTGACAGGTGATTAAATTTGTGTAGAACAGATGATTTATCACCTACTTATTACTGCCTCACCTCATCTATAAAACCAGGTTTGCCTACCTGGTAGCATTGTCATGCTCCAAGGGACTGTACTTGAGTAGGATGTTATCAAGGTTTAACAATTCTTTATTGATCATGTGCCAGGAGCAAAAATCACCTCTTGTGGATTTTAGATTAGCAAAGAATTTTCAACCTGATACAGCTATATAGAGAGATTTCCAGGTATCAGACAGAATTCCTCAGCTTTACATAGAGAGATCCCACAAATTGTCACAAGCCCTGAGATAGGTAATCATGGGCAATGAGGTGGAAGAAAATACGTGAAAAAGTAGAGCAGTTTTGTGGGAAAATTTAATTTACATGACACATGTTAATTTTCTTTTTGTATTATGCTGTAGATTTTGTGTTATTTGTATACAAAAGAGTAATTAACTCCACAGCTAAGGCTGCATTGTGGTTTGCATGTATAGTGATACTAAAAATCTGTTCAATTCTTGAATGCTTGCATTTAGACTACACATTTAGCACAATAACATTTAAGAATTACAGCTGAATTCTCCTTTTAAAAGTAATATTTACTTGCCTTCTACAGAGAAAAATCTTAATTGTCCTCTCCTTCTAAATTTTCACATTTTGTCACATCTATGAATTCTGAAGGCTCCTGTGTATATTGCAAGCCATTCTTACTGCAGGAAAAGAACACAACTAAAGCCAGTTTTGAACTTTTACAATTAACCTTAGGAAGTCATCCCATTATCTGACAAGCCCAATGAAATTTGACAAAGATTTGTCAGAGAAAACCATTTCTGATTTTGTTTTTAAAAGTGTGTGCACTGAATTAATATTGTGATGAAAAAAAGGTTTTATTCTGGTATCTGTTTTTCAGGTAGATTAGTTTTCTTCATTGTTTTATGACTGCTTCTGGCTATATCCACATATATGCCACCATATTATGTTGGACTTAGTACTAGAGTTTCCAACATAATTACATAATTTTAGATAGAATTGTACTACCTAACTTGTATTGAAGGAAAAACAAAGCATCTTGTTAGAATCAAAAGTTTCATATGAGTACATGTTTTGGCAGGAAGAAGTAAAAAAAGGTGGGACTTGATTAAAACCTCTGAATCACTAATCCAAAACTGCTTTTCAGCAGACATTATCTAACGTCTTTTGGAGCCCCTGCTGGTCTAGTGGTAAAGATGTGGCGCTGTCACTGCCAAGACCCGGGTTCGATTCCTGGTCAGGGCCACTCCCTGGGCAGATGGAGCTCGTTAGCCCTGTAAGGCAATCCATCTA
>JAYRBT010000178.1:20809658-20862855 GCA_036023395.1 Myiotriccus ornatus | reverse complement strand
ACAGCCCTTGTTTTCTTCCGTCAGCTAGTGCTCTGCCTATCTTTGGTTCTTCCGTCAGCTAGTGCTCTGCCTATCTTCGGTCTGTATGCACACACCCTTTTTCTCTTTCTTTTCTTTCTTTCTTTCTTTGATAATCATTTTGGTGTCAAGATGTCTTAAATTCCTAAAACACAGAGCGGCAAGGTTGGATAGGAAGGCATTAAGAGTCCCATCCGTTACAAACCGCAGAAATAGGAAAGCTGAGATTCTACCAAACATAAGGCAAAAGCTCCACTGTCCTCTTTCACCTTTTGTTGTTGTTTTTCTTCCTATGTCTCCAAATCAATAGCATTCTGTTGACTGATTCGTGGAATATTCCCTGGTAATGACTAGCTAGGACATTGAGCAGATACCACATTACAAAAAATAGACAGATGTTATTACATTGTTAAACTGTCCTTACGAACTTGAAGAACTGGTATTTCTTACTTTCCTGTTTTTACTTTTTATTTGTATGGTTTTCAATTGTTTTTTTGTGCTTCCTTGTTTACAGCCAGTTTTGTTTGGGAGTCTGATATCTGAATACCGTATGGTTTTATTTACAGTGGATACATTTGCTAGTATTGAAATATGTAGCACATCATAGTGCTTTGTGGTCACTAAGGCACCTCGGGGAGAGATCTCTGTACTATGAGGCTCAAAAGTATGTAACAGTCAGACCCTTCCACCTGTACATATTACAATTACTATGAAAACTATGAACTACTAAATGAGTCTCACATTTTACTCCTTAAATAAAGGGGATTTCTGATCCTAAAGCACTGAACACATGGTTGAAACAGAATTAATTGCTGTACTTCAGATCTATTGTTAATTTATATCACAAAGTTCAAAGACAGTAAATAGATTACTATAGCATTATACTTAGCCTGAGTTTATTTTTCTACTTGCTGATCCTAGAATGATTTATTGTTTGTTTGTTTTTGTGAATTTTGTTGTTGTTTGTTTTGGGGGGTTGTTTTGATTTGGGTTTTTTTACAGATTATTTCTTATCTATCTCCCTTCAGAAGGTCTCTCAGCCTTTTAATACTCTGAATTGGAGCTGAGATGACCCTTTTGATCTGGTTCCAAGAGTGAATTAGATGACCAGCTCTGCACAGACAAGCAAAACCTGACATCCAGTCTCCTTTTCTACATTTTTCTGTATTTCTAATTTTTATCCATTATTACTCTTTTTTTTTAACATCCTATGGCTTTTGGTATACCCAGAGCTTTTTAGCTTGTTTTCACAAATTTCTCATGACTCTGTTTCTGTTCACCACTGCGCCACTGCCTCTTTTTCTATTATTATGCCTTTTCTTCTCATGCTGAACCACCCACAAACTATGTCAGAAGCTCAAAATAAAAGAGAGAATTTGCTGAATCAGCAAGTTCCTTGAAAAATATTATTGAAAAATACTTTGCTGCTAGGGCAACAAAGGAGCAAAAAGTTTCTTCCTTGCCCAAATTCAAATTACACTCCTTTGGCTCTTTTAATATGAGGACATTCACACACTAGTTTTCTCTGTTTAACACTGGTATTGAAGTACACTTTGATTAAATATCCTTTCACTTAACTCTCTCTGGTGACTCTGGGAGATGGGATTGAACTGTTACAGCTTATTCCTATTTGATTTGTCTGCTGCAAACAGGGTATGCCAGGATATTGGCAGCGAGAGTCCAGTTTGGTCAGTCTCAGCAGGAAAGCTGCAGAAAATCTGAGCAATTTTTTGCAAGCAGAACTTTACCCATCACCATGGCATAGGGGCTCCTTTTTATTTTTAATTTGAAAATAGCAGTCTTCAAAGCAGTTGGAATGGCAGACCTGAATCAGAAACACCAGTCACTTTCTCCCTATGGGCCTGACTCCGTTAGGAAACTACGAGACTAGGTGAAGATTTCCATGCCTGCAGAACTGAATCCTTAAAACTTGTTATAATTTTATACAGACACTGTATAGAAAGTAAAGAAAATATCTCTAATTGTTAGCTTACTTCATCAATCTGATCTGCCACAAGAGGGCAGAGGCTTATGTCACTCAGCTTCATCTACTGTCATGCTAGAATGTCAGGGATCTTTAATGGGAAAATTTATCATGTTTAAATACCAGGGTGAAATATGAAATTCCATTAACTATTTTTAAATGGCTTTAGGCTAAGAAGCCAAGGGCAGCAACACAACTCTGTCATCCCTGCTGCAATGAATACAGCTGCCATAGCTTGTTTAGAAGGCATTAATTACTGTGTAATTATGCAAAACATAAAAAGAAATCACGCACATATAGAGACAAGTATGTGTATGGATCATGGCTTTGTTAGTTTGAAAAATGTTGTGGAGCCATGATATTGAAACCTTTACATAATTAGGGTCAATTGGTCATTGCAATAAATGGGTAGATTTTGGCTGCAAGGTGGTAGGAATCCAAACCTATTATTCTAGACCTAGAATAGTTTAAACTTTCAGTATTTGAGGAGCAAAACTGAGTGCCAACTTGTTCGTGATTGGGTAACAGAGTAACTTAAATCGATAATGTGTTATATTCTGCACTGGTAAAATGGCTTTGATGAAAGAAAGAGGAAATTAAAAAATCAAGCTCACTGTTTTCACACGGGGGTAATTTACATTACATACACTGACTTCTACCACCTTAAAATTTTTTACAACTATGACTTAATGATTCTGACAAGCCCCACCCCTGTTTTCTACCACTTATAGTTGCTTTCATACTTAAAAAAAAGTTTCCATAGTTTATTATCTGATTCAACTTCTGAAATAGAATCTTCAATACCGATAAGTGATGTATTTGTCATGAACAGACCTTGCCTAAAAAGTGCAGGAATTTCCTTTTCCTCTTACTGATACTGGAGCTATAAAGTGAGAGCAGTTGTTGCCCATGTAATTTTTTTTCCTAAACATCAGCTTAGTAAAAGAATACACTACAGAAGCAAGCAAGAGAGGAAAATTTAATGCTCTTTTCAATTGTAGTTAAAGCGTATTTTAAGAAAATACAGATTTCTGTATAGTGAGACTGCTACCACATCCTTTGTTCAATGCCTTCTTAAAGATAGTATTAGACACAGTTGGTGGGAGAAGATACAGCACAAATCCCTGCACATTTACAAGCTCACAAAACTGATGGTGATGATTGTAATTATCAGGGACAGCATGAAGGAGGTAGTTACAAAATTCTGATAACTGAAATAGCACAGTGCACTGTCAAAAATGAAAACCTGTCTATTAGAGGGGGAAAAAACCAACACCTTAAAGAATTTTGGCGGGGGGGAACAATGCAGAACACTGCAGAAAAAACTCCCACATTTTCCTCTGTAGGTAAGCAGATTTCATATTCCAGATGCTAGAATATATACACTTAAAAAGATTTAAGTGTGAATTCTGTTGTACAATTCCATGGTCACTCAGTATTAACCATGGCCTTTAGATTATACCTTAAAATCTCTTGTCCTAGAGCACTGATAAAATAGCTGCAAAAAGTACTCCCCCTTAAAACTACTGGGGACCTACAAAAAAAATAGAGGTTTGTGCTTTTATGACTGAAAAACAAACTACTCTGCTACCTGGGAATCTAGATAATACACAGTCCCTGGCTCCCCCACAGTCTCTGTGTCTGCAATCGTCCATGGGCTACCAAGGAGACAGTGAGGTCAATTAAGCTGTCGTGAAAATTAACTAGGATTTTATCAGAAACTTGTCTGGTTTCATTCAAAAAAGTGAACACAATTACCACATTTCCACTTTTTCCTGACCAACTTATACTGTCTGATAGAAATCTTCCATCAGAATTTTTCCAACCTGACCCAGTCTCTATTATAAATTAACTCATCACAGCACTGCCATGGTTAATGCAGCATGGACAACAACCAAATTTCCTTGAAGCAAGTGTATTAACTTAGGATGAAAAGAAAGGGTCAGAGTATTTCCAGCTTAGGCAGCACCAAAAACTTACATGGCTGGTTCTACAAAGTTGATCCAAAGAGTCATAACAAGATGATCCAGGGAGGTTAGGTACCCAGGTTCTCCTCAGAAATAAATAAAGACAGAAAAGAAACTCAGTAGGTTGCCCAAAAAAACCAAACCACCTGTGAATTGGGGGTGAGGGTCAGGCCATCAAGTTCCAATAGACCACTGTGAGCATAGCAATGAGCCTAAACCATCACCAAATGTAGGAGTGACAGTGTCGCATATTAAGGACCTTCACTCATGCAGCCTCTGCCGACTGGAATAATTTTCTGAAGACGGGCACTTGGGACTCACTTTTTCTGAAACTTGGTTGGCTGATGATACCTGCCTTTGTCCAAACAACTCATAAATTAGGTTAATCTGTTCAAAAGCCTAAAAACTGTGGTTTTGTTCTCCTTAGCCTCTGCAAATTCATATCTATGCCTCCCACTTCCCAAGTGCATATCCTAGGCACCAGTGTGCTTACAGCAATCACAGAAATCACGCTCAGTATATGTTAGTTGTGTCAGAATACATCAGGAATTCTATTTGCATAGTTTCCAAAAATAAAACTGTGCAGTAGACACCTTAAATTCTCCAGTCGGTCTTCTTTCAATGTCAGGAGATGGCACATTTTGCTGAGTTAAAATCAATTGTAAATTCCCTCAGATTCCCACAGATTTCAACTGAGACAGGTTATCACTGCAAAGCAGTTATGCCAAAGACAAAGAAACGATATAATGTACTTTCCTTTTATGACTGGATTAATTTGTACTTTTTCATATTTTTAAATGTCATTTTTATATTCAGAAGGTCAGCTATCACTCTTGTACCCTTTAGAATAAGACAGCTATGAAGGGGACTGATTAAAAAAAGCTGTCATTTTAATGAAGTTTCCATTCTCAACTGGTTTTCTTATAGAAACTTGCAGATGCATAATACTTTACAGCCAGACCTGACTCCCCGCTGTTAGTTCTGCCAGGTATAGAAGACATCCATAACCCTTCACAACAATGTAAAAGACATTTCTGGTCTTGGCTGGTTTTATTAATCTTTTTGCCACTTAATATGCCTTTCTGTTAGACATCTACTCCTCACACTATTCTCTTCAGAATTTCTAATTTCTTTGGACCATTTTCAAAAATCTAAATTGGATTATTCCTTTCCCAAAGACTTAGTATCAGTGAAGCTGTAAATGCAGAGAAGAATCTGAAAGGACCGACCTTATTGAAAATTTAGGACACTACAACAGCAATTAGATCATTACAGTGAATTATGAAATAAAATGCTGCAAAAATTTAAATTGTTCTGAAGTAGTGACTTAAATGAGAGTCAAATGAAATTCACAAAATGAAGTTGGTCACAATCTTGTTGGGAAAGGAGAAAAGTGTGGTAAGTAAAGGGATATCTGTGATTAGCCTATATCCACATTAGCAAAAAAAATATGTGACATTGCCAATTATTGGTTTGATAAGAAAATCACAAGTTATTTGGTGAAAGAAACTAAGAAAGCTATTACGCTTTCACAGGTAAGAGGCAGGACATAGGTGACTGTTCCTCATTGGTTTCACTACAAACTGAAATGAGTTCACTTGAACATTAAGCAAAACTGTTTAAATTGCCATTGAAAGGACATGGAAAACACACACTTCATTGGTGAATCTCAGCTGAGTCACCAATAATTCCCAGCAAATTGAATGAGAGGTTTTAAAATTGCAACACTTGTACGATTTCTGTCAATCAAGCAATACCCTGAACTCCAGTTTAAAAAAAAAGACTTTGAGTTGTCTATATCACACAGGGAAAAAATATGTAAAGACATCTGAAATATCCCTTAACAGCTTGCTTTTACTGGAAGCTACAAGTTACCACGGTGCCCTGATGGCTGTAGATATATGGTTGCATTGATCTTCCACCACATGAAATCTCTGAAATCTCACAGGTGACCTGAGTCTGCAGTACCTGTGATCTTCCTTTTGCAGGTGGGTCTACAGTTGACTAATATGACCTGAAGTCTGGTCAGAGATGACTGAGGTTAGAAACGTCAGAGAACATTCTCCTAGAGTATTTCTCGATAGCACACTCCATTTGATGCTTCTTCTGCAGTCCTGGACTGCAGTACAAAAATCATTCCCTGTAGGATACAACCCAAACCCCAAAAACTAGGCAGACACCAGTTACACCCTGTGTAAGTGTTCCTTGGATTTTGGACCAGACAAGTGATATTCTTTCAGTCGTAGAACTATCTGATTCCAAACTGATATCAAAGATGTACGATTAGCAGATTCTGCTGCAGGAAAACATATCATGTATGGCTGTCTCTGTCTCACCAGCGATGGCAGTATTACAACTTAGCTCATTTGAAAATATGTAGCTCAATTTAGTTTGAGACTCAAGTCAATATTCTGATACACATAAATGTAAACATTTTGAAGTAATAAATAATTCATAAAGTACCTTATATTATCCAGTGCTGAGCTTCTCTTTAAGGGAAGTGAGGGGTTTATTTCGTTATTAGTTGGTTATTTCACAGTAAACTGAAACATTTGAAATAATTTAGTTTGAGAAGAACCTTTCAAAGCTGCCAGGTCTGTGCACTTGCAAGTTCTGACCTGACATAATTGTCATCCTTTCTTGTCATGCTGTTAGTAGCACTAAGAGGACTATTTTTATTTTCCTGCATTGGATGAATTTTAAAAATTATTGTTGTCCTAATTTTTCCATAGCTTCATAAACAAAAAGTTTTCAACCTGTTGTACTACAATTTTTTATCTACAACACTGATTTCAATATTAGCTCTGTAATAACTACATATTAATTAGCAGAGCCCATACATTTCACCAAGGACATTGTTTTTTTTCTGTTTGTGGTAGTATGATCAATGTCCTCAAGAAAAAAAATACTTAAATGAAAAATAAAATTAAACCAAAATAAACTATTTTATTTCATACTGTTCCATGTAAGAGCATAGAAACCTATACAACTGGAAAAATATTTGAGAAACTTTTAAAATAATTTTTGGACTTGATCTTTAACTTACAGGAAGAGTTTCAAAGGAAAATACATCTGTTGTGGTAATTTAAGTTCAGTAAGGCAAATGAATTTACTTTCTGTAGCTAGAATATATTTAATTTCAAAAGGTCTAATGAGAAATAACACAAGCATGAGGTCTTTATTAATGGCTTGGACACTGGGCATTTTAGAGAACGTTGATAGGATTTCAAGTATTTTCCTCTTTTAATAATTTTTACAACTAATGGAATTTGATCAATATTCTTCAAGCTTACATAAACAAAGGTTCTTGCTTGAGAATAACAAATTGTTGATATTTGGACTACTACTCTTCCAAAACATCTGATGAAGGGAACAAATTGAGATTGCAATACAACTCCAGTTATAAATCCTTAATTTACAAGACTTTCCCTTGAATGTCTGATAAATGCTCATCTATTACAGCTCTGAGTTTTGGGGCACTGGGATTCTGTGCTACAACACTGTGCTCTAAATTTTTTTTAAGAATCGATCATAATGCTATAGACCAACAGTGAAAATAATTTTACCAAGAACAAAAGATAGTTGGAAGATGCTGCGAAACATTAAGATGATAATTACATGGCAAATCTCACAAAGAGCTAATAAAAGCAAGACATAAGAGATTTCACCCATCACTGAATTAATGAAAAAAACCCACAACTTCTGTGCAGTACAGTTCAGAGAGTTACATTTCAGCATGTGTACTTGTCACCTTCATCATAAATCTCCTTGTAAGGATATGACCTTCATTTAAGGTTACTATGCCCGTGTTCCTAATTACAGAAATTCACATTTCTATTCATAGCGAGCTTTCAGGTTTCTAGTTGTTATTTCAAGCAAAGAGAAAAGTTTAGCCTGAACTCTGATGCTAGTTGAAGCCACAGTATCCCTGTTTTTACAAATAAAGATTTAAAAGAGTGATTTTATTAAAACAAAATTCACCATGAATGAATAAACAGAGACTAAACCTATATTGTCCTGCAAGATTTAACAGTAATTTACTTCTATGTGAAGTCAGTGCAATACATCATCAAAAGACAAATTTTACTATTTCACAGGGCATCTCTGAATGAATGACAATAGAGATACAGCCTCAGCGAACTGTGTTACTGCATTTAGAGTATACTTAAGTATATAGACAGTAGCCTATGTTTTAAGAACAGCATAATCACAATTGTGTGCTGCTTTACTCATTGTTCTTAGCTTGGCTGAGGACAGTATATTATAATCATGCTTTCTTCCTGGAATAGAAATGATATTTAAGGGAATTCTGTCACCTATGATTACTGGTTCAGAAGGAGCACAAATAAATCTACACAGGCTCATCCAAAATTGCTCAGTTGTCTGTACATCACCAAGAAAGAAACTTTCAGCTAACCCCTAGAAACACCCGTGTGGGATGCTGCTTTACAGAATCAAAATACAACTGAATAGAAACCATAAGAACTCACAGGGAAAAACCGTCACCCCAATGACAAAACCCAAATCACAACAGGGCATCATTATTTAGAGGAGAAAGTGATGGGAAACAAAAGTTTGCTAGTATATTACCTGCCACTTGGCCTTTCAGCACATTCTCTTAACTGTGACTTCTGCTATATTGTTATATATATATTATAGGATCTGTAATATCCTGACAACTCAATCCTCATTTAAAATTCTGTATGCCTCTTGCTCTAAGAATTTTAGCCAGTTTTTTGAATAAAGTTCAGTTCTCATAGAAAACAAAAGTTACTGAATTATCCCAGCTATTTTGACAGTGATTTTTCAGCCCAGCCTCATTATCAAAAGACCACAAACCTGGTAGAGATGCCCAGGAAGGATTTGGAACAAGGATCCTAGGTCTGCCTAACCTTCAAATAGGAAAAGACAGACATCAAATAATCTCATTCATCCATTCTCCAGATCTTCTACTGTGTCAACCTCTAGCACAAAATTACTTCAAAATTTATTCCTAATCTCATCACAAGTTGGGGAATTGACAGAAGAGTTATATCTACAACACCTCTTGGCAAAAATTTGGTCAGCTATGGGTATGACCTATTAGTTCAGCTTTCCATTTCATTTCTGCTGCCAGAACAACAGAAAAGGTACAGAATTAATCCTGTTTCTCTTCTTAATTTTTTATGAATGATTCCAGGAATGATCAGAAAACGGATAATTCAGGAGATTCTGCTAAACCAATTGGAGATGCAAATGCACATGGTTAATCCTGTAATTTCCAAATTACCTGTAGCCCTCCCTTTTGCAACAGTGAGTGGCCAGAATCTTCATCTCAACTTCCTATTTCATCTTCAGTTAAAAGCGATCAGGGAAGAAAACCTAAGTGAACTCTGTCGTCTCCCTCCATCTCTTTTTTCTCTTTATCGCAGGATAAAGATCCAATTCCAGCAAATAAAGTGGAATTTATTATTATTTTCCTCCAAAAATTGCTTCCCAATGAAAGTGCCAATGGAATTAAAACATTAATAAAAAATGTAAACCCAGCTCTATATAAAATATTGTCATAATGCTTTTAGCACTCATATAACAACAGTCATTGTTTTAATTCAAAAATATTAACAGCATATGAAAGATGAGATTCAAGTCTCAAAATAGTAACAAATCATCATGATTGTAAATGAATATGATAGACAATGTTGACATAAGTGATACTTCTATATTTCCCCACTTTAATAAAAGAATTTACAATCACAAATTCTACTTTTTCCCTCATCTTGTTTAGGCTTCTTCTATAATTATAACTGTATAGACAAAAATAAACTTTCAGTGTGAAACCATTTTCACGGCAGTTACAGCATTACATTTATTAGAAACATTTGCTTATATTAGAAAATGAAAACAAAATAAATTTATTTGCATTTTCCCTATGGAAAAGCAAGTGTTTTATCTATTTCTATAATAAAGTTCTTGGAGTTTTCTCAGTTGAGTTAGATATCTGATTGCCATTCCTACCTCTGCCTTGAGACAAGGTATCATATGTAAACAAGTGGAGGAAGTAATGTAGTTGTCATCTCTCCATCTCTATATGAAATACAAAGCACACTGACATCTCTAGAGAAAGAAAGAAAATAAGGATGTTGGAATCAAATTCGGATTACTTCACAAAATTATAGCACACTTGATAAAATATAAACAGGTCTATCAAATGCTTAAATCCTAATATTTTTATTGCAAATATTTATACTTGGCTGCTTTAACTAAACAGATGATAATAACTGACAGAAACTTGAATACCGTTGTATGTAATTTTCAAACACAGATAGGTATTCAGATTAAAAAAGAGTAATCATCTTAACAGACACCTTCACAGGATGTGTGCAGCAGTTACCCTTCTGCTAGTGCACATCAAAATGCAAACTGGTCTGAATCAAATAGACAAAAAGTCACATCTCTGACTCAAGCTCATGCAGTCACATTAGACATCACATGGTTCCCTCACGTCTTTTCTCAGAACACAGAGGGGAAGAGCAAAGAAGGCAAAAGGATCAGTGTACAGAAGCACTCCTCAGGACAGAATGACAGAATATTCTGCTCTGTGTAAAATTTGACCTGGTGCTGATAGGAGAGAAGCATTCTCCTAATGAAATTCCTAATGAAGTTACTTCCTTCCAGCTTCCTGACTTAAAAAACCCAACACTTCAGATATATGGCTAGTGCTGTGGACAAAGTTTCACTGATTTCAATTGTTTAGGAGGCCTAAATAATCCAGAATGTGAAACACAGTATCCCTTAATACCTAAACACTGCACCTTTTATACCAGTGTCTGCAGCCAAACTAATGGAACAACTTAAGTATGACTTTTGTTTTATTAACAATTTAAATTTTAAAATTTAGATTTCTCCAAACTGATTTAATATTTTAGACTCTTTATCTTTAACATATAATTTAGGAAGCTTGGGACTGATGTTAAATTTCTTTGAGCTATATCAATTGTCCATATGTATGTTTGATTGATTACACAAAGAAAAAAACGTTATAAGGTAGCATATCAGGTCAGACATTGTTTATGTATCTATAAAAGGGTATTGGTGATTACTCATTAGATATTTCTTGTTCACTACTACAAAGGAAATACAAACCATTATTTCTCACATTTCATTCTAGACTATATATATGCACAGAGATCTACCTGTCTATCTGTCTATCTATTGCAAAGAAAATCTCAATAATTAAATAACCAAGCAGCAATATAGTGTGCATCATGTGGTCCAGCACCTAATGTCCTCTTGGAAGGGTACTTGGGGAGAAAGGGAACAAGGGAGGCTTGGTTTCTCTTCGTTTCCTATTGCTGTAAGGTCTAATACACAGTGCTGTGGATGGCAGAGATTGCTGTAGGGTGCTTCATTCTTTATGATGCTTATGCTTATTCATAATTGTCAAGGATGCCCAGGGCTCAGCACAGGCACCTCTTCATCTATTTGTATGAATATAAATAAATACATAGACCTCACAAGTCTGTGACTTTGCAATATCCTGAGACTTTCTCCACATTATTCTTTATGAAATGTGAAGTCTTGTAAGTGTAATTCAGAATTATTTTGCCTGTGTGCATCTGTTTGCGTTTTGCAGCAGTATGTCAGTTTTGCTTGGTTCTGAAGATGTCTCCATTTAAGAGGACATGGGATATTATAAAGTGTATTATTTACGCAATGTCTCCATGGCCTATTTTGGCCTATATTCCCTGAGGTAAATTGAGAATCTATGAGGAACATTAAAGAGAATGGAATGAGAAGATAGTGCATCTGATTTTCTCTATAAAAATATTATTTTCTATGGTGAAACTATTAAAACCAAATTACTTCAAAGGTACTCATGCCTCTATGAAATGCAGGAAAACCAAGGATGTCTTATTTTCCTGAGCAGAACATTTTTTTTCTTTCAATCTATTTTAAAATAGTCAAACAGGTGTTTCAAATTACAAGAGAGATCCTGACAACTTTCTATGCGATGCTCAGAGAAGCAAAGTCCTGTTGCAAAGCATATTTGATCACAGCCTGGAGGATAATTCTCTATCCTATGAATCTATGCAGTATGACAGGGTAAAAAACCCTCTTGAAACTAACATTGTTGGAGAGTTTATCATTAAGCTATCTCTGCCACCAGCCGGAAGTTCTATTCTACTCAGAGGTGCTGAAGGATTGGTCATGGGAGATAACAGGAGATCCACCCCTTCTCAGTGTTCCTGTAATACAGGAACACTAAGACATTGTCACAGGACACTGTGATCCTGCTGGGCCAGCAGCACAGATTGCTTCCTCTGACATAATGGCACTGAAACAGGGCATCACACCTGGAAGATTTAATGACAGCTCAGTGTTGAAACTGAGAGTGGCTGGGAAATTTGCACACATTTCCTTCTTTATTTCACTGACATTTCATTATTATTCGACTATCAGTCTCCCATAAACCTTATTGTTACATTTACTGTCTCTAAAGTTTCAGACTAGTAAAGTGCAATGTTAGGTATTGCATACCTAACAGGTTTGTAGGAAAGGAAACTCACAGAGAACAGACCTCTACTGAGAGAGTAAACACTGAATGAAGAATCAGATCACTCTCTGTAGAATTATGCAATAATAAGAAGAATTTAAATATAAGTTAAAAAATAAACTATAAAAAGATTAGGATGTCACTCAATCAAAATTAAAATGTATTATCAGCTTAGATAATGAAATTTTGTTTCTGTTTGATTTTAATATAGGTCAAGTAAATGAGTTATAAAAGATAATTAAATAGTGTGGCAGTTTACTTAAAGGAAGAAAAATCCCCACAAAAATTAAAATTCAGGCATTCTGTCATTTTGAAGTTGGGTATTTCATAATGTTTGTCTTTCTTTTGGGGGCATATGCCCATGAGTATCACCTTAATGTTCTTCAGTAAGGCCTAGAGCAATAAATGAAAAGAAAAATCAGTGTAGGAAGAGACTGCAACTAGTAAATATTTGATCAGATACACGAATTCACACAGTTTGATAATGCCTTGAGGAATTTGCCATAATTTATTAACTCCTGCAACGTAAACTTGTGGTATTATGTTCCTTAAGAAACAGCAAGACAATAAACAGCTATTAATTTTTGCAATCAAGTATACACATCTGAAATACTATTAGCTTGCATTTGTGTGAATAAAAAATGACAAAAAAAATACAGAGAGGTGCCCCTGCAGTATAGAAGCTGTGGAGTTGTTCCTAGACTTGAATGGTACAGTTTTAATATGGGAATATAAGATGTTTCTAACAATTAAATTAGTTTGAAAAAAAATAATCTGTCCTGAAGTAGAAAATACATGGAACAGAAACACCTCTGGACACTGTTATCTTGATTATTTAAATGTCAATTGCTGCTTTAACAAAAGACATTTGGGGTAGTATCCATTTAACTCAGGACTAGCTGGAAGAGTAAGATCACTCAGAATCAGACTGTACACCACAGAATATAGTTTTCATAGTTACATTCACTACACTAAGTCATTTCTGTGGTGAGGGAATCTTTTTACGGTTTCTGTGTTACTGTAGGTCAGACAGCGCTCCTGCATAGCTTACCTTGCTGCAAGGTAGTGACCACACTGAAATGCACGGGCCTGCTGAAGACACAAAGGTACTCCTTGGATTGCTCTTAAGAGAAAGAACAACTCAGTGCATGTGACACAGCACACATCGTCACAGTGCTACGAACAGACGGTGAAAAATATACCAGGTCTTAGGCAGCAAGCTTAGGTGAGCTTAAAGAAAGAACTTTCCATCACTGTTTCATTGGAAGTAGAAGGTAACGATTTCACTGGTTCATTAGTTCTCAGGATGGATTAGAACTTCAGACTTCTCATTACCAAATACAGTAACGGGGAGATTCTAGATCTTCAGTGTGGGTTTTTCTGTATGCCTTTAAAGATGTTTAGTAGTCACGTATATAGGGATATTTATTAACCATACAAGGTCACCCTTTACCCTTGTAGTTATTGCTTTAAAGGGGGCTTTAAAAAGCAAAATCTTTTAGTCACTCTGAAGTGAAATAATGAACTGAAATGCATTTCCGTTTGAATAAATGAATCTTAAAATGAGCGTGAACATTCATCGTCTTCTCATTTCTGCATGGTAAACTTTTCTGCCTAAAAACCCTGTATAGTTCACATCTGCAGAAAGCAACATGGAAGATGCTCTTATTCTACAAAACTAAAATTGCTGTACTTAGATGGACTTCTTACAAATCAAATAAAACTGAAAAATCCTAAATGCTTTTAGGAAGAACTTACTATATGAACTGGTGTATGTACTAGAGAATTTTCATACATTTCAAATTAAAAGTTTGTGCTTTACCTTGGTAAACTACAAGTGATTTTTTAGGAAAAAGAAAGGTCAACATTTTCTTCACAGTGCCTTAGTCACTGAAGCTGTTGGGAAAAGTACTGTAGTTCATTAATTTATAGTCTGTATATTCACATGAATACATCGAGTCCCACAATGATTTACATGCATTTTTTTTTCTCCAAATTGCACCTACACCCAAAGAAGTAATAACACACAATAACCTAGCAGTTATTTTGCTTCATTCTTTTGAGGACAAGTATTTAGGAACTAATAATAAAAAAAACAAACTGCAAACATTTGGAAACATTTCTAGTCCTGTTAAACTTGCACTGAAAAAAATTAATGTCTACACATGACGGAATAAAAGAGCCCACAAATCTTCTCTGATTGATCTTCATGCACAAAGGTAAGAAAGCATTTACGTAGATGAAACTTTCTTAGTTGAACTGTTCAAGTTTCTTAAAGCAAGTCTCACAGATTTCTGCAGATAGTTATGTTGATCTGTTTGAGGTGCAAGTAAGCCTAATGATACATTCAAAACCGTTTTTTCTTTGTTTTGAATACAAAGTCTTCATATTGCATTGGGGATCAAAGTTTTTGTAATCATATTCCATGTAAACCTTACTTGGTTTTATGAATTTGGAGGAGTCCAAAATTTTTGACAGGTAAATATTAGGTTAAGCAATCTGTCTTGATCAGAAAACTTAAGTGTAAAGAATCATTCGAAGTTCAAAATGTACAGCAATTTTAGTTTTGCAGAATGTGGGCAAAAAGGAAGTCAGTTTAAACTGGTTAGAAAAATATAGTACTTTATGAACTCCTAGCTAATATTTTATAAAATAAAGTATATATGCACATTTAAATTTCCCTGAAAGTATAAACTGCAGTAAAAATACCTTGCCACATGTTGAAGTTAATTCCTATATTTCTCAAAAGCACGGGAAAGATACTGGCAGAGATCTTTACTGATAATTCTGTGAATGAAGAAGTCAGCTGCCATTGAATTTCAATATCCACTATGTACCCTTTTTAATCCCAGTGAAGATTCCTTCAGAACTAAATGTATATTTCAGCACTTTTTACACAGAGACAAAATCAATATGATAGTTTGAATACTCATGCAAAACTTGGTCTTACAAGTCAATATTCAACACTAGAAGAGACCATGCAAGACATTTCTAAGGAAACACTACATGAAGGGGATGATACCTTTGAATTTAATGTAAAAGATGTCATTGTAATTAAGCTATAGATGTGTCTTGTATGAGCCATAATAACGTGATTGTTTGCAGAAGAGATCCTGTCACCTGAATATGGACAGTGTAAATTTTTCTGTGCTTACACACAAAGGAATTAGTCAAGCTGAGATTTTTTGTTTGGTTGGGATTTTATTGTTGTTGTTTGGTTTGTTCTGGTTTTTTTCTTTTTTTTTCTCTAATTTAACAGTCATACAAGACAAAATTAAACAGGTGATAGAAATAAACAAATGGATTGAGCACTTTTTAAAGGTTAGTAGCATGCCTGGGGTCCTAAAAACACTCTTTAAAAGTCACTGTACATGATGTGCAATTACATGGATGAGATTCTGCAAAATTTGGCATATGTCAGAGATAAGATTCCCTGCCTTGCTGCTTTGACTGCAGAATAGATGTGACCTCTTAGTGTCATAAAAAAGTCATACAGTTAAAAATCATGCATTCCCAAAATTTTAAAGAAGTTTTAGACACTTCAAAATACAAAAATATATCATCCCAGTAACCATCAAGTTTAGTTCATAAAAAAAAGCCACAGAACTAAACTCACCTTGATGAGCTTGGTCTTGCAAGATCCCTAGGGCCCTTGATGTAGCTTTTAAATAGGACAGGGCATGGTGATCCACTCCTTTCTTCTGTTTGAGCTTTATTTCAATAACATCTTTTACTTTAGCTAGCTGGAACGCTGAAAAGAGAGAATATAAGAAAGGAGTAATCATTATCCTGCAAAATTACCTATTCTCTGAACTTGAACAAAGGGCATCAATAATGGGAATTTAAACTAACATAAACTGTTGTACAAATATTAAGTTACCTCACTGCCTTCATTTGCCTGTCCAATAAACTGGTATGTCCTCAGAGTGAAAATAGTATTTTGATTGAGAATACTCAGTAGTGGTCAAATAAGGTTTTGTAGAATTTGGTCACAGACATTTCTCTGGATTGTTTTCAAGGTATCTCTTCATATTAGTAACAACAGTGATTACACAACAGTGAAAAACCCAAAAGTGACAGGAGAGACTGGCTATGGACAATGAAAGCCTGCTGAAGCTGATTACAACCCTTCCACTGATTTTATTAGGCTTTGGATAAGACACTCAGGGAGTGAAAAACGTGATGGCACTGGCTGAAAATACGATAGCAAACATGGACTACCTTAAAACTGGACACTGCAGACAATGCGAGAGCAATTGCAGCTGAGAGTCTCAGCTGTTTGTGAAGATATGCTGCAAGATTTACTGTATAAGGTTGGAGGGTTGATAGGAAGATGCTGAACTATGTGATACTAATGAAATAGTTCCATAAGTGGAGAATATCGAGTATGTTTGAAATAATTTTCCATTTGCTATCCTGAATGGTCTTAATTGCATAACAAAATAAACAGAACATAGCAAACATGATTTTTTAATGGTTACTGTCAGAATATGAGAGTTCCTTTTGCAGAGTTGATCTGTTCTCCCAGGCAACTAAGAACAGGAGGAGAGAAAATGGCCTAAAGCTGTGCCAGGGGAGGTTTAGCTGGAGCATTAGGAGGAATCTCTTCACAAAAAGGGTGATTAAACATTGGAATGGACTGCCCAGGTAGGTGGTGGAGTCACTGTCACTGGAGGTGTTTAAGGAAAGACTGGACATGTCACATAGTGCCATGGTCTAATTGGCAAGGTGGTGTTTGGTCATAGGTTGGACTTGATGATCTCAGGGGTCTTTTCCAGCCTAACGGATTCTGTGATTGCTTCGCTTATTTTTGGCAGCAGAGCAGGTTAATAATAATTTCAACTACACTGACAAAACGAATTCACTGCCTTTCCTACCTTACTTATGAGATGTGAATGAACTGTGAAAAGGTTTGCCATGCGATGGACACACTGATCATCAGTCTACCCAGCTTGGCACTCCACAAAGATAGTGGAAAGCAAAGGGTAAGTTACAGGATTTGAGAAGCTGTGAAAAATGCATCAACATCTTTGATGCAGCTTTGGAAAAGGTATCACTCTCTCAAAAAGTACATTAAAACAAAAGAAGTGACAAGACATAGAAGGTATGTTTGGCCTGAGGGCAAGTGCCATCTGGCACTTATGCTTAAAATAAGAGTGAAGCAGTTAGAGAGTTTTGGAAGCGAACGGTGTAACAGGAAAAATTGTGATACATTTCCAGAGGAGGTCTAAGAGTGAGAAGCCTTAGATTTTTTGTTTTGTTTTAAAGCCTGAGTATATTTTTTAAAAGGTTAGTGCATGATTTTCAAATATCACTGCACATCCATGCATCAGCACATTGTTTCACGAGCCCTGGTCTCTTTCACTGTCCCAGTGACCCATCAGTGCTGGGAATCTCCATCTTCAGAGGCTTCTGAACCGATCTGAACTATAAGTAATTGAAATGCCTTTGGAGAAGACATCATGATGGCGGGAGGATATGTGTTCCACATTGTGAAAGATTTTCTGGCAGTGAAAGCATGGAAATTTTACTGTTAATACTAGTGTGAAGCAGAAAGCTCAGGTTTGCTGGCCACATTCTTGTGAGCTGATTCAAGCAGCTGAGAGGGCACTATATAAATGATGTTATGAAGTAAGGAGGTAAACAATACAATCCGAATTTCTGGTGAGCTTTCCAATAGTATTTGAGTATATTAGCCTAAGCTGAATTTTATGCTGCAGCAACTTGACAGGCGGTGATACCTAAGATAGCTTGTTTACAGCTAGCTTGGTTATCATTGCACTAAATTTAAATCTGCACCTTCATGAATAAACTGAACTGATATGACAAAAACAAACAAAGAAAAAAACCCTATGAAGTAAAGAGGACATTTTTCAGTTACTTATATACAAATCCTATGAGACTTGGTAATAACCAAAAGAGATGAGAAATTCTCATTTTGGAAAAGGAATAGGACATAACTTGCATTCCTGAGACTTGATGTGATGATTCATGACTTGAATGCAAATATATCTAGTTACTGCATATTGAAAAAAGATAACTATGTGAAAGAAGACTAGATAGAAGAAACATTGTACATATTCAGCACTCTACAGCTTTCTCTCTTGTAATTCCTGGTAAAGTAGAATAATAGGTTTTAAATGCATCTAAAGCAAAATGTTAACAATCCCAAAGTAGAAATCTATTACAGACTATCCAATCAGAAAGTCAGATGGGTTTCTTTAAAAATGCATGCCAATATGTGCAAAAAAAAAATCAGAATTATTATTTTATAAAGTGGGAACTACACATTTGAAGTTTTGCTTATGTAGCAATAAAGAAATATTTACTGAATGAAAAAAAAAATCCCAGAAAATTTACCCAACACATAATAACTATTTTGGCACTCCAAGTCGTAGATTAAAATGGATTATCTCAAGATTAGAGGATGACATTAGTCAACCAGTGGTTGACTGGTTAATAATCATCATCACCTGATTTCCTTGAAAATAAGAAAAAGAAGAGGATGCAGCTCCTCCACCATCATGTGACAGAGAGACCATGCTGTGCTGGAAAGAAGTCTGCCTGGTCCATGCTTTTACACCCTTGATCTTCACTGGTGGCAACTTTCCTAAGGTGCTGGAAATTATGTATGAAGTGACTACATGGAAAAAGTCAATGAAAAATTATTCAATTGCATGATCCATAAAATAAGATAGTGGAAGTTATACAATCTATATAACACAAAAACACTTGCTTTATGTATGGCTTCAACTTTGATGAAGGCTTATAGTGAATGAAGGCAGTAATTTTTAATACAAGTCATATATCAAAAATAGGGAAAAAATAGTTCAATAGCAGTAGAAATCAATTTGGAGTTTCCTGGTAAGAAATTAGGAAAATATATGGTGTTCAAAAGGAAAAGAGGGATGATATTTTAATATGTATTATATTACATCTTATATATTATATAATATCATAATAGGAGCAAAAAAATAGACACCTTTTCAGATAGAAATGATGGAGTTGTTAGCAATGAGGTAGAAGACGTATAAATAACTAGTAAATATGTTTGTACTATCCTTTGGAGGAATTCTGACAACATGCCTAAATCATCTAAACAGGATGTAGAAAGAGATGTTAGACAACCTTTACTTAGACCTGATTTTTTATAACCTCAATGCCCAGTGCATCACTGCCCAAAGAACTCACAAGAGTGTACCAAAGAGTACAAAAGATCAGTGTTGCTAGTGAAACCAGAAAATTTCAGATGCCTGAAGAGTGATAATTATGTGTCAGAATCAAGAAAAAAAAATTAGAGGGACTGACAATAGTTGTTTTTTTCCTCAGTCTGGTTAGCCTGGCATGAATCGCATAGAAAATATGGAAACACTAATAGGGGGATTAACTGACAAAAATCACAGGTAGAACACAACGTCAGGAATTGAATTTGTGACAAGATATTCTCTCTTGTCAAACTACCTTAACAAAATCTGTGACTTAGTTGATAAAATGCAACAGCATTTGAATCCGTCCTGTAAGGTAGACTGATTGTAAATTAGTACAATACAATACCTATAGATCTTACACTAAATAGAAAAGAAACTTAGTAATTGAAGAACTAGAAAAAACATTTATTGAATTCTTGATATCAGTATAAATCCAGATGCTATTCAGTACTTTTACCAGTGAAGTAAAAAAGAATAAAAAAACTTCTGATAACAGCCCATGGATGGTGGATAGGCTAGAGAAAGTAACTAATGGCATTTATATATATCAGTGCTCAAGTATTCTGTATGTGATAGGACTATAACCTCCAAAGCTGATTGGGTCAGATAAGACTGGAATAAGACTGACACTATGCAGACATAACAAATTAATTTTCTATCAGTTCTGGGAAAAAATCATGAAAATGTTTGCATTTTTATCTTTCCCCAAGTGTGCTCTTTTCAGAGACAAAAGTGTCAGTTCATTTTGATAGGCGTAGTGTTTAAAATACTCATATCTTTTGATATTATCTGGTTTTGTTGAATTGAAAAATCTAAATAAAAAATTCAAAATTGTGAATATAAAATCTGAAGTATTTTGCATAAGAAAAATCCAGTGTTATAATTTTCTTAAAGATCAGTTATGTGCACATAATTGTGTTACAGTTATGTAATCAGCTATATTAGTTTCCACAAAATACTCTAAAATTTCCTAATACTGTACAGCTAAGAAACTGCAAACCTTGAAGTTCAAGATTCTAACTTACAGTGTTTCTGTTTCACACGACTATTTGAGGACCATTAGTACTGCCTGGGATTTTTATCTTCTCTTGCTATTCATTACTTGTCAGCAAACTCTCTTCTCACACTGCTGCTCAGCAGTACATCCATATTGTTAGATATGTGAGTTCATTTGGTTGCCTTCAGAGTGAAGGATGGAACCTAAAGTAAATACGTGACTCCAAAGTTTCTAAAGTCTTTTCAGCTGGAGGCAGAAGCATAATTTATGTTTAAATTTATGTGCATGACATACAAATCAACCTCCATATTCAATACATCTCTGAAAACCTTCAAACATCTTTTATTTTGATAGTGCCCGTGGACAACTTTACTAAACCTTATCCTAGATGTGATATCCAGAGATGCCAGATTTCCACTCTCCTCTTTCCCCTTCTAGGAACTGTCAAACTGAAAAGATACAGGAGTCTTAGTGGGGAGAAGCAAGTGCCTTTCTGCTTCTAGTTACCTCATGACTTCCTGTTAAACTGAGAGGATACCTGAGAAAACTACTGACAATATCTACTTGCAACTTCAACTTCTGTGGCCTATGCCCTTGTTCTTGGTATGCATCACATCTGTCTCTGTGGTGTTACATGAAGGTGTACCTGATAAGGAAATGCTTCCTTTTCAGATTTGTCATCTGAGTTTGCATGATTTGTTGGATTTTACCATCTGGACCTGCAGAATACAGATCTTCCTCATTCTTTTTTTTTTTTCTTTCCAAACATAATTCTCTCTACTAATGCACGTAAAGACATAGAGGTAAAAATATTATCCTTTAGCAAAGAGAATTCTGTACTTCCTGTCATGAAAATAAGCAGAGGTCTTGAACTAGCATTTTATACGAAGCAGAAAGATTTAAAGGATTGAGATTTACTATTAAAAGAACCCAAACAAACTCACAAAAGCATTAAGCAGAGAAGACTACCTGTGCATGAGGACTAATGTGGAAATAAATTAGACAGACGTTTTTCTCACCTGTTTACACAGCCTTACAGGTTCTTTCTATCACTTGGGTATTATTTCCCCAGAAGTTTATTGGAAAAATCCCTTCTACCACGCCTGTTCAGCTTCTCTTCCTCATCTCCCTTTAATATCCTGGGTCCTGATATATGATCACAAAAATAAAATGAACAATGGAACAGGAAAACAAATTAAAGGGACTATACGTATTTGTTCCTGGACACAAAAAAGCCTCCCAAAATAATAATAATAAAAAAAATACCCAAAACGACAAGGATAGCATCCAAGAATGCTATAAGGAAAAAAACTTTGGTCTCAGGAAATGTTTGAGTACAATTTTCATCAGTATTTTCAATAGGAAACTACTAAGAGAGTGTTCTTTTAGTCTTTCAAATCACTCTGATTCCATAATGCCATTGTAAACGAATGTAAATGAATATGAACTGTTCATACCTGAATTGTCCCACGAATGAAGTGTACTTGGTTCAAATTGCCCAAGTAAAATCCAGAATTAAGTGTCTGAGTACTATCAGTGCCTCCAGTATCCTGAAAGAAAGAATAACAAAATAAGCTGCTGTCTCTTCAATAGCTTTCTTTTCAAGGATGCCCTATTTATTATTGTTCACCATGCAACAATTTTCACTTAGTTACTTTAAATGCTATGTGTATGGGTGTAAAACATCTATGTAGTGTCTTCAGAGTGTATTTTATTCATCCGTGGCATCACGCCTTCAAAATCCTACATTCCTGTGACATTGACTTCCAGCATTTAAAAAGGTTAAAGAGAACCTCATCAGTTTATGGAAAAGGTCTCATAGTGGTGAAATACCCACCTCTCATAAGCTTGGTTGTTTGCCAATTACTTTATAGCCAAAAGCATCAGAAATTGCTCCGTACTGCAGATTCAGCACCAGAAATACAACTCCTGCAGAAAAGAGTAAGAGCAGCCATAACTAACCAAGGAGTTATCTACATGGTGCAAATGTCATTTTGCACTGTCTCTTTGACAGATCAAATATCAAAGTAAAGAGAGGAATCATATCTAGCTTTCACTGTATTTTGTGCTGTACAGGTCCATAAATGACCTGTAAAAAATTACAGAATTTGGCTATGTGATGTCTAAGGTCTGCAGATTGTTTTTTGTGCAGCTAATCAGTTCATAACTTTTCACATTGACAAATGAAGTCTTACATACAACCTTAATCATATGAGATCTTCTAATTTTATCAGCCTGTACAGAATTCCAGGCTATGTTGTATCTTCTTTGATCTTCTCATGTATTTCTGTCTTCAGCCCTTCTTTTATCCAGCTAAATGGAAAACACTGTAAATAAAAAGAAAAATACTAATTTATTTTTTTAATTACAGCCCTGAATATTTATTATGTATTTGCAGATAATGGACTGATGAGTGGACAGATTCATGGCTGATCATGACAATACTGTCATGCTTGACTTGCATACCTAAAAGTAATTTTATGGGGAATAATAACCAGCCTGAGTTAGCAGTGGGTGGTACCCCTGAGTTGTATTGCACTAACAGTTACTAATGGCCAGTTAACCCTTGTCATCAAAGTGAGCTATGCAGAATGAAAGGCCTACTAAAGGGCAACCAACTTAAAGTCAAATAATGTGAATGCAATCTATATTACAAGCATGATGTCCTTTAATTTTCAGCCATTGAGCTACATTACGTTTTCACTTAATACCAGTGCAGCCTAAGTTGACCAATATTAAGTGACAGGAGAACTTGGCTGACTAAATTATATTAAAGTGATTCCTGTGGTGCTAATAGTGCAGGTATCAACAAAAAATGATGGTGAATAATGACATAGAGATAAATAACATACAGTTAGCTGAGGTTCATTTTGCAGGCACTCCATACAGCCCATAGCTATTACAGTGCTGAACAAAAAGCATACAGTAAATGTCTCTAATGCTATAAGTTACAGTCTGAATATTACTTAAATTGTATGCAGTTATCCGTGTTTTGAGATGTCAGCAACAACCTAATTACTACCCACTTGCTCTATTGATGTTTACTTTGAGAGATGTTTCTGAAAAAAAAAAGTACAGAGAATTATGCTTGGATGCAAAACAGAGAGGTCACAGGTACTTGGGAGTATTTACCATCTGCTGATTTTAGTTTCCATCTGTGTGTCTTATTAGCATTAAAATTCTTGAACTTCCATAATAAAATTGATTCAAAATTGATGAAACTAATACAGCTATAAAATCATTATGTCATCTGGTGGTAACTAAACTCTACATATGGTGACTGGTATTTTGACTCTGGATGTAGGCAGGACTAGCTCAGTCTGAGAATACTCAGTTTGAATCACTTCAGGCAGTGGAAAACCTCAATTTTAGGTCTTAAACATTTTTGAATAGTGTTCTGACTTCTAGGCATCATCTTTACAGAAGTATTTAGGTATATAATTCCTGTGGGTTTCAGTGGGAGCTAAGATAGATAAGATTAAGATAAATAAGTTAAAATAAAAGATAACTGGAGAATTGGACCAGACCTTGTTATACAAAAGGGACATTGTCACTACCACGTTGTCTTCTTTTTGTTGTGCTCCAGCAGTTAAACTTTAAACAAAAAGCAAACATATCTGAAATATCCAAAGAAAGGTGAAATGGCAATCTGCTGGAGAGGCATACTGGTTATTCACAGAATCACAGAATATTCGGAGCTGGAAGGGACCCACAGCGACCAAACCCACAACCTTGGCATTATTAGCACCATGCCCCAAATGAGCTAATCTCAGTCTTCGGTCTTAGTGGACAGTTATGAAAGGTTAGAAATTATATTCACTTTCTCATAATATCCATTTTGGGTAAGTTACTCATCTCATTGAAATTTCAATCGAAGGCTCTTGGCTTACCTTTGAATTCTTGCAGATATCCATGGCATTTCACTTACGTTTCTGGATTCCACTCTGGAGTTTAGGAATCTAAATACCTGCATAAAAGTTGCAAATATAAGTGTCTACATCCTTTGTTGTACATATTCTGTAATTTTTTGGATTGAGTCTGTTTACAGTAAATGAATGGATCTTTTTTTACCTTATTTTCTTTCTTTATGTTATAATCTTCTGCTCTTTCTCTGGTGGAAAGAAATATATTTTCCCTTGTTTTATGAGTGTAATGCCAAACCTTAATTATGCTACTCAGTCAAATCCCTAAATTACCTAAAATACATGGCTACCTGATCATATTTCATAGGATAATGAATGTGTTAATACACAAATGCCTAGGCATTTTATTTTGTATGTGTAGATATTAAATTTCATTCTGCCTCATAAATAAATGTGGTTTTTCCTATGGAGCTCTAGTCTCAACATTCTGCATATTTTCTGATGCTATTATTATTTTGTAAGATTTTGGGTAATAATGCCAGTTTGCTATTGATGGTGGCAACAAAGTTTATCAATTACGAATTCACCATTTCAGCTGTCATGGGTAATCCCGTGGGGAAAAAAAAAAAATCACTGCTTTAAAGACATGTTTTTATTCTCATCACAATTAATTGAAAATTAGGTCAAGAGCTACTCCAAACAGACAGTGATATTAAATGTGGCGTAATGTTACGCCAAAATAATTAAGCACTTGTTACATTAAATCATTATAACATTCTTTCAACTGTAACCACTGACATATAAATTTGAAAGAAAATTCTTTTTCTTCATATTATATGCAGTTTCAGGATTACAACACAGTGAAAACATCACTTTTCTTTTGTGCCTCAGTAATTTCTATGTGATAAACATGCACACAATAAACATGCATGCATTCTACATTATAACGAGTGGACTTATATATAGAAACTGGCAATTAAATTTTCCTTTTTTTTTTAATTAACTTAATTGGTAGTTAATTTATGCACCTGATTTTTCAGGTGCTTTTACATACTCATTAAAAATGACCTCCAAGGAAAGCAGGAATGGTGAAAAAGAAGGCAGGATGACAGGTTGGCTGCTACTAAGTTTAGCCCTTTTCTGTGTTGGGAAATGCTTTTGTTAGGACAGTAATTATATATGATGGAAAGTTTCAGAAACTTTTCATATTCAACAGTATTAAAATGTTAGTAACAGACCTCTCAGTATTTTTTTTCCAAATCCCTGTTTACTGTTTCATTACAAAATTCCCTATAAGCTGAAATATAACAAATTCATACTGTTTTGTTATATAAAATCAGCCCTTTTACCGTTAGAATATTAAGATACTGTTTGTTATGTTCTAATTTGAAGAATGAAGCAAGAAATCAAAAAAGTAAATTCATTTTAGTCAGTGAAGAATCAGTGGACTAAAAATTTAGTCTTAAAACAAAACCATGAGGCTTCATAAAATTAGTCACAGGCAATGTGACCCATACAATGTACACTGACAACAGACACATCCAATGACATCAACTCTACTTTAAGAGAAATGTCCTTAAACCTTGACACAGACTGGCAAGTTATGAAGCTTTGGCTGCCTCCTTCAGCTAATAAATACCCTACAGTGGGGAGCAGTGTATAAATGTAGGTATAATTTTATGCAATAAATATTTAATAATAATATTTGGAATTCAAAAATACCAATGAGAATGGTAGCCACAATGGCTTCAGAGATGTAGGAATCCAAAGGGTAGATGTGTTGTCCCTTGAGATTAAGTGTGCCTCACAGTATTTTCATTGATACATTAATATTCTCATGTCCATCTGGTATCAGGGAAAACCACTTTCCTCACTAGTAACTCCACTAAAGTTACATTAATACACTAATAGAACTTTCATCTTCACTCTTTGGTCAAGCCAAAATGTGTCCAGGATTTTCAAAGTCTTAAATGACCTTCTCCTGTCATTGATCCACTATTGCTTTACCTCTTATACGATTTGGAATACACTTGTCATGTCAAGGACATCTGCGGACGTAGAAATGTGCTTGGTAGAAAACACACCCACTAGTAGCTGTTTAGTTTTCATCCATCTCTGAATTCCTCACAGATAAAGTGAAGGGCTGAACTCTACAGAGTGTTACAAAGACAATCTGTTAAAGCGATGCAATGTCCCACACTCTACTGTGCAAAGGTCTCTAGAATCACTTAAAAAACCCAATTAATTCCAACAGAATGATTTCTTAGGTATCTTAAGCTATATCCCAACTATATGAACAGATACAAGAATGTTGAGATGGTGGACGGATGTCAATCTCTGAATGTTCGGGGATAACATGTGAGGAACAAATAATAACCAATCCACTCTATTGTGCTTTTCCTGTCTTTTTCCTGAGCTTACCAAAGCTTATTCAAACAGAAATGCTGAACTTTAGATTGGGGGCCACATTTTCCTGAGTACTTGAATGGTAGCTAATAAAATGGACCATAATCAAGACTTTATTGAAAACTAAATATTAAATAGCAATAGCAATTCAAATAATACCACCATCTGTCTAGAGCACAGCACATTGATTGCCTTATACCTTTCACAGGAGAATTTTAAAAGCAAAAGAAAATGTGGATTGATTGTACTTCAAATACGGAATGGCATTAGGTATAGTACAAGCGTGGCAAAATTTTCTCTAAAGGAAAATGCACTCTGATACCTAAAGCCCACTCTGTTCTGCTTCCTTTTTCATTATAGCTGATGTTTCATCTTAACATATACATTTGAAACTCACTTTGTGTTTTAATGGAATGCTCTGGGCCAAATTGATCCCTGGTGTAATGTTACGTGTGCATGTCAGACAATTATTACAATTTTAATGGCATGAGTTTGGGGTGGTTGCATTATTCATGTGGGGTATATTGATGAAAAGGTCATACAGGTCACCGCAAGAATTTAAAATCCTTCTGCAGTTCAGAAGTGTACTCTTTCATACTTTTAAAATGTGTGTGGATAGGTTTTGCTTTTTTAATTGATGAGTATTAATATTATTTACTTTAATCTCTGTCTATGAGGTCAAATTTCATTAGCTACTATTTGCAGGCTCAGAATGAAGACTACAATCAGCTTTAAATTACAAAATACCAAAACAAAATTCCAGAGTAGATTCTCGCTCTCTTAAAAGATTAATGGAGCAGACTTGTAGAACAATTTCTGTATCCTGTGGCTATTCATTTAACATACTCATTATGCTGGACATCATCTTCTGTTTGAGCACTTGCAAGAACCTGTTCTATTTTTTAGCAATAAAGCTCCTGAATTTTCTTCATTATGAAAATATTTTTTGGTTCTACAAAGGTGTCTATAAGAAATACTTGAAAGAGTTTATTATATTTCTACATCATTATAACAATACCCTAGAGTTATTTTTTATGTGTTGTGGTGACTCTATGCCCTTTCTTCTTGCAGTTCCTGCAACAGGAGATGCAGCCAAGAAAAAATTACATCATCCTTATATTTCTTATACATTGTTCCTGTTCCCCCAGAGTTTTCAGATGTGAACTGGAGGAACCCAAACAGGTCTTGTAAACTATATCATGGACTAGACCGTCTGCAGGCATCTCCATCATTCAGTACGCAGAAACATGCTGTAGAAAACCATCCCAGAGTTTCATAAAGTAGCATCCGACAGGAATAAATGTTTACTTTGAGTAGAGGGTTACAGACAATGTCCTTGATTTGACATGGCAGCATCGTGGCTTTGCCTAATCCTAGTGACAAAAAGGACCGAGTGAATGAGCCATGGCCAAGAGCAACTGCGAACAAGGCCTGAGCATAATGAGCCATGTCGGACTTGCAAAAAGGATCTGAGTGTAACAAGCCTGGTGTGGGCTGTGGACCAAAACTGACAGATGAATGGTACCTGAAACCTGGGAGGGGGTACTGTGACATGATTGGAAGCTTGCCCCAACTTTATAGCCCCCTTGGCTATAAAGACATTTGGTAGTAGAGGTTGAGGGGAACATTGTTATGGACACCCAACACAGTAGAAGCAGAGTGCCTGAGGTGGAACTGCTACGCATCGGTGCTCAGCCTCTGCCCAAGGGCTTGACACAGAGACTGGTCAGAGGGAGCATCATATTACCCTGGACTTCACTGGGCTGGTAATTAGGGTGGGGTTCAGTTAATTGTGCATATGTGTGTGCAATTTTTCTGACACAGCCTACTTCTTATTCAGTCTACCTAAACTGAACATAGCAGTGCCATAATGTTTAGTGTTTCATTTCCCTCGGTGACATCATTCCATTCCTTTTTGCAGTGTTTGAGGATAGAACAGATAATTTAGGTTTAGATCACTTTTTAGAAGCCATTGACCAACATTTGCCTTCAACCTCTCAAATCATATTTGTGAAAAATAGCATAGACTACAGAGAGTAGGTACAAACACTCCAAGAACTGGAGAAACCTGAGTGACTTCCATGTGTTAGTAGCATGTTGTGATATTTACATACAGGAGTATTTGGAAAATAGAATATCAGAAAATGAAGTTTTGAAAGATCCTAGTGACAAATACAAGGCTAGGGTTTAGAGGATTGGAGCAACTAGTAGCAAAACTGTGGTGTCAAAGAGCAAATGTCACTTAGATACTACTTTGAAAATTCTCTCAATAAAAAAGAATCCAGAGGTAACTAATCAAAATTCTTTGCAAAAAAAATTTTAAAAACTCCCTGCTGATTTTGCTTTTCAAGAAATTATCCTGTGTAAATTGCTGAAAAGATAAGTCACTATTTCCACAATTTCCCATAAACACACACATTTCATGCGATCCTGTGGGAGAGGAATATTTTAGAAGCATAAAGCCATAAACTTATAATTACCTTCTGTACTTTAGAAATGTCTGTCACACATAAGCCAGACATGCTTATTTTAACTGAATATTTACATTCTCACTCTAAAGTTCAACTCATTTTTTATTTAATATCACTGTTTTAAGCATCTCTTCTTTATCTATGCTTCATATCACCAGATTATTGTATGCTTGCAAACAGAATAGGGTACACAGAAACCAATCTGTTAATCACATCTTTTCTCACTCCTTTACAGTTTCCTCTAACGATCCCTGCATGTTCTTGGTATTAATAATGAAAAAATTTCAAAATGGTTCTTGTTAAAAATGCAACTCAAGAATTCAGCATGACCTTTTACATCTAGACCCTGATTTAAGAGCCAACACAGCTAAAATCATGAGATAGGATGCTGCTGTAGCACATTAAAAGGTCAAATTTAAATGAGTTCAGGTTGAGATACTGTTCTTTGTCTTAGAGAGGAATCAATTATGAACTTCTGTTAAATATATAACTCTCATGACTTTTTCTCAAATGGCATATATTGATATATTTAGGCCGTAATTATGCTAGTATTAACAAATACTTAACATCTGACTCCTAATAATTCATATCAGAATCAAGGGGTGTTTATTGTTTGCAAAATTAAACATGTGCACTGGTACTGGGGGGACCATTGTCTTCTACAGTAAAAACCTGGTACGTGTGCAATAGTTATTTCCAGACTATTTAGCTCACAGGGAGATTTCTGTCCTCAGCAAAGAGTAATGTTTACCTTACAATGATTATTTATTGTATTTTTAACAGCTGAGATACAGAAGGAAGAATGACTAGTGATTACCTTCAGTGACTATATTATGGACAACAGCTGACTCCAAATGCTGAATTCAAAACCTCTCCTTTTTCTCCATTTCGTCATAGTAGGTATCCTTGTTAGCTGTGAGGCATCTGGAAAACAGGAGCCAGGTAGAACCTTTTCAAGTATATTTTCCTACCGCTGTTGTAATACATCTGTTGTGTTCAGATCTTGTAATGAGATCCATTTTACCCACAGAGGTTCCCAGCAAGGTCAGTGTGTCCCTCTAAAAGTGACTCTTTATGAAGAAATGAGTTCCATTTACCTAAAATCCCAAATTAAAAAATGTATCTTACTCGTCCACAAATCACTGTGTGTGTACACATACATACATCTGTGTACACACACACAAATGTATATATGTATCTATATATGCACATACACATATATATGCACATATACATATATATATACACATAAGTAAAAATTTAAATAATGTGTAAGGGGCTCTAACCATTGTTTCTGAACAGCTACATTATGCTTCAGTGGACTTTCTTTCAGTGTTGGACTTTTGCCATTGACTTCAAAGGAATCGGATTCAGGCCTCTGAAAAAAGCAAATTTTTGAAACCAATGAGATTTAAAAAGCCTGGCTTTGAAAGTCATGATATGAAGCTCAGAGTTTACTCTCCCCTACGCAGAAATAACCTGTAGGGGGGAGAATGGGACCTTTAGATAATTAACTATTCAGTAAGTCTTAAGCAGCTCAATAGTGCTTTTTATCTTCAAAGTGCTTTTTAAACATTAACTAAGTAATCCTCTCAATCCTCTGAAGTAAATAATTTGGTATTTATTATCCTGGTGAAGAACTGCTATAAATTAGAAGGAAATGCTGAAAACAGTACTTTTCATTTACATTTTTTTAAATGGGAAAATGAAAAAAATGCAAAATCTCAGACTTTGCATCTGCATTCACTTGGTACTTACTCCGTTTCCAGAGTTACTGCTCCAAAGGATAAACAAAATGATTGTCCATTGCCAGAGATGGAACACCTACTGCAGAAGGTAGCTGCCTCTGAACTCTACTCCTCTCCCAGATGACTGTACTCTTAAGCAAACTTTTCTAGCACATGCTTCGCATTACATAGCCTTCACTATCATGAACTGCCTTGATTTGTGGAAGAATAGTTTGACTGCAAACTATTCCAAACAGTGGAAGAAATTTAGTACAGATAAATAGTAAGTAGTGCACCTCGGGAAAGAAAGGCAAAAGATAGCTAAAAGAAAAATGTTACCAAACAAAAGAAAGATCCTATGGCTGTGACACATCATTCTATAAAAAACACGAGCTTGATAGCCAACATAATTTAAAAAACTTAAATGCTAAGAATTGTTAGGAAATGTTCAGTGACGTTTCTTTTTAAGTATAATTCAATGGATAATCTCACCATTCCTGTACATTTACAATTATATACACAAATGGGCTGGAGAAAAAGCGTCCGATATAGGATTTCAGGGCTTGGTGTTATTTCTTAGCAAAGGAATCAGGCACATTTCCCATTCTCATTTCTCTAACAATTATTTGACTGAGTAACAAATACACTTGAGCCTCTCAGATTTAGAACTATATTAAAAACACTGAGAAAGAAGATAAACCGAGATTGCATCATCGAACAAGTATGTTTGCGTTAGAGAACATCAGCATCACTGTAACTTCATTACCTTAAACTCTCCTACAAAATCCTACATGCACAATACCAAAATATTAGCAAATGGGCTCCTGATGGGTGTTAGTGGCCATGTAGGTATTGCTATTTTCTGTTTATGGGGAAATGAAATAAAAAGTGACATGGAATATGGAATATTGCGGAATTAATTTGTATCATATTTTTATTAACACATTCCCAGTAGTAATGTATGTGCTAAGTCTCAGTATTAGCTTTACAGCCACAATCATGGTAGGAAAAAGCCAGGCACTTCATCTTTTTCTATTATAATATTTTATTCTCGCAAAATCATACCTTTACACATCTATACTGAAACTCAAAAGAAAAACTACTCAAGAGAATTTATTTTCCAGCATTGAGTTTGCAGTTGAGTTAGTGAATGAGCTGAGCATCAAGTTTATGCTTCTGTTCTATACCCTTACCTGTCCTCCTGAATGCTGGCAAATCACACAGTGGAATGTTAGGATGATGAAATGAAAGTCTGAATGAGATACATGAAACTTTTCTGATAATCATATAAGGAAAATCTGCTTTGTTACAGGGATCCAATTATTATATAACTTTTACGAATCATGTACTAATTCTGATAAGGAGATGGTATATTTTTCCTTCTGCTGATTACTGAGGAAAAATATGTCAAATCATACCTTTTCCCTGTGACTCTGATTATCTGATTCAGTATCTTCTCTTGGTTTGGAAAAAAAAAACCCCAACATTGATCAGAAATAATCTAAAAGGAATTGAATAGATAGGAATGCTATGGTCTCAACCCCATCACTGCTCTTCAGGAACTCAGAATCCTTCCAATCTTTTTTTCAGCACATTTCAATAAGAAATTTGGGCAGTAGCAATATCTATACTCTAGATCAGTGATGGCAGCCCTGCTTTGTCCCAAATGTTCACAGCGAATATGCCACAAAGATGGTTACAGGAACCTTCTTCACAAAGGAGAGCACTGCCCTGTAATGTAATAATGTGAAGACTTCTCACAGCCTCTGTGGAACTTGGGGATGCCCTTCACTTTATGCTCATGTGGTTGGGGTAGCATTCCCTGCATAATTGTAGCTCTCAAGTCACTACTTGAGGTAATGTTTGGGTAAGTATCAGTTTGAGCAGCTTGAGATGCTCAAGCTGTGAAATGTTTTAATGAGAAGGTAATATAAAACTTCAAAAAGATCTAAGAATTATATAATAATCTTTTTTCATGAATTATAATAATTCTCATTCACAAACTTCTATAAAAATATGAACTTTGAATGTTTCAAACTTTTATTTTTTTTCTATCTCTATTGCCACTATATTTGTAAAAGTTTTCAGGGTATACATTTTAATACCACCTCCCGAAAATTAGTTAAAACTCTTCGTGTTTCCAGTATGTTCTGCTTTGTATACAGTTTTCCTTAATATTGTAATTTTAAATTCAACATTTATTTCTATTCCCAGAAAACCTTTTCACCTAAAAATCTTTTCCCCCAAATTTTGTACTTAACTTATTTTGGTTAAAATGTCAAAACATGTAGACAGTTTAATAAAAATGAAATGCCTCTTGTCATATGGAGTAAGTTGATGCTGGGAGAGAATACTTCCTAAACTACTGGAGAAAGGAAATAATTTTAATATATTTGGGTTTGGGATGTGGATGTCAGTTCACACCTTCTGAATAAACTTCAAAGATGAATACAATCAACAGAATATCCTTTTCTAAAAGGCATCAGGAGAATTCAGGAAGTGGCCCAAAAATCAAAAAGAAAAATACTAATGTGTAAATAGTAAATATGCTTTATGTTGAAAAGTAAGTCAGTCAGTGCTTGACATGTTTAGAAAAAAAAACAACTTCCCCTTTGAACAGCTGTTTCACTCTCCAGTCAAATTTCTGACGCTGCCTGCTATTAAAGTTATGATACTGAATTAAAAGGACTCACTAATTCAGTCAGTTATGGAAAATTCTACTCAAAACTAGAATTCCCACTGTAACTTTATAAAGTTCAGATCCTGGCCAAAAAAATGACAATAATGACCCTTTTTTTCAGACATACTATCACAAGGAGAAGAGTGTATAATTACTTACACTTTAGCTTTGAAAGCTGAGGCTTAGAACTAATAGAACCAACCATAATACTTAAAAAGAACTTCCTTAACAATGGGATAACTGATTCACCATGTAACTAAGCTATAAAAGACATTTTAGGATAATCTTCCATGAGCAGAGTTATAAAATATTCATGGAGTGTCTCTACATCCAGTGTGTAACTAGGATACTGTTTCTGGAGATGCCATTACAGAAACATGATATTCAAAATATGAACATCTGGTAATCAAATGCATGGCAGTGTAGTACTTACATGAGAAACATGATTTATTCCCAAGAAAGGATATTAATTCTAAACACAGGGCTTCCAGACTTTCTGGAAGACAAAAACATGAAAGAGGGAGGGGGGAAATAGAGCTGTGTGTATCAGGAGAAAAATCAGATCTGAAAAATTGCTATAGTGAGCCTTGGAGAAATATAATGAATCAATCTGGGATTAAGCTACTAGACAGAAAAAGAACAGCACTAGGGATGTTGTATAGACCTCCAGGGCAAGAAGAGAGGTGAGAATAAAAATCTGCTTAAAGAAAAAGAAGGTAAAAAACCCCCACAAGACTAGGAGTATTCATAATTCCAACCCTCTAATTACCAAAAACCTCAGAGACGCAGAGGAGGAGAAATATGGGAATGAAGATGTAGTGAATTATTAGATCTGAATTAACTAGGGACACAAACATGTTGAGTACAAAGACCCTTCTGCCAAGCATATTTGTTTGGCATTAGATAGTGAAGAGGATGGCATTAATGCTTTTAGAAAATTGAAATATTTTGGCAAAAAAAATTCAGTGAGAGGAGTTCACAGGCCTTCTGTGTTTCACTACAGTAATACATGGAGTAAAACCTTCAAAGGAAAGCCTTTTTTACATGTACTTACACAGACCAGTTGAGAAAAATAGGAAAAAAGAGTGCTGAGTAATGGACATGAAAGACAGATTCTTCATCTCTGCAAAATCGTGCAGGTCCATTAAGTTTTTCATACAGTTCAAGACAGGAAGGATCCATTAGATCATCTATTCTGACCCCGTATGCAATAGGTCATTAAATTTCATTTTCAGTTGTACTCTGCTTACTAGTTTATGTTTAACATCTTACAGAGAAACATCTAGTCTTGATTTGAAGGCACAGAGATGGAGATGCCCTTGCCTTTTTACTCTGAAGGTTAAATACTTTTGCTGCTGTGAAAATGTGCCTTATTTCTCATTTGAATTTGTTTGGTGTCAGCTTCCAGCCAGGAGTTCTTATTTTTCTATTTTTTTGCTGCTAGCTTAAATAGTCTTTTAACATTTAGTATTTTTTTCTTGTACTTCTAGTACATAAGCAAATCACTTCTTCTTTGGGAAACCATACAAAAAAAAGTAATTTTTGTCATGCATCTCTGTAAGATAGCTTTCTTCAGTTTTAGTAAATTTTCTCTTTTTTTTTAACCCTCCCATTTTCAGCAATCCACACCCCCAGTTCTTCTACTGGTCAAAGCAAAGTTAACCTCCCTACCCACATCCATTCACCACTTGTATATAGTTTGCAGTAGCCATTTTCACTGACCATCATACTGAAGTTCAATTTGAGCTGCACCTCTGTTGCATCTCCTGACACTCTGAAACTCAGTTAAGTTGCTTACATTTCCTATATAATCAAGATGCAAAGATAAATCATCTGAAATATAGGTCATCCTCTAAAGAACTTATCTTCTAAACTCATTACCAACTTCTCCTATGGTTGCTGTCTGAAAATTCTGAAATCTCTATGCTGCTTGATAAACACCAAAAATTACAAACAATTTGTTTTCTCCTCCTCCTCTATCTGTCTGTCTTTGCCTGTGTTAGTAGTAATAATTTCAGGAGCAAGGATAAAAAATACAAGACAACCCTTTGCTTACCTGACTTGCCTGACTGCTTATTACTTTGAAACCACTGGCAGTAACACAATGCACTTACCGTTCAACCAACACACTAATGATGCTTTAGCACTTAATATAAAATATTACAGTCCATCAGCACATAGACTACAATGAATATTGGTGTTCCATAAAGAGAACTTGTAGAGCAGGTTGATTTCTATATATGCCATTTATTTCTACTGATAATGTTTCCTATCTCACTTCCAGTTCTGTTGTGCTCAATCACTCATGAGTTGTGAGGTCACCTGTAACTCCTAGAAATAAATCATATATCATGAGTTATCTTTTTGTAAAATGTTGTGTTAATATATTTAAGTTGTATAATTTGGATTTTTTTCTCAGAAGAGAATATGAATTTGTTTAGGATGTATCAGCACATTTAATTCATCTAATGAATGTTAAAGTAATAATAAGATAGCTCCACTCATAAGTATTTCTACCACCAAACATGACTGTGTAAATAAGTACTAAACTGACTTTTTTTCAACAGTAAACTTCAAAACAATGTGCATCAAGAAATCTCTCACTGAGCTGGAAAAAATGGCTACCCTAGGCATTTCCCCAAATGACCTTGCTTTATCATTTGAGGCTTACATTCTGATTTTGTCATCTAGACTATTTTAATTTTTCTCAAACAATTCCCTTCTCTTATGCAACTCTTATGAACTAGATGGTGCCTGGAAATGAATAAAGGAAAAGTCAGTGTGGTCTGTGATGGGTTTTGTGGGGTTTGTTTTTGGTTGGGTTTTTTTGGTTTTTTTTTTTCAATCCCTGACTAATCAGAAGCTATTCATTTATTTACTTAGAGACCTTACTGAATCTGCCAAAAACTATTAGGTTACCGTCTCATAAATTAAACATTATGGTGTTTACATGCCCTGCAACCAGCCTTTGGTCCTACCCAGGCAAAAACTTGAGTTTTCTGATAGATCAGTTGCAGCTATGAGACCAGATGGCCCAGCTCAGAATGCTGAACGTGTTCGTTCTCTCTGGTCTTGGGTTTGTTTCTATTATCTCATGATTCAATTGAAGAAACCTTTGGATGACCACGATTTTGGAGTGCCACTATGGCACTGATAACACTGATGAGATTAAGAAGGATAGGTAAGCATTGCACTTCTCTATTGGGTGTTACTTCGGCTTTTTCCCATTGCAGAGTCCCTGTCCCCTGACCAGTCCACAATTCACAAAGGGTGCAGTGCAATGAAGGGAATGGCAAAATAACCTGTCACAGAGTTTTAAAGTCTTGTTTAGTGATAACGATTGACCTCCAAACCCCCCATAACTCCATCTATCAAACCCTGTATAGCTGATTTCAGCTGAGTGATAGTGAAAGGAAAACAATGTCGCTGAAGTAACTTCTGTCCAAATCAGATTATACAAATACAATTTCCTTAGGCATATTCTCCTAAAATCCCTCTACTAAAGATGAAAGCAGTTTCATCCCCTTCACAAAAACATCCCCTTATATGATAAAGTGGTGTAAAATGGAATAAAATATCCAGAACAAGGAGAAAGACTAAAATTGTAGATAATTCAAAACATAAAATGAAGGTGTCTAATCTCAAATTTGTGAATCAATTGAAAATGCTATATAAAAAGTTACTTTTTTTCCTTAAAATATTAATGGGAATTAAGTAAGTGTTTTATCAACAGAATGGATATTGCATCAATTTTTATATACTTGCCTAAGTAGTGACATAATTATTTTTTTAATTCTTTACAAACATGAAGTATTACTTAAAGTCTGCTTTTCAAAAACTGTCACTAATAATGACACAGAGCAACATCGTGCACTGGAGAGCTTCTCACTTCAATTGCTAATTTCTTGTCTGCTATCACACAGTAGATCTTTGAAGAGTGCTTAGATGTTGTTTACTTCTTTTCACTGGAGAAAAGCGTAATTTCAAAAACAACAAAAAGCTATTCCCTGGCACTCTACACCAAACCATTGAAGATCTGTGAGATGTAAACTATGAGTTCTGATTATTTTTTTTTTTCTACATAACTTTCTCTCAGAATTCTGAAGGCAAAGTACTAGCAATCAGAAGTTGCTGAAATAGGTAAGGGTCATTTTCATACTGCCAGTGTCCCTCCCAGCGAGCCCACAGGAGGCCACAAAGATGATTAGAGGGCTAGAGCACCACTCCTATGGAAACAGGCTGAGAGAGCTGGGGCTGCTCAGCCTAGAAAAAGGAAGGGTGTGGGGAAACCTTAGAGCACCTTCCAGTAGCTAAAGGGGGTTTACAAGAAAGCTGAAGAACTATTTACCAGGGCATGTAGTGATAGGACAGGGGAAACGGCTTTAAAATGAGAGAAGATAGATTTAGTGTAGATATAAGGAAGAAATTCTTTACTGAGAGGGTGGTGAGACATTGGAACAGGTTGTCTAGAGAAGCTGTGGATGCCCCATTCCTGGAAGTGTTCAAGGCCAGGTTAGGTGGGGCTTTGACCTGATCTAGTGGAAGCTGCCCCTGCCCATGTGGGTCCATTTAAAGTCCATTCCAACTCAAACTATTCTATGAATCCTCTTCACAGAGGGATGGGGAATCATGTACTCCTCATCTTTCAACAAAGAAGTGCTTGTTGTTGCAGCTCTGGATATAGAGGCAAATGGATATATGAGGCAAAGGTCTATTTTTGCCATGTATTATTGCAGCCAAGTTTTGTCACACTCTCTGACCTCCTTCTAAACAGAAAAGAAATTGTGTTTACAAGAAGAACTGGAGAAAGAAGATTTTTTGTCTCTCTTGGACTTTCAATTATCTGTTTACCTCTTTGGCATGTAAGGAATATCAGTGGGTGAACTTGGTCTGAGGACTACAAAGCAGATTATACTACATTTCAGTTATTCACAACCATGAAAACTGTCTTGTTAACTATTTTAAGTTGTGTGGGCTGTTTCAGACCCTGGATTAATTGTAGACAAAATGGCAAGTAGTTGAATTTTTAAATCCATTCTTTGCCCCTTCTTTTTTTTTTTTTTTCCCCCTTCCAGTTTCAGCTGTAAAAAGTCTGAGAGATTATGATTCATGGTTCACATATGTTCTGAAGATGTCTTATCATACAAAACAAAATTTCATGTTAATCAGAAGAAAGCCACAAGCTTCTTTTTAAAGACTGGAAAAGACTTTTTTTACCTTTAAAATTTGGGTCATATGTCACCTACATCTTTACAGGTAATTAGCAATGAGAAATAGCATTGAAAAATAAGTAGGTAGGAAGTATTTCAGAGCATGCCTCTAAGGGATAGCAATAATTTAATAAGGGATAACTAGCATAGTACAGCACAGGGAAAATTCTACCCACAGAGCTTGGTGAAAATTATAGTGGAACTTACAAATTTTAACAGCAGATGACATTACTGATTTATACTTTTAGAAAGCCTTTGATGAAGTTCATAATGACAAACTTCTACTAACTATAGAGTTCTACAGCCAGATAGCGAGAATCAGTTAATATCTAATTAAAGCATACTAAAAAACCCAACCCAATGACCCAGCTCACCGGACACAGTTCTTGTTCCATTGAAGTCAACTTTCAAGACTGTTTTTTTAAGCAAACAAAACTAAGAGAGGAACACTGTTTTCTTCACCCAAATTTAGTCATCTTTAAAACAGGCTGACTGAGCTTGTTGCCTATAATTCCTCTTTGGGTATTTAAGATGGAAGCAGTGAACCTTCTGGCAGCTCTGTAATAGTTACCAAGGGAATTTTGGTGACTAACAGAGTGACTAATAACTTTTACATGGTTGAATTAAATCAGCTAACAAATCTAGGCTTGCAAATCCTTCAGCAGTCACTGAGTCCCATGAGTATCAATACTAACTATTCCTACTGATTCTGGATTTAGTTTACCTGTATAACCATCTTCCATCTTCAAAATGGAAGCTGCAGATAATACAGTGGTACAAAAGAGTTAGTGTACTGCAGAATGCGATTGAATTTAAGTGTCATTATTCAGGTGGAAAAGCAGTATACTCCCTATTTATCAAAGGAGAATATATTCCACTAGCATTTGGATATATCTGAATGTAAAGGAAGGATGTGCACCAACCCTTTTAGCAGGCAAACAAGTTAATTGCTTTAAGTAACTGATGCTTCTAAGAAGAAAATGTGGGATCTGTAGACAAGAGTAAATTGATTACAAAAAAGTTCAAGGCTTCTGCTTTCCCTCCGAAGAAACAAATTCATTGTAACTCAGTACTGAGAAACAACGTGTCAGTGTTTTCAGTAAGCCTGTTCAATACGCCTGAGGAAATGTAGGATAAAAAACCAACTTGGGTCATTGTTTACAGAGTGCTTTGCAGATCACCCTGAGCAGTGATGTTTAAAATCATCAGATTATGATTTTAGAACATTGCATTTTCATACAGTATCACGGGAAATTGAAACAAACTTATAAAGCTGTATTTAGAATAAAAAGATGTTCCAAAGACCTTCTGAATTATCACTAAAAGATTCAGCTATTTTCAAATTTCTAGTTGATTTCTTTCAAATTTCTGAAAATCCAGAATCACCCAGAAGCTCTGTAGGGGAAATATCAGCAAAGGAAATTTCCAGATTTTCCATCCTTCATCTAATATTCAGGTCCAGTCTATTCAAATAGTTGTCATACATATAGTTACTCTGTAATTTCAATATAATCAAAAATACTACAAGGGTCCCCAAAACGTTTATTTTCCGTGAAATCACTAAATTGATGGGAGAGGGAGGAGTTACCACAACTGCCCATTTTTAGGATAGCCTCCTGTTAAACAGGTATAATGCCTCCTATTACTCCCAAGATAGTATTACTCTTTCTCAGTGTTAATATTTGGATACTTGAAGGCATGTAAGCATCTCCATTTCTCCCGGTACCTGCCATCATCCACTGAGCACCTTTCAACTCTCACTGAAGCCAATGAAAGACAATGAAACTCAGTACAACACAAAGTAAATCCCCCACTAGGCCAACAGCTGAGATCTGAGACTTTAGAAACAGCAGAATTCATGGACTTACAGGCTCTAGGTACTCTGATTTTGTCATAAGTTTTGACTGAATTAGGGATAAACAGGCTGAATTTCTGAGAACATCCTCTGAGATACTGAGTACCTGTGTTTCCTTGTAAGGCTGAGCCATGCTGAAATATGAAGAATACTGTTCATTTGTACCCTGATCCTGGTTTAACAGATATGCAGGACTGGGGTCCTACAAAGAGGTATTTTTGTGAGCGTTAGTCCGCACACAGGTTTACACAGAGAAAGAAGCAGGTAACAGAAGACAATAAAAAAAAAAGCCCTAATTTTGACTAACCTTGTTAGCTAACTAAACACATGCTGATACTTGTGCCAACACATATCTTCAAGCTAATGAGATCCAGCACATTATCATACAGCACCCCAAGACTGCTGGCAGTTTGCAAAATAAATTAAGATACAAAACTTGCCCCCAAGGAGTCTACAGTGTGATTTTAGATATGACAGAGAAGAAAATTGGGGACAAGAGTGATACGTGTTAGATAGTGCCATGGTGTGCATGTTATAATCATTGCCTCAGATATTTTTAATGTAATTATTTCCTTTCTCCTGTATCTCCTTTAATGTTACTCCTCTTCCTTGGCTGACACTGTTTGGTGTGCAGACACATCTGAAATGGAAGGGGTTTTTTGTGCATTCTCAAGCAGGTGAACCACTTGTCTTCAGTCTGCTTTTTTTTTGTTTTGGTTTGGTTTTTTTTTTTATATGCAGTTATTTTTCCTTCAAAATTCGAGCTCTAACACAGCTGTTTCTGTTACTGTTATTGCAGTCCCATCGAGCTTATTGTCTACAGAGAACAGAAAGAGATATGAAAACTAAAACTGTACTCAATTTAAGTGCAAAACATGGAATTGCTCCAAAACATGACCAACAAAATATTTGTAATATATCTGCCTACTTTGAGACACCAGAAACTTTTCCTTTTACATGTTACCCTCCTTTAAAATATCTCTATTTTTCCCTTATAGACTCACCATTTCTTTGCATATAATAATATTTTTGCCTTTTGCACATTTTAATATACCAAAACTGGCATGGTTTTTTTTGTTCAGTTGCTAAATCATGCATAGAACCATTGTGTTTCAAATGCATTATTCAAAAATATGACAGAAGTTACATTTAGAAATCTCTTTGTATTTATAGCCTAGTCCTAGAGTGTAGAAGGCTAAAGAGTACTCACCTTCATTTTATTTTTCTCTAGTCCAAGTTTTATTTCTGTGTTTGAAATTGGTGGGATGACTGACAGATCAAATAAGCAATTACAAGCGAAAAATGGCATCAATTATGCTTATTTTGGAGAACAATTTTCTCATTGTTGTCTAACCAGTAAAAGAAAAGGATAGATATTCTTTGAGATAGTTTAAAAATGAAAGGCAGACAAAAAGGAGAGTAGATCAATAAAGAAATCAGAAACGTTAACCAGCAGATAATATGAGCCCTTTGAGTGCTGAAAAGCTTCCAAAAATTCCATTTTCAGGCGATGTACAGAAAGAGCTAGATAAGGTAAAAAGAAAAGGTAGAAAAATAAAACTGGAGATATTGTTAATTATATATGTATTCTGCAATAAAAAGGAAAAGATACAGAAAACATTTCAAGTCAAATGCACACAGAAACCTATTTAAGAAAGGGAAAAGGGAGGGAAGTACCTGTGTGGGAATGCTTATTACTGAATTGGGTGCTATGGTCTTGATACTTCAGCCAAGATCATCGCAAATCTCTGTTCTTAAGAGTTAAATTGCTGACCTTGACTGAGCTGCAATCAGTTTGGATTCCAAAACAAACAAGACAGGACAATGACAGCACACCTTCAGTTCACTGCTCTGCTCTCTTCACTGTTTTTTCCCCTCTGAATACATGGATTCTGGCTGAGCATGAACCTGTTCCTCAAACTGAGGAGTAAGAAGGAAATGCACAGTCAGTGAAAGCAGGAAATGTGGCCTGGGAAGAGTACTGGGATATGGTTTGGATGTGTAGTGATGGGATTAGGAATGCTAAGGCAAAGATGGAATGGGACTTGGAAAGGGATGTGAAGAATTATAAATACATATGTCAAAGAAGACAATAGCTCTAACCTGCCAACCATTCCAGGAAAATTGCCCGGAGTGCACCACAGCTGCCCCCTGGCTCTTTTATGCAGGTTAGGTTCCCAAAGAAAGTAGTGGAAAAATGGATGGTGTGCCCTGAGCTTACCTAAAAAAGTAGGTGAGCTATAACAGTCTGCATTTGGGGTGAACTGCTACTGAAAACAACAGTGTCAACATTAACCAAGACATGAGGATGTAACACAAACTATACACTATTACACATGAAGGAAATTTTTCATAATGAACAACTCATTTGGAAGAAAACCTTTATATGCTGCACACAGCAGAGAATACTGGTGATTTCACCACCTCCAAACTTCTGCTAACTCATCCTTTAGATGCTGTACTAGGAAAAATTTGAATCATGTACGGCACAACTAGTTGTATGAGTCTTTTAATGTCCTCCAGTGTTTAAACATTGTGGTGTAACCCAATTCTTTTATCATGATTATTCTTTTAGGTGCTATTAATTCTTACAGGCTATGAATTGAATGATAGCTGTTTGACTAAGAAAAGTATCTCCATGTTCTCTGGATCTGTGGCCAACAAGCTAATCGCTAAACAGCTGTTGGCTGAAATCTGAAGACATGGAACATATTGCCACAAAATGTTGCAATCCTGCAGGACGTTTTTTGGGGAGGAAATAACGGTTCTATTGAACTCTGACAATTGAGGTTATGATTTTGATTATAAAAAGGGATAATGGTGGAAGTTCAGGATAGCACATGCCCTTCCTTCCAATTTACTAGAATAATTTTTCCCGCTATAAGATGGAATGTGATTCCATAAGCATTACATACAATATAGCATAGAGTTAGTTTCATATAGAAATAAAATCTGAATTATTTAACTATTGATATAGTAGTCAGTGGAGCAGCTATATGCTAAAGTTCAATCAATAGAATTAAAAATCAGAGGTGAGTGAGCTGGGAATATATTACACCTACTGCTCTGCTAACACTTCCTGTCATTTCAAGTTGAAAATAACCAAATGAATTTTCACAGGCAATTAGTTGTTAGAAATACCTGTGAAAGCAAGTATACTCCCAGTGTCTCCAAGTAATTTAGATCAGCATGTGTTGAGGAAGCAGCACATCTTCAATAGCACACAAAAAATGTACATGATATGACTAGTAAGACTAAAAGAAATGAATTTCAGGAGGAGAAGTTATTGTCAGCCTATTGTTTCTGTCTTAGATTTAGTGAAGAAACAACTAAATACAAAAGTTACTCACACAAAGCCATGCCACTCTTTGGAGATAAGTAAGCCCTTCTCAATCAGAAGACATTTCATAATACAGCACTGAGTGTTAATTATACCATGAAAGAGTAACCCAACAACATACATGGCTTTATTGCAAGACCCATAAGTTCATTTAACTATGATTCTGCTTGGTTTCTTTAAATGTAGTAAGTAAAAACCACAGAATTTTTATCTGAAAATAATGTTATATGATAGTTTCATACAAAACCAGTGAAAAAATGATAAGTCCACTTTTTTACGTATGTTTACACTTAAATGCATGTATATGCATAGGCTTGAACACAGAACACTTAGATAAGGACTGTTGTGATCTTGTGGTGTGTGCAATATCAAACTCACGACAACACTTGAGTTACTTTTTCTTATACTGTCTGTTTAAAAAAAATATAAAAGCAGCACTTCAATGTACATCTACAAGATATCTCTAATTTGGGGATGACTGAAGTCAAGCAAAGTTCAGAACTGTGCCCAGACATCTTTCCATATCTCAAAGTATAGAGATTCTTTAGAATCAGGTTTACCTCCATGTATTTTTATCTTGCATTTTTATCCCTAATTTCTTAAATTTTACTGTACTTTTACTTTACTAGAAAAACAATAAATAGGAAATAAAATCCCATATTTATATCCTTTCCTTCCCAAAGAAAACATGAAAGCAAACTTTGCTGCTTTATGTCACTGTGTCATCAAGAACTGTAACCTGAGAATTTGTTTACTAAATACTTTTTCTTTTCTTGTTTATACAACTTGAAATGCATCAAGGTGGAGGAAACTAATTCTAAATAAAGAAATATAAGAGGACAGTACAGGAGTTTCATTCTGTGTAGAGTGGATTGCTATGGCAACAGGCTTTAACTGCTTTTAATAAAGCATGGTGAATTTATAAAATTAAACAAGTATCCCACTCAGTCTTTAAATGAGGAATGACTTCAGATACTTTCTTCTAAAATTATTTTATTTGCATTTTTGAGTAATTTTTCTCCAAATAGAAATTTATTATCGATGTCAGCAAAATAAATATCTAATGTAACAAATATATCCTGATCTTTACTTAAGTTATACATTAAAATTTGAGAACTGTAGAACATGCATGAGATTTATTCTTACTTAGAAGTGCTAAACATCTTCTGAAGTACAATCAGAAAATGCATGTTGAGCCTTTCACTCTGCATTGGAAGCACAGTCAAGCATCTGTTTTCTTGGGTCACAAATATATCAATCCAGACTAACATAAATGAGAAAAAAAAAATGCAGGAGAAAGGGCCGTATTGGGATTTAGTAAATAATCTCTGCCCTTTTCCTCTCCGTCTTTCTGAGGGTGAAACTTTATGTCAGCTCAAACACACAGGAAGAACATGCTTTGCAGAAAAAGGTAAGGATCTACTGATCAGATGGGAAACATATTCAAGAACAGTTTGAAGTCAATCCTGTTAAACATGCTCTAGGATGACCCTGCTTGAGCAGAGTGGTTGAAGCAGATCAACCACTGTGGTCCCTCCCAACCTGATCCCTTCAATGACTCCGTGATCAACGGTTTCATCAGCTCCAATAACTCTTAAAGAAATTTCTAAATTTTTTTGGTAGTTTTGTGGCTCATTTAAGGTCATATTTTATACAGTAAATTCTTTGTTTCAGTTCTGTATTTTGTTACATGGATTACCTCTTATTTACAGCAGTCCCTGGATTTGAAAAGAAGGAAATCAAGTGAAGAAAATTCACTTGATACCTATGGTTGTTGGATTGGATCCCTAAAAATTTATTTGAAACAGGACAAGATCAGTCAGGTTTTGGCATTTCTGTGAAGACAACTGCAATTTTACATGGTATGTTGCTATCTATTCAAGGACACACTAAGAAGAGCAAATTAGAGGGGTCCTAACATAATGAACTTGGCTGTAATAAGCTTACTCTTCTAAAGTCAGAATCTAGCTCATCATTTTTTCAAGCAGAAATGCACTCTGAATTGACAACATTCTAAAAACCTTTGTTCAAGAAAATAACACTGAATCCCCCACAATGCAATGATGGGTATTCTAGATCAGGCTAAGGACACATTAAGAGAAGATGAAAAGAACAAAGTTATGAGATCCACCCTTCTCAAATTTCCAGTTAAAATTTTAGAATTTTAGTAATAAGGCCCTAAGATATCTTAAGGAACTTGAGTTACAGAAGGACAAAGCCATAAAGTTTGATTTTTTTTTTTAATTACAGCATCTACAAATCTATGAATATTAGCAAATGTTTCCAGGGGACCTGGAGAAATAGGTTGGGAACTTGATATTCAAAATATTAGAATTCTATTTCTGTATAATTTTAGTATAGTTACTCATCAGTTGCACAAGGATTCCCACATCAAAGTAAGATAGATACAACTAATTAATTTAATTCAACCATTATTATTCATAATAAACTGTTTTGAATAATTGAAGTTATTAATTTCCATAAATGTCAGAGCAGATGATCTGTATGATTTCCACTCTTATCCTTAGCACACAAAAAAATACACTAACATATTATGTAGATGAAATATTTCATTTGTAAGTTTTAGATTTAATAAAAATTTATAACCCATTTGAATTTTTGTATGTATACTGTTCTAAAAGTATTACTAAAAAGGTTTTAGAACATTTTTAAATATACAAATTTTCTGTAATTCTTTAAGAAACCTCCCCATCATTTAGAATGTAGTGTAAGTAAATCCAGGATCTCTGAGCTAGCCAGTTTGGCTAAGGACAGAAAGAGGGATATGAAACTTAAAATTGGAAGATTAAAGAGAATAATGAAATGTATTTGGAAATAGAGCAAAAATATTCTTGATTCTTCTAGTTCTTCCTCAGAAGCTTTGACCCCTCAATTACATATCACCAAAACTGCAACAAAAGTTTAAAGAGAGTCCTTAATACAAAGCCTGTAATACATGCTTTTGAGTTTTAACAGTATTTATCTAACTATGTTCCCTCTCTATTGAATAATTCCAACATTTTTTAGATTTTTTCATTTTCACGGGTATTCTTGAGTGCTTTAAAAAAACCCAACACAACTATGCTTTGGATCAATTCTTTTTTCTGCTTCTCAGCAAATCTATTATGAAAAAAAAAAAAAAACAAACACAAAAAAACCCAACCACAAAAAATTTAATTCCCAGACCAGTCTGGAATTCCTCCATCTCTTCAGTAATAGGAGAAGACCTTCTGCATGATGGAGTGTTATTAAGGGACAATTTACTTCAAAGGCACATCTTAAATGATAACCGTAAAGATTCGGAATTCCCTTTCATTAGTGACTCTGTATCAGCAAAATCCTATCGAAACATCACCTGCTCTGCTTGACCTTTTAAGCTTACTTGAACCATTTGAATAAATTACAGCTTACAAGTATTATTATGGTGTATGGGGACCTGTCCTGTGAAAATTTCCTGCTATGGGTTAATTTAGCCATTTTACACATCTCACCTGCTGAGACAAATATATATTTTTTTTGTCTAATATATTTGTCCAATCCAACCTAAGGAATTCCCGTACTACTGTAAAGTGGAAGTTTCCAATAAAACAGTAAAAATTTAGCAAAAAAAAGACTTCACAATGAAGGAGTTCTTTCACAAACTTCAAAGTTATGTACCTGATACTAAAATCAATTATTTTATTTAATTAATAAAAATTGCAAAAAATTTACTTAATTCATAAAATTTCCACGTTTTCTTCTGCACAGAAAGTAGAAACCAGATGTCATATCTTTGATGAATCATGTGCATACATGATATAGAATAGAAGCACACATTATTCCTGGCTGTTGCTGCCATTCATTGAAGGACATTTAGCACATTGTTTTCAATTCAGTTTGAACATTACATAAGCATTGCTCAACCTTTCTGCCTTAACTTTCCATTTACTCTCGACACATTGTATCTTGAATATTTTCTGAATATTAAGTGAGTACTTTCTTTATAGCTGTGTTGTGAAACTAATTGTTCCCACACTGTCTAGACGTACTCGATCATGCAAAAGAGTCTAGGTACCAGTCTAGTCTAGTCAGTCAAACTGGGGTACCAATCTAGAAGAACCGGTCTTTTGGCATAATTATGTTTTGTTTACTGCCTAGTTTTATCAAGTTCATTTTAACCTACAAAAGAATACAGAAGAACTGAAAGAATCAACAAACCACACTGTTTTTAAAAACTCTTAAGAATTCTAAAATACTAATTAAAAGTCCAATTAAAATATTAATCAATATTCCTAAAAATTTAGTATTATTCTTGGACATCTCTCTCAAATAATAAAGGCCACTGGAACCTACAGCATTGGTATAGATGGTGAAGCCCAGTTGTGCTGGTCAGTGCACTGAAAGACTGCTGAAACTCTACTGTATTTCATCAGACTATTTTACTTACCAAGTCTATAGAGATGTACCAAGTCTTAAGAACTGTATGCAGTGAAAACTCAGAGTTATGATTTTATGCAGCATGATTCATAGTAAAACTGCACTGCAATTTTCTAAAAAGACAAATCAATACTCTAACGCACTAAGCAAGTAAATTAATGTTAATAAGCAACATGGCATTGTTTAATAATATCAGACAGGAAGGCCAGGCTTGTGCAAAAATGTTGGCCATTACATGTCAGCTACTGAATGGCTATGTTCAACATAAAAAATTGAAATCTATTGGAAATATTACTTCAGTGCTTTAGCTTCTTTCCCTTGAGAAAGGTAGTGTAAACTAATTACAATATTTGAGTATTTTAGTATGGAGTTATATCCATCTTATTTCATTTTTATGTGAAACGAAACCTTTTCTGACAATATATTTTCAAAACTCTCTATCTTGAGCATTTGTTCTTACTGTAATTTAGAAAATTAGCTATCTGTTACAGTAAATTCCATGGAATTATTTCAAGAAAATAAAGAAGTTTTCGGTAGTTACTTCTGCTAGTACTTGTTCCATCAAATTATCCGTTAGCCAAAAGGTGGTAGAAGACTATTAAAAGCAGAGAATAAATAACCACAGAAACACGCATATTGTATATGCTCAAACACTTACCTGATGAATTTTTAACTAACTCCAAGGACGGTGTTTTCACAATCCATCTTGGCAACGCTCCAGAGCTTAAACACTCTGAGAGTGATTTTTTAATAAAAATTCTATTCAACTGGAATTTTCCTTGTAGTTTGTAATTGTTGCCTCTTGTCTTTTCATTGTGCATCTCTCAGAAGTGATAGAGGGTGGGCAGTTGGCTCAGCACCTTTTTTTTTTTAGCAGCCTGCATGGTCTTATGAACTTGTGCATGTCTATTTTTATATTCTTTTTCTTCTTTGATTATCAAGACTTTTTTTAGTCAAAGAGTAACCTTTATCAAGTTAAGTGGATTTAAATATTTCCACTATGCAAGCATTCTGTGGTAAGCCCATACAGGCATACTGCAATAACATACCTACGCTGGCAGTGAGTCATAAACCATGGAAATATCTATATTTCTAGTAATTATCTCACTCAGCTTTTGCTTTAGAATTCAAAGTTTTATTCCCTCAGTCAAAGTTTCATTTAGGTTGCAATTTCCTTTAGGTTTTATGTTTCTTGGGGCTTAAATCAAAACCACTGCCCTCCTTCACTGTGATTGCAATGGACAGAGAGTAGGAACTTCAGCTTTATTTCTGAGAATAATGAAGAAATTCAGGTAGACAAAAGTGTGCATGTATTAAAGAATGGGATGATTCCCAGTCTCCCTGTCTACTACTGTTGTATCTCCTGGAACTTTGCCAGACAACGTTTCGTTGCAGAAAAGCAATTCAAAATGTATGAAAAACTTTGCTATCCATGACTACCTTCACACTCCATCTCTATTTAAGTGCAGATGCAGAGCTACAAGAAGAAAACTAAATCTATTGCAAATCAAAGCAACAAAGTTGCAAAACAAATCTAAAAATACGTGTGCTTTCAAGCTGAGTATGTAATTAAGATCTTTATAAAAAGTATATACACTGAGAGATGTAAAACCAGGAGATATTTATAAATCACTTTTCCTGGCATTTATTATTCTTTTGATCTCTCATAGTTTATTGATGTCTCATAGAAATCCGGCATTATATATGAAAATAGAATATATTATAACTATATTCCACTACATAATGTAAATGCATTCCAATTTCTGGATGTGTTTGTCAAAAATGTTTGATTTGTACTGGTAACAGTGTAAAACTGGCAGGGAAAAAAAAAAAGAAAATATTTCAAGGGAACAAGAAAGATCGGCAAAGTCTGTGAACACCTTGAACTATGCTCTAAATGATTCCTCTAGAAGATGTACTCACACAAGATTAAAATTGCCTCTTTTCAGTGTTCCACAACAAAATCAAAGTACTGCAAAACCTTATTAAGTCTGGTTATCAGTCTATGCCTAATTTTTCATAGAATTACACTTCAATTCAAAAAAAGAAATTTGAGCACAAGATGCAAAGAATTACACTGCATTCTTTTCTTTGCCACCTTCTAGCAACTTATTAGCTTAGAAATACAGTGTCCTTATGATTAATATTGTCAAAGCTCTTTAAGGATTTGTACTCTGACAGTCAAACTATTCCTTGTTATCATCTTAAACGTTGTTAGATTTTTCTGTTGAAAAAGTTATGAAACCCCAGAGGGCTGGACTGAAATAATTACATGGCATACATATATCTCTCTAATGATAAAGAAATATGCCTCAGGATGTAGTTAAATGGAAACCTCTTGCACTGGGAGGAAAATGGCAATCTATTAGGTCATTTTCACTTCTACTTTAAGTGTATCAAGATCTTACTCTTCCATAATAAAGAATGCATTTTTGGTAATCTAAATGAAAATTAATTGCTAAACTACTTCCATACCAGAACATTAGCATTTTCTATCGTTATGACTGCAACATATTTACAATTTAGGTTGCAAAAAGAAAAATGGAATAGTTACAATGGCTATAAAATGAACTGTGAGCAAAAGTTTTCAAGGTCTCTGTTTTTAAATCATGCACCTTTCATTTATCTTAAAACCATCTACCTCTTACTATATTCTCTGTAAAAAAATAAGAATGAACTTTCTGTCAAGGAACTGGACTGTGAAACATAAAGACCAGTAAACAGAACTGTTTCATCAGAAGAGTTTCAGAAAAAGGTTGAAAAAATTGTTATTCTCTTTTTGACATGAATACCTGCAGATCTGATGATTTTGCGTGAACTCAGTTTAGGAAAAAACAACACAAACCAAAGAAAGCAAAACATTTCTTCTATAACAGCAACATTTTTGGATAGGACTTTTCATTTATTTGGCTTTTTTAAGTACAAAGCAAGTTCAAAAACTCAAGATCAATGAACAATCATTTGAAAAATAATAATATTCTTATCCACATACAAATTTTAATAATTTTTCATAGGAATTCTCAATTACTTTCTTTCTATATTCCACAAAGAAAAATTTGAATTTATAGAATAAAAATCTGAATTTCTTTTGACCCTAGTTAATGCATACCCCAATAGTAACTTTGTGCATGACCTTGGGAAAACTTTTTAATCTCACTCAGGTCTGTCTTGAAAAATAATAGTTCCTCACGAGTGCTACAGATTGTAAATTAATTGATTTTCTGAGATGTTCTTGTGTTACAGTGGTGTCAGCACACCTATGAGAAATCATTTGAGAATAATTCTTCAAGAATTCTAGTCCCAGAGTTTTTCAATAAAGCCATGTCATAACAGGTCTCAAGCACAACGTAACTGGAGCACATTCCCTTTTCCGGCTTTCTGCCAGGAGTGGATTTCACCCTTGATGAATTTTACTGCTTTTTTCATGCTACTAGATCCATAAGACTATAGTACTCTAAAAGACAGAAAACTCCTACAATTTTTGCAACCTAATAGTGTATTCACTTGCAAATTACTGAGATGATATCTGAAGGAGCCAAGAAAGGAGGTTTGTTGTCATCTTTTGTCACCTGACACTTGAATCATGTAAGATGGTTTTACACAAACATGTCCATAATCAATCTGAGAACTTTTAAAATTTACTTTAGTAAAACCAAACAAAACCAAACCAAAACATAAAACCACCCCTCTAGATTTAAATACTTGTAGTAGTGAAAATGCACTCCCTGCTTTGCTTTCCCAAATTTCCATGGTAAAATTTGAATTTTTCTAGCTTCAGAATCCAGCTACCAAATCTCCTCTGTTTATCAGCTAGATTAAAGAGCTCTTTACCATCTCTCCATGGGAATACCAATATATATTAAATTGCTTCTTGGGGTTTGTTTTTTTTTTAATAAAATAACTAGTTAGAGCTTCTTGTCTCTCATTCCCTGTCAGGTTTTCTGACCTTAAATCACTTTTTTGTGACTCCTGAAGGAATGCTTTCTAATTTTTCAGCATCTGCTTAAAAGCATTGAGGGCACAGGTCTCATTAATGCAATGTAATACAGTATCACTTATTTCACTCAGTATTTGTCTACTTGGAAACATGGAACTTTGCTTGCTACAGCATTGCGTTGGTAGATCTTATATTTCTGGCTCTGCACTGTGATCCCTAAGCTATTTTGGTCTCAGTACTTTCTCAGGAATAGCTCACAACCATTAAGTCATTTACATCCTTCCTCATAGAATAACATGTTTAAGAGAATTGGCTGGGGGGTGACACTGAAGCGTGTGCAAGTTTTATCTGATGGCCAGGCCATCAGCGTGGAGATTTCCTTTCTTGCTCCCATGTAACCTTGGACATGTATCTTCAGGTTGAGATCCTTAATATTATACAGATGTTGAACCCAAATGAAAATACACTAATGAGATTTTGTTGCCTAAATACTTCTGAGATGAGGGTTCTGAAGCAAAACAAGGCCTTAGAAGGGTTAATCGAAGCATCTTACTGCAAAGACCCACTTTTCTCCCCCTGTTTTCT
>JAYRBT010000178.1:20772716-20809558 GCA_036023395.1 Myiotriccus ornatus | reverse complement strand
AATAATATGAATATGTATGTGAATATGTTGTAATCATAATCAAAACTGTATAAATTACCTGTCCTTGCCTGACCACTTGGGAGCTCTTTGCCCAGCCTGAGCTGGGGAGCTACCCCGACGTCGCTCAATAAATACCTACTGTTTAAGGGCATAAAACTCTGTCTCTAAGCAGTTTTTACCTGCCTTTTTGGGGCATCAGTTCTGAACTTTAGGCTTGGATTTCAAATTTCAAAGTCATGAGACTTGTGACCCAGGATAGCTGCTGTCAGACACTGTCCCTGTGTAACTTGGCCCATCCACAACTGCAAATGTCTGTGTTTCTCCACTGATAGCAGATTTCTAAATTCCTAAGACCACCATAACACATACAAACCTTCACACACTACTAAATTAAATTAATAGAGCATATCAGTTTTTCAGATGTTATACCAGGGATTTATTGTTCCACTTCTGCACATTATCAAACAATGGCTGCTGTGATAAGAGGTTGCAGTAACAAATCAGTATTGCCATCAAGAATACACTGGAGACAGGTGTTCTATGTTGTATTTAGTGTAAATTAGGGCCTTTTAAAAAAGTTACTCTGTGAAAATATTTGATATAATTTCAATACAATAACAATTAAAAGAAACTAAAACAAACTTATTTCAACTCACAGTACTTTAAAATGAAACCAGGAAAGATTATCAACCATGAAATACCCAAAGACTAATAATCAGCAATTTTTAAAGTTTATGGACTAAATATGCCTGTATCAGATCTCATAGAATGTCTCATTCTTTAGGAATTTCTGGAACAAAACTTTTCATTGTAAAAACAATCAACAGTTCATAGTTATTTAGCAGAGAAAGGATTATTGCAATCAGATATTTTGTTCCTCTGTATCATACAGACAAGAAGTTTTCCTTGAACTGATTCCAGTGAGAGCTTTAAAGTCCTTAATTTCATATGTTATTACCACATTTGTGTTCTTGAAGTTCTTTGAACTTCACTAATATTATAATATTTTCCTCAAATTATGGGTTCCAAAAGGGATCTTAGTATTCCAAAACCAGCTATTGAACAGCATACAAAGGTAGTATCCATCTTTCCACTACTTTTTAAAATTCTGCTTTTATGTCTTAAATTGCACGAGCCCTTTTAATTTGGCATCACTACAGTGTTCAACTAGTTTTCTATCCTGGCTCTAAATAATTTTCAACATCACTAATTTCCAGCATGCTGTCTCCTGTGTCATAGGTGGAGCCAGCATTCCTAGTTTCTAGATGGCTTAACATTTGGACAAGATAATCATGTTATTTGCTCCTCTTGATAGACTAAGAAATACCATAAAATTTTTTTGATAGAATGTTATAATTATAATTTTAATCATTTTAATTAATATTTTATTACAATAAGGATGCTTATTATAATTACTCAATGGACACTTGTGATTTAAATCTAAGAACTATGTAAGGAAACTAAAAATTTGCTTGTTTTCTTTATGTTTTCTGAAGCAATATAAAAATAATATGTAATTCAATAGGATCAAAAATCTTACCGCAAAGGGAGCATTTTGTGCATGTTATGCAACTGATGAATGAATGTCAAAGCAACCTGCTGAGCGGTACCCTTTTTTTTCCCTTTGTAGTTCATAATAAAGCCCACTGACATTACATCCCTCAACAGCCTGAGTAGGTTTAACAAATTGTAATAGGAACACTAAATCAATTCAATTTGATTTATTTAAACAAGACAAAAAGCCTGAGGTTCTCATGCAGTCATTTAAATTACAACCTCCAAAGTTAGGACCTAAAATAAGCAGTGGGGGGGAAAAAAAAAACGCAAACCCCAAAACGAACAACAAATAAAAGTAGTTTAAAAAGTGTATGTAACATGCAAGTGTTTCATGTCCATTGTGGTTCCATCTAGGACTATATAAAAATGAAAAGTAAAATGCAGATAAAGTGAATACCAGTGAGTTATTAGTTAAAAGAATTATAACTAGGACCATAACCCAGAAACTTGAAGTCTTACTTACATGTAAGCATTTTTCTATAGATGAATCTAAAAGTAAATGTAACCTAGTACAGATAAAATCCTCGTATCAGCATAATCAGCTCAATCTAAGTATGAGTCCTTGAGGAAATCAGAAAGGTAAAAAGCAAAATAAATCAAACCAAAATGTGGCACATTGAATTTTAAGAAAAATTACTAAAATTTACACTGTGTACATGATCACTGGAATGAACTACAGCAATGAAAAGCAGGACACTACCCAAGTGTCTTTCACAAGATCATCTCTACCTAAAGTAATTAAACATGCATCAAAAGCTAAAAAATATTGTCTGTTAAAAAACAAACCCCACAAACCCCTTAAGTGGGTTTTTAAAAAAATATGCACAAGTGGCATATTTTGCAAAAAACGTTTCAGAATTCAAAGTAAAGATGAAATAGAAACAACATGTTAAATCCATTTTTTAGACAATCAGTTGCACAAGGTTTAAAATACTTCAGCTGGAAGGTCTGTGACAGATGGCCCACAAATGCAGACTGCAAAGTCATCTGCATGAGAGCAACACTGTAATCTACAAGGAATCGCAAGGGCCACTAATGTGTCTGAAGAGAAAAGAGTATTATAATACATGGAACCCTCTGGGGCACCTTGTTAATTATTACAGGGTCACATTTCTGTGTAATATTTTGTTCTTTACTCTAGAGCTAATTTACAGTGAGTTTGGTGCATGTTTCTCAAAGCCCAAGGCCAAAAAAGAGATTACACTAAAAACATGTGAAGGACGATGTGATAGTTGTTATTAGTGGAAATTAGTTTGCCATTATTGGTAGATAAGTAGAGGCTGAGAACTTGTTCCAGTCAATAAAGAGCAGATCGTGTGAACCAGAGGGCCAAGTTCCAGTCCACAAAATAGGAAAAAAAAATCCCATTCATGTTAAAGGCAATTGTGCCATTCATTCACAGCCTAAATTCAGTCTGCAGTTCGAAATACAAAATTTAAACCTTATTACATCATTCAGATTTTGATTTTAGGTCATGTGTTCCATGCTTCAATCTAAACACTTTTCTAGTTAAAACAAATAGCTGTAGATTGGCTGCAGTGTTCCACTTGGAGAGTAAGCAGTATCTGTTCACATCCTAATGACAAGATCCAAATACTTCACACACTCTTTGGGAACACCAGGGCTGACTCTGCTGATGATTTCACATTGTGTTGGAACCCTTAAGTAGTGTTCTCTCTCTCTTAGGTCATGGGGAGCTGTAGACACTGAGACCACTTTGCCCCTAAGCAGGAGAGAACTGCACTTACAGCACTCATCTGGGACCTTGACTGAAGATTGTTTCTCTTCCAGCCTCCTTAAGATAGACAATAATTTTGTTGTGAATGTTCAGAGAAGCCATATCAAGATAAAATTCAATAACACTTCAAATAAAATTCTTATTATACTGAAACCAATGGACCCTTATGATTTACTTCACTAGGAGCAGTAAAAGTCATGTGAATTTGTTTGTACTAACAGGTAACTTAATTAGTCATCCAATGAAGACACACAGTCTGACTTGTAAGACGAAAGCTACATGTGGCCCTCTTTTAACCCCCTCCAACTCAATTTCTTCACTTTCAGCTCTGAACATTTTTTCAAAAACAAGGTTCCTGCATACTAGAGACAATATCCAACATAAGATTATTCTAGAATCACAGTCGTCTTTCACCAAAACTTAGATCATTTTGCCTATATTTTGTTACCATATCATCAAAATCAAACTACACAAACGTCCATCTTTGTAAAACAGAAAACAGAGAACCTGAATTTAGTTGTTAAATAATGATCATCACTCAGGTTGTTCACTGATATTCATTGAGACATCTTTCTCAATTATTATTTCTGAATTACTGTCTGCAAGACCACATTGGACTGATAACCTAACAAGCATTTTTTATACAGACCTGAAAGCAAAAAGGGGCCTTGAAATATTTTTCTTTTCAAACATAAGCTGAGTTAGAAATAACATTGTTTCAAGTTGCTTTGAACTAGTTGAGTCTGACCCCCTCCATTGCCAAGATGACACTTGAATTGATGAAACTCCACTTTAAAGTGGAACAAAGAGCCAAACTGGAAGCCTACCAACGGAAAAATATGAAAAATATTAGCTACTCATATTAATAGTTCAGTTAACTCTGACTAATAAAATGAGCTGAAATGTTCTTCTTACCATAATCAAGAACAACACTGAAGAGTATGCCTTTCTAGTCTATTATGGTATTTCAGAGAACACTATGTAAATGGGTAATATAAATAGGGGAAAAAAAGAGAACCATTTACTCTTTACTGCTCTTCTCTGGCAAAGATAAAGAGCTAAAACCTTTTAGAAGCAACATATTCAGTGCAAGTTCTCCTAAAATCGTGAATATCAGTGCTCTATTTCCTCCATTTTTCTCAAGGACTCTAGCAAAGCCTGGAGTTCCTGCATAGTAATACCATATGCAGCCTATGGCTTCACAGGTTAAGAGCTTTGGAAAAGGCCAAAGTTATCTCTTATGTTATTTATAATATTATTAGGTGTATTTTTAGTGAGACATTTTTAGCTTAGCTTTTTTTTCTGCAGGATTAGAAGCAGTGACTAAAATGTACTATGATGAGAACTTTTAAAGGTCATTGCTAAACACAATCAACTGCACCTAAAAGAAAATTGTAACTGTCATGTTATGTATAATTTAAAAAGAACATCTACTAAACTATAATAAAAGAGACTCTACCTCATTATTTCTTTAAAAAGTGACTATCTGAATAGTATCAAGAGTTATCAGGAGTCCTTTCTGATAAATGTTTTAATCTGGAAGCTGAAAACAGAAAATATGGAAGATTAAATGTAGCCAAAGCCATGAGTCTCCACATATATATAATACAGTTTGTTGTTTATATTGGAGAAATGAGAATTATTTGACTCTTTAAAAATTTTTGAATACTGTGCATGACGTGTTACGAAGGTGGAAAATAACAGGAACTGGAAAATAATAGTGTTGCCCTTGACAGAGGTTTTCATTGAAAGACCATATATGGCTTGGAAAGTGTGATGCTACCTATATGAAAAAGTTATGCACTGTTAAAATATAGAAGAGGCCTGCTACGAGTGAAGAAATACACATTTCTACCTGGTAGCTGGGGAGAAAAAGACCCAGTTTTTTTAACAGTTAATTCTCTTTTGAAATAAATTAGTTATCCTTTATGAAACCACTGAAAAAGTTCAGAAAGCTTGCAGTTGTATTTATGAATCTCAGCATAAACCCAGGAGGTAGCTGACTTATACTGGAAAGCTTTCATGCCTAAAAATTCTTGCTTATTTAAAATAGTTAGTAGCAGACACGAAGAGTTAAGCAGAGGGAGGATGATCTTCTACTGATCTTCTACTGGGGATCTAACCCAGATGGAAAATGTGTGCATTTCCTCTGGGGTCCTTTTCGTGCTCTTGGGATGCCAAGCTAATACTATCCCGAGTCCCAAAGAGGCCATATCCGCAGGGGTGGAGCACAGTACAAAAACATATTCATGCAGACAACTCCAGGAGGCCCCTTCTCATTCCTTTCTTTGATGCATGAACATGGAAAAGGCTATATTCCATAATCTGTGACCCCAAATCCTGTAAGGACTACTTCCTGCTATCCATGAGCAGAAACTCAAGAATGTTCTACTGTGTTGGCTTATAAATTCATAAGACAGTCTAAGATTCAGTCTTTGCACAGTGCTTACTCTTACTAAGCAAGTTTTCTGCCCTTGTGAATGCTGAACGAGAATGACAGAAGTTGACACAGTAATTAACTCCTTGCTATAAATCAGGAACATCAGCAGAAAAGGTACCCCTCACTCGTGAGGTGAGAGCAGATAAAATGTGCAATGCACCAGGGCTCCTGCCTCCAACCTGGCTTCTTCTCCCCTACAGTCTCCTGCTTGCTGGGCACAGCCAGACAGCCCAAATGAGTCCAGTGAGCACACCAAGCCAGTGAAGCCTTCCCTTACCCACACAGCCCTGCCATGGAGATGAGTCTAAGCAGAGGATTCCTGCTCTGCACTGCAACAGATGTAGTGTCTGCCACCACATGTTAAATTCACCAGCAACCCTAATCTTTTGGTAGTTTACTCAATATTTCTCTTTTCTATTATTGAACAAGCTCTGCATTTCCTTCTCATCTCTTCTTAGCATAAATGTTTAACAGTTGCAGTAAAATGTCCAGAGTACAATTAGGAACCCTTCTCCTTGATCATCTTATCTGACAGTATTCAGAGCAGCTCTTAACACAGATATTACATTTACATGCCTGAAGTTACACAGTGTGAATACACACTTTAGCATTTACTCTTTGTAAAGCACATTTGAAGCAAGGGTTGTAAATAAGCACACAAAATGTGCTGTTCCTTCTTAGTTGTCTCTCTGTTAAAAAAAATCATTCATGGAGCAAAAACATAGCATGCAAGTGAGCCACAACACTTTATAAACACTCAAAGTGAGTATCCAGCCAACCAGTGTCCTAAAGCTGCTCAACCCTTCTGCTGCTATTTGCTGAACAGATATTATACCAGACCACAGTCAATCACATAAATTACAATAAAAGAAGACTTATTAGAGAAAAAGGAATACTTTTACAAGATTTATTACATTCATAAATAAGTTTATTTGCCTCAGTTACTCTAACTGGGCAATAAGTATCTGGGAACAGTTAAAGTTAACCAGGAAATAAAATTATTTTGCAAAAGGGTTGTGGACAGTCTAATTAAGGATGAAGTATGAAATGAATTTTTTTATGGCATGAGGAAACAATTATTACATACTTGTGCAATGCAAAATTAAAAAAAATTAAAATCCCCAAATGCCATACAAGTTAACATCCTGCAGATCTAAAGTGTCTTTAAAATGTGGTAGTGCAGAGAATATAATAAAACATGAAGAGAAAAAACATGAACAAATCTACCACACCAAGTGCACCTCTCTTAAAACATACTTTTCACTGAGAATGTTGAAATTACAAGTTATTAGAAGCGACCCAAAAAACATTCAAATGCACAGTAGGATTGAGGCGAGTACTCAAAGTCAAAGCACAAAGAGAAACTTAGAAATACATTCAGACACCGCTCTTGAAGAAACCTAACCTAGGCACATAGATTCCTGCATCAGTGAACCACGGAACAGCATTTGGAAGAATAAAAAATAGCATTAAAATGCTTTACAATGAAGGACAAATCCTCTACGACATAGTCAATAAGAAAAAGAGTAATTTCTCCCCAGTTACACCAAGAGTTCAGAAAAACGCCATTCTTTGTCTGTGATGATGAATGGGCCCTTGCTAGCTAGGAGAGAAAAGAGAGAAAATGAAACAAGGATGTTAAGTAGAAAATGAAAATTTTTCCATGCATTTTAATATGGTAACCACTCTACCTTTTTGAGAAGATCCTTCTAAGAATGTGTTATTGAGGTACCCAAATTCTTCATATATTTTATTTAGCCCATGAGAAGGGGAATATTCTTCACATTCAGCAAGCACGTAGTAACTTAATGCAGACATAAACCACTAATAAATGGACAAAATAAAACCCACACACAAATAGTCCAGCTGCACATTACAAAAAAGTTTGTGATAATTTAATGCTTAAGCAACCACTGTTTTCAATTTGTCAGTAGGCTATTATTTTTTTGTTTAGGTAAAAGTATGGGTTCACTCTACCTTGCTGTGGGTAAACATCCTTTGGATATTTCAAAAGTTTTATCAAAGCATGTTGCTAAAAGTCATATTGAATGAAAGAGTAAAACAGCTAGAAATATAAAATCTAGAAAAAGTTTCATTGGGAAATAAATTACATATTGCTTTTAGCTACATAAGACTCCTGCACCATCATCAAAACTGGTTTTCCCCCAAGCAATCTGTCTTCAGCCCAAATAAAAGGGAAGACAGAAGTCCCTGCTAAAGAAGGAAGGCACTATTAAAAAAATACACCACACACCACAAAAAACACTTGACATTGTGGTGGAACAGGAAAGAAAACACTTGGTAACCTCAGAAATAACTACCGCAACCATGAATAGAACAACTGGAAAAAAATGGGTGCCAACTTGTCAGCCAAGCTATAACTGTTCTTCTAGAGTAGTCAAGTATCTTTAAATAAATAAATAAAACATCAGTAAAGCATCATTGTATCATTGTCAGCATTGCCTGAACATTCTGAGTAAAGGAGTTTCTTCATTAAAAAAATAAAAAAAAAAATTGGCATGGTGCTGGGGAATTGGGAGTTATTCTGATCTTTTGGGATCCCAAGCAGACCTCTAGAAGTTTAGAATTCTCTGCATTAGAAGGAAGAAGTTGCAGAATACATCAGGAAAATGCAGTGCTTTAAAAAATATTTTTATTATTTAAATGTGCACTACCTTCCCTTGTCCCCTCCCCCTGAATAATTTTCCCGTTCATAGGTTATATCCTCTATATATTAAAATTAGGCATATATAGCATTATTTTTCTTATTTAGTTCTAGGAAAAAAAAGGACTTTGCAATATGTGCAGTTACTGTCAAAGAAACTGACACACACCTTTATTGAACATATGCTCACGTTCTCAAAAAGTACTGCATTAATTCACAAATTATTAAGAATTAGGCACTTGGACATAATTTCATCAACTACGTCTTCAAATATATTTCTTTGCTCCTGAATATACTACTGAATAGCTGATCTAAGAGGCCTGTGAACTGAAATAACCTCACGCAGATTGAGGCACTTCTGCAGGTGTTGGCTGTGAACTGGAAACCAGTAATGTCAGGCTTTGCAGCAGTGTAAAGTGGAAAATCACAAGAGAGAGGTATTATATTCTCCACCTTACAGACATCAAGGTTGTTAGAGCTATATAGAATTCAGCTTTTCAGAAATAATAGGAGATTTTATGCTAACATGAAGAAGATAAACTGTCCATTATTTTAGAAGATATAAAATAGCTTCAGAATACACACCATACCTCTGCCAGATGAGAAACACACCATTTGCATTCTTAAAAATACTGGTTTTATTCGGTATGTTTCTGTTGTGATTTTGACAACTCATTAACTAATTTAAAGTAATTTCAGAGCAAATATTTTTAGCTTAGAATAATAATATTGTGCAAATATTTTAAAAATTCTTGGTACTAGATATACAAATGATAATTATGCTCAAAATACTTTTTGATATGTATGGTCTGGCACTTAATGTTCTAAGTAGCTGAAAATGTCCTAGCCCCTAAACAGTATACACAGAAGAAATAAAATCGATGCAAATAACTGGGCAATGTAAAACACTGTGTAAAGAATGACCAGGGAAGTCCTTTTCACAGCCTAACTTTCCTCCCATTCTCTTACTGCTACTCATTTCAGCCAACTAACTGAAATGCTGTTTTATTAAAATCAACTGGGAGGAGATCAAAATAAATTTAAGGTTAGATATTCTTGTCCCTGCTCAATCATTTGAAATTTAATTCAAGTCTAGTCTTCTAGCAATTCTAATTGCCTCAGAAAGTACACTAGGAGAGAGTATAAAAGGCTATGATATTTTTTTTTCTGCTGGTGGTCTAGTTTCTTGCAGTTTACAAGAAAAAAAGATGTTATTAGCTGTTCAAAAAAATCACTACAGTCCCTTCTGAAAGGTACACAGTGCATTATCCATTTTTATTTTAGCTTATTGACCATTCATCTGCTATTTAGTCTTTATATTTGTCTTTTGTTGAACTGAATTTAGTTGTCATTTAGTCATTTTGATTTCCACTTGGCACTGGTGGAGAAAATGACAGGTTTCGTTACACGAGTAGAACTGTTACCCATACAATTATGTGAAAATTACTGCAGGAAAAGCTGCTGTTTCCATTTGCCTACTTTTCACACATGCTTCATGAATAAAATAACCCTCCTAAGACAAAGATTTTTTGACACTGTTCCATTTACACATATTTAATTCCATAATTTCTCTCTTGCTTTTTCTAAATAAATTCTAATCAGTGGAGGAAAAATAAATGGTATTAACTAAATCACATGATAGTGAGAAGGCAATTTATGGAACTGCACAAATGTACCTAAATCTGTTTGCTTCAGCTGGAGAAAACTTGCAAAAATTCCTGCTGAGTAGCAGAATAAATTTCGCAAGACAGAAAGTTTGTTGTGTCTGAAAAAAATTATAAGATTATTGTCATTTTATAGAAGAATCACCATAAAGGGATAAAAAAGCAGAAACAGACTGCAAAACATTCTTACCTCTGGCATTCATTCACACCTTCTTCCAGTTTCTATACATTAATGACTAAAATTCGGGGCTGGGAAATGAGAATCTATGTCTTTGTTTACAACTAAAAATGATCAGGACTGAGAAGTAGAATTACCATCACAAATGGTAGGAGAATACCTGAAAAGATACTGATAAGGTTTTGTTTAGGAAACCTTAGTTCTCCTGTATATCTTACCAATGAAAAATCCCCCCCTCCAAAGCACAGCACCACATCATAAAAGCCCGAATATCAGAAAAACCAAATAACAAGTCAAACAAAACCACGCAAACCAAACAAATACAAATACACAAATACACGAATATACAAAAACCAAAACAAAAACCCCCAAACACCTGAACTCACTGTGACTGAAATAATATATTTGTTCAAAAGTAGTACTGTGGAAAACTGACACCTTTCATTTTACAGTCTGTTCAAATCCAGTCAAAAAACCCTTACCAATCGTTAGCTTTATTATTTGATAGATCTTTAACACAAAATCCTGGCAGAGCTTCTGAAGCACTAGCTTGTGGAAAGTCATCTCAGGAGCATATGGAAACTTAGGAAGAAATGGGTAAATTCATGAGAATTTGAAAAACCTATTTATTTCTGAGAAAATGAAGATTCTCAAAAAGGAAGATGTCTAAATACAGCTCACTCAAATGAACATTTTTTTCTAGAAGAATGTCTATACAGATAAACAAAAAAATCACCGACCAGGTATCTGAGGTGGTATCTCTGTGTCTTGCAGACAACACAAAATTAAACATGCAGATAATGAAATCATCATGCTACTCATTGAAGAATGTGTATCTGCACAAGTCTGCTGTAAAATGTTATTTATTCATTATTTTTAACCAAAAGAAATGCTTCTGATCCATGAAAATAATGTCCTTTAATAATAGGAGAATGACTGCCAAAGCTTTACATGGTAAGAAGCAGACCATGAAATTAAGAAAAGAGGAATTTTAAAGAGCTGGCCTTGAACATACAGTATCAAGTAGCCTGTGGAAGACAGCCTTAGAAGATAAAGTGGCACTGATCCAGTGAAAGTTCAGTTGTCAGAAGGTGGCACAGGCCTGAAGGTACAGCCCTTGATGATGGTCCACTGATGTAGTAGCATCTGTATCACAGAGGGAGTCCTACAGGGTGGTATAACCAAGAATCCGATTAAAAGATTTGCAAAAAAAAATGTGCTTCTTAGATTGGTTCGAAACCCATCTATGCATACTATATAGTTTCTTCACGCACTCCAGTGAGCTTACATTAAGAGTTCCAAGTTGTCCACAATGGACATCTAGATAACTTTCACAGCACAAACCTTTCCAAGAGGCCAGGCTTCTCAGAGGAAGAGAGGGACTCACTGTTCTCTCAAGTAACATCTCCTTTGGTTCAGCCTCACTGTACACACTGATCCACACTGATTCCAGTATCCTGTGCTCTCCTGAGTAGAGCGGATAGATAAGAGTTCAGTTCCAGGTGAACACAGTTGTTGCTCGTCTACTGGAAAGACTTGCAATATTTTAAGCAAAACATGCAATGAATATAATTAGTAATATGGGACCTTTAGTCTCTGCCTGCTATACATCTGCAGGGTGTCAAAGGGGAAGCATGGGTGGAAAATGAATACAATTGTGAAGGCACCAAGGACCTCACAGCAATATTCCACACAAATAGACAAACAACCTGCTTCACCTGATCATTCATAAAAATTGCCAACGCAAGGCATGGGAACAAAGTCAAGACTGATTTTTGAATATACTCTACTCTCATTAACTTTAGGAGACTAGTTAAGATGCGGGTGCCTGAATATTTTGTAGGAACTGTGCATAGTCAACTCACAGTTTGAGCAATGAAATAAGCAAAGTAACAAACCAGCACTTGCTAGTACAGTTCCCCTTGCTAATGATGGGTTTCTGATCTACTTCTTCCTTTCTGGTTTTTCTTTAAGTTTCACTTTGGATAAAACCAATTTTGGAGTAACAAAGTAAGCACACACTGAGAAGATAGTAAAGTATGACCGATGAATTCAGCTCAGAGGTAAATGTTTCAAAGCAGCATCACCATATGAGCTTACAGGTAACAGCAAAAGAACAAAATGTTTTGAGTAGCTTATGAATTTTGAGGAGAAGATATAAGTTACTCTAAGTATTTATTTTAGTGTTGTTCTTGGCTAGTGTAATTTTACAAGATTGAGGATCACTGCAACATATGGAAAGTAGCAAATAAACATAAGACAGGTCATATCAGACTAACACTGGCATGCAGTAACAGGTGTAGTGACTAACTATAGCTGGAATTTCAAGTTGCCAGTTTTCAATGGTTTACTATGGCAACCTGGCTCCTTTCTTTCCACAAGGTACTCCATCCTACATTTCCAACCTTTCACCTTAGTTGGAATTGTCTTTTCTAGAAAATTCACTTTTCGCGTAAAATGCAAGTGTTTTAAAACAGATTTCCTCTTCTGGATCAAGAACAGATCTTTCATTTCACCACGTCCTTTCCATGATACTCGTCAAATGCTCAGCCACTTATGGCTCTGTATCTGTCATTTAGTGCGAGAGAGATGGTATGAAAATGAGAACATAGTTGACATGAACAGCCATATCAGCACTAGTTAGCCATGGATAGCATAGAATGTAGTTGAATTTTAGCATTTATTCCACTTCTAACCTGTGCTAGACCTTTTTTTCAGGAGATTTAAATGAGCTGTGTCTTGTACACCATCTCCTGTGCAAGACATCAAGGTTGTTCTGTGTGGTCCTTGCTCTACCCTAGTAGAAAACAGACTCTCAATACTATTATAATTTCATTTTGCAGAAGGTAAATGACACAACATTATTTCATCTATAAATGTACTTTATATAAGTACCTTTTTTTACCCTCTCCCCACTAAAACATTTATGCTTATTTTGTATATGTCACACTGTCCTTTGTTTTCTTCAAAAAGCAGAAACTTGCTGCTATGGCAACAGTACTTTTGGTAATAATCTGAGAAGAGCAAATTTGCAATTAGGAATTAAAGGAAAAAGGGCCCTTGAACGTAAAATGCTTCACCCAAATTACACTAACAGTTTGTCCATTAACATTAGATTGCCAGTTGTATTTTCTAAGCCTCAAGGTCCTACACAGGTGTGCTAATCATGCAGTTTTCTCTAGTTGTACATCAGCAACACATTCACAGTGAGCTGTATGAGAGGCAGGCATCTAGTTGAAGCTAACCACTGGACTCCCTTTAGAGTCAGTGTTAGACACCTCTAGATGCATTTCATCTGAAAAACAGGTGGGATGAATTACTCTTCGGGATGCCTACCTTTTCCTCTGGGTAAAGAGGCATTCAGATAAAGTATGTAACCTGTAGAAAGCTACAGTTAAGCAATCTGAGGATCCCTCAGCATCCATCTTCAACAATTTCACTGTCGTTCACACAGGATTTTTTGGTGCTGTCAGAAATAACAGATTTTTAAAGTTAAATATTTATTCTGATCTCTCAGTAGGTAGAGTGGGTTTTCCCCTCATATTGCTAGTTAATTCTTTCTGGGCTATTCTTGCCAAGCATTCTTAAAACAGTTTTGTTTTTGCTTAGTGGAATGCCAGCTAAAAATTTTTTCTATGTATATCACAAATATAACTTGTGTTACTCCAAAAGAATTGAAGCCCATACTAAATTGATTATCTTCATGCATTCTGCTGGCAAGAGATTAATATACATTTTAGACATTATTAAGTTGGGTTGCATTAATAGTGGCAATACATAAGTATGAATTTCATTGGAATATGTTTTCCCCTCAGCATTCTCAATTTACAATCTTTCATGATTGTGGTATTTTGAATTTAAAAAAAACAAAACAAAACAAACCAAAACAAAAAAAACCAAACCCCAGACTGCAAGAAATTCCATAAATAAGAGTTAAAACAATGGTCCAACAGAAAACTTTTTGGTGAACAAGCTACAGCCTATACAAAAGAATCTGAGGGTAAGTGAGGGAGACAGGGCAAGGTTATCTGAGTTAACATGAAGTAGAATTTTATTTAAAAGTACTCATCATTTTTAGAAGCTAGAGAAGACTTAGAATGTAGGGCACTTGCTGGCTACATGAAAAAAAAATATGCAAAGACTGAAGAAAAAGGTGTGTTAAGCATATAAGCAGATACTTTAACTTGAAAGAGATAATATGAACTACATATAATAATGAAAAATTAGTATCAATTTGCTGTAGACTTTAAAGTAAAAAAGAACTTTTAGTACTTAATTAATTTTCTGAGCAATACTGACATATAATAACTATGATGATGCCTTATATCTTCAATAGTTAGGAAACTTCCATTATGTCAGTCATGTGGACAGTACTATGAGGCTTTACAAAATGGGTACATCTGAGAAAGAACAGCAAAAACGTGAAATGTGAATCAAAAGTTTATAATTCACATCCATTTTTTCTGTAATCCTATATTGCCGTAATTTTGCAGAATAAGCTTAGTGAAAAACAAAAGGTAATCTAGGGTAATGAAAAAAGTCTGTTTAAGAGTACCTAAATAATGTATTATTGGACAGCTAGATGATGAAAATATAACTAAAAAAACCCCAAACAGTTTATTGCATATTTTTTATTAAAATACTTGAATTACTAGAGTAGAATTTTTTTTATTCTTTAGAAAACAGTAAATCACATTTCATGGCTGTGACTATGCAGTTGTCAAGAATACACGTTACATGGTATTTTATGCATTATAATGCAACATGTTAAACTGCTTACAGATACAGAACTAATTAGTTGATCAGTAAACATGAGAAATATATGTATGTGTATTTGGGGGGTTTGCTTGGTTGGGTTTTTTTTTACAGAAAGAGGTACTGAAGGCAAAGTAACAACTCAGCCTGCAACACAAGCGTACTTCCTTTATTCTTTCAGCTCTATTCAGAAAGGATCTGTCTTTCCTTTAAAAAAATCTACAATAATTTCTGACAAGAACTCTGCATCTTTAATATTTAAACTATATTTCTGAGGAACTGTAAACATTAGAGCAAAAATTGTATTAGCATTGAAAAAGTTAAAAGACAGTTCCATATAATCCAGATTTTTCAACAATAGAAAAGTGTCACAGAGAGCAAAGTCTGGAGTTCTAAATTTGTGTGAGGGATTTAAAAAAAGTTATTTTTAACACTCATAATATGCATTCTAGTAATATGAATTCTAATGAGCTGATTAAAAATGAAAACAGCAGACCCATATCCAAGTGCAGAACAAAATGATTATTATATCACACAAACCAGGCATTGAAAAAAACCAAACCAAAACATAAATAACCTGCAAAGCCTAGGTGAGCTTCTCTGGAAATTATCTTTTACATTGTAAACTAACAACATAATATGTATAAAAAACCATTACTGTAATCACTCATTCTTTTTTTTTTTTTTTAGTAGAGTCCCATGAAACAAAGCAGTATTGCTTTCTAAACTTTATTCTTTGACAACTTAATTTTTTTTTTTTAATAGAAAACTAAAAAGCAGACAACACAGACACTTTGTTTAATCAAAATTGTACCCTTAAGTTTCTAACTTACCCTGAAGGAAAAAACCCAACAACAAACTCCAAAATTGTCTGAGGTATATAATACTACCACATTTATAACACAAGCCTGATCTGTGGACTAAACAAGTCGAGCTGGATTGCTCTTGGATCAGAATTCAGCAGTGCAATTCTCCTAATTCTAGGACAGTCTTGGAGAAAACACTGCGTGTATATGTAAGAATAAGACACTGTGTGTCTGTGTGTACACTCTTGTATGTATGGGAGAATAAGACTGCAAAACATTTTTTGCCTCTAAACTCATGTCTTAATAGCCTTAGAAATTTTAGAAATATTCACTTTTAGGATATTGTTTTTATTGTTTTCCTTCTACACTGTCTGTACTATGTACACTTAGCTATTGCTGGATGACAGTGAAAAAAACACATTTTAACCAGTGTGAACACAAAGATTCAAAACTGAAATTAAATTGGCCAAGTACTTTAGTTGAGTGCACAGGTAGAAGTGGAAGCTTGTATGAAAGAATAAATCTGTAAACAGTGAATCTTCAAGGCACAGGCCATTGCTTAGTGAAACTACAATGAAACACTAAAATCAACATGAAGAGCCAAAGAGCTCACATCCATTACTGGAATTAAAATGTGATGCAGGTGAAGCATCCCATCAGCCAAAAAGGGATCATTTTTCAGATAATACCAAGCAAAATATAAAGAAATGAGGAAAAGCATTCAGAAAAACGTGAGAAGGAAGCCATCAAGGGAACATATGGTGCCTAAGACAATGGTATCTAGGTCCTACATAATTTTTAGATCCTATGAAGGTCAATGACATACAACTATCATAGTCATGGTTGGAATACAGACAGTGCATAATTCAGAAACTTCCTCAGGAATAAAATGGAGAACGCTGAAAAATAAGACTAAGTCAGCAATAGAAAAAGAACTTGCTTAACATTTGAAGAGCAGATATGGGAAAGTCCCACAGTTAGTCTCTTTTTCTTCTCAACAAATTATCTCCCTTTCTTTCCTTAGGACAGAAACACAGAGTATTTTGGCTACCCCACAACTAGAGGGGTAGAAGATGAGAGGTTCTGAAGTTCTGCAGTTCTGAAACTCTTCAGGCCAGTCTAGCTGCTCAATTCTAATGATAAATCCCTGTTGCAAAAAAAAAAAAAAAAGAAAAAGAAAAAAGAAAAATTCCCACAGAATGGGTAACTTGACATTAAAACTTGGCATTAAAACCTAGACCTCATCTGTCAGAAAACTTCAGTCAGTAGTCAGAAGACTAGATTTTATCCCCAGGTAGGTCATGAGTCATTTTAGAGCTTTCTACCTCATATACACTCAAAATAAAAAAAAATCACGGCAGAGTTGCATAACTATCATACTAGATCAAGCAAATACAGCCTGATTCTATTTCATTTTTCTGACTACACTTGACATAAGTGAATGGATAGAAGGAATCAAAAGGACCTAGCGAGAAGAGTTTTGGAGAATTGGGGTTTTTCAGTCTGAAGAAGAAAAGGCTAAAGAATATAGTTGTTGCCTTCCGCTGTGTAAAGGAGAGTTGCAGGAAAGAGTGTAACAAGCTCCTCTAAGAAATGCACGGTGAAAGGACAAGAGGCAACAGCTTTATATAATTATATATATTTAAGCACTGGAACAGCTTCCAAGAGAAGCCATAGAATTCCCAGTTCCTGGAGATATTCAAAACTGAACCAGATAAATGGCTGTGCAGTGTAACCTGACTTGTAATTCAGCCCTGCTTTGTTCTGTGGTGGGACTAGATGACCTTCAGCATATATCAAAACCTAAGTTTTTGTATGATTCTAAGTTGCAGCAGACTTCACTTACTTCCATTATCATGTATGAAAATACCCTGTAGGGGCTGAAGGGGTGAGTGCATGAAAACATTCTCCTGACTGAAAAATATATTTTGAATATTTCTGCAACTTCATTTACACTTACAGCTAATACCTTACTGTGAACTGGGTAATTTGTGGAACAAATTATATCTCTCTATCAGATGATTCATTTTAAAGGCAATCTCATAACAAATACAGGGAGCACACTGCAGTTGTACTCTCTCCCACGAGGGACAGTGTGATTTCTGGAATCCTCCCAGTTGTGCTGTTTCTGAGACAAGGTGTGGACTGCTTCCATTTGATATTTATATCAGTGCAGGCTTTAGATCACTGGGTGATAGCATCATTTATACCTAAAACATTCCAGCCAGGACTGATCAAACTATTTTTATGTTTTCTTCCCTACTATTTTTGACACAGACAGTGAAAGTACGAGACAAGGGGGGAAAGGAAGAATTGCAAATTGAAAGGGGATTATGAGTCTGCTTCTGTTACCACTAGCCCACAAAGTGGGAAAATAAATAAGCTGATTCTAGCCCTGAGGAATGTGGAAAATGGGGTGGACACCTGGCCTCCATAACATTCTACAGTAAATATAAGACAACACTTACTACCATAAGCTTGTAGGCCAAATTCAGCAGGTCAGCTATCAACAGAATTTTACTACACAACTCTTGGCAGTACTCTTAGATCATTGCTTTATTAGTCATCAGGTGAACAGGTAGTAGTTTTAGCTAACTTCTAAAAGGAAGATATAATAAAAATCAACACTAGATGAAAAAAAAAAAGAAAGCAAGAATAATCTTGAAGGTGCATCATGTGGATGAAGCCACTGTATAAAACAAGCCGGTTGTAGCTCTTTGGAACTTTGGAGAGTTGGAATAAAGTGCAGATTTATGAAAGAGCTGACACACTCTAAACAGAACATTTAGAGCTAAATACAAAATATTACAAAATCCAGTCTTCTTTTAAAAATAATAATAATAAAAATTAGGTCTGTCAGCTTTCAAAGGAAGTAGGAAGCTTCAAAGACCTCAATCACAACAGTGGGAAGCAAGCCTATTTGTCATGGTCCAGCCAGCCACTGCATCATATCAAGCAGTAGAGGCAATTCTCAAAGACGAGTGAGCCAGTGCTGCTGGGTTAACACAGTACTTGTTTAGAAAATGAGTTATCAGTCCTGCACAGCACACCTGCAAATCTCTGTGAAAAAGTTTAGAAATATGCAGACAAGCCACATAAACACTTTTCTACAATTTTGGCAAATTAAAAAAGAAATTAATCTGTGCAATAATACTTCATAACTACTCAGGCTGTTTTTTTCTCATGTTCTTGAGTACTACTGATGTAAATTTGTATTTGTACATGCCTCTTAACTAAAAAATTTATGTACCAAGGAGTAAAAGCCAAATAACTTGGCTGAACTTTACTGCACCAACTCATCAGCAGCATACAATCAGAACAGGTTTTTAGTATATTATATTCTATTTCTGCTTACAAAGGTTCCAACTTTAAAGAGATCAGTAATAGGTTTAAAGAAGCAATTCTTTTTCTCTATTTAAAATTATAGCCAACACTACTTAAATTCTTAATGTTGCAAATGTTTATTTATGTATTTCAAAATTACTTGGAAGCAGTTCTCACATCTCATCAGAGCTATCGGCACAGAGAAGAAAGAAGTAAGAAAATTCACTCTTTTCACTCCCCAGTCCATGCTACAGGAGCTGCAGATTGTGTAACATAAGTAAAAGATGGAGGTCAAGCAACGACCTGGCACAAAAGTGCCATAAAACACAACTACTGAATGAACGTGAATGGCATATCTCATTACAGCTGAAGTGGAAGTGTCCTGCCATCATCTCAGATGATGCTCTCTGGCCTGTCATCGTTGCCCTGGTGGAGGCAGCAAGTGCTGCTGTTTGAAGAACACACAAAGCCAAAGAACCAAATGGCTCCAGCTGGTTCACAGATCAGAATTTTGAACAGAAGGGTCTTTCACCTCTTATTCCTGAACAGTCAGTTGCTTAGATCAAAGTGCTACTCCATGCATCACAAGATGACAGCTCTAAAAACGATACTCAGCTTCCTTCAGAGGAAAGACTAGACCAGCCTGTAGCCCACAATACACTGAGCAAAAGGCAACCAGCAGTGAAGATTCTAGGAGATTGATTTTGCACTCTGGTTTCTCCATTATCCACAACATTCTGGCATTCAGAGAGATCTGTAAAATTGAAATTAACATTCTATTGCAGGCAATGCGATCATCCGACTAGTCCTTCCTATTTACAAAGAGGTTTAAAGATAGCAGTCACACTGCAGCCAGTGGGACTAGAATTACTGTACTGTAGACCTACTCTAATGATGGAAGCAAGTGATCTTTAGGAAGTTCTGGCTAAGTCTTTGCCCTTTCTGTTTTTTCTCTATTGAGGGAATATTCTAGGTTTTAGATTTAAAATATAATCACATTTATAGGGTTAGTAAGTTGCCTTTCTTTTCCATTTCAATGTCTGAAAATAAATATACTGTATTGTTCTTAGTTTTTCTTTCTCAAGGCTGAATGTGCATTTGGTGCATTAAGCAAGGGGACAACACAGTTAAATAGGGATGCAAGTTCATTGTTTTCCCAACTGTTATTTGAGGACATTCATTATAAAGGTATGTCACATTAATGAACAGTGTGGTTCATGCCACCCGCATAGAAATGTTATCAGCAACAGCAGCCCTGCAAGTCTCAAAATTTCTTGTCACTTTGGAATGTAGAATCAAATTAGCAAAGCTGTGCTCAAAGGTTGAGATTCTGTAAGTTTTTAAACATCTCAGACAGAAATTCGATTAAGATTAATTCAAGGCAAGCAAGCAATTTTAGAGGCGTTGGAAGCAATTTCCTTTCACATCATGGTTGTGTGCTGCTGACATGAATGCCTGGAGAAAAATGTGCTAAGCTACCAGAGACAAGATCTTACTATGGAGGGGGAACTATGTACGTCCTTGTAAGTTTAGCTTTGAAATAATAATACTAAGGTAAGGAATCTTGTAAAGAAACACAAAATATTCTTCATGCATCATAAATAATTGACTGTAGTGACAGGGCATTTTAAATACCACAATCACATTTTCAAGCTGGTTTGTGTCATCACTTCTAAAGGTGAGACTCTTCAAAAGAATTTGCTGGATGAATAAGATTTAATCTAATGCCATTTTAGAAAAATGATAGCTGTGCTCATCAAATTATTAGTGCACTGGTAAAGCATTTTGAATCTAAATCCTTCACCACTTCCATTTATTTTATGATGTTGAAAAGGTTATCCTTCAAAAATTGTCTACCAATTCATATAAAAGATTTAATGTTTTAAGGATAGATAAGATGAAAACATGTCATTATATCTTTGAAAGAAGATTGACTCTAACAACGGGAAAATTATCATTTTTCAGAAGATGGAAAAAGAATATATGGCTTTTCCCTTCAGTCTCAATTCAACACAGGCAGCCTAAAGCTATGTAATTATTTTCAAGATGTAAAAAACTTCAAGGAAAAAGAGAAATAATTTTTCCAATTGAAATAATCTTGTGATTTTAAACTTAGGAATGCTTTTTAGCCACTTTCAATTAGTACTCCCTCCCATTCTTTTTGTTTTTTGCTTGCTTTAGCATTTTTTCTTTTTTTTCAATACAGATACAAACTCCCACATAGTTAATTTAAAGGTACTAACAAGTTGTTCCATTTCTTTAGTACCATTCACAAACTTTTAAAAAGTAGTTGGTGGAAGAAAATAAAGAGTGATGAATAAAAAAATCAACCTAACAGCCTGACAGTGATTCCCATACATATATAAGAGACTGACTTCTAATGCAATTGGAAACTTGCTTTAAAGCAGAGGTAAGTAACCATGAAAAGAACACACTGTTAGGAAGTGAATATACGAAACTTTAAGACTCAAAGACTAGACTTAATAGCATGGATGTACAAAATTCTAAGAGAATCTTGACACACGTACTACTGATACAGCCATACCAGTTGGTTCACATCTGTCCCTGCATAGGATTAGCAAAGATATGAAACTGAGAAGTGATCTCTTTCACCTGCATACTGAAATCATTCTAACAGTGTTTCCTAGGTGGCTAGATAGACAGGTGACACAAGCCAAGTACGCTCTTCAAGGACGAGGTGGGGCTTGCAGATTAACTCCTTCAGTTCGTAATGGTTGAAAAATTATATAACAATTTCTTACCAAACTCAAACAACTTGCCTTATTTCCCATAAGCAAAGTTGAAGTGAGAGATTTCTTTGATCCTAGTCTATCAAACAGTGAGCAGTGGATTCTTTTTGTCCTCAATATTTTTAACTAGGAAAAATCTCCGTGGTTTTAAAATACAATTCAAGCTGTTCTTCTGATTTCTTAGGTCTTGCACTAAGCTTTAGCCCTCACCACCCTTAGCATCAATCCACACAGCCTTTTATTAGAACTATCACAAAAAAACCCTCATGGTACAAGAACTGTAACTGGACAACTTACGTTCTCAGACTTAAGATTTACAATTGCGGAAGAAATACACTGGTCTCCTCCTTTCCAGTTTACCCTTTTGTCCAGTGAAAAACAAGCTTTTGACACATTCTAAATCTGATAATTCTTATTGTCAGAAGGATCAGCATTCTATTATGGTTTTATGGAAAAATATAGTGACCTTTCTGTGTCAAAAAAAAGAGGGGTGTTGACCCCTTCACTCCACTAGTTCTGAGTAAGATGGTAATAAGAGACCAAAATTGAGCTAGCTAGCTCCAAATATATAGAATCATAAAAGCACACAATCATTTTGGTTGGAAAAGACCTCTAAGATCATGTATCCAACTGTTAACCTAGCACTGCCAACACTAAACCATGTCCATTAAGTGCCACATCGGCATGTATTTTTAATTTAACCCCTTCCAGGGATGGTGACTTAATCACTTCCCTGTGCAGCCTGTTCCAATGTTTGACAACCTTTTTTGGTGAAGAAATTTTTCCTAAGATCCAATCCAAACCTCCCATGTTACAACTTGAGGCCATTTCCTCTTGTCCTATTGCTGGTTACTTGGGATGAGAGACTGATTCCCACCTCAATACAGCTTTCTTACAGATAGCTGCAGGGAGCAATAAGGTGTCTCCTGAGCCTCCTTTTCATGAGGCTAAACACCCCCAGCTACTTCAGCCACTCCTCATAAGTCTTGTGTTCTGGACTCTTCACCATCTTTGTTGTCCTTGATGAACTATGATTAGACAATGGAGATGTATTAGATAATACGAATGACTAATAATTATGATTTCCTAAAGATTGCCAGTGCTATCTAAAAATTAGCCCAGTGCTTTACAACTTAATTTTAGTGATAAATTTTCCCATTACTATATATGTCATCTATTGTCTACAATCCTTCGTCAGCATCTAGGAAATCAAATGGATTTTGAATTAGTGGAATTGGCAGACAAATGCTAAAATGACAGTCTTATTCTTGGTGATCTGCAATTCAAATCCAATATCATTCCTGCAATTAATGCTTTTTTCAACCATGGACATAGAACAATTAAGTTTTCAAAATACAGAAATCGATTAGTTCAAATTATGAGGTTTAAAATAAGTGGATAAAATTAAATGGGTTTGTGCTATATTGCACAAAATTATTGAATTAGTCCTTCTGACTTCTATGGCATTATGACAAGACTGGAGATAAAATGACCCCAAGCAGAAAACAAACAGTGTTTAGACAGAGGCTGAAACATCATAGATTTACACACACACACACAAAATTGAACAGTATCCTTCTATAAGGAGAGCAAGATCAAGAAGATGAGAGTAACAAGCTTTGGATGCAAACAACTGGAACTAGAGGAGGAGATGAGTTATTTATTCTTAAAGGACAAGTTCAGACAGTGGCTAAAGTGGACAATTACATACTGATGGTAGAAAAATTTGCAGGCACAAAGAATGGAAGCAGGAGGATTCAGTACCAGGGAAAATTCAGCAGCAAAAAATAACTTGAATGTGTTTATTGTTTGTATTCCCTTGAAGTCTCCTCCATCTTGATTTGATAAATGCTATTTGCTTGAACCCAACTTTCCTCCTAATTTATGGGAGTTTTGTACACTGATTCAACATCCTTCAGTTCCACAATGTTACCTCTTCTTAAGCAGCGTTAAGAGAGGTTGCCAATCTCCAGCAGCCCCAGGCTCCCTTCTATGAGTTTTTTTAACTTCCATTTCTATAGAGCAAAGTCAAGCAATGAGGAAAAATATATGCAACAGAAACAGGGAATGAAAGTAAAACAATTAAGTATACAGTCTCAAATAAATAAGAACAAGAATTAATTATATTCTTCCTCAGTCACTTAAAGGTCGTGCACACTTAACAATGAAATCCAACAGTGAGAGAAATAGTATTCCTGTGGAAGTTCTGATAACCTCTTGTGGTGCTACTGATCGACACTGTAGGAAGTACATTTGCTTTATAATGTGGAGAACAATCAAAGTGTAAGGAAGAGCAAGTAGAGGATTTCCTGGTTCCAAATTTCTAAGTGTACCCTTTTCTAAGTTTTCTGTGTTTCCTTGCATGGAAGCTATTGCAGCATTTTGATGATTTTGCCTGTCTCTCTCAGAATATTTTATAGTTCTACTACATTGTTTTTTAAATAGAATCAGAACATAGTCCCATAGTTACAGAGATAAAGCATGAATGTAGAGTCTGGCCCTTCTATGTTCTTTGTTCCCTACTTCTCTCCATTTAATCCATAACACTTTTTGGTTCATATTGGCCTGACATATTCACGGACCTACCACAATCCCCAGTTCTCACTCCTGTATAGCAATGGCCAGCTCAGAGCCCATTATTTTGAATGTGATATTCAGACTTTTCACTTTCTTGCATGATTTTGCTTTTATCTCGATTGGATTTCATCGTTTTACTCTTCAGTCTCGTGTCTTGCTGTATCCTTCTGAAACTGCTTAATAGTTCATCTTTTTCTTTAATACCCTGCATAATCAGTAAACCAATAAATCCTTCAAAACATTTTCATCTCATTGTTTATGCCTTTTCATAAAGCAATTCGTGAATACTTTCGAAGGGCACTGGTCCAAGCGCAAACTTTTGAAGGATTCTGCTGGTGTCCTGCCTCTACCATTAAAATATCTCAAAAGAAATAACTTCAGTCATTTCTACAATGCAAGTGAATTTTCAGATGGATACCAATTGAAGCCCAAGCAAAAACTTCAGTGGAAAAAAAATATTTCAGTCACCATGTTTCTGTAACTTGAGTCAGCTTTGTCATCAAATGATGATTCTCACTTATGATTTCATTCTTATTTTCAACAGAAAACACAGACAAGCTCAATAAAATGTATCTGAATACACAGCTTATAAAACAAGGGAAAAGACACAATCCTGTACTGACTTGGCATCTTCAGACTATGACAGAGAAAGTGTTATAGAGATAAGTCCTTGACTAAAATTCATTTGCAGAACAGGCCTAGAAGCTCATAAACCTCATCTACTCTATGTTATAATGTTTTAATCAAATATGTTGAGAAATGCATAAAGTGGATTACAAACAGAAGCTGCAGAAAAAGAAAAAAATATGGAAAGTTTTTATTTGTAACATACCACATTAAACTTTGTGAATTGTCTAGAAGTCATGACAGTGCTCTGTAAGAAAGACGCCCAAAGATATAAAAATAGACCAGCTGCACCGTCTCAACCTATTTCCTTTCAGTAAAAGTGTCTAAGACCAGAAGCAGTCACATAACCTTAATGCACTTGGACAATTTGGAAATGAAGGATTTAAAATTAGATAGTCATTCAGCTGGGTCAAATAAATACGAGTGTTTATTTCAATATGAAGGTCCTCTCTAAGGAGTCTATTTTTGCATAAAGGTTAGACTTCATGCAATTCAAAAACTTAAAAATTAAATATTATTCTCTGCTTTCATTTTTCTAAGCTCTTCCCATAGACTCAGTGATGTGGAAAAGTAACTAATACATGATTTTGGCGTGTCTTTGCTTGTCAAAACAACAGAACAGCTTCACTCATGGAGAAGCTGAAACTGTTGATTGAAACTCAGATGCAGAATCAGCTATGAGATAAATGATATGTAATATGTGGCAGAAATCTGTTTCTATTTGGAAACATGATGAGAAATCAACACGAACATCACTTTTCTAATCATGCAAAATTGCCAGGTTGATTTTCAAGTCATTATCCCTGTAATCAGATAAAAAGTTTTCAAACCCAAATTGTTCCCATTTGTGGTCTCTTGATCATAATCTGTCTGGACTATGCTAACAATACATTCTGTTTAGAATAAATGCTTGTACCATCTGCACTGTAAATGAAGGGGGGGAAAATTATTTTACACCACCCTTCATAAGCCATGACTGACTGGCAGTATTCCTCCAAGAACTCAGCTCCCCTACAAGCACAGGGAAGCATTCTTCAGATGTCAGTTTACTCCCTCATTTGTATTTGAGGCACATATTTTTCTCACCACTGAGATAAGCAGTTTCTACTTTTATACAGGGAAAATATGCTCTCCAGCATAAAATGATTCAGACAAAGTGCACAAAGAGGATTGCTTCAAATATCTTGAACTTGAAAATAAAATCTCCCAATTGCTCGTGTTCCTGAATTCTTTCGTTAAACAATGCCACACACCAGTAGATTCTGATCCCAGCTTGGGTGAACCAAATATTTCTTCAATGGCCTGCATAAATTGTTTGCTTTTATGTGAAGAATTTTAAAAGAGACAGCAAGAATAATTCTTTGAAAGATCAGGTTTGTTTACAAATCATACTTGACATTGTCAGCGAATATATTATTTATTTGTAAAAGCAAACAAACAAAAAAACCCAACACAAAACCACCGTAACAAAACCCAGCACCCATTTTGCTATCGTTTCAGTGGCAGGAAGGAATGGCCAGTTAAGAGACACAATAAATTTAAGCCCTGCATAAGCATAAATTTTTCTATTCATAGTGGATTTCATTGTAATAACTGCTCTCAGTGAATTATATAGAGAAAAGGGATCATTGAGTAAATGAACAAAAATGTAAACTGATCTTACATATAAATTATAAATACATGTGTTTAAAAGTAGCTTTAAATAGTCAAATATATTTATGTACATTACAGACTTACACTACTGACTGCTTACATCATTAGGTAAAAAAACAAACTTGAAATGGCAGTTAGTAGTGGTAACTGCTGGTCAAGAAGCAAAGGCATAGACTGTCCTAAAAAGCAATCTGTTTGAAAACTGTTTCAAATATTTTTTTCCTGCCTTTGGTCAGCCAGAAAGAAATGGGTTTTGGCTAACACTTCATTTTTATCTCAGCCTCTTTACCCGGGTACAAAAATAGTCTATTATCCCTGGTCTTTTGAATTTTCCAGGTCTATTTAGTGCTATGAACTTTCTCCTGTAGATGTGTTAAGGAAACCGTACTTGTTAAAGGACTTCTACCTGTGACCAATAAACTAATTAACTTGTCTTGCAGTACATAAGCAGTTTCCCTAACATATCAGTGTAGCAAAGGCCCTAGAGCATATGTCAGAACTCTCTTTGCTTGCTTTCTTCATTGCAGACTGTAGAAACAGATGAATTAAAAAAGAAAAAGTGTAGGTCAGAGAAATGCATTGTGAATTGCAGAGATCATAGCCGGAACCACGTAAGAATTCAATTCTGCAGATCAAAGCTTACTCTTATCATTTGTTCTATACAAGTCAGAACTAAGAATCTAGCATTCAGCTTTATTTTGAGCATAGTGTAAAATTAGATGACAACTGATTTCCACCATTAGAAATAAAACCTCATGAAAGCAAGAGGTATCCAAGCAGTTAGGATGCTCAAATATGGTTCTAAACTCTAATCTGTCTTTTAACCCATTTGTAATGAAGCTGATGTGTGACTGTGGAGTGTTATAACACCTACATTGCCAACCTTATTGTTTTAACTTTTTCATAAGAGCTATGGGATTATAAAGAAAATAGGCAAGAATATTATTTTGCATGTAATTTAATATACCATGGTACAGAATGATATACAATATATATACAGAATACTCATTTGATATGTAGAACATGAAATGAGTAGCTATGTTTTTAAATGTAGAAACACACAACCACGACTATTTAGGATTATCCTCCTTATGTTAAGATTAAAATATAGAGCACTAATAAGAATATGTCAGAGGCACATGTGAAGCACTATAAAAACTGTGATGTGTGAAAATCTCTAGCCACATACAAACCATAACTGTGTTACTGAAAATTGCAACATTTGTCTTTCCAGCTTTCATTATCAATGCTGTGATTTTCTCAGCATGTTCAGTAGCAAATTGAACTGTTTTGAAACTAATAAAGTCAGTAACACTGCTATCTCTGGTATTACAGAAAGAATACTAAAAATACAACTAATAAGTAAACTCAGACACATCTGTTGAAGTACAAGTGATTTCTGCCATCGTATTTGACCTTTCTAGTGAGAAGGCTTAAAAATTTTGAACAATGGAGATTTTATGTCTGCAAATTTAAAAAAAATAAAATGTCTAATTAAACAGATGATTAGCAATTCTTCCATTTGCTTCAGCCAACAGTAGAAGTATTTACAGGTTTGTATTATGAAATATTTAACAAGGATATAGAATTTGGCATGTCTTGAGAAAATGAGTATCCTCCACTGTACCACAAACCAATTTCTAGCCATATTTCTAAGTGCAAAGGAGATAATTTTAAACTACTTTTCACATACGATATTTCTAAATATCTAGAGTACCTGATGATATAATTTTTGAGTGCTTTTATTTTTAGGGAGAAATTTCTATTTATGAATCAAACATTATGGTTAAGTACTCAAAGGCACAGAAAAGTACACTATAATATTTATTATTGCCCAAGCATTTCAGAAGAATGCATGCATAAGTCATGTTGTACAACTTCTAAGAACCAGCAAGTCTCTCCTAGTTGCTCTTGAAAGGAAAAATAGAGTGTGTATGCTGTATTAAATATTGGTTTTACAACAATGGATTTCTCCTCCTCTATAAACCAGTACTTTTTACTAATACCAGGACATTCAAGTTGTAACAATGCCCTTATTCACTAATTCATCCAGCCTCTGGAAAGTCCAACTTAAACTCCAAACACGAAAGACAGTTGGATTACAACATTTACAAGAAAATGTTCAAATATTTCCAGAAGTTAAAAAACTATTACTTAATGAATGTGTTTTGTGCAAAATTGCCAACCACATTTTCTTCATGCTCCTAACCAACTCTATAATACTTCCAAATACAGTGTTCTAACACTCAATTTTAATTCTAAGAGTATTTTAATTCTAATATCACATTTATAGTGGATGAAAGTAACTAAACAAATTGATTGATCAGACCATAAAACTGTGTTGAAACCTTTGTTTGGTTTCTGTATAGACACCTACAGAACTATTTCCTCAAATATTTTTTTGATTGCTTGAAGATAGAAGAACATTTTCAGGCAACTCCATAGAAGTGGCTGAGAGAGCTAATGAGAGGCTTCCTATACAGTAGAGACACAGGATGAAATTCACTCAGAGCTTTAACTGGAAAGTTCATCCCTTTATCTGTCTGAAGTGATGAGAGTTTTGTTACACCTGGAAGCTTCCAATGGAGCTACTCTTTTTTAGCCAAATAGCTGCAGTTTGTCACTGTTACCATTTGCCTTCCCCTCATCTCCAAGACCACCTTGCCAAGAAGGTCTCAGAGTGCCAACTCCAGGAATCACTCAGTGCTATTTTGAACCTGTTTATCTCAACACACAGGTCATCCCAGAAAATGTTCTTTTTCTTTCTCCTTATTCTGGCCTTAGAATTGCTTCAGCACTAATAGCTATGGCCTCTCATATTGTGCATATTATTTTCAGGCATGAATACAATCATTGCCACACCAGCATAAATCACTTTTAAAATTACTGGTGTTTACAAGCCTTCAACCCACCAGAACTGCATAAGATTTGTGCTCTTTGTAAGAACATAATTCACTACTGTGTGGCCCAGCTGTACTCATTAGTAATTGTAAATTCCTTTGTTAAGTTCAAAACCTAAATACCCTATCACCTTCGGTTTGTTAAGCAAAATATAGATTAAAGAATCAATCTGATATGAATAAAGGGAATTGCATTCTAAAACAAACAGAAATTTCAAATTATCTCTCAGAGGGACTCATCAACCCCTAAAACAGAGATTCTGTAAATATTACTAGAGTCTTAAACTGAGGAACAGATGGAAACAGAGCCTCCATATTTTTTAAGTTGCAAAAGATAATCTGAAATGTATGTTAAAACAGGTGTGTTTTTACAAAGTGACCTTATTTGTGTTAAATAGTCTTAAAAAAAACCAAAGAAAACACAAAAAAGAAGCAGTGGTCCTAATAACCCTGCATATTTAAAATACACCAAAATATAAAATTTCTAGCCTAAAATAATCTAAATACAAACTAAGTTTAAAACACAAATTTTGTTAAAAGCTGATAAATCAAAATCAATGAAGAATGTTATGTCCTCTTCGTTCTTCTTTATGACATTTTTATTGATGTTTTATTGAATTTGCACTTATAAATTAGTATTGCAATTTTTTAAATTGTATTATTTGACTAATAATGTTACATTGTCAAGATAATAATAAATAGTTATTCTGTGTTATAGAAGAATTACAAACCATGCAAGGGAAATTGTGAAAATACAGAAAATACAGAAATGGAAAATCTGTGAAAATACAGAAAAGGAAAACTTCAGACTACACATACACAAAGATTTTTCTAATTCTTTCTTTGGAAAAAGCAACAATGACTTAATAATAGCAATTATAAAAAACACAGAACAAAGCAGTATATAAATAGGTGCAGAAAAAATCACCCTCTCCAAGCATACTAATAAATCAAGCCAGAACATTTTTAAAATTTTAAAAGAAAATAGATCTTTTAGATTCATGTTTCTGGTCTATTTGGAGTTTTGTGAGCTAAACGTGAAGCAAAGTGCCGAAAGCTTTAATATACTAGCAATTTATCAAGAAAAAAATTTTAAAACCCTAAATGAAACAAGTGTTCTTAATAACGTATTTGCAGATTTCCATAGGCCTTTTTCTCCCCGAGTGTTTATCTGAAACATCTTCCTTTATTTTAATTACAGACATTGCCAAAGTGTGTCTATTTACATGTCCAAAAAAAAAATCAAAAAACTCATCACATAATTTGTATTCTACTCTAAAGCTTAGTATTTTTCACACACCCAATTTAAAACAGTGATACCTGAGCCAATGTAGCACTTCTGCAGTTAGACCTGTCTGCAGAAGACAGGAAAACAACTGTATGACTGAAAGCATTTGCCAAAGAAGGTCAAGTATTTGTGTAACCTGAATGTTTCAACAGAAGGCTCTGGGAAAATCGGAAGCCAGTCTCAAGTGTAAAAAGAAGTCACTGCCTATTTTGTTATTTGTCTCTTGCATACAACTTTGACTACAAAAGAACTGCAAAGCAATCATAACTATTCACTGTAACAACAATTTAATTTACTTTCTATTTAAATGGGACCAAAACAAACCCTTTAAAAAATGTCCTCTTTACAGCATGACTCCACAGATCCCAACTGTAAAAGACTCCAACCTTTATGTCCAGGGATGTGATAAGTATAATTTCTGTAAGAAGAGAATATTTCCTAGTTTATTCTGTTAGATCTAAATGTTCAATATTCATCTCTCTTACAATGATTATGCTTTCCCATATGGTCAGAAACATGTTTCAAAACCTCTAGTACTAAAACTTCCATTTATTGAGCTCCATAAAGAAGAAAAATGTCAGTAACCTAAAGGTGTAAAACTTCTTTCAGGCTATGCTTGTATAGGTTACAGTCAGAAAATCAGACAGCCCATAATCCAGCCTAAAGGTTCTCTCCATCTGATTATCCAAAATCATCTTAAATCAGTTTTTTTAAATGTAACCTTCTCCAAAAGATAATACCTTTGTTGCTTCAAACTGGTACGACATGACTCCTTGTTAAATTTTCAGTAAATATAACTGGTTTTACAGTTTTTCTCTGCTGCCTCTGATATAGCAATGATTCATTTTTCCTTTCCAACCATGGAAGAACTGTTTAAAAGTTCTGTGTGATTTTTTTTTCCCAAATACAATGCATTGCTCTATACTTCAATGCATTTATCTGCACAGCAGTGATAATAACATCTACTCAAATGTTACTTACTTATTAAGAAGTTTTAGGAACAATGGAAGCTCTGCTGGTCATTGGTGTTGCTGATTCTACTGCTGTTGGTAAGGGGAGGAGCTCCTAGCCTATCCTACAAGGAAATGTCATGTCTGCCAATTTAGAGAACCTGCAGCAGCTGGAAATAGTAATTATGGAGAAAGCAAGATGGGTTTTCCATTATAAACTGTTTCCTTCTCATGGTTAATCAGCATTAGTGAAGAAGTAAATACACATAAGTGTGAAATCTGGCCCATCTTTAACGCAAGGAGAATTTTCTATATTGACCTGAATTCACTGAAGTTGACGTTTCACCCAGGACATGATAATACACTGATGACCAAGAAATCAAAGTAGTATTAAGTTACGCAAGATAAATGTGTCTGAATTTACTTAAAACCCATCCAAGGCCCAGGTTTTAACCTATCCAATCATTTCATCTATGCAAAATGAAATCATCAGAATAACTTTTACCACCAAAAGCATGTTTTTACTTCTACCTTACTTTCACCACCAGGTTTCCCACATGATAACACCCAATTTCCAAAATAATTTTTTTCCCCTGGTCTTTATTATGTTTCACAGCTTTTAGACATTAATTGTTTTTACAGAACAGTACGTGTAAGTACACACAAGAAACAAAACCCCACAATTTTCTACAATTCTGGTTTGCAAAAACCTGCCTTTCTCCTAACGTGAACTCTTTACACATATAAGACTCATCAAAGCTGACCGATCTCAGCTCTGCTTACACAATTTACTCCAGATGCCTGAACAGAGGAGGAAGTACAAGGTTAAACAGTAGCATGAGGGAGAAGAAAACATGTTACCTGAGCAGAAGAAAAATAACTTGGCTGAAGGATGAAGAAATAATTTCCTGACAAGGTCACAATTACCTCTCTAATTTGAAAAGGGTTTTTACACAATTTTAAAAATAATTTTCATTTTATTTCCACCCATTACCTCTGCAAAATAATTTCGTCATAAAGGAAGTCAGAAACAAAACAGAAACAAAAGAGATAATGTATTATAAATGTCTTAAAAATAAATAAGGATGATTCTATAAAATCTGCGTTACAAATGAGACCTAAGTTCTAAAAAACTACATCATTTTGTGGCATCACATGCAGTTCCTTTTGTCATTTGTTGGTTACAACTGGCAATTCACATATCTTCTGGTAATTATATGCTGCATAAATATTTCATGCCAGAATAATTATGCAATCTCTATTTGTCTGATAGTGGTTGCCATGTATATAAGTACAATTTCCTGCTCTCTGTAGGCTAATTTGAACAACCCAGCATGCCTTGATCAGCTTAGGAAATACATGTATTTTGTATGTATACATGATATAATTCCTCTCAAAACTCACGAATTTAAATGATCACATCTGTTAGTAGCCAGGTTTCTGAACAAAGCAGAAATCCATGTACATTTTATATAAACGTACACTCTGTCAAACACTGCTCTTGAAAATATATATTTGAATATTGTGAAAGTTTTGCAGTCAGTACATCACATTTCAAGTAGATGAATTCCCACAGAAAGACTTCATTATTTTCTTAATTTCTACTGGGAGTCACAGAGGTGCCCTTTTCTTTGTCTTTCACAAACAATTAACCTTTTGCCATGTATGCAATTGGCTGAGAGCAATCCTGAGTGGCTCAGAAAATAATTTACAGCAGAAACTGTACAAAGTTAATTAGTATTAGTCTAAGAAGGTTATTCATATATTATCAAACTGAGAAAGTGATCATCATGACCCTCATGGAAATTCAAGCTACAGCTGAGTTTTCTCATCATCAGCTGCAGAGTATAAATGCTAATTGGGTGCACGTATGGACACAGGTCTTGTAACCATGGCCATTTTAAGTCTGAATGTCAAAATTTCTCAAAGTACAAACATGTAAAGCAAATAACTCTATGCTATTACTTGCTTCATACATAGAAAAAGCAAACCCAAAAAACCACCCAACCAAAACCAGAAGTACTGTTTTTTCATTTCAACTGAGAACTTTTTTCTTGTTCTCTTTTTTTAAGGTCAGTTTATTTAGCTTTTGCAGATTATTTCTGCCTAAAAATAAATACCCTTTAAAATTAATTATGAGCATGATTACTTCCAAAGGCAGAATCAAGGCATGGACAACACAGTCTCATTTTTAAGTTTGGTGAGCCAGAAATGGAGCTCTCAGTGTTTGTTACACCACCTGGAGTGCACACTATTCCATTTCCAAATATCTGTACTGGTTGCCATGGAAAGCTGGCCATGTATTAACAGTTGGTCCACACTTCCTTTTGGTACCTATTGCAAGCATGACTATCAGCAGTCACTGTATTATATGGCATCCCTTTCTACCACTGTATGCCTTATGCACTCATTTAAATTCAACAGACAATCTCACTTACAAAGTAGACTTACATTCCCCATTTGGGGATATACTTGTTTAAGTTGATACTAATTAAAAGCCACTCAGAAATCCTAAAACACGGCTACAATGGCCAGCCACCTTCCTGGGCTCCATCCAGACCACAGTGTCCCCAAGTGGGGGACCTTGTTTAAAGGAAGATCTGTTTTGTTTGCTCCCACACATGGGCACAGTTTTGTTGGGAGGACTGAAACAGCAGCTGGTCTCCAAAGAAGAGCCACAGCCGGGCCAGGTCCTGACAGGGATTCAGTCATGGCCACGTCTCCTACACCTGTGCTGTGAACACTGTAAAGGCGCCAGCTCTGCCCTGGCACTGTGGGGCAGACAGGACAATACTAAAATCCTTGTTTCTAAGGGCAGGAGAGGGGGAAAAAAGAAGAAAAGCGCCTTCTGCTTAGACTGCTCCTGTCCTGGCATAGAGATGTGTGTGGCAGTAGACCGTGAGGCAGCCACCGGAGCACAGCGAGCCATTTCTTCATGATGCCAAACACCAGAGGCCAGGGTTGGCCTCCGTCATCCAGAGCCAGCAGCGCCTGCCACCACCATCAGGCCTGGTACAGCCCAAGGAGACCCAGTTACACCACAAGCCTCAGCAGTGAGAGACCACAGGCCATTGAGCAGGGCTCTGTCCCACACCTTGTGAGCACAATAAGCTCGGGGGCTGGTTTTAGGTGGTATAAAGCTTTAGGTAAGGCAGGCATTTGAACAGGGTAGCTAGGAAACACTGGGTCAGTGGTACTTAAGGGCACAAGTCATCACCAGAGTTTTACAGAAACAGTGAAAAGGCTTTTGTTCTTAGAATACTGATTTATTCAGCAAAGGTCATGCTGGAGGTCAGCAGGAATGATCCCAGTAGCCATTTTTGGCTTTATAATCCATCAGGTCTGCAAAGTTCAGTTAAATTTCAGCATGTGATGAAGTGAATTTGGGTAGCTGGTCAAAAGAACTCTGCTCAGCAGATGACATACCGTTATCTTGTGGAAAATTTCTCGCTGCTGATCAGAGAGCCTCCTAGACTCTTTTTGCAACTTGCTTCATATCTCAAAACCATTTATATTCGAGCTTAAATAACGTCCACTATAAACATTGTCAAGCTGAGTCAGTATCTCTGTGGTTGTTCATTACTTGAAAATAAAAAAAGACTGATCCCCAGTCACATAAAAACTCAAAAGATCTGCCATATTAAATCATTGCTTTTGAGAAAGAATTAATCTCTTTTTAAAAAGTAGCAAGCCCTTGGAGATTTCCTTTCTGACTCTCCTGAGTTTTTAAAGATTAAGTATAATAAGGATTTTTTTTTGTACTTTTTCCAGTTTCAAACTTAAGAGGAAAATGTGATTTTGAAAGTTAAACTCAGATTCTGATATAAGAATTACATTCCACTAAAGTTCAAAAACCAAATTAACAAAAAGACAATATAAAGGAATGAAAATCTAATATAAAATAAATCTTTTAAAAATGGAGAGAAGCATAGTAGATCAGCAGAGCACAGAACATGTGAAAGGAGAATAGTGGTTTGAAAAACTGCAAAAAGAAGATAATATTAGGTCTTGCTTAGACCTAATACAGCTGTAGATTGGAGATATTTGCATTTGGAATAATTTCTTTTCCTTTTTTTTTTCTGCCCGCTAGAAGACTTCTTACTTGTTGATGACTTCCAGAAGAATATGAACATTTTAAATGGTTCAACCATTTGAGTTAGTTTAATGGACTTTGAAACTAGTAACCTGCTCTGAACTAGGAATAATTAGGTATTTTTCTGGTTTCAGACAGTAGTTCCCTTTGTGAAGCTGAATATGTGAAGATGTGGCAGTATACCAGTGGCAGAGGGCGGGCTAGTTGCAAAAGTTATATTCATAAGAAACAGGGTGGATGAACTAAGGAATATCTATTCAGATTTCGGAATAAATAATTCAGGGGACAGTTGACAGTCCACTGTAAGTTAGCATAAGAAATTCCATTGATTAGGGTGGCTTTGGCTCTAGTCCTAAGGCTTTAATCTTACCATTTACAATCTGTGTTTGGACCTCCAGTCTCCTTATGTGTGTTCTAGCTCAACCCTGTGAAAGAAATAAGACTTTGTGTACATCCATGCATTTTAAGATAAAGTATCACACTTGGTTTATGGGGTTTATTGATTTATATAGATGTCACTTTGGATACCTGCCTGTTCTGTCTGTTCTTCTGAGCAATACACCACTGCAGATTATGAGTGTTATTACCCATCCAGAAATTTAGCAGGGATTATAAACTTCCCTAACTTTTCATGGTTGCTTTTTAACACTCCATCAAACGTTTATTTGGCCTCCAATTTATGTTAAGCATACACTTCTATTTTATGCAGTAGTACAAGAGGAAAGCATTATTCACTGATATTTTAAAAAATCTCTCAAGGAAATAACCACACATTACTTCCTGGCAAAATTGTGGTAAATACTCTGGATTAACAATGCTGAACTGCATTGTTGGTACTTAGAAAACACTTCTGAGGTCAGCACAAATATTTTAAAAC
>JAYRBT010000178.1:20613168-20763472 GCA_036023395.1 Myiotriccus ornatus | reverse complement strand
AAAGTGAATGAGAGCATGATGGAAAACCGAAGAAAAGAAACAATGACATGCAAAGACAGCACTGGAGCAAAAAGCTAAAGAGCTGTTTGAAAGCAACGTGGAGACCAACAATGAATGTTCTTGCAGAATAGAATTATAGAAGCCCAAGCCTTCCTGAGCAAGGGTTCCTATTCTTCTGGATTACTCCAAAACAGAGAAACACCAGGACTGTAAATATCGCAGAAGAGCTTATGATACCTTGTGAATAAACATTGCATTTTAAGATGCTTTAACAAACAGAACCTGCCAACTATCACTAGCACAAACATTAGTTTGACTTGTTTAACAACAGATGGTGATAAAATCCTTCTCATAATGTGTGTGTGTGGGGGGGAAGGTTTAAACCAAAATAAAAATCCTGGCATTTTGGTAGGTTTTCTGCCTTTTTGGATATATGTTCAAATATGCATTTCTGCATACTTAACAGTTTGTTAAATATGCGAAAAGCTCTTTGTGCTTTCCAAGGGCTGACAAGAAACGAATAGAGAATTGTCAAGGAAGTTTCTGCAGTATTGTTGGTGCTATCCTTTTTTATGACGGCATATGGATGCAGAACAGTGCCATTCTCACATTTTTACCTCTGTCTCACCTGTCGCATTCAGTTGTGAAAAGAAAAATAATTTCTTTGTCTAATTGCTTAAAGTGCATTGAAAAAAATCAACCAGGGAAAACTCCAAAATACATTACCTTTTACATAGGATAGATTTTATAAGATTAGATTAGATTTTATAAGGGTTAGCATGCCCCTTATAAAACTAGTGACGATTTTCCAATTTTATCTCAGTGCAGCACATTAAAAATTATAAATAGCCATCAACACAAGAATGGAACTATAGTTTCAAAGATGCAACAATCTTTTTTATCATTCATACATGTGAATATACACTTTTCATGTTCATGATTTTCATCCTAGAAGCTAGAAAATATAGCCAGTTCAAATAATGTCACAAATTGCAGTGTCATCACCATCATGGAAATTCAAGCACAGAAACTTCTACTGTAGAGAAGTATATTCATCCATGTCCCTGCTGTTTTAAAGCACCTCATAACTGTTGATGATGATTTCAGCAGCCTGTCAGTGACTGGCTTCAGCAAAAGCCATCTGGATGGGACATGGCAAAATAATTTCCTCCATTTCAAAACATACTTGCAGCTGAGCTCTTCCTCTTCTCAAGACAAGAAAGTAGTTGAATGCTTCTAACGTAATATATTGTCAATGTCCAATTTATTTATTCCAGACTGTATCTGAACATATTGCATACCACATAAGCTCCACAGTTTACATTTACCAACAGATGTTTTTCTTTCTGGAGCAGATGGTATATTGAGTGTACTGTGATATAATTCACATTTGCATTATCAGTGATGAATGCTAATGCATTCCATAAACTGAGTTTTGTGTTTTGATATTTTTAATAACCAGCATCTTTGTAAAAATCAGTTAGTTTGATAATACAATCAGGGAAACAAATTTCTTTTCTCAGTTGCACAGAAAGGTAAGATTTTTCTTATAAAAAGGTAAGATTTCTTAAGAAACCCCAAGAATAGAAAGAAAGTTGCAAGAGAGGTTAACAGTTGTTATCCTTGTTTGGTCTGTGTATACTTATTCTGGGTTTGGTCATTAAATATTCAACTTCAAAGACAGAACTGCTTTTGTAAGAATTCCTAATGTTCTAAGATGTGAGCTAATTTTTAATAATACAGCAAGAAAATTAGATAAACTTACTTTATCAAGTCCTCACAGGCATTAATAAAGTGATATAATTGCAAGTTGAACAATACGTTGCCAGATAATGTTAGTAACTTCACTGTTCTTAGGTATGGTGATTTTTTAAAAATTTAGTATTCTGCTAAATTTTAAAAAATCCAAATTGTTTCAGGTTTTATTCTCAACATACATTATTTTCCCCATTATTTTAGGATTCTGGAATCTAGAATGTCACTAAGAAGTGTCTGCAATACCCTGCTAAGTAACTTCCTAAAAGGGATTGATCGAATACTATGTGCAGGTCCCAACAGTGTTCTGTTTTCACACTATCCGAGATATCTCAGATTTACATAAATTAACTCTCTATTTGGTTACTTTCTATGATTACAGATTTTCCTTGAGTTGAACAAACTTCCTACTGTCAGATAACTTTTTCATCCCACATAGGCAATGCAAGCATAAAGCAGTTCTTTTACTGGCATCCATGAGATCAGCCTCCTTTAAAGGCAATGACTTTTCATCAGTTCGAGATCAGCACAGTGTAAGCTGAAATGGGTCTCCTGATTCAGGAGCCTAAAGTCCGGTTTGTGCTGGGTGAGAGCAAATATCTCCTCATAAATGTAAGTCAATCACTGCCCAATACTGTGATGTTGTTAGGTACCTTATATTTGGTTTTACACAGTTTGCTTGGTTTTGTACAGAACTAATATGTCATAAAGGGCTAAGGCAGTGTTATACAAATTGTGAAATAAAACCAGATCAAAGGAAGGACACAGCAGTGAAAAGACCACTGTCTGGATGTGGCATTGCAATTCCTACTAATACCTTCTTGATCAGCTTTGTTTGAAAATCAAAAGATAAAAAATGACTTGTGCATTTTACAGTCAGAAATCCACACAACAGCAAGAATATGAATAACACATATAAAAACCTAAGAATTTTAGGCTTAAAATTCCATTCCCTTAGAGAACCCAGTGGCATACTATGATTGATATATCAGCATAATCATTTGAGATTGCTGTCTCCTTCTGCTTTTAGATAAATTATTTGCAGTGAAATTCAACTAGTACTCAACATCATGTGGCTGTTTGTGTGATCTTTTTGAGGAGCTAAAAAGGGAAAATGAACAGTTGTCCTGTTGCAGTAAAAATAACTGACAATCCTATTTGCTACTTTTAAAAGGAAATGCTGAGATTATAGATTCTGGAAGTTGGATACCTTTGAAGATACTATTCCCCTTTCCTAACAGCAAGAAATCGTTACTTATAATAATGGGTTTTTACAACTAGCGCATGGAGATAGATGTTTTTCATACTATGAGTAATTTGTTTTGCTTGAACTCTATTCATTCACTGTAATATACTTCAGCTCTCAGGTGAGGCTCCATTATTGTTTTACAAATATTACAGCCTTATCTTAAAATTTGTAACTCATAGGAGCTCATTATTATTATTTTTTTTTATTCTTTCTCATTTGTCTGTGGTTAATTTGTCCTACTTTGTACTTTGAAGTTTGTTTTTCAGGGATTTAGTCTGTACCCACCTTATTCATCATGAAAAATATTTGCTTCTAGTGGGATTTACTACACCTCATTGAGGTTCTTTTGATTTCTCAGGGACTGGAATAATTGTAATATTAAGTTCATCACTGATGGTTCTGATAATCTTCATACCTGTTCATCTCTCCCTTGCATTAGAATAATGTTTATTTTCTGTTCAGCCTTTCTCCTTTTTAAAAGCTTGCAATTCTTGATTTGCTAGTAATTTTGTATGATCATTAAACTTCAATTCAAATGTTTCTTGGAGGCATTTTTTGTGTGGTTTGCAAGCTTTAATGTAAAGTCATTTGTCATCCAGTGCAGATTGTCTTAGAAGCCATCTGTCACTAAATTTCACAGCGGAGGGTCCCACTGATCCACAGTTTCTTCCTCACTTGGGTGCTTTTGAAAACCTTTCCTTGTATACACACAGGTACCAGTGAGGTTTGCAGCACAATTTTTTAAGTATTCACTAGGCCCCTTTGTTTGCATCTGATAGAAATTTGCTTAAAGATGTTCAGTATCCCACTTCTGGACATATGTGGTCAAAGTGAACCCCTGGTGAACAGGTAAAGAAAGGGGTTGTGAGTACTTCAACAGGGAGGAGGAGAGCACTTGTTCTCTGCTTTACAGTGGAGTTCTTCAGATACATGTCCTCCTCCCCTCATAAAGTCAGATCTAACAGGGGGCAAGGAGAGAGACTTAATGGGAGAAAAATATACATGTTCCTTCTGTAGTTACGATGTCTTGCTCAAAAAGATACTGATACTTGCAGTATTTGGCTTCTTTTATAGTGCTGGTATCATGAAGTATTCAAATTAAATCATCCATCATTTGTCAAGAGCCCTGCAGCAGCTACAGCCCTGCAACTTGTCTGTAAGGGTTTCCAAAACAACCACTTCCCACTCACATAACACCAACACAAAATATACTTTCTAGCAGACTTTAACACATTTAAAAGCATATTGTAAAAGGCCAAAAGGCAGAGAATTATGCCTCTGATATCTTAGTTTATTTTAAAACATAGAAGCCAAATTCATATATCATAAAATAATTCAGAGCAGAAGCAAAGGATTTCAGGATCACTGGAAGCAGTAGATCCTAGCTATCCTCTCAACATTGTCTCTTTGATCTTTTGAGTTTCAGGGGAGTGCAAAAGCAAAATTTCCTAGCCACTGCATGTTGAAGTGTGGGATTCATAGAGTACAGTTATGGAAGCCACAGACCCAAATGGTCTTTCAACCCTTCCTTAGGCTACTAAAAGTTGAACACTTTCAGACTTGTATCATCAGCAATAGTTTCCAACTGCAGAAACACTCCTACCTAGTCACACAATTAAGTAACTTCATCAAGCTCTATATTTGAAGTTATATGTACCCAGCTGTGAAAACAATTCCGAATCATCTCTCTTTTGGTGTTTAGAAATATACAAAGATTACTATTTTATTTTCAAAGTGCTGGGATAAAGTTTTTACTGTTTGCTCTTTTTCCCACCCCAGTGTTGCAACCACCAACTTCTGGAATGTAAACTACACAACCCCAGCAGGAAAATCACCTATTCTTTAAAAATGGAGACCTTTCTTTCTATTTTCTGTTATGTCTTAATGCATAGCTTTCTGAGGAGAAAAAGACACTGAAGCTAACAGAAAACAGGATAATTTGAATGTACTATGTGTATGTATATCAACAAATACATGAAACAGTGCTAACCCTACTAGAAAAGATTTCTTTATTTAATAAAAATGCTTCTGAGTTTCAATGTAAATGTTGCTACCTTATAACTTCAAATTGTGGCAAAGGATCTGGGAAGTTTTGTAATTTCCAAAAATCCCTTTGAATTAGCATTTTGATTTTGGAGAGAATGAAACACAAAAACCAAATGCACCACGTAGCATTATTTTTTGCTGCGCAGTCACAAAGGAACTAGAATCAAATGCCTTCAACAATAATAATTTAAAAAGTAGCTTGCTTTTTAAATAAGTGTGTTTACTTACTAAAACACAGCAGACTAGGAGCCTTTGTACTTACTCTACACATGATCTCTCTCCCCATGGTCCGTCACCAGCTGCAGGTAGGATTGATTCTCATCAGCCAAGTGATATAACATTTCCCCAGGCACCTGGACTTGTGGGATATGGAGTTCAGTATCACCTGAATTGAGAACACTATTTGTTTGGAGGCATTAGCTGAAAAATAGTGTTAGATTTTATGGGTTGCCTATAATACACATTTATTGAAGAAGTCATTAAATATATATTTTTAATTAAGTATTCTGAAGGGGTCTGAACAGCATTTGTGGAGCCTTTTCCAGTTATCATTTGACATGGTGTGAAGGGATACTTCTGACTGGCTTTAGCAGAGGAACTTAGGTCAGGGTGGCACAACATACATTTTCCCTATATTCCATATAACCTTCAAACAAGGAAACATGTTGTGGTTTAACCCCAGCCAGCAGCCAAGCCCCATGCAGCCACTCACTCATCTCCCTACCAGCAGGATCAGGGAGAGAATCAGAAGCATAAAAGCTGGAAAATTAATGGTTTGAGATAAACACAGTTTAATAGAAAAGCAAAAGCCACACACACAAGTAAAGCAAAACAAGGGATTAATTGCACTTCTTCCCATGGCCAGGCAGATGTTCAGCCACCTCCAGGAGAGCAGGGCCCCACCACGAGTAATGGTGACTTGGGAACACAAACACCGTCACTCCAGATGTCCCCCCTTCCTCATACTTCCCCCCCTGCTTAATATACTGAGCACGAAGCCACATCATCTGGAATATTGTTTTGGTCTGTTGGGGTCACCCATCTCTGCTGTGTCTCCTCCCAGCCTCCCATGCTCATCCAGGCTCCTCATGGAAGTGGCAGCACGGAAAGGCCTTGGCTCTGTGTAAGCCCTGCTCAGCAATAACAAAACCTCTGTATTATCAATGCTGTGTTCAGCACCAATCCAAAACACAGTCCCACACCAGCCACTGCGAAGAAAATTTACTCCAGCTCAAAAAAGCACATCATGCAAACCAAAAAATGCAAAGACCGGGGAGATGAGGGACAAACAGAGGTTGACAAATAGTTTGTGAGATTTATGTTTTTAATGTTTGATGCTTAGGGTGGCATTCTACCTGAAAATCTGTGTGATGTCAAATACAGGAAAGAGGAGCTGAAATGGTGGACTGAAATGGAAATGTGGAATAAATTATAGATGTAGACTGATTTGAGAATCTAAATATCAAGAACAGGCACTTCTAGAGCAATGCCCTTGTAGACACCCAAGCATGAGGTGAGGCAAAACACACACAGAAAAATTATGGCAGAGACATAGTACACCTGAAGATACTTCATTTCCTCATTTAAAGATCCAAATCTTTAGTTGTAAAATAAATTTACCAAATCCAAAGTTAGAATTTGACAAACCTAATGTATAATACCACAAATCATACCAAAAAAAAAGCTTTAAACAAGCACCAGACTATTAATCCTAAGTAAATTAATCACTAAAAAGGGAATTCCAACCATGTCTATCAACGGACCATTTTTCCTAATGAGCCTCATCAGCTAAACCAAGTTACATCTGATGTATCCTGATTAAAATAAAAGACACTCAGTACATTTACACAGCAGGAATAAAGACTGCTTGGTCCTCCTCTTAAGTAGAAGGGTTTCCAGAGCTCTCTGTCTTTATTTGTTTGTGTGGCTTCAGTTAACCTTTCAGACCTAGGACTCGATTATTTTAACTGCAGTTTCCAAAGAAAACTGTATAATAGAAAGAAATAGCTGTTCAAAAAGTGAAAGAATGCATTTAATATTAAGGAATAAAGTGGTCTCACCTGAGAAAGCCAAACAACTCTGCGTGTAAACTATAGAAAACACATTTCACTTGGTGATTATAAGGCATGCAGGTCTTTGGGTTTGGTGGTTTCTTTTTTAATATTCTGGAGCTTTTTTACGTATAGTAGCAACAGTTCTCAGATTTCCAGTACTTTGAAGAAAGTCCATGGGTCTTCAGCTGTACTGAGCATTTAGGTTGCCTGGATTTGCAATTTTGTAAAGCTGTGTAGATAGAATTAGCTCTTCCTTCAGTATATTAGTCCTTTAGACGTTAACTATATTACTACCCACCAACCTAAATATATGTAATTGCTTTTGCCTTAAGAGATTATTTGACAAATTATAAATTACCACAAAGCATGAAAAAAAAAACCCAGTGGCTTTGTTTTTAACTTTTACCTTTTTTCCCAGAGATAGAGTTACTGAAAATTTTTAGAGAGTTAGTCTGTAGACGCTTATAAAACCCGTGATCCTTCTCTACTTGCCAAATTGCCTCGGCATAAAGCAGGAGAGGAGGGACAGACATTTTGAAAAAACAGCCTCCAGGGACTTCATAACTGAATTAGTCTGATATGATTTGTTTCTGATTAACAAGTTACCAATAACCTATCACTTGATTTTCCCCTAGGTGCTTTAAAAATATCGTCTATTAATCATCCTAGCAATTTAGGAGATATTAAGTGCACTGATGTAAAGTTCTCTCTTCCCTTCCTCCTATTACAAATATTGGTCTGTTCTTGTTACAAGTGTTTACCCTTTTTCAGGCCCTGAGGCCTCACCTGTCCTTCATGAGTTCACAGCTATTATTACCATTGACTCCAACAGTTCCACCACACTGTAGAGAGTTTTCACTAGCTCATGGATTCAGATATGCCCAGCTGATAAAGGTTTTATTTCCTTTAACCTGTTTTATCCCAGCTCTCCTATATGACTTTTATCTTTTTTAATTACAGTCTCAGCTGACTAGCACCATCAAGAACCACTGAAATGATTACAGGGCTGAGACTGTTCAGAACTGCAGGCCTAGATTTAATTGATGAAAGAAGCATAATGTTATGCTTCAGAGTTTATTTACTAAAAATAGAGTTTCTGCTTTTCTGGTTCTGCCAGTCCATGCACGATGAGTTTGGCTGGTGCTATCAAGGATGATCCTGCATCCAGTGCCTACAATACTGACTGGGGTACCAGCTTCTTCAGTGAGGGTGTTCATAACAGAAACTATCTTCTTCATGGTCAAACCATCCTGGTCATTTACTTTGTTCTTCTGTTTAACCCAACCCCTCATTTAACACTTCCACAGTATTCTTTAACAGTTGATTCAGTGAGTAAGCTGTAAGATGTATTCTAACTAATGCTCAGAAAAATTGAGGGAAATAAAAGAATAAAGGGATATGCTGTTTTCTTCCAATCTTGAAGGAGCCACCAGAAGTTGTGTTGGTGTCTTCTCCCTTATAGGTGACATAATTATAAGTGATGTATAGGCAGACAAGATGGGAGTTATTTATTTATGTGGAATTCAGAATGTTTCCTATTTCCTCCGTGCCTTGAAGTATGCAGAAACAGCACAACTGGAATCTATAATTTCTGATAAATGTTGGCCAAATAGAAAGAATATTCAGACAAGGCTTTTGTTCTCTTGCACTAGGACTAAAAAAAGGCCACTGCCATATAAGTGTCAGCACCCTGATGCAAAACACTGGGAAGATACTTCACACATCAGCACCATAATGCAGGGAGCAATGCCAATGCTTTATAGTTGGAGCAATTTAGGAAGTAGCATTGTATTTTCAGCTCAGTCAGCAAAACTGCACTTAAATAGGATGGTTTTATTGACACAGGCAAGAAGAAAATTCCTGCCATTATCACATTTTTCTACATCCCTGACCGAGGTTTTAGAATAGTTTATGATGAAGTCTTCTAAAATTCCATTTCCCTGTTGAAAGGAATGAGTAAACAAATTCAGTATACTTTTTCTGAGTATCAAATATTATTTGAATATGGGAAGCCTTTACTGTAAGTAATAATTGTTGTGCATAGCCTTGTCACCACCGTTCTTTCCCCATCATTTCAAGAGGTGTAGTCAGCCTCAACTGAGGAAAAAAAGTTCAGACTTTTAAGAAAGAAAATTATTTGACCATTCTTGGAGTTCTTAATCATCTTTATTCTACAAATGACAAATAACTGGTCCATGAAAAGCTTCATGTCCTAAAGCACTAAATGCCCTTGTTCATTAAAGGATAACTGTATTACAAATTCTTCATTATCATTACAGTCACAAAAGCTACCTGGACATTTTCTGAAACCAAAATACCTCATAGGATTATTTTTATCAGAAAGCCTCTCACATCCCAGGTGAACTTCTGACTAAAAAGATGGTATACCTTTCTAGACCAGCCAATAGCCAACAGCTCAGGTAAACTTCCATTCCAATGCATATATATCTACTAATAAATAAATTTCCAGCTATCTAAATAGAGCACAGATAATGAAAAGCTTTCATTTTGGAGAGTCACCAGCCTTACAGTTGAAACAGTTGTTTTCATGCAGGTTATGATTCAAATTCCTGATTGAGGACCATCACACCACATAACCTGAACCACGTTTAGTTCGGATCAGTACTCCAAATTTATAGTATTTTTCTGCACGATTGAAGCTTAGTACTGAGTACCTTTCCTTTTAAAATGCCTTTCTGTGTAATGTTTTTTTAACTCTCACTGAATTATCAACTTGTTTACAGCCTTATGTGGAAAAATATTACAGACGAAGCCTCAAATTGCTGAGACTGCAAAGTAGATCCTGTCTAGGTCATTAAGCCTTATATAAAGTAGCAATTTTATATATGGCTTCAGTAAAATACTTAAGAAATTCAGCTAACAATATTAATATCTTTCAGTAATTTCTTGATTCAGCTCAAATGTTTTGAATTATTTAGGTATTGTCATAGATGACTATTTAATATGCAAGTATTGTACACAAGAATGTTAAATTCCTATCAGAACAAAAATCTCACCAGTTCTAAGTTTTTCCCCCAAAACAAGCTCTATCTTATCACTTCCACGTTGAAACTTCAAAAACTAACACAGAAAATTCTCGAAAAGATTCTGAAAAGCTTGAACTCTTCTAGGAACATTAGCATGAGCAAATGACTTCTAATATATATTTAAATTTTTTAGTTGTCATATTGTATTATATATATATACCTAAATTACACTGAGATATGGGCAGAAAGACCATTGCTGTCAATTGATGAATGTACAGTGGCAAATCATTTTAAGCATTCCTTTCCCATGGTTCAACATAATCCAAGCCGAGATGTGCAAAGATTTCTTCCTCACTTCCAGCTTTGAGAAAGATCCGCTGTGAAAAAAATTAAAAAGGAAGTCAATAAGGGTGTTAGACAGAAATTTCAATTGATGTTTTTTGCTGTTGAAAAGGAGTTAATTTTTGACACCTCTACCCATTGTATTCTCTACAGAATACAATCTTCATCAGTGTGCCGACCCTGAAACGTGAAAGCAAGTTAAAAAAGAATTTTAATGCTGCTTGATCTTTTCAGTTATAATGACTGAACTTTAGAACTTTGTTTTGATTTAGTTTTTCAGTATTGTGTGCACACGTATCAGGACTAGAACTCAAATCCAACCTTCATTTCCCTTCAATGAGGGTAAATAGCTTGACTTTCTTCATAAAATCATCAATTTTTTTTAAATTAGTACAGTAATGTTCTCTATAAATCAAGGTGATTGGAGAGTTACACTAAATATGTACAGCCCAGCATTAAAAGCATCTTTTCTTTTTACACACACACTCCTAATGAATGTTTTACAGGAAAATCCAGTTTTGTTTTTCTGTTTTGCTTTTCTGATAATACAGGATAGTCCTTTTACACAGCAACAATCACAAGCCTAACTTCCCTACAATGACTGGTATAGTAAATTACACAGCCTTATGCATTCCTCTCATCACTAAAGTACAATAATATTTAAAATATCTGCTAAGATAGGTGAATATTAAAACAGTGGAACCTCACAATTTAGAGCAGTTTGGAAGCAAGAAAGAATTAATTTCTATTGAAACAGAATACTTAATATTAATTCTCAATCAGTGTTCAGCTCTGAACAAACTCCAGTGTCATAAAAACTTCAGGGTTAAGCTTCATACATTCTAGATTTATTTTCTACTGTGAAAGAGGATATGCTGTCTAGAGAACCCATTAAAAAATTTTCAGTCAGGAAAATCTCTGACTACTGTAAAGTTTAGGAACACGTGTTCCAGCACCTCTGCTTTCTCTGCTGCCAAGCAGTGCCTCCAGGAGGGCTGTGCTGTCCAGCATACCCATGGGAATGGGTCAGGAAAAGGAGTCAATAACTAGACGAGAGCAGGGCCATGGTATGGTGGAACAACTTCTGGCACCAGAGATTCTCAGCTGTGAACTGACAGATCAATGTTGTGTCTGCAATAGCAAAGATTGCTTATAAATCACAGACAAATGACATTCATTTTTCCTAGGAAGTTCACATGTCAGATTCTGGAATAAAAGGAAACTCAAAATAGCACTGATGAGGGGAAAACTGATACTTTTTCCACATAGCAAAGAGCAGAAAAAATGATAGAAAATAAGATATTGAACAGAATCAAATAAAAGAAGACACTGATAACTGCCACTTGGATAACAGTACTGGGGATATTTTGTTCCTCAGATATCTTCTGTGAGGAAGGGATTTTAGGGATTTTTTTTCTTTCTCTTTTGCTATTACTAAGAACAAGAGGACAACCCATACAGCTACAGTACTGGGAAAAAAAAAAAAAAGAAGTAAAACAACAACTAAAAATCTTACACTCATAGATAGATGTTATAGACACTCTTTAATATAAGCTCTTCATATCTGTGGGACCCCAAATTGCATCTAATTTCTTTTGTTCTGTGCCTTTATATTTTCCTCGAAGCTAAATTCATTTCATTTGCTTGACGGGGAAAATTTTAATACAAAGTATCTGATGCTCCATACCATTCTCAGTAGCTACAAGCCATGTTTCTAAGTAAATCTCTAGCTGGTATCTGCCAACTGCTTTAGCTATATGTTACTAATGTTAATCAAAACCTATGATTTTCCTTCCGTGTCAATCTATGCAGAGCTTATACAGTGATGCAAATACAGTTATTGCATTCACTACTGTTCTTTCTTGCTTTTTTCATTTCTTTTTGTTCGAGAAAAGTAATGACCTGCTTGCCTAGCTGTGATTCTTTTTCATCTTCTTACTAATATCCCGCAGATCCAAAACATGCCCCATCAACATCAATCAAATTTACAAAAAACAATACTCTCGAGCAGCTGGTATCACTCTTCTCTTATCCCAGTTAATCAATTCTGTTATTTCAATGGATGTAAATATTAAATTTGTGGTTGCAAACATGACCATTAACTACACCTAATGTAGAACAGCTGCCATCCAAATGTTTTCTTACATGAATTGCTACCTCTTATTTTTCATTTTGGCATTAATGATCAATAATACTTTTGATGAAGGGAAGCAGAGAGTGAGACACAGAAGACACCACTTTATGATATCCTAACTCTCATGGCCAAAGTTCAAACAGCTGTTATACTACTATTGGCATTTGGTTTTGTATCACATTTTAATACGATGAAGCCAGCAAAACAAAACCATTACTTAATAAAGTAGAATTCTAGTTTTAGTTATATAAATCAGCAATGGCCAACAGCACAGCCTTCTTGAAAAGCACACATTTAACTGGATTCCAAGTAGACTGATATCCTACTGTTTATTACCAAATGACTTGGTAATAACAGTATGTTGCAAATAACAAACTGAGTAAGTAATCTATTTTACCTCATTAATACTATAAATAACTTTCATCCTGTCATTGTAGCATTTCATTACTATTTGTCCCATTTTGAGAAGAGCTTGAAAAATTGGTTTGAATACAAATACCTCAAAATAAAAGCTAGTACCATACAGTATCCCTGATGAAATGGGATTTCATGGTTCTGAATCAGCAGAATCTGCTGGAGAGTGAAGTACTCCAGGTTTGTATGTACAATGTGTGCATATGTGCAATCCATTGTTCTGAGGATGAGATCTGTGGTGGAAATTTGACTAATTTCTTTCACTAAATCCTTATAATCCTTGGTATTAGATGAGAAACAATAATTAAGTATGAAGTTTCCTGATTACTGACACAGTTCTGCTTTATAAGCTATTTGAACATTCTTGAATAAGTGACAGCCAAATTAGGCCCTTTTAAAGATCAAATAATTTCTTTCCATACCCCATTTTTCCTTCTCTTTTCCTAGTTCTATTTTTATTTGCTTTACAGCTGTAATTCAGAAAGAATGCAGTCATACTTTAGTGCATTTCATTATCCTTTGGAAAACTATGACATTGTGTAGGAGGCACACCCCCTCCTTTTGCAAAAGACCCTGAAGGGCCATAATCATTAAGGACTATCTGGACTCCTTCTGGCATACTATTACATCAAATAAATTGGGGGAGGGAGGTGGGGAGGGCACGAAGAATATTACCACCAGTATCTTGTTAACAATTTACAAAATCCTTTGATATAACTTTGCTTCTAGACAAGCATCTGGGATGTCATTAACCTACACATTTATTCTAACATTTTCTTTGTTTCCAGGATTATGTTGCATATTTTAAAATGGAAAATTTTTACACAGGGTGTTTAGGGATTTTATAATTTAATTTTTTTGCCTTCTCTCACTGATTCTCATGTTGTTTCACATGTGACACCTATTCATATAGTTTAATTACCTTAATATTTCTTTTCCTTTTTAAAATCATTAAAATGAAGATATAATGGCAATATGATCATATTTAACTTTGTAGTTCTTCCAGTATACTGAATGACAAATACCAAGCAGTCTAAACCCCCACTACTTTACATGCCTGAAATCATTACAGAGGCTGTAAGCATGACAGTGATAAATGAGCAACAGAAAAGAAGAGGACAGATTGTCATTTGCAAGCTTGGAACTTAACTGTTCATTGTGCTTGGACAAAGTCCATTCTAAAAATAAGTTTTATGGGTAAAGTCAGTTGTAGATGAACTATGATAATTACAAGACCTGCTTAATCAGCCATGGTAAAAAATACTACAATGCACCCCTTTTTCTCTGATCCCACTTGCCCAAATAGCATTTGTATCCTTGAAAAAATATAAGTATTTGTTAATTAAATTAATCAAATGAGCTTACAGAAAGAATAGTGAAGGCAGAAACATAAGTAATCCACCAAATAGCAAATATTTTCCACAAGATTAGCAATGGGAATGTTCCTGTATGTTTACCTTACCCACGTGTTACCCTCTCTGGTCTCTGTGCCTGGGATATTTTTGCTATGACAAGTGTTGATACACCACCACAGCACACAGGTCACATCAGCATTGCAGAAACTTTTAGGAAGCTGCTATATTTACTAAATCAGCCTTTTATAATGCATACCTTGCAATGTAGGTATGTGTTTTATTATTTTGTGACTTTCAGTCTATATTGAGCTAAACTCCTGCATAATATGCTGAAAGTATTCAACTCCTGAGACTGTCTGATCATTGCATCAAAAACGTCTGCATAATCACATGTCCACAATACACTGAAGTCTTTTTGTTGTAACATTTCCTGCAACCCTTAAATTGACTGCAGCTATCTTCTGTACTCAATGGTCATATTTTATTGAGTCCAGTGCAAGATTCTGACAATGAATGGGTAGTGCATTAAATTAATTCTCATCTGTGAAAGTGTTAGAAATAACCATATACAGAAATACACCCAACAAGTTACAATAGGTGCAAACAACCACCATTTGTATGAGAGAACTTCTTTGAATGCTATAACAACCATTGCTGAAATTTTTCTAAACAAGTAGTTGTAGTACATGAAATTATTTCCTGATACATGTACATGTACATTATTAAATGTAATATGTGACAATAGCCCTAAGCAACTACTTCTAACCCACAAAATACTGAGGAGAAAAGAAATGAATAGACATTTGAAAGCTTAAAGTAGTCACATTTCTATTTATTGTATGATCAAATTTGCAGGGAAAATTGAAAATTTGGGGCTTGCACTACAAAATTCTTCAAGAACAGAAATGAGATCTGCCTGAAACATAAGAAAAGAAAGAACAAAGAGATCAGAAAGCAAAAAATACGTTGTTACATCAACTGTTCAAATTTTGAAAAGCTAAAAATATGTAGGCACCCACCTAATGGTTTATACCTATACAATTTCCTATTTTTGAGTGTTAAAAGTTCCTGTGACTGACAGTACACAAATCCAGCCATGAGAAAAGTAAGGTCTCAGTGCAAAATTAAAGACATCCCAATGCTACAGGCATTTTCATTCGACTACTTTGAGCTGCATGAATTTCTGGTGAACCTTAGCAAACAAGCCTTATGAAATCATGCAGATTCACTGCTGCTTTCCACCTGGGAAGCCTGTTCTGCCCCACTAGCCTGAATATCTCCATTAGCTCACAATCAAAAGAAAACTTGAAAACACTGAGGTCACAAAAAAAGTCAAGCTCTGGCAAGGAAAGTATAGTTTCCAAACAAAAACTGGCGTTGCAAGGCCAACCACTGAATGTGCTGAATGCAGATGCCAAGGAATCCTTGGATGTGACAAGTACAAGGACCACCATCAAAGCAACTGAGTCAGGAAAGCCCAAGAGAAGACAATACAGACAGGGAGAACATATGTTCTGTTTCAGAAATCTTACGTCTTCTCTCAGAAAGGTCAATTGTGAGAGAAGTAATCAGATTATACAGACTGATGGATGAAAAATTATCCAAATTCACTCCATGGCACAACTAATGGAAGATTCTATTTATTGACAATTAAGTTATTACAAGCTCTAAAATAAACACTTTGAGTTGTATATATCCTTGATCCCCATCAAATTCAATTAGGTCTATCACGGAATTATACCTATTAACATGCTAGTAATGTTTTCTAAAAATAAGTAAAAAAAAAAAAGGAGTAGAGAGGACAAAATGGAGAATGGCAGCAAGAGCTAGAAAAAGACTTAAACCAAACCAGCATGGAGGAGTTACTGAATGATTAACTTGATGTGACCTTCTAATGGTGCCTCCTATGCTAACACTTCTTACAATACTGAACATGCTGATGAGCTTCTAAAGTTCAGCATTTTCACGTGGAGAATGAGTGCAACACATATGACAGGATAGGGAGTTAAACAGAAGAAAACATAGTGAAGAGAAATTCAGTGGAAATTTTCAGTTCAGAGATTTCGGCACTGTTTTGGTTTTTTTTCAGGTAGATGTAAACTCAGACTAAAATCTCTAATATAACGAGTCAAAACATTTTACTCAAGCCAAAATTTACAGAACCACACAAATATACTCCAACCACCAGCCAACCAAAAAGCAAACAAGGAGGAACACCTAGAATAGAAAGCAGTGAAAAGAGAAGATGGGGGGAAAACAATAGCCTAGACAAATTTATCTGTGTCTTAATAAAGACCTGCAGCAGATTGAGTGAAAAGCATTAAACTGTTTTTGTTTAGCCTGCAAAGTGATGCAGCAAAAAGAACAGCAACAAGGGAGGGTGAGGAAGGATGTTGCAAACTTAAAGTCTTTCAATCACTTCCTGTTCAAAAATTGTTTACTTGCAAAATATTCCCACCTTTGTCATTATCAAACAAAATCACTTTCTGGAGTGATTTCTTGCAGAAAGATCTTGTGGATTAACTGTGCAGCTAGTAGCTCTAAACAGTATAAGCCAAAAGGTCTGAAGAAACCTATGAGAAAAACAAATGATAACTCCCCATAACAGTACTGAGGAATCGATTTCTAAGAAAAGTAGCATCTTTCTGAGATCATTTTTATGTGTTTTTGTCTATATTTGAGTTTACTAACCTGAAGGCAAGCATCTTGGTTAGAATGATTTATAATAATACAAGAGGTGTGAGTGAAAGCTAGCCTCTCCCAAGCATATTTCTTTAAAGCCTTCCCTAAACACCTAGCTCCGTGCTATTTTCTACCCTTACCATGTAGAACTTCAGTCACTGAGCATCACCCTAAATAGGAGTGGGCTGTGCTTTATGTGCTGCATGTCAGAAAGGAATACCCATGGTAGTATATAGAGATTTTTACTAAAATAACTAAGAGAAGCCCAGTGCTGCTGTCAACACTTAAAAATTATTGACATTAGTAACAGAATTTGGTGATGTCAATGTTAAGCCACAGGCACCATGTTTCTATTTCCTTTCAGCAGATGGATTTGCACCACCTCCATCCATCTATAAATGGGTTTAGTCCATGCACCAGGATTTCCATCTGTCATTCAGGTCTGTCATGTTGCGCGTTGCAGCCCACCTTCAGCATTGCAAATGGCTCCATTTCCGTCTTTATTGACTTGTAATGACCAAGATGAAAATATGTTTTGCAAACATTGATCAGGAAGCCAGACACTTTCTCGTCCTCCTCCTCTATGCTGCTGTTAACTTCACAAGAATGAATGTTGTACATCTTTGGTGGAAAACATAAATCTGCTCTGAGCTTCAGTGTATCAAACAGCTTTGCAATTTTACACCCATTACAGATCCAGAATTTTGTAAAGCACCTGCAGAGAAAGCGTTATGGAAGACCCATAAATTCCGGCAGTGCACTGAGTGATATGAGGTTGAGAGCCTTCAATGTACAATGAAAGTGTGGGAATACAACCTAACAGCAATCCACGAAATAGTGGCTACTTCTCTAAAATCTCTAGCTGACTCATTAGGGTAGACAAAATGCTAACAAGAAGCACTGTAATCAGTAAGTTTCACAGTGAGCAAAAATTATTTTATGGAGAAGGAGGGGAGGGAATAGAGGGGATAAAAAAGGCTAAGTAAAGCAATTTCCAGATAATTATATAAGAGCTTTCAAATAATTGTATTCAGTTATTATCTTGGGTAGTGTGAATGCTGCCAGAAAGTACCATGGAGAAATTAAACTTCTCCATGGTCCTCCATAGTCATGCTGCTATCCAGCCTGAGAGGGACAGCACCTCATTCTATCACTAGTCAGTCAGATACATTCTCAGCAGGAGACATTGCTTGATGAAAAAAACCCTGATAGAATCAAGCCCTAAGGAACTTTGTAGTAATTACCCATCAGTATTTAACTTCATTATGGTCAACACACATCTTTTACATTTTGTGGATTGCTATAATATCTGAGCATCTGTTTTCTAGTACTTTCCTAAACAATATCACTAACAACTTTCAGGTGCTCTTCCTTCCTTGTTTTCCCCAATCTTTTTCATTTAGTTTTTTTGGAAAGGTTTGGTCTTAAGACTGGCTGATGGTGATTTTTGCTTTGCTTGTAATTAGACATTTTACTAAATATTTGTGCTATGTTTATGAATGAGACTATCAACACCACAAACAATTTTATTATAGGAATCATTACAGAACATAACTGCTGAAGTACTAATTGCACTAGAAATGTGAAGTATGTCATCAAGTTCAATAATAATATTCCACAACACTACATAGATGCTGTGCATTTTCCATTTGATAGTATCACAACAGTTTTCAGTAGCAAACAACCTGAAGTCCCTCCGACAATATATTATCTCCAAATGTAATTTTGTGTTTAACTGGTATTTTCTGTAGTAGTATTTACATCACCATGTCTGCTGAAAAATAAAAAACAATCTGTTCCTAATCCAGCTACAAATAAGATGATAAATAAATCAAGAGAGAAAAAATTACTCTTTGAAATGACATTATAACAAACCATGATTGAAAAAGCAGTATTACAAGCATTATCCATTGACTCGATACCCTCAGGCAAAATCATGTGTAATAGTACTGATGCAAAATAATGCAGTAGAATTTATTCTAATAATTCTGGGCATGAATAATTTTTTAAGGTAATATAAGCCAGAATCATAAATTCTCATTGCATTTTACCACTGGACATGTCCTTTTAATCAGAAATACCAGACTGGAATGTTTTTCTTAAACTTTTCTCTAACTCTAGTAATAGGTTTATTGATCTTAAATTTCTGAACAGTAAATAATAAATTAATCAAATAAAATAATCAGGCTAATATTAGGATATTCTAGGCACTTACTATTAACTATTTCATAACATGGTATAACAAAATATCTTCATGTTTTCTTCATGCAATTTACTTTTTCCAAGTAGTTTTGATGGAGAAAGAAAAAGAGCAGCGCTGAAGCACTAGCACTTCAAAAAATTAAATATTAAAAGACATTATCCGTTGACTTAACAGAACAAGCACTTTTTCTACTTGCTAAAATTTAGTTTGTAAACAAAACCAAGCTGTACATAAAAAGGAACTATTTTCTGTTTAAAATGACAGATGTGTGGTTACTTTGTTAGAAAACACCACACTGTTAAGCATCCAATCTCCAATTACTATTTTAGTAATTAAAAACATTCCACAGTAAATAAAGGGTAGAATACATTCCCATCCTGACTACAATAATACATTTTCAGTTTGGGGGACATAAAGTGAGAAGAAACTTGAAACTTCCTATCTGACAACCCAGGTAAAAATGTTAACATATTAAATAGCACACTGTTATAAACAAAACCAGAACAAAAACTTATTGCCACCTGCATTTCTCTGACAATCTCTGCACTACCACGAAGTCCTCAAAAATATTCACAGGGATTATTTCCTTTTTCACTGTAGCTATACTCATGTTTTATTCTAAGTCTATGTTATTTACAGCATCTTTAGCTTGTCAAATACTGTTAAGTTGGTTTATTGTATTTTGCCTTGAAACAAGAAAAATGCAGAATTCTGTTTTTTATGAAACTCAGTTGAGAGTAATTCATATGGGATTATTATAAACAAACCACTTCAGAAGAATATTATTGAGATTGCAAAATCAAAGACGTGTAATCTAAGAAACCCCAGAATGTGGTGAATTGAATTTTAACCTTAATTCAATTTTCCTATGTATATGCATAGAGACTTCTTTTTCTTCAAAGAAATACTGCTTACTTCAAATCCTGTAAAATTCTTAAGCTTTGTTCACTAGGCAGGAAATATATTGTGCTAGAGGGCTAACAAATATTTGCTGAGAGCACTGACACAATCCTGAGTTGCAGGCCAATGTGGGATCAATCAGTCTTGGGAAAATGAGCTTTCATAATCTGTATCTGTTCTAGCTTCCCGTCTTCACTACTTCCCTACACAACGTTGTTGATCTCTCCCCTCTGATTTCTGATGTTAACTCCAGGCTCCACTCATGCCATATTCAGAGTTAACTCAGTTATTTGGGGCAATTGAAAGTTTACTCATTTCTTGTTGCCAGCTTAGAGCATTAGCCTGATGAATTTAATTTATTTTTCAGTCCATCAAACTTCCATTCATATCTCTTCCCTGTCATTCTTTTTTCATGCCCCTTTTCAGCCTCTTCAACGAACCCACATTCCTTTCCACAATGCAGCTGCTAATTAAATATATCCTTTCCACTCCTCATAGCTTTTTCCAGCCACTCTGCACTTCCTTGTCTAATCTGTACATCCACCACAAACTTCCCATTCTGACTCCCACTCCATGTGCCTTTTTCCTCTCTGGCCCTTGGCTCTTTCCTTTCCCAGCTTCCTCTCTACCTAGCTTCTTCTCAATTAACTTTTTCCTTTTAACAGAAAATATGAGACTATGTTACCTGCTCCACATTTGAGAGCTTACCCCAGCACACTGATTGAATAATTTAATTAAAACAATTGAAAACTGTTGGTTCTGTACTGCTCTAGAAATTAAAATTATTAAAACAGTATAGTCAAAATATTCAGAATCTGCACCTACTTAGGCATTTTGAGAGAGTTCTTTTCATTAGCCGTAAAGGTTTCATTGAACTACTCAAAAACACACCAAGCAAAGGAAACAACTAGGTACATTTTTCTTTGTGTTAGTTATACAGCTTGCTATTACAAAGACAATAAAGGCAGCTAAATATATATATCTATATATATATACAAATAACGTGCACATTTTGTAAAAACAAACAATCATATTATGTATGTGAAACATTTAAAATGCTAAGAGAACAGTGAGGAGAAGCACAGTTTTGAAGAAAATGCATAATAATTTTTAAATTTAATTTAATGATTTCATGATTTTTTAATTTAAGGAAGAAAGTAGATTATTTTGATTCTTAATTTTTAAAAATAGACCAGGTGCAAAAAGAACAAATCACCCAAATCACATGTGCAATATCCACTTTCCTAAGAGAGAGAGGAATTGGAATATACGTGGAAGTATGTGCAACTGTTAACAGTGACTCAGTGTTTAATTATAGTAATCACAGACTCAGTTAGGTTGGAAAAGACCTATGAGATCACTGAGTCCAAGCTATGACCAAACATCACCATGTCAACTAGACCAGAGCAGCAAGTGCCACGTCCAGTCTTGTCTTAAACACCGCCAGGGGCGGTAACTCCACCACACCCTGGGTAGCCCAGTCCAATATCTAACCACACTTCTGGTGAAGAATTTCTTCCTAATGTCCAACCTAAACTTCCCCAGGAGCAGCTTAAGACTGTGTCTTCTCGACCCATCGCTATTTGCCGGGGAGAAGAGGCCAACCCCCACCTTGCTATAACATACTCTCAGGTACTTGTAGAGAGCACACTGGAAATCAATATTATAAACTTTGGATCTTTATGTTTACTGTAGCTTTAATCCAGTCATTGTTGCAGACATCCAAAGTAAACTCTGCAGCTGCAGCACGTTCAATTCATCAAGATGTTCCCAAGCCTGATTATATCACCATTATAACTTTATAATTTTAGAGCAGCATCTGACAAAATAAGACTATAACATCCAGCTTTTAAAGAATCATAAAAAATGTCTCTTTAACAGTGCAAGTACTTTCCAGTGAATACTTTTTTCAACAATCAATACTTTTTTCAATGAAAGATAGTGTGGAGTAAATGTTCTTAGATGACACAAACCAACTTAGAAACAGTAACTATTGAATACATGGTTAAACACATGAATATTACACAACTTTGTGTAATAAAATGAGGTTATAGAATAACAGACAGCTCTTCTTCCTGGTGATGCGTGTTTTTGAGAATTATCATATTGGGTAGTGAAAGAAAAGAATCCCTGCTTGGAAAACAAAGCTGGCTTTTTATCTGGAAAGTTCTGGAAAGTCCAGAGAACTGCCCAGCCATCTGCATTTAGTCTGGCTTCCTCAGAGCTGTTTCCGTCCTCTAAGCCAAGCCACCACATGGACGTATGGACATAACTTTTCGCACCAAGATGGTCACTGTCAGGTAAGCCATGTTTCACAACAAAAGCCACTGGCACGTGACTGTAAAAGCCACAACACAGACTTAGATTCAGCCAGAGAAAAAACTGAATATCATGAGGGATGCCAGAAGCTCAAGTATGCTGCCAGGCATGACTGGATGAGCTACCTCCTGCAAACACTGTGGTTGGTTGTAAAGAAGCTACTATGGCAAAAGATGGGCAGCAGCAGAACTCAGCATGCTTACAGACACTCTGAAGCCAGCTCACCAGAGCATTACAGTCATAAAATAGTAATTTACCGAGACTGTAATCACCACTGTAATTTGGCTTTAGAGACATATGCAAAGGCAGACAGGACAAGCTCTCTGAAAAGTTGGTTAGGTTTTTCCTAAATAGGAATTCATTCTTCAGGCAAGTGGTAAAAGACTGTGCAATAGTGATGATGACTATTGAATGCACGTGAGCTTCACAGTGTGGAAGAAATCCAAGGATAAATTACCCCTTTCACGCTTATAATGGTTTCAGGAAGAAAAGTAAATATTCTTAGGAAAAAAGTAAATATTCTCTTAAAAAAGTTGGTATCACAGAATCTTTTTATATTCAGCATAACTGCACAGCACTTAATAGCTTGCAAAGCTGGGTCCCATTGCAAAGTTTTTGGTGCCCCTTGTGAGTTTGTTATTCAGAGCAGTTATATAACCACTTGTCTTGTTATTCAACAACTAAATAACAATTAATGCCATTCAAATTCACACATAGTTTTTTTAAATGCAAAATTGTCATCAATCATCAATCAGTCGTCTGTATAATGTCATATTTTTTCCAATATTTCTCTAGTAGAAAACATTTAGTGAGCTATTTTCCATCTTAAATTTACATAGGGCATAAAATTAATAACTGCTTTCTGCTCCAGTGACTCTTCAAAACAACACTGAGCTCATGACCCTTCTCTCACAAAAAAACATCAACCTACAATGTCAGAGCAAGAACATTCATATGCTAATAATTCAATTAATCTATTATACCCTAGGAAACCCACCTATTCTTTTGCAAAAAAAGGCAATGCTAATTATTTACATCATTTCATTCTGCTGCCACAAACTGCATAAAATAATAATTGGACTTAAAAGTTATTTTCTGGAATATTGTGGGAATATATGGGTTTATATAAGATAAAAATCAGAATTTACAAGACAAACTCAGTCCTCAGAACCCATAACAAGTTTGAGGATCTCCAAGGTGAGGGGAGAGAGACACTTTCTACATGACCACGATCTAGATGTGAAGCCATGAAGCTGTTCCATGGGCCAACCCTAGAAATCTTTGGCCACAAAACAGAAATTGAGAAAAGTTCCTGAAGCGACTTCAGCAGCTCTCAGTAACTGCTGAACAGCAAATGGCATCAAGAAAACAGTACTCTCTGAATGAAAGGAAAGAGCAATAGGTAATCCCACTGCACCTGAAACTCTGTGAAGTGAGGAAGTTTTAAACCTTCTTCTTTACTGTAGCTCTGAGGAATAGTTTCCAAATTGTTACCAAAATGTAAAAACAACAACCTAAAAACCAGTTTATTTTCATAGGGGTTCTGAAGTATTTGGAAATGGCACTAATGTTTAACTAATTCAGATAAGGGAGTTTAGTTAGGAAGCAGCAGTAAAAAAGGTTGATAAATCCTGCATTTTAAAAAGTCAAATTTATCCGTGGTATAAGTGGTAGGGCTGGGTTTTGCAGAGAAGAGTAGGTCTTTCAGAAGCATCTTCTGTAGTTAAGTTTGGTGCATCCTCACAGCAAGCTCTACTGAGAAACATGATATATGGATTTTGCTGGCTGAGAACCACTAGAATGCAACTTCCCAGGATTCCCAGAGAAAAATTGTTGTAGGGAACAGTATTTCTATTTAACATATGCATAGTCACACAAACATAATATCCCATTACCTTTTGAACAGATTTAATCAGTAAAACACTAATGAATTTCAGTTTGTTAGAATCTTCCTACTCACCTAAACCTGGGTATGCCTTAAAAATGATGTAATTATAAAACTATTGCCCTGAAAAAAACCACAATCCAATAGCATCTAGTTTACCAGGCACTTGAAAAAAATCTAAGTCTATTTGAACTCCTGCCAGCTTGCATATCTTCTCAATAACTTGCTTGACAGGCTACTGGGAGCCTGAGTTCAAATAAGTCATTTTAAATACTTCAGAGCCTAGATCCCCAGAGTTTATTGGCTCCATGAGCCTGGAGCAGCCAGCTAAGTGAGTGCCTCAGAGCTTGCAGCCCCAAGAACTGTCTGAGCTTTGGATTTTTGAAACGCTCTGATCTGTGGATTTTTTCCAAAACTGAGATTCAGAAAGCAAATCCTTTTGCAGAAAGCATCAACATTTTGACTTTCTCTCTGATTAAGAGAACAAGCAAATTTTGAATAATTGAAATTCTTCATTAAACATTTGTTCCTTCTCCAAGTTATTGGGAAAGGTAAAATGTTGAGTGATCAAAATCTTTCATTAAACTGAATTAGTTTATGCTGCAGTGGTCAATTACTTACTCTTACTGCATCTTTCCATGATGGGAATAGGTTTTACTATTGGGAAACGAGATCAAGGAAGACCAAATGGCCTGCTTAAAACTACAGAGAAAATTTGGCTACACTGTTGCAAGCTAGTTGTTAAACTTCTGGACCATCCTTCTTCCTTAGGCCATATCACAACAATGTGTACGCTCTCTTAAACTCACACAGTCATTGCTTCATGCCAAATGTCAAAAGCCCTTCTCGTGTTGCCTTTTGAAAAGCCAAATTAGGATTAAAAGAGAGATCAGAAATCATTCAGAGAACAGAGAACATGAAAGCCTGAAAGTTGCTTCAATATGCCCTCTGATGTCACATGTCTGAAGTGGTACATGATCCTTTGGCTGTCTGTAATCTTGTCAGTTTAGCAGCCTGACAACACCCAGTTGCAAAGTGGTTCAAGAAAAGACAAGTGTACTAAGCAAAGGGGAACCCAGTGAAGAGTACAAAAAGGTGTGAGTAGGGTGGCTGGCCTCCAGACATTACTTCCAGGCTGCACATGTTAACATGCCTTTCACACACGTTAACAGCTGATCTTGATTGTTTTCTCTGTGGAGCCAAAACACCAGCAGTATGTGCAAAATTTTACAGCTAAGTATCGGAGTGATTTGGCTGTGCCCTTGAGACATTTCCAGGTTCAGAGCCTGGACAACACAACCCCGAAGAATCTAACAGATAAAATATCACATTGTCTCCAGCCTGCTCCTTCAACCTTTCCCTTAAGCACTAACAGTTATCTAGGCTGTGTTTGCTCAGTGGGAGTGGAAGTTTGTGGGATAGCTGTTTCCACGATCATCAGTGTAAACATTTGGGTTCCACTGACAGGTAGACTGTCTTAACAACCATGTATGTCAGGTTTTTTGGAAGCTGAAGAGTAACGTTTTATACCAGTGACTACACATAGACAACCAGAGGAAGCAGAAAGAGCTTCCACCAGCCAGACTGCAACAAATCTACAGCTGTTTATAACAAAGATTTGGTATCTGAACTGTATATTCAAATGGATGAGCTATGAGGATGAAGAGGATCACAACAATCTGGTATTTATGAAATGCAAGCTGCAATCTTAGACAACATCCAGGGATATAGAGTCAGAAAGAAAAAAAAGTCCAACATATTTATATTCCTGTGGAATTTTAAGAGCAACAAGCAACAGAACTATTTTGCAGCAATGTCAAAGAGAAGCTAACAAATTTCAGAATAGCAGAAGTTAAAACAAAATCTGCTTAAATTAACAACACAGCTTCTCTTGGTGATGAAATCTTTGGAATATGAGTTTCAATGTATCACTTAATCTGGCATTTAAGCTACATTTAAAACTGTTAAATTTCAAATGCAGCAAGAAAACATAGCATACGCCTTTCAGAGATACAGAACTTCTGTAGGTCACTTACAATAGCTGATTGGATCCTTTCAATACTGAGGTAAGGAAAGTAACTTCTCAAACTGACATTTTACACCACTAAGATGTAACCACCCTTTTTTTACAGACATTCCCTGGGTTTTGAAGTGGCATTGATACTACCAAGGAGGAAGTAGGCAACAGCATTTGAGTTTCAAAACGGAACGAAATATTGTCAAATTAAGAAGAAATGAAGACTTGGATTAATCATAGAGATGAAATAAAGGCATGAGGAATACAGATAGAAAATGTTATATTCATGATGCAGCAAACTTAAAAATTAAAGATGATGCTAAATTTAAAAGCTAACTGGATGGTAGCATTTCATACTTTGGGGAAGAAGGAAGTTTTTTCTTAAGTAATATTCTTTCTTGTTGAAGAAAAGCACATACCTCAGTCTGAGAGCCATTTCATGGGAGAACACTAATTCCACATTAAATCTTACCCATCCTCTTGACAAACAGTGCAAAAATCCAGTATCACAGAGTCCAGCTCCAGATACTTCCTGCAGTGCCCTTCTGTGTGACAAAGATACTCTGCTCTATCTAACAGCAACCAGAGTTGGTAAAGGAGCAACCAACAACCTCTGTGGTTCCTGAGTCCTATTCCGGGTTGCTGATACTGTGAGAGGGTAGATGCGCTCATACTTCAATGATAGGTCCTTTAAGAAGAGACAGTCTGGTTTATCAGCCACTTTAAAAATCACTTTAAAGATAATAAAACATTTATCAAAAGTAAATCACACATTTCTTTCATTCTCTTGTAAACAAATGATAGTTACTTAGAATAAAGACAGATACTTAAAAATAAAACAGCATTTAGAGCTGTATCTTCTTTAGTTATATCCACTAGATCTCTCTCCTCTCAAGGTTTCACCCAGTTTAAAAGCTGTCAAGATATTGTCAAAATTTGCTAACGACTGCCCTAAACACCACAAACTTTTAATCATAGAGCATAATCAAAGAAAATGCCCTTCAAATCTCAGTATGTGGCAAACTGTATATATGCACACTGAAAACTGCAGTTCAGACAGGGAACTGATGGACACATTACATAAAAAATGAGATCAGCACTTGCACTCTTATTAGCTCCTGATTAGGTCTAGACACAATAAATGCACACTGTAAACAAAAATTCTTTATAAGGGGTTAAGGGATAATTGACCCACAAGCCAACATGGAGGACTGTCAAAACAACCAGTGATGCCATGGTTTCCAGTTTAAGGCCCTTAATTTTTCTGAGGAAGAAGCTACTGTTCAGCTGACTTGAATTATGGTTTGCATAGAAAAATTAAGTTCTTTTTTCCAAAAGGACTTCTACTTGACTTAGAGAGCATATTGTTCATTCATGAACCAGGAAAGATTTACAATGAGAATTTTATTGGCCTGTTCATAAAAGCGTCATGCCACTTGTAACAGCAATGGTATTATAAGACATGAGGAACACACAATTTCTCTTTCTTCCTCATGACTGATCAACAAACTCCATTCTATAAGAGTGGGGATTATAGTAAGGTTTGACCTCCAGTTGATGTAAATCACAGAAACTACATACTTCAGGTTGGTATATACAAGTGCTGATTTCCACAGCTTTAGTACACCATTCTAAGGAGATACAGATTTGGCAATTCACTCATCTTTTTATGTAAGAGAGGCTGACAGATAATTAGTAGTAAATTTTCAAATTTTTTTGCCATAATTTTCCTACCAAAGGAAGATCTGCAAAATGCCCTTTTTTGCTACAGAACTGAAAAAAATCATCAGTTTGATAATTGCACACTGTCTTCCAAAACCAACAAATATATGAAAAAGAGCCACACTAGAAAGAAAAAAATAAATCAAGGCTGAGGAATAATTTCACAGTGTAACTTTGTAATGAGTCCCAGGAGAAAATACCTGTTCCTTTTGTTCCCCTCTGCAAAGCTATGTAATTGATTCCTAACTGTTGTGTTAATGCTCCCTATTCCTGTCAGAATCCCTTTGGAAATACTTTAAAGTAACCAGGACTCTCTCCTGATGCAAGCCCCTTTGAACGCTGGAATCTGGAATTCTCTGACACACATCATATTTTAGGCAGTGGGCCAGTGAAAGCTTCAGTGCCAAAGGGCTGATAAATATTAATACAGAAGGATAAAATATACTGAATTATATATTGAAATGTAGAACAAATCAGTAAACTGTTTTATTTTATAACGAGTGACATTCTCTTACAAGCACTGTAACATTCCATCCAAAAAAACCCCAACAAAGTATATTTGCTATAGCATAGTTTATTATCTTCTTATACCAGCTTGCGAAATTTTAAACTATGACAGGCAAGTATTTTCAGGGAAAGGATTTGGTCTGCATCAGGATCAAGAATTAGTTTGACTCTCCCTGACCTTTCTATCCCTTTTGCTGTACACACACATGGACTAATAAAAGAAGAATGAAGCAGAAAGGATTTGGCCCAGCTCCCGAATGATATCCCAGTCAATAGCCCAGTGGCAGTTAGAGAGTCATGTGCGAAAGTTTGTCTGCCTGGACAGAGCAGGTGACATAAGGTAACCTCTCTTCTGCAAACAGGGAGAGAAATATGGAAAAGATGTGATTCAGTTTTTACCTATGGTGCCTAATTAACCTTAATTAAGATTGTGTTGAGCAGCTTGCACAAGGAATATCTGCTTCCTGATTGTTTTTAGCTTTGAGAAAGGAAGATTTCCTGCCACAAAGGGAAATGTCCTTATGCGATACATATGTTCATGTTCCAATCAAATTTTAAAAGATGGTACAGATAAAACGTCCATGGTTTTAGTATTTTAATTTTTAAAGAAAAGCACTAGAATTACCATAAATTAGATTCTCTACTCTTTTTGGTTACATGTTAAAAAAAAACAAAACCAACACTAAACATTCCACGATTTCGGCTTACGTTCCCTTGTGTAAAATTGCTAATTATTTTTATCACTTATTTTAAGCTTACTAACCTGCTGATGCTAAAAATGAATTGACCTTGGAAGCCACACAACTTACTGCAAACTTTTCCTCTTCCAGTATGCATCATCATCTCAAATTTCACAGTTACAGACACCATAGCTGTATTCTGCACATTTCTGACTATATTACACACTGAATGGGAGTGGGGAAAGGTTTTTTATTCAAAATGTCAATTGTGGAAATAATATGATATCGGAAAGTTAAAAATAATTTTAAAAATTATTTTAATTTAACACAATATATTATAAATATTAGAATACTTGCTGGGAAGCTGTCTCCTTACCTCTTGTTAGAATGACACTACTTGATAAAAGACCCCGTGTTAAGCAGATTATAACTTCAAGTGCTGCCTGGTCTGAAATTCTGCATATTGCATATGTGGAACTTTGTGGAAAATTTCAGCTAATGTAATTTAGCTATTTCTGAGACTGCAGCAGAAACGAGAATAGCATTCTGCTGTGTCAGTAGATTAACATGATTTCTTGTTTTGAAATCTCTATTGCATCTGCGGTTTACAGCAAAAAAATAAAATGTGGAAATAAACTGGTTGCATATGGGATTAAATGAGAAATGGTAGACTTAGATATTGTGTGTGTGTGATGACAGATAGACATTCGAAAGCAGAATCCCTCCCAGTATGGGACAACTGAGCTATTCAAGTACTTCATCTGATATACAGAAATCCTAGATTAAGGACTTCATGGTCAAGATACATGAAATTTGCCCTGAGGGTTTGGTCTGCCTTCTGGGGGTTTAATTTAGTTTGAGTCTTGGGATTTTGTTTGTTTGTTTGTTTTCCTTGCCCTTGTCAAGAACTCCTGTGTTATAATAAGGAATAAGGAAAATTTTTTAAGTTGCAGTGCACTGAGGAACTGAGGAAGTGTAAGCTGAGACTTAGACGTGTAGAAGGTCTGGAGACTGAGTTACAGCTAGAGCTGATGGTTTCGGGAAACATGACATGGATACACATATTTCTTTGTATTTTTCAAAGTCACAAGGCAGACACTACACAAGAAATTTTAGGTCAGGCACTGCAAACAGGGGGCCCTTGAAATCAGCGGATTTTTTTGGGCCCTAAATCTTTCTATGCCTCAGTTCTTTAGAGGAAATTTAGATGAATTTTCGATACATGAAAATTTAGGAAGACCAGAGCATCTTTCTTACCAGAGAAGATAAACTCAACATTTATCTGTGAAACATCCTGGCTAGTCCAGTGAAATACACATGGAAACTCACATTTTCTTTCCCAGAAGGATTTGAATGGTATGACAGATATAAAGCCTAAAGACAATAAAAAATCCCACAATATTGATTGATGCTGTTAATGAATGAACATTTTGCATCTCTGAATGCCTCAGGGCTCCAGGTAAAAGCAGCAGATATGACACATACTCATTCACCAAGCTGACAAATATTGCTGCACACAAAAAAATAACACTGGCATTTCTAAAATTCTCTGATTTTCCCTAGTGCAGTTATCTGTTACACCCCAAAAGCTACTTAACAGAGCACGTAATAACTTGCAGATAATAACATCTGCCATAATGTCAAGACAAAGAGCTTATTTATGTTTTGAATGCTTTCAAAATATATAAGACAGGCAGAAATAAACTGACATCATTCTTGAGTTCGTGAAGAAAGGTTCCCCTTGGACATTTGATAGCATATTTATCAATTATGTGATTTTATGTTTGCTTCTGAAGCATCTAGTATTGACAATTGTTGGAGACAGGATATCTGACTAAATGGATAATAAGCCTGATAATTTCCCCGGATTTCTACATGAAATGAGGATGCTAACATTTGATGTAACATTTGAACCTGAAGGCACATATGGAGACAACTGAAATGGAGTGATGGTTTAGATCACCACAAACAAGCAATGAGACAACACTGCATGTAAGTGGGGATGCTAAAAGCAGTCTCCATTCTATGAGGAATATATAGGAAAGATTAATGTAAAATCTTGACATGGTACTTTTGCTTTCACCTATAATGACATCAGTAAACATCTTCAGTATTGATTTTTTGCTTATTATTTAAATGGCCTGACACAGACACTAATACAAATACAGACATTAAGCCAGATAAATGCAGAGATCAGTATTACTGCAGCCAAGAGCATTTATACCAGAAATTATACCAAATACTACCCAGACTGGCAAGCCTGACTAAACAGAATTCTACAGAGACTTCTGGATGGAGGGCTTTAAAAGCAGAATGATCCCTGATCTCTGCTTAGTGTTATACGTTGCAAAAACTTCCTCGAGACTTCTAGCTCAGCCTGTACCCATCAATATCCCCTCTTCCTTTGAAATATTAGCACAATACCAGTTGAAATTGCCCTTGGGACTCAGAAACATTTCCTGCTGAAATAGGACAGTATTTTTTAAAATACTTATAGATTAATTACCCTCAGTTTTGTGAAGGCTGCACAGTTCTTTCCAATCACCATTGTCTAATGTACGTTTCTTGTTAAGTTTCAGAAATTACCTCATCAGTGCAAAAAAAACACTTCCAGACTTACTCATTCAGATTTAATCAGGCTCTGTCAGTGCAACCAAATCTTGTGAAGGTGGGACTATTTTACCACAAAATAGATAATCGAGCTAAAATATTCTATATACTTGAATATAAAAAATAAACAGGAAATACAGACTCAGAAATAAAAACACAATAGCTTTATTTCTGAGAATAAACAGTACCTTTTTCCTGTCATATAACCCATGGTTATCCAGTATCATCTTCCTTTCATGACTAGCATATCTCCGCAAATCACGTCCAAATTCCTGGGGAAGATACAGCAAATATCAGCCACTCTGACAAACCAAAATCGTTGTCCTTTGTATAAGAGTCCTGACACCAAAGCATATAATAAATGAACATGAAAAAATTTCCTCTATTAAAGGACTGCAGACTGATAAAACTAATCATCTGAAAGGACAATGTTTTGACAGGGTCCATCACTTCAGTTGGTTAGTTGGGCACACTATGAGAAAGTAAGCCTCTGATGGGCTCCCACAGACTGTAGGTGAATTAGCTCAACAGGGAGTAGGAGTTCAGTGAGGCAGAGAAAGATGAAGTCATTGCCCACTCAACCAAAGGGCCTCACACCGTGCATTTTTAGTATAAACACCCACCTACAGAGTTGAGAAAAAGGCTGTTCAGTAGCCAAACACTTTCAGGACAAGAAAGGACCCTAAAGTCTGCAGAACTTAATCCAAGGTCCAAATAAATACATTTTGTTATCTCAGAAAGAAAAGTGACTGAAGTAACTCATAAGCTCAGCAGGAGAACACATCAATTTCAACATTTTGCCTGGTCTAAACCATCCTGCTTCCAATTAACCTGGGTAGAACAGAGTGGCAGTGCACCTGTACTGCTTCGAGCACATCAAAAACATCATTCAGAGCAGGCTCAGGAGCTCTCCACTGTACCATGTAATCACTCCCTAAGAAAATGAACATCAGAAGGCAAGCATGTAGAACAGATTAAAAAAATAATTCTGTCTGGAGAGAGATTCATCATTTGAGGTTTGAGTTTGCATTTAGATAGAATTTTTTATTTTGAAAATAGTGTACTATTTTATATTATGCCAACTGACTACAGTGTCTATTGTGAAAATAGCTGTCATTTCAAGTTTTATTAACTTACTAAAATATAAATCAAAATATTCTAGTTCAAAACTAATGTGTAAATTTAAAATTTTTCCAGCTTTTTACAATTTAAAACAGTCAATTAAAATGCGACAGAAACAAAAAGATTTTATCTAATCCAAAAAGAAAGATGTCAAATTGCTTTAAATTTCCTACAAACCAAATTAAGTTCCAGTTCAGAACATCTATTCCTCAAATGTTTAATTTCCTGTAAAATTCTATGACACTTTCCAAATCATCTCTCTACTCAATAACCATTTAAATTGCTTGTTAACAGAAGTATGATGCAAAAAGACAACACCAGTGACTAAAAATCTAGCCCTCCAGTCCATGAACCTAAACACTAAGCTTCAAGGAAAAGAAGTGTTAACTCCCTTAAAGAGATATCCATAAATATCAGTGATGAATTCATCAGCTCCCAACCTATGATCAGGGGTTGATGACAATATGAAATGTGATGTGTGGAGATCAGGAACATTTTTTTAAAATCCATGAACTCTGAATGGTCCTACAGCAACAAAAATAGGTTATCAATGCTAGGAAAACTTAGGCTGTAGTGGTTACTTACCCTGGAGCCTGTCCAACCTAACAGAGCATATGCATATTGCTCAAAGGGGGTTATGACCAGATCCACACGGATTGCCTTCCAGTCTTTGACTTCTGCCATATCCGATTTTTTTGACGTGTTGTAACTGCTGTTGTCTACTCCTGGCTGATATAATTTTAAAATTGCAAAACATTTCTGAAAATTATCCATGGCATCAATCTTTCTGCTTGGTAGTTGTTCTTCTACGAATGTTGATTCAATGATATCACAGTATAGGAGTAATCCCTAAAGAAAAGACATTGCTCACATTGTATTGCTGGTCTGGTTTTATTGTCATTCCAGAATTTCTAGACAGTTGCCTCAAAAATTCATGCAAAATGTAATTTCTGTAAACACAGGACTGTGCCATGCCAGATCTGGGCTAAGCATAGACATGAAACAGCAGCAGCTTCTGAAAAAATATTAGCAGATCATTTGAGGGAAATCTGCACTGGGAGACATCCGACAGTAGTGATACCCCACCCTGTACTAAGGAGACAGTATTTGCAATTCTTCCTCACCACTCTTTTGTCCTATGCCTTTTGCAGTTATGTCAGCAGAAATTTCTGAGTAAGGACTGATGTGTTCCCACAGGGCAGACATCTGGAAAAACCAATTAGTCCAGAGCACAGTCTTTCTGACAGATTCCAAACTGAGCATTTGGACTGTATCTGTTGCATGAGGTTTCCTTGTGACAGGGTCTGGAGTCTTTAGAGAGATGCAAAGGCCCTGACCGTGTCTTTTCCTTGAAGGGAGTGCACATCCCTTTGGTCCTTAGACCAATTTTTTTTGCTTCTGCTTTGAAATTCCTCAAATGTTTACACATTCTCCTTCCTCTGGACTAGAAACTCTTATATTAGTCTCAACATCAAAAAGCATGGTCAAGAATTCCTCCTGACTTTTAATTAACACATCCCTTAATATGTAGTAAAGAATCATATTGTTTTGGTGTGTTGGGTTTTTTTTAATTGCAGTATTGAACTGTGGGTTTATTTGATGGCTGTCAGTGGTTAATTACAGTGGTCTCCAGATCAGACCTCTTATGCTCACAAGTAACAATGAACTGATTATTTGGAAGAATATGTCCATATCAAACACCAGATTTTGATTATTTCTTTTATATAGTGCAAGTGTGGTAACTTTACAGGATAATATGTTAAATGCCTTAGAGAATACTTTACAGTAATAAATTTACTTTCATCTCTCAGAGCTATAATTCTGACCAAAAAAAAGCATAACAAAAACACTTAACAAGATATGATTTCCATGAGGAGACACTGATAGGTATTACTACATTTTCAGTCTCCAGGTTTTTGTTGATGATAGTTTCAAATTAATGATCCCATTATTTTACCGGAAATCTGTTACAGGCTCTTTTGTGGGTCACTGGGCTACCTTTTTAATGATGACTATTGGATTTGAATTAATATTCTTTCACTTTGGGATTTTTTCTGATTATGAAGATTTATTATAAAACGATATGAGAAAACTCTTTATGTCGCTCCTTCTCTTGGATTACTAGTTTCCAAGTCTGCTGAGTTGAAAATGCTTAATTCTAGCAGGTGCTCTCTCACATCCATCTTTAAAACAGCAATTTTTTCTTAATTTTACCCCAATGTCACAAGGCACTGATGCTTGCAGTTTCCAAATACAGGCTCAAAACAGCTGCTGAATGTTAATGCTTCTTATCTCTTTTTTGATGAAACTATGCCTGCCTTCACGTTTATTTTGTTGCTTTAAATGTTGATAAAAATTATTTCAATCTCATTAATCACTGACCATTAATTAATGACTTCAAGCTTTGATTAAGCACTGTCATTCTTCCCATTCTCTATAAAAATCTTTTAGCTACTTAATCAGTATTTTCTTTACTTTCACTTCATTTTTCTTTCGCTCTTTGAGATTTGGGGCATTACTTAATATATCCAAGAATGAATCTAAATAATTTATTTCCCTAGACAGAAGCTTAACTAGATTGAGTTTTGGCGAAGTCTTATTTTGTAGTTCCAAATACCTACATTTCAAGTACCTGTACGGTGTTTGTAGACTGTGTGCTCAGATTACCAGTTTTATACACTTGCTACAGCCTGTATCATTCTTTGTGTACTTTGTTTACATGAAGTTGAAAAATCTCCTCAATGCTGGTGCAAATCAGGAATTAAAGCTCATCTTTAGATGGATTACAAAAGGAATGGAATTTCTACTGTAGGTGGGAAGCCTTCGTAGGATTTTTGTTTCTGACCACTTGGGAAATCCGTCAAGATATTACTGTGTGCAGTGGTATCTCTCTTCATGGACAAGCACAAAAGGACCTAGGGAGTTTTTTTGTCTCAGTGAGATCTGAGGACAGTCACACATGGCCACTAGTACCCCATACTTGGACTTTCAGCCTGCAAGCTCTTGAGGAAATGGTATTGTGCATTACCTTGGCATAAAACAATCAGGCTTTATAAGACACTCATGTTTAACTTTTACTTATATATTATATCCTCTGCTTCTTCATCAGTATCTTAATTCCAACATTAGCTGTATTATCATGTTATAGATTATGTCTTCTAAGCTTTTTCAGAGTAATTTTTTCCAGATTTCTACTCATTATAGGACTATGTCGTTGTAAATGAAAACAGGGTAAATTTGACATGTTTTGTTTCTCATCCTATTTTCATATGTAGGAACTTAAAGGTAACATTCCTTGTGGTCTATGAGATTTTACATCAAGCAATCATGAAGAAATTACAACAATTCAGAATCAGAACCTTCCTACTGCTGTTTCACCTTGCTGACATGTCTTCTACTTGAACACATTTTAAGTATTTGCAGGTGGCCACTGACAAGTGTGACTATAAAGATATTTTATGACTACCTCTCTCTGGATTATTCTTTACTGTTTTTTCATAGTTTGTTGTCTAGGCAATTTCTAAACTGATAGGAAGAGCAAGAGAGTAGTATCTCTGTAAATATCTACCTCAACTTAAAACAAAGCCAATGAAGCAACAATTACATAAGTGCTGAATTCAACAGGCAATTGAAACCTGATTCAAAGTCAGGGTATCACCTATAAATAGGAGCCAAAGCCTAGGTTATATCCATTGGGATAGTGTTTCCAATTAAACTAATTTGACTAGGCTCTAAACATCACCAGCACTCCAAATTATGCTGAAATGGCACTTCTGTACATTTTGAGAAAGCATTGCCCAAAGGGGCAGTCAGTTATGAAGAGTGTGTGAAGTTCTGGCCACTGCTAGCTGCAGAAAGGGAGCCTTCTCATTATTCTGTGTCAGGAAATCTGCAGTTCTTTGCAAATTTTGGCTTGATCTACACAACATAAAGTGCTGTAGACCTTGTTTACACAATCTAGTTTTAAAATGTGGGCATCTTAATTTCTCAAATTTACAACACCATAAAAACCAAATGTATTTTTTAGGGCAATTATGTTAATACCCACAACAATTTTCCTATTTTAGAATGACTATGCACTTTTACATAAATATGCTGAGTGCTGGCACATCAATAGCATTGATATTGGAGTAAATCCATGATCAAGCTGAGGAAAAGTATGACTTTTTGGGAAAATATTAAATCAATTGCTGAAAAATCAATCCACATAAAGTCACTAGAATTCTCCGTAATTTTTAGTTAAATGAAATCCACTTCTTCCTAGATGGTTTAATAAGGGGAAACTGGGTTGTTGTTTTGTGGGTTTTTTTCCAGTGAAATGCCTATATCTAATCCAAAATAGGATGTAGCATGTTAATTAAGAAAAATCTCTACCTAGTTGAGACAGATGGAATTCTATAAAGTGGAACAGCTCAAGAACTGATGCCTGGGAGCAGTCAGGCCTGTTAGGGTGAGGAGTCACTAGAAAATGGCATGAAAGGCTTAATTAGCAACACAAAATTTTGCAGTTGCTGCATAACCTCGCAGCTGCCTTGGTCCCTTTTTCATCTTGAAGTTCTCTGTGCATGACTGTGGTCTATTTCTGAGCATGTTCAGAACAGCCTGGTTTTGAGAGCAACGGACAGATCAGCACTGGAGTCCATGAGAGGAGGTTTTTACCACTCTACGCCATAAGCATTTGCACTGCTGAGCAAGAAGGAGACAGACAGACAGACGGGGACTTATACATACTCACCCATATACAGCTATAAAATACACCCTAGAAAAAACCACATTTCTTAAGAACACCACTATTACCCAGATCTTCACTCAAAACACAGCAGGAAATGGAACACTTCTGACTACTTTATGCAATAACCTCACAAGCAGGATATTCAGATTCAGCCCTATATTCCACCTAGAGCAATTTAAGCCAAGTTCTCTCATGTCCAGGGCTCTAACCAACTTGCAGTAGTCTATTTTAGGTAAGAATTCCTCAGCTTCTGCTGAAGCTGAGCAAAAACAAAATAAAAAAATTCCTAATGCATCAAGAAGGAAGGTGAGACAATACGTGTTCACACGGAAGCTCTGCATCCTTATGCATCCTTTCATCTGAAACAAAAAGTTCTTTGCTCTGGCCTCTTAACCATTTCTGTGTCTTGCCTTAGAAACAGGTTTTGCTGCTGCAAAAATCCAGCTGTCACTCAATAATGAATGTGTTGCTGTTCTGTGAAGACTGTTTCCAAAAATCTGTTTCCAGCAATAGAAGAAAATGAGGCTCATTACTTGCTCCTCACCATCCTCTTCAATGGGACAGCAAGCCTTCCCCTTTTTGATCACCTGTATTCTAGAGGTCAATTCTAGAGTTTAAATTAGACCACTAATATACTAAAATAAGTAAGCACAGGCAGACATTCCCATTCCTCATTTTCCTAAAAGCCAACAGAAGAATGCAGCATTATACTTACATGAATACAAGGGAAGAAACTGAGAGCAGGAATGCCTGTAGTAACAGTATTTCTTCCTTTGTTGAAAGTATGTATAGAAGAAGAGGAACAGTGCTAAATATAGCTATTTATGTTTTCAGCAAAAAATTATAATATTTTTTCACAGTATGTGAATGAAGCTACACCAACACAGACGGCTCAGCCTGTTTAGCCACAGACTTTCAAGCTCTAGCCCACAGAGGTAATTTCCTACTTTCTTTATGACACTTTTTGGAACCATTAAAACCATAACCTGTGTACTGCATTGCAGCTTTTCCACTTTGCCACTCTGCTTTGAAGATTTTGTGCTCTCTGTTCCTCGGCCCATTTATTTGTGGTGATGCTGCATCAAAGAACATGATGGTGTTGATTTAGCCACTTTGTTTTCAGCAGCTTTCAATGGAAGGATCCTGTTACATTAAACTTTTCAGCTAAGAAAAATGCCCTTTAAACTATTTAAATAAGGCTGAGGTCCGTAACTTAGAAGTTAAACATTGTGGAGTCCTTCACTAAGAGCTGCCAAAAGCAAGTCAACATCATGACCTCGGTGATGTACTTTGATGAATTTGGGCTTTGAAGCAGTAGTACAGAAGTAGAAAGCTGTGAAGCAGACAACTGCAAAAAGTATAAAAGCCCTTTAGTTTTGGGGTTTTTTTGTGTCTTCCTCTCCCCCTTAGAAATCAAAGGTAATAAAAAAGGCAAGAGGTATATAATTCCCCTTTCTTTTTTTGCATTTTGATTTTGCTGGCAACTTATTTTTTAGTAGAGCCAGTAAAAGCCTGTATATTACAAGTGCCACGGCACAGAGGCAGTATAGCCAGCAGTATAAACCATAAAAAGTCTGGAGGACAAACACAACACGGGAAATATTTGTCCATAGCTTAAAAAAATTCCCAGCTTTTTTCAGTTTTGTTTCTATGGTTATTGTGCATCTCTACTTCTGACATGTTCCTCATCCTGGGATTTCTAGAGGAATCCTAATATTTCTATCAAACTCTTGGCCACCCTTGACATCCCATACTGTGCCTGCACTCCCTTCTACCAAATTATATCCTTAACAAGAAAAACAGAAAGAATGATTAATTTTCTATTTATTTCCTTCCAATTCCATCTAATGAAAGCAGCTCGGAGTGAACTGAAAAGCTTCAGCAGTGGTCAGACTTCTCAGATCAGCCACTTTTCTCTGTAATGTAAGTGGAGAAGCAGGTATGAAAGGCTCGGGGCAGGCTCTAGCCTTAGTCTGTCGTCACATTTCCTTTCCACTGTATTATAATCAACATGATTTCTGGAGGATCCACTTATGGCTTCCTAGAGATTCAGGTGTGCTTAAGAAGGTAAAAAGACCCCTTCCAAGAAGGAAGGCAACTTTTCTCAGAGTAAAGAGACTAGAATGTCTGTGAAAGAAACTATACATAAATAATAAAATTATAAAAATAGAGTATCTCCTCAGCACTCATTAATTGCTGTAGCTTCATTGCTTTTCATTGGAGTACTCTAAATTGTACCTGCTAGCAATCTACTCCAACACATACACTTTCCATACAGACTTAGGATAGAAATGAAAGAAATATAAAAAATTAATAATAGTCTGTTAACATTTCAAAGACCAAAAATCAAGTGGAAGAAGAGGAATTCAGCTAATGTATTTTATCAGGAAAAAAAAGTTTGAAGCCCTTCCATTAAAGCCACCTGAAAGATTTGGACCACCTCGAAACGGAAAACTTTATAAAGTCAGATAAGCTTTTGTCTAGTTGGATGTTTTTAACGTCTTTCATGTGTTAACCTATTATACATTAATTAAAGTATACAGCTCAAAATCAGTTCAAAACCATTCTCTCCAGGCTATCTGCACTGAAAATTGACTTGATTTAGCAGTGAGGCGTTTGATGATTCACCTCAGAGTATTGGCCTTTTACTTGTTGCAATGTACTCCATTCCTTTGAACAGGACCAGTAGTAAATGTAGAAAAATATCTTAGCTGGCTAGAAAGGTAGAAGAAAAAGAAGTTTATTATTCCCAACATAATATATTTTTCTGACCCAGGAATATTTTTAGCTACCTGCACCTATTATAATTCAGACACTTCCAACTTTAAAGTTGCTTCAAAGCTGGATAGAACAAAAAAACCCAACAAACCCAAAAACAATCAACTAACCAAACAACAACAAAACAAGAAAGCCCCACAGCCTTAGATGAACAATTCCTCTATGAAATCATAGAATCATAAAATTGATTGGGTTGGAAGGGACCTTGAAGATATGTGCACTCTTCCAAACACAGACATCAAGGAAAACTATGTCAATTTTTCAATATTTCAATGGAAGCTAGGAAAATTGCTAATTTATGGTCTGAAAGGAAGCCATAATTCCAGGGCTTGGTACCTAAGCTTTCAGACTTACTTCACACCATTAGGTCACACAAATCCATTACACTTAAAGCTGGATCTCCCTGAAGCAGCTTCCCTTGGGAGAACCTGCTCCCATCACAAGGAGAAATTAAACAAATACAGGGCTTTTTAAAAGTATAAGAACATTTCTTCTGTGTCAAGCTCTTCTGTGTCTACCTAGCTTGATTTCTCATCTCTGACTAATTGCTTATTCTTAGGGTAAGATATAATAGAAATGTGTGTAGGGCACTTCTGATATAACCTTCAAGTCTAGGATAGAGATCTGGAGGATGCACCTAGATCATCATGATTGATAACCACATAGAATACCCAATTTCAAAATATTACAATATTGGTATCAATTGGTTGGCTGTAAAAAGGACTGTAACATTCTTTAAGCAGTGTGTAGGCTTAATTCAGTGGAGTTAAAACATTTCTCTTTCACCAAATATTCTTTAGTTCATACCTGCTTTTTCAATAAGTCAACAACTTTATGCAGAAGTTCATCATCTTCTCTTGGTCCTGGATTGGTGATCAAAAAATCAATGTCATGTCCCATGTTCTTACCCCTAGAAACAATAAATAACAAGGAGACTAAAAGAGTTAAGTTCCTGTTGAATTTCACAATGCTTTCAAAGAGAATTTTTTTGCTACATTATAAAAAAAGTTTGCAGAAAAAAGTGATAGCAGTGCTACTTGAAACATAATCAAAATGGAATCTTCTATTTCTATTTATGGGGTCCATCAGTGTTCTTTTTTAAATAATAATTTAAGCTTTTTTAGGTATTTCCTCTCTTTTTCAGCTAGATACTACAGATCCATTTGCAGCTGTTAAACCTCTATCTTCCCCTTAAGTCCAAGAAAAGAAGGTTTTAGTCATTTCTGGATAAAAAAAGAGCATAATCAAAATACCGTGTTACATATTATGAATCCAGTGCAGTAACAGCAGATAAACTTGCCAGTCTGACAACCACAGGCTTAAATATTCTTCTTTGCTTTTGATGGACACTTTAATGTATAAAACTGTGATTATGAATAATTTTATTGTTTCTTTTAACAGCTGATATAAATCCCTTGAGTATTTTGCATTTTTTCTCTTTTAAAATATAACAATGCTTTTTGCAGAGATTGAGATGGGTGGGGTTTTTTTGAGGAAAGTTCATCCTTAATATGATTAAAGCTTGTTTATGACACAAATCCATGCGCACAAAGTTTAAATGAAAATGTTTTAATGAAAAATTACGTTATAACCTCTTGTTTTTCTCCATTTAAGTCTAAGCATTCAGCTTGCCTTTCATCCATTTAACAAATGTGTTAAACCTAGTTCAGGTTAAGATATAGCTTTCATTTGAAAACAGGCAAAAAGCATGTTATTGGAATGTTACCCTTCAGAATTATAAAATGTTTGAGAACACATGAAAATTTATCTTACAGTGCAGTTCATCTGAGGATTGCAGAAGGTTTTCATTTTCATCTAAATAGTACAACAAGAACTGCGTACACATCAATTTATTGACTGTAATCAGGCCAGCCTCATGAGAAAGGAGCAAAAGAGATATTTCTGCAACTAGATGCATTATAGAGGTGATGGAGTAAGCACCCGAAATCTGGAGTAGTGGCACCTAAGAGTGGCAAATCTCCAAATGTTTTTCATGTGTTTATGGGAAAACCTGCTCTTGCTGATGTGGACAAGGGTATATGATGTTATAGCTCAGATGTGTTTCAGTCAACACTGTGTCAAGTATTCAGAGAATTTGTGAACTGCTATACAAGCAAGGAAAATAAAAACTCTGCAAAAAAAAGATTTCCTTTTTTTTTTTCATGAAATAACTTATTCTCTTAAAATAGTGCCTGAAACTAAACCTGATTTCCTAAACTTGGAAATTTGTAGGAACAGAACTGATAGGCAGACTTGTCAACTGCCATTTTTGTGACAGGAAATCATCCAGCTGATGGAGAGTTGAACAGCATTAGTGGAAAGATGTAAGCAGACGAAAGTCTAGGTTTTACATTTGACAAGCAGTCTAACTCACTATAATGCAACTATTGTGCCATGTCTGCAGCAAAAGTCAAAATTGCTTAAACAGGTGGAAATGATTTCAAAAGAAGTTTCAAACAAAGCATCAGTCTAGGCTTAGAAACTGAACAGCAATTCCAACTCAGGTAATCAGAAAACATTTAGTGTTCCCTGTAACACTTTCGAAGTTATTTTGTAGGATGCCATTCATTATCTCTAAAATTACAATAATAATGCAAAGCTCTTGCAAAGCACTTTTTACTTAGATGTCTCAAAATGTTTTTTTTCAAAAGGAAGGAAGTTAGTGTTCTTATCTTAGAGATGAAGAGTGGCATAGGAAAATTTGCTTAAAATTATTAAAAAAACCCTACCAAACCAAAGAAACTGGAAGATGGTAGAATTGAGAGCTGATTCCCAATGTGTCCTCAACATGTATGTATTTTAAGTTAATCACATCTAAAAAATCCTGCATCCATCCAGCCATAAAATCTCAGGAAACCCAAGGTATTTCACTGGCCATCTATTTTTCAAGACAGAGAATATTTATTTAAATGGTTGGGTTTTGTGAAGTTAGAGAGTTTAAATCTCATATAAAAGCACACAATATAAAATATTTGTTATTGTCAGAATTATGTTTCAGGTTCTCGTTGAACTAATACACATTGGATTAAATTCTGACTGAATCTGTAAAGCTGTTACTGGAACATCTAGTCTAATTTCCACTATTACTCTTTACCAAATAATGTATTTCATCCTAGAAGAATATATTACTTTCCCTAAAATAGAAAAAATAGTGTAGTAAATTAAAAATTTGCATAATATATGTTGCTCACTGCTTGTAAATCATGCAAAAAGGTGCAGTAAAGTGTACCTAGATTCAGACCATCCTTCTATTGAAGCTGAAGGGAAGGTGGCCATTAATTTCAGCAGAGTAGGGTTTTACACACACACACATATATATGTATGTATGTAGTTGTGTGTGTACACATTGAAACACACAAACATGAGTATTCATAAAAACACATAAAGGGCACATAGGATGGGTAGTGCCAAGGTGCTCTGTTCCCACCTAAGAAAGTATGTAAACACATGTATTTGTAGCTCACTATATACCTAAAGATTAGATATGACACAGGACTTGATTACATACAAGTTAAACACCATGGTGACAGGTGTATGGTCTTCAAATGAGTTATGAAATCCCAAAATTCATGATCTAATGGAGCTTCTCGGAGATGAAACCTCAATCTTTTGTTCATTCCTGAAGCTCACCAAGAGAATTCTGCAGGCTGCATTCTTTTTCAAATCCCCAACACATTCAAAAGAGCAGCTTCCTTTCACAGGGCTACAGACAGGCTCTACCATGATCTAGAGAGTGAAGTGACTTAAGTAAGCATCATTTAATTAAAACAAAAAAAAAAAAACACTTCATTTGAAAAACAAACACCAAATTGATGCTATCACTGCCTGGTTTTGTCTTGCAGTTGGTAGCCCAGTATCTAGTTCAGGGATTCATCTTTTTATTGCCTTATTTTTCTCAGTTAGGAATATTGGCATTGGTCCTACTTCACAGGAGGCATCTCCCTCAGTCTCCTCTCTTTCTGTCTTCTGCTGGAATACAGTTCCAGGACCAGAGTTCAGAGATAGCCTTTGGGTCCATGCCATGTCCACAGGTTATTTCCTTCTTATTAGCTATTGAATTAAACCCACTCAGCCAGGAAGGAGAATACTGTTTGATGTTTACACAGTCATTTGTCATTCACTGGCTGTTAAACACAAAACACAGAGCCTTGGTACAGGAAGCAGAGTCTTAAGAGTTTTCCTCTCTAAATGGGCATCCTAGTCAGTACATGACATTGTACACTCTCTGGATCTACAAAGCTCCCATTTTTCACTCAGAGTGGCATAAATCCACTAATGAATGGTGGGAGATGTAGAGATTTGATTCTGGCACACCACTTTTTATATATTCTAATCACAAGGATATTATATAAAATTTGGGTAGTATTTTAAAAATAAAACGAGCTGCAATGGCATTTTAGTAAAGAAAATACTCTTAATGTGTATGAGAATTGCTCAGACCATGTCTACTTTCTAGGCATCCTTTGAGATGACAGTGATAATCTGTCCAGTTTCTACATTCTACCTGGTTATAAGCAGGATCTTGGTAATTAACTTGCTTACACCCGGAAATGCTGGGGTTCTGGTGAAACAGGAGTGCAGATGTCCCCAGAAGCAGAGCAAGCAGGGACAGGAGTAGGGAGTTCAGGTTTCTTAGGCTCTGAACCAGAAAAGACACACTCAAGTTTTGGGTTTTCTATTCAAAACCACTTACTTCATCTTTTTCTTTTCTCTAAATCCAAACCTAAATACTTGCTGGGGTAGAGCTGTAAGAAAACCAGCACCTTGCAGAACTGAAATTGCAGCTTAGCTTTTGTTCTAATCATTTATTCAAGCTTGAAGACTATAAAAGACATGACACTGTTAATTAACTGTGTTCAATTCTTGGCTGACTAAACTTGTATAAAACTGGTATATGCTTCTCAGTAGTCAATTAATTATCTTAGGGTTGTTGGAATTTTCTTTTTTTTTGTTCTTGTTATTAGATTCCAAATCATCAAACATTACAATTAAAACCTAAACATATGAATGTACAGCAAAGGAATAATCATGTTGTCTTAATCTACAATGGCAACATCTGCATAATTAGAGATTTAAGATATTTGCGGCCCAGTGACTGGTGCAGTGATTCCTCATCTTTTTATTGCCTATAGACATTTAAGAGTAGTATGTATGCAGAGTATTTTGAAATACCAAGATAGTATATAATGGTTAAGCCATATCAATGACAATTCTGATAAACTGACTTTAGATAAGGAAAGATGGACTGACATTTCTCAACTACTCAAAAAACCTCACTAACGGAGGAGCTTAAACCAAGTTTTGTAGCAATGATTTATGTGTCAAAACCCTGAAAAACCACTTAGCAATCTTTTGCTTACACAGTTCAAGTGGATATAGAAGATGATACTGTATTTCCACATGCGTTTGCATTAGGTAAAACTGTAAGCTGTTCTTAACCTTGCAAGCCCTTAAAATGTATAATACAAAGTGAACATCGATGGCTTATAAGAGTAACTGCATCTCCTGCTTAGGCATATTTCTAGGAAATATAGTCATCAAAGTAAAGTCACAGACAGCACAATAACTTTGGATGGCTCTGTCATAAAAATGGTTTTTTATTACCTTTACTACTGACATTGTATTGTACACAGAAATATCACCCACTTCTCAGTGTTGCCAAAACATGCTGGACTTTGCCTGCTAACCAAGGAAAGATGTTTCTCCTTTGAAAGGTTGCAGTCTAAGTCCTAGATTTGTTCAGCACTGTCTTCCCTACCCGTTCCCTTCATTTGTGAGGGCCCATCTCCAAGAGCAGCCCCTTCCTGCAGCTATAGCCAGCTGTATCCAAGTCTGCCACTCTTCACAGTACATACACTCAGTCCTGAGTATTTTCCAGCTAAGTTTGCTGTACTGTAGTTTTCCTTTACTGGCTTCCTCTATTTCCAGTTTTCTTTCAGGTCTTTATAATTTTGCCCTACAGCATGATCCCTCCCTTTCTTCGCAATATGGATAACTTGTTTTTTAAAATATTTTATGCTCTACAGCAGTGACACTGTCAGTCTTGTCTGCTTAGCATTCAGAGACCATGGGAATTATAAGAAGGAAAGCACAGATCTCAATATTTTTTTGTTTCCCTGGCATTCTTTCCTAGCTTGATTTTACAGGCTCTGTATTAGACATTTTTTTCTTCTTTACGCATCTCACTTATTCTTTTTCATTGACAGCTCTTTAAAATGTACCTACTAGTTTTCAAGTTCCTAGAATTGTATTCCAACTCACATAAAAGACTGCTCTTATTAGACAATCCAACTGTTAGCCTGCTGCGGAATAAACCAGAATGAATAGAATATTTTGTGGATAAAATTCTTCTGTGAAGTCACCCAAACCATTGAAGTGATTTAACTGAAGGGCCTACCTGCAGTACTAGATGATCAGAAAAATGACTTTTGACTTTAAAACCTTAAACACCGTACTAGATTCGTCTTTGGTTTACTTAGGCTATTTTGTAATAGGTCCCTGTGATGTTTTGATTTACAGACTGTATTTTGCTGTTTTCAGAGGTTCACACTTCATTCAAAGTGAGATTGTAATAGTTTTTACAAATCCTCTCAAGCAAAACTCTGACTTCACTTCTGCATGAAAACAGTTTACCGGTTAAACGATTTACCTCAGATCCCTCCTTTTTGGCTAAGTAACAAATGATTTGCCTGACTTCTGATTAAAAATATAAAGGGAACCTTGCTGTTGGCTAGAAATTTTGGACTAGAGATCCAATTCAGTACCACATTTTCCAGGGCAGTCTAAAGTACTGTTTCTTCACAGCTGCCATACTGTATAATTCAACTGATTCTCAAAACCATCTTAGGAAGGGCATTCAAACATTCTTTTTGTGGAAGACAGCACTTAATATTCAGAAGAAGAAAAATATTTTTAATATTTTAATAGCTGCTCTGAAAGATCATCAGAGATGACAGTGACCCACTGGTCTTGCAGTCTGAGTCTGGACTAGACAAGCTGGACAACTGGTATTTCTGTCTCTCAAAAAAACCACAGGAAATTTCCTAATAATTCTGGGGGGAAGCTGTTCGTTTTGTTTTTTTTTTCGGTGTTGTAACCGTTGCAGCATAGCCATGACTACATTTATTCAGCAAATACTAACTGTTCCTTATTCAGAGAAAATTCTTGTTGGCATAAAAGCATTAAAAGTGTTGAATGAGGCTCCATGTGTGTTAAACCCTTCAATGTTTACGCATGCATTCTGAACTTTACACATGAGAACACTGCCACTGACATCAGAGCCATTAATCACTGGCATGAAGTCAAGCATATATATTCAAGAACCTGGAAGAAAGACAACTAACAGGTGCTCATTTCCAATGTCTGATCAACCATAATAAATAATAAAGAAACACAAATTTATGTGGGGTTTCTGGAATGAAGCAAATTAATTGCATATAATTAATTACATAAAAAATCCTTAAATCATTCATTTGACTACACAGAATAAAGCATAATGAAGTAGGGGCAAATAATGGTTAACAGAAACAAATCTGGCAAATATTCCAAGCTTCTTTTTTTGTGACTGAACCTTTTATTCCTGCTAAAATTGGGGAAAAACATTAATTGTGGAGGAAAGCATACGAACTCTCAAGCATTGGACACTAACATTCTGAGTTAGTCTGTTTGATGAAAATGGATTGTATTTACTGAAACAGTACATTTATGATAATATTCAGATGCTAATCAATGTTTTACCCATAACATTTGCAGCCTTTACACTGAATAAAAAAACCTCCATAACTCAAATAGCTTCCTGAGAATGATTGCTATGAGGAAAGACGGCGAAAAAAATCAGTCCATCAGGAATTGCTATGCAACCAACATTTCCATAAAACTGGAAAGATTTTTTAACTATCACTTGCCTGACCATTTTATTGTATAGTTGCATTTTGATGCAGAAAGACAGGAAAACCAGTAAAAGTAATCTCACACCAGTACTCCATGGAGTTGGCCTTAGCATGTGGAGAGTCTGCACAAAATATCAGAGGATATAACTCCCTTGCTTTCAAAGAGCTCAGATTAAAAGCAATCCAACTGAAATTCATTTGTATAGCAAGCTGGATACTACCTAAGATGCTGGATCCTGATATTAAAAAATGATATTCCTTTATTTGTTGAAAGGAATATGGGAATTCATTATATGTTAAATTAAGCATCATCTCTGCATTCTTCTTTTGGGAAATGCAGGGAGGACAGCTTCTAGACAGACATCCCCAAGTGATCTGAAAATATGTGAGGCCATTTGAATATTTCCCTGAATATAGATGAGCAATATGCATAAACATCTAAGAAGAACAAAAGCAATTGCTGAAGTGATGATTGTGTGGCTATGGAAAACGAATTAAGTGTTGCAGAAGATTACACATAGTTGAAGAAATGGAAAAATTGTGACATAGCACAAAGATCTTTTGTTTGAGCAGCAAAGTTTGGATAAGTAGCAGAATCACTCCTTTTAGACATAGTAAACAAATAATTTATAAGCACCATAAATGCATGTTCCTGAGGGAAAACAATAGTAGCCTCAGTGTGCATGCATAGTCAAACATGCAGTTACAGCTCTAATGGAACATGCACACACATGTGCACACGGTGCAAATATTTCTTTCTGTCTGTTCTGATATCAATGCCACATTTTTACTCCAGGGAGGTATCCCCTGTGCTGGGTTTGATTTAACTCCCACTGTACCAGCAACGTAGAACTATTATTTGACATCGGTTCAGTTTGACCAAATAGAAGTAGTATGGCAATTCTGTCTCTAATAACTGCAGTCCTGATTAAGCTACTTCTACTACCTGCCTCCAATCAGCATGTGTTTTTTGACAGGAACATAAATTTTTATTCCAAATCCCAGGTAGCCTTCATGCTTGAGGATTTGCTTATTAAGCAGTCTTTGCTGAGACCTCAAACAAGGGTAGACAATTTCTTGCAGCCAGATATTAAAATAATTCTGAGTTACTGTCACTCAAACTATGAAGAACTACACCTTTTTTTTATTATTAACCCCATATGAAGAGAAAAAAAAAATCTTTAAGCTTGAAGTACTGGAGTGTGACAGTGCTACAACTATCACATTGAAGGTAAAATCCAGGAATGTTTTAACAGGTTAAGAATAAAAATTCTACGAATTGCAAAGTAGTCACAGATTTCATTCAGCCAAGAATAATTCTTGAGTGTGATACTACAGACTTTCAAAACATTGTTCCATAATATTCCACATTCAGATACAAGTTACTAGTGGTTTAATAAAATAGAAATGTAAAATAAACTAGTAAGTACAATTCTCAGAATAATTTGCTTAAACAGAATTTACCGAATTCAGAATTTCATCAGAAACTAATTATTCCAGCACATTTTTTTTTCCTGACCTTTTTTCAGGTCTGAAATCTGGACCTAGAGTAAGTGGCTTTATTGACTCAGATGACATTGACCTTTGTTAGCTATACAATTAGGACTGACAGGAAAAGAGCAGAGTCATATCAATACTAGAGTTCCTGCAACAGTTATTTCATGTTGAAGGACTCTGTTAAATAGAAGAATTTGTAATGTTTGCAACATTGTGTTTGATTTGCAATAGAAACTGAATAATAGCTAAAAAAAAAAGTTAGAAAATTATATTGCAACTGAAAGTTCTACCAAATCACAATAAAATGTTGTAACATTTATTTGAAGTTATTTCCTCAGAAACTCTCAACTGTGACAAATAGTGCAAAGGGTATTAACAGCCTGAGTAGTAGCATAATACTGTACCAACCCATTACTATCCTAAATGACCAGCTAAACCCTGTACATCACACATAAGCTGTTCTTCAAATCACTTTTAGCTTTAGCTCAGGAGTTTTTCTTAATATTCAAGTCAGCTCCACATTTTCAAAACATTTAGATTCAACCATGTCAATGCAATGGTGGTTCACATACATATAGAGCAGGTAGCAAGAAAATAAATGCTCGCTGAAGTGCAAAAGCAACTCAACCAAAGTTAACAATCCAAAAACACTGACACAGAGAAAGCAGAGACAGCAGAATGCAAAATGCAATTGTTCACAAGCCTGACTTGCACTGTGCAGCAACTACTTTGTCAGCAGAGAGGGGAATAGGGAACATTCAGTCAGAATAAACTAGAGGCTCTCAAGCTTGCCAAGCTCTACCATCAGCTTCATTTGTTCTCTCTGTGCATGATCTTTATACCTCCACCTTAAACATGACAAAGACATAAGATTGATGAGGATGCCAGAGGCAAGCTGCCACTTTATACTTGATCAAATTAGATAGAAGGTTCATCTACACAATTTGTCACAAGAAGACATACTAAGCTTCCCAAACTCAGGAAAGCCTTCAATTGCAGGACTGGGGTGGTAAATAGGAAGACAGACCTTTAGAGATTATCAGTCCTTATGCAAGGACTAATTACAAGTCCTAGATGATAACTTTGACCTTGCTAATTAAAAAATAACAACCAAGAAGGATCCTCCCCATCTTAACATTGCAAGTATCTATGACAGTTGTCATTTGTTGTATTGCCCAGAATGAGTGAATGCCAACAGAGTCAATCCCCAAGTTTCAAGATAAAGTAACAAGACTGAAGTAATGAGGAAAACAACAAACCCAGATCTGATCAGCTGTCTGTAGAAGATAGATAGTGATATGGGAGTGTTTGGCTTCTTGAGATAATTTCTGCTCTCCTGGTTGTTTCTTAAATTAGATCATAATTGCCTTTGAAGGCAGTTTGACACTACTAGTTCCCAGCCAGTGTCAAAATTAATTCTCTTCTCTTTCTAATGCCACATAACTGGTAATGTGTGATAAAATCCCTTTCAAGATGAGAATAGCAGTGTAGGAAGATACTTGCACAAACGTTTTATAGCTGGACTCTTAATTTAGGGTCTGGCCTTTAAGTCACCCTGATGCATTTGGTTTGCACCACCTAATAAAAATGGAGAGTTGAATATTTCTAGAAATCTAAACTCAGACTGACTAAGAGTCTGCATTCCATATCAAAGGAAATTCTGGAATTTCTGTCCCTTGAGGACTAATGCTTCCCTGATTATACATTACAGTGCTCTTTTGGGGTATAATTAATATCTGTGAGATGGTTTAATAGGATGCTGATTAATGTCTGAAATAGCAATAATCTAATTAAATTAACTGAAATAAATTCTGCCACCAGCAAAGACAATTAAAATTAAAACTGAAATAATGATATATTTAACTGAAAAGATACCGTTCAGTTATGAGAGATATTCTGACTCATTTTGAGGCAATTTGTGCTTAAAAAAATTGCTGTCACAGCTTTGTCTGCAGAATTTAAGAATAAAATAATTTAGGTTACACTGTCTCTGAAATAAAAACATAGTGAAAACTAAGCCAGTGTTCCCCTGGGCAGCTATAAATCAGGCTTCTACAAAGGTTTGAATTGCCGAAGATAGCACATAGCAGCTTCTTCACCCAACCAAGTAATTCAACATAAACCCAGCTTAACTATGTAAGTACTTGGCAAAGATTCACAGGTGTCTTCTCTGGAAAAGGTGCTTAAGGGTGGATACTTCATTAAAATTCTATTTTTCTTGCCCAGTGTAACAGTAATTCTAATTCACTGGAGGCAGAACCCATTTTCCATGTCTGTGGAAGCTATTTATTTTATTTTTGAAGTTAATCCAAGTCTGCTGTGAAGCAGCACTGGGAAAAATCCCTTTTCCTTTAGGAGCAGAAACTTTGTTTAGACGACATGAGGGAATGTAACTTTAATACTAGATACACAAAACAAGCACTTCTGGTTTCTCATTTATTCAGCAGGACACCACTGCTATCACACATCAGTAGCTGCTGTTCACGGAGACTTTGAGGGAAACACCTAACAATGCAGAGAATGAATTACTTAAAAGATCTTCTATGAAGTCAGCATAAAGAAGCAGAAGGGACCACATCTCTGGTTGTTTCTACAAGTTTTGTTCTGAGGGGGAAAATCACTGAAGTGAAGAGAACCAGTGCAAAACCTGTGCAACACCACTTACATTTACTTGAAACACAATTTCACCCTCAGTGACTACATTGCCTCAAAAAAGTATAGTAATGCATCGTCCTCACCTAGTCTCATTAAATGCACCTTCAAAGACCAAGTATGTCATGTTATGCTTGACTGTGTGTGTCTTTTATGACTCAAGAGGAACCTAGACAGTTTCTCAGAGTACAAGACACCTGAGTACTCCTCTTCTTGTCATGATAATGGGGTTTCTTTAAGCTTTGCTTTAACAGATATTTAATTATTATGCAATAAGAAGAAAAGATAAATCAGAAAACAGTTATTCAACTGAAGAACTTAAATGGCAAGCAGTACAGCTAAACCTACACTTATTCACTGATCTTAGAAAGCTCTATTAGATTATCTGCATTAAAATTATTTAATGGGTTAAAAATATTATAATGAAAAAACTTGAAAATATTTCCCTGCCTTGTGAAAACAATGAATGGTGAATGGTGTATTTATATATCGGTTTCTGTGTACCTTCAGCCAAATGGTTATTTCAAAGCATATTTGGTTTAAAATAGATCTGTGTGAGGATTCTTTTATGCATAGATATCTAAGAGAAACATTATATTGTGGAACTTTATGAAAATTTTAAGAGAAGCAAAAATTTGAAGAACAGATGGAAAAAATTTGATCACAAACAACATTAAAAACAAACTGGTTCACTACCTTTGTACATATTATCTTGAGGAGGACCACTTTTATACCTGAACTCTGACATAATATGGTATGGAATATCCCTTGGTCAGTTTGGGTCAGCTGGCCTACTTGGGTCCCCTCCCAGGACCTTGCCCTCGACTGAGGAAGGAATGTTACAGTACTGATGTTGTGCTCAACAGTAGCCAAAACACCAGGCTGTTACCAGCACCCTCAGAGCTACCAAGGCAAAGCACAGCACTGTGAGGGCTGCTGTGGGGAAATGAACCTCAGCTCAGCCAGACTCAATATACCCACACAGTAAATAAGTTATTTGACTATGAGAAGAGCGAATTTGTCTTCTTTCCATGACATAGATTCCTGAATGTGGCTGTCACCAATTATCCCCTGATGTTGATTATTTATCGCTTTTTGGCTTGCATAGAAGATAACTTTTTGCTGCTAACAGCTCTAGCCTCTCTGAATCCTACAGCTGAAGTAAATTCACTATTCACCAACCAAAACAAAACTATGCTTAAGCTCTGAATCACTGCAAGTGCTGTCTCAATTTCATATAAATAACGCAACTGTACCTGGAAGCTCTCCATATAATTTCAAGCCTTTAAAGCTTATGAAATGTACCACACCAATCTGTCACAGTTTTATTTAAAGTCATGAAATACATTCCTGAAGTTCTGCTTTTGCTGTCTTGGCAAAGCCTTTAAATTACACTTCATTTCAATCAAACATTTTAAATGACATCATAGAAACTTCCTGCATACACAAATTTTGCAGAGTGCCAATCAATGACAAAACAAAACACTGTTTGAAAAAGACATACACTCCAGTAAGTATTGATATGGATTTGGGATCTCATATATTCAGCCGAAATGCGAGGTATGCAGATTAATTTAGTCTTAAAGCATCTATCTAGTTTTGCATACATAAACTCCACTGTCAGCATATTCTGTGATAGCAAGGAACAAGCTTTCTCACTCTCAAAAAACAATCTGGAAGACAGTAGTACAGCGTCTTTGGTTACTAAAAATTGTAAAATTTTAGTTATTCTGAAACCTGCAGGAAAAAAGAACATATTCCAACATGTAGAAAGTACTGAAGAATCAGGCTTGACTGGATAGAAGGTACATTTTTATTATTTATAAAAGCAGGTATCTCAGACTAGACCTGCTCAGACATCCTGAAATACCTAATCTCTTTTGGCCTAATTAAAAGCCTTAACGAAGATTTTAGAACTATGCAACCTGGGAGACAAGGAAATTCAACTACCTCTAATTATGAAAGACTAAGAGATCAGTGTACTCAAAGCTGCCAGATGTTTTAGTGAACATCCAGAGAGTATTATGTACTTTGGAAGAACAAATAAACCCAAAAAACCCAAAGAAAACCACAAAGAAATTAAGGTAAAGAAAAATACCTCTCCCTCTATCAAACAATCAATATGAAATGATGAAAGAGAAGGTTAAGAGTTTTAGGACTTCTGTCTGACTTCTTTGGAGATAGCTGGTGACTGGCACTTTTCAGGACAGACTACCACAAACTGGGAAAGAGCTGGACCCTTCTAGATCTGGGTTATTTATTATACAGAGATATTGTTTTGTTTCAAGAAAAATCAGGTGCAGTGTCCACATTCTGATGGTGTTCTGCCAGGGAAGGAAGTTGGCCAGAGTTGGCTGTAGATTAAACGTGTATTCCAAATGCCTAAAGGCAGAACAGAACGGTTGAAATGCACTGACATTCTGGATGTATAAGTAAGTCAGAAAGCTTTCCTGTTTTTTTGCTTCCATCTCAGCTGCTGCATAATCTGCTCAGGTGCCATATTTAAAACAGCATTAATTGCAAACCAAAATCTCAGCTCAGTGAGATATATATTGCTAGAACAATAACTTAGTGATCTCTTCAACATCATTAATAATGCAACAGAGAAAACAGAAAGGTCAGCTGCATTCAAATGATTTACTGAAATAAGCAGATGAAAGTCTGCATTAGTAATTTTGAAAGATGTATATTAAAAATATGCTACTTGTAATACTTTTTTTTTTAACTAGGAAAAAAAAAGATTTTGCCACTAAAGCAGTTTCCACTTACTAGTTTAAATTTCTTTTTTCCCAAGAGAAAACTGCTTGGTTCAGAATCACATTTCTATTTTACTTACTCAGAATATCATAAATATATATAAGCTAATATTTAAGATACTTTAAAGAATAAGGGAAAAGGTATTTTTCTATACAGATACTATAAAAAAATTAGCAAATAGATTTATAGTAACCATTTTTTATGTATTGAAGCTTTCTGGCAGTAGACTGAAAATGTGCATTGAATCCCAGTCCATTTTAATTTGCTCTAGCAAATTCTCTTGAGAGTTTCAAAAGGATTATTCCATTTGTCAGAGAAACTTCCATCAAAAAGTTCTTTTTCATGCGTGTCTACCTTGGCATTTCCAAAAATCAAAACATTCACTTTAAACAATTTAAAAGACAATATTAATGTTCATGCGTGGAGGGAAACATGCTTTTCCAAAATGTCTGCACGATATTAAATGTTCAGCCTGGGTTTCACTTACTTGGCAGTGATGGGACAATCTGTAGAATCAACCTACCATAAAAAATAAAGGTTTCTATTTGCTTCCTGCTCAGCTGTTCTGGAAGTTATATAAACATGACAGTTTTTCTATTAAAATTCCTTGAACTGAGAAATAGATTGCTTGCATCCACTGGGGAAAAAAAAAAAAAGACAACCAAAAAAAGACATCCCCCAGAAATCTTCTGTTTGAGCTAGTGGTGTGATGGCTGAGGAGTGCAGGTAATTGTTCACACATCTGGGTTAGTGACAAAGACATCAGAAGCCAATCTATGAAGTTGAACTTCGCAGCATTTTGTGGCAATATATGTAATTCTACTAGAGCTGTGATTAGCTATTTTATCAATCTATTCTATCTAATGGTATATAATACACTAATTTCAATTTAAACATTTGTGTGGTTGCTAGTATACAACTGCAGGATGGCAAGTTTGAATCCAGCCTTTCTGCCAAGATGCGAAAGTTTTCCTCAAGTACTTATGAAAAAAATATGCACAGTTTAGACTTCAAGCAGGTGTACAATCTGCTTAGTTATAAGAACATTGCCTTCTCACTTGAATTTTTAGAGTGAACTGTTAAATCTTTCCAGGACTGGGCTAACATACAGATTTTCCATACACTTGCAAACCTCTACTGCAAGTAAGGTAGATGGGAATTTTACAAAAGCATGATCAAGATAAAATGGGATACCTCCTTTGATACCTCATTTGGATTTCATAATACACTAATTTTGTCTAAGGGAAGAGGACTTTACTCTTAATCTATGGGATACACTTAGAAAACTAGACTTTTACAGAGAAAATAACATTTACTAATAAGCGAACAGATTTTACACCATAATTATGGCTTAGAACAAGTATGATCAGTTTTCAAACACAAATTGAAATTCAAAACTTGGCTACTTGGTCTACATCAGTGGTTTGCCAAGATAGCTGTGTTGTGTGAACACACACACTGTTGGCCAGCAATTCCCTGAAGCTGAAATAGTTACACCAGTTGGACTAAAACAGGTTATTCCATTTGAGAAAATAATTTAAACTATGTCATCAAAGGAACACTGCATCTCCACAGAGGAAGGATGCCAATATACCCTACAAGTATAAGCACACCAGAAAAGCCTTTTAAAGTATGGACAAGCCTGTCATTAAATCTAACTTCTAACTCAAGTAAATCTCTCCATGGTGATATCTTGTTACCCTCCTTTACAAAATTCCCTTGCACTGCTTCTAGATGTGATCCTCCATCAGTCTGAGGAGCTCATGAAGTTGACTTAGTTGATTTAATTCTAAATTGAAAAGTTCTCTGATTATTATTAACCAACTTCCTTAATTCCCAAACCATGGCAAGGAAATACTCTGAGACTGTAACTTCTTAGAGTTCTCTCTGTGCCCTTTTTCCTACATATATAAAATATTTAGCCATATATTTTCAGAGAGTCTCTCAAAGAGACAGTTACATCATGTTTATCTTAGCTCTTGTTCTGACTTTTTTCTGAATGTAATCCTGACTTTTTCGACCTGTACTATTGTGTGACCTCAAGTAACGGGACATTTGAAGGGCATCTTCAATATGGGTACATATTTTAATTTTTTCCCATGAAACTGTGAAGATGCATTCCCTGGGTCACCATTTCTTGCCAGTTCAGTTTCTCAAACATCAATTGAAATTGTCCTCCTATTTTGTCATGATTCAGCTGAAATAACTGTCGAAGCTCTCACTGACCTTTTAGTTTGAATGTACCAATAGACTGTTCACAATTAGTTTATGATATTAGAATGGTGGAGTTACGACCTACATTGACTAAGTCTGGATGTACTACTATTTATAGTAGAGATACAAATGAATATTCCAGAAACATCAAGACATTTCATAAGCAACAATGAAATGAGGATATTATATCCAATGAAGATATTATTACTAATGTAAACAAATTAGGTGCAATGGGATACAGAAACCACTGCAACACGATCAAATAATCAGGAATGTTTGCTGTGTTTGCCCACTAGAACTGTGTCTGGGTGTAAGATAGTCCAAGATAAAAGGAAATGTTCTGCCTTCATTGATTGTTAGCATAACATACAGAGTGTAAGGTTATTAGTTTGTGAATTAGCATGAGTTTATAAACATGTATATGAGAAGAAGCAATCCATCCATAAGGCTTTAATGGGTTTGGGTTTTTTTGTTGTCCAAGATAGCCCCCAGAAGAGCTATCATAATTGACAGATTTAAATAAGTCTATCTTATCAGGTTTTGCTGTTGTCTATTTAATGCTGAATTTCCATTCTTCAAAAAGATTGCCCAAAACATTTCTATCCAATTCTCCCACAGTATAGCAACAATTCATAAGATATTCCACCATTCCCAAACTGAAAGCAACTACAAATACTATTTCTGACTATATGTTTCAATTCAAGCATTTTGTGTATGATTTATTGTAAACCTTTTTAGTCTTTTCCTTGTTATCCAACATGTTGAAAATTTCCTGTCTGACTCATAACAAAAAAAAAGAAAAAATCAACCAGCAGTTACCTCCTTGTTAGCAAGTCCATACACCAGTCGCATGATCACATCACACTTAATTAAAATATTATGGCTACACTTGCTCACAGGGATCTGCAAAATGTATCCCCTGGTTGCAAGGTCACTGCTGTTTGCAGCTTTTCTCGTTATTATCTGCCAGGAAAACATCATTCTTAGCTTGCACTATCAACCATCCTTCCAGCAACTAACTACCCTATGATAAGCTTTGACTTCTGCTAAAGAGTATATCAGCAATAAGTAAACTGTGCTATAAATGTCCTGCTTTCAAGACAGGTTTCCAGGAATAAAACCATGGAAAAAATTACGCAATACATTACATAGTATAATAAGAACTGTTTTTTGATCTCTTGACTCTAAACAACAGGCATTTGATCTTGCAAACCCTGAACTACCTGGTGTCTGAGCCTGCAAAACCTTTTCGGAAACAGTGAACCACAGAATATTTTCATTCATCTTAGTAACTAATAGAGTGCAAAAAAAAATGTCCTGAAACACTTATGAGTAAAACATATGAACAAACAAAATTACAGTAAGAAATACAATCGAAAACACTAAGGCATCAAAAACCTCTCAGAGGAAACAACACACATTCAAGAAATACAGGACACAAGACAAAATATTATTTCTATTTCTGTCCTGAATCCCTTAGGCACAGGCATCAGAGTTCATAGGTAAAGAAATGCTAAAGTACCCTTGTCTGAAACAGAACAAGAAAGAGATTCTTGTTTTCTGGTACACCTAGAAGTGTCTGGCAGAAAGCTGGCTAAGCATAATTAGCACTACTCTGTCTTAACACATTAATTAGGTGTCTTAAGCACAGCCAGGCCCTAACCTTGGCTTATTAATGGTACCTTACATCTGACTTTACTGCTTGGAACTTAGTCTAGGACTGCTGACAGATTTTTGTATCAGTTACCCTCTATACAGAGTTTTGATTTGATTTTCCTTTAGAAAGAATGCCACTTTCTTCTGCGTGTTTCTTAGTGTTACAAAGACAGTGTTACTGTCTGTCTCTTCATTCCATTCCCACCCTGAGTGGCCTGGATTTTGTAAGGTATCCTCTTTTTAGCAGGTGAACCCCAATGAAACTATTTTATAGACAAAATGTAAGGAAAAGAACTATCTATCGAACTAGGCATCTCCATCTCATCAAGGCCATGTATGTGTCTGATTTGACCTCTTGTGCTTTATGTTTCTCTTTTATCTTATATTTTATCTCAAGTCTTCCACCTCCTTTTTTTCTGATCTTGCTTCTTCATCATTCCCTGAATACATTCCACTACCTTAATAGTCCTCCATGTAGCTAACGCTCTGTAACTTGTAGAATATTTTTTTACTTACCAGTTTTATGTAGTATCATGAATATATTTTCCCCTATAGCTATTTATTTGTGAGAGAGCTTGTAAGACTCTTAGTGCTCATCCATATACAGCAAATACTTTTCAAGTCATATTTTAAATATTATACTTGAACATACTTCCCGGCCTAAGTATTAAAATTGATCCATTTAAATTCACTGGCTGAGCATTTCAGAAATCAATGAATGATATTAGCTGTATTCATGTCAAATGCTCATGAGACACTCCAATTATTGTGACTCTTCAGAGCAGCAATTCAAAATATGATACCTTCCCTCAATATCCATGTAAAAGGCAAAAACCTCAAACATAAAAAAATTTACTAATGACTGGAAAATATTTGTCAGTGCTTGATTTTGCTACAAATTCTGAGTGATAATTATAGCTGGTAGTTTGTCCTCCCTCTTTCTTTAATCACTCCATCTATTATTTACACTGAGGACGTAGTAGAGTTGGTCAAGAAAATGAGAGAAAGCAGAAGGATTTATGTGGACAGTTACATATAAATGAGACAGAAATGTTTTAATTCAAGTTGTCATTTCAATTTGTTGGCTAAAACCTGTATCAAAATATTTCCAGGATCTTGAAAAGATATTGTGACACTTCACAGAGGATTTTGTGCCTCTGACTGCATCTTCCATGATAATCACAAAAGAGAAATTCTGACTAAAAAGACTCATTTTCCTAAAGAAATAAAAATCATTGAATTATAGCCCCTACCAGGCAACAGAACTATATTTCTGCACAGTTCTTCATTGAGAATTGAAAATTTTCACAGAAAACAAACAGTACTTATAAATATTTCAATAGATATGTTCCAGATAACCCTAAATATAAATGCATGATCTGCCTCATTCAATAACTTAGTTTCTGTGTATAGAGTTGTTCTATAACAGCATTGATATGTTTTGGCTTGCGATATTCAAATTGGCACCATCCATTTCCATCAAAACTCTTTCCCAAACAGCAATATAAAAACTCTCTCATCCCCTAGTATTAAAAAAAAAAAAACAAACCCACTAAAAAACAAACATTGCTGAAAAGCCACTAAAATAAAATTCCAAAGAGAAATAATCAAATATTCAGTGAATTTAGACTCTTATGCCTAGTGAAGCATGTGTTAAAATTCAAAACTTACTGAAAATTAGTTATTTTCGCCTTATCATATTCCTATTATGTCTAATATCGGTAACATGAAAAAGAATGAGTCTGCAAATTGCATAAGCCCCCCTTCAAATTGATTGCAGCACATATAACACAACTCCACTACAGAATAGTTCTAAGGTTGCCATCATTGATCTTGCCTGAGTTTTCCTTGTAAAGAATTACTTGTCATTCTCTCTAGAGCTTGAAAATGAAGCTCATTCAGTCTATGAATACACCTCTGTACATATTAATGTTCGGTACCAATTATTTGCACAGCTTCCTTTTTAATCAGAACAGCTTTTATTCCCCCATGACATATCATACTATTCTACTCCCAAATTACCAAAACATTCAAAGAGCAACAGTTCAACTTTAGTGTAGGAAGCAGGTTTTCCAGCTTATTAAATTATACTGATAAATCAATTTTAGTACATGCCGTGTAACATGCAAGCTGCCTCCCTGTCTCAGCCCCAGATTACATGTTATAATAATACCTGGGGCAGTTGGACTTGATGTGATTTTTTTTTTTTTAAATGAAATGTTACCCTATTCAAACTGTCTCAGCACCACTGCCTATATCCTGTGTAAGAGACCTTTTGTGAACTTATTTATTACATGTTTTATGCTCACTGGAAAATTATGTAGTTGTATATTGGAAGAACTGTATGCAAGGAAATGCAAAGCATTTCCCCTTTCAAAACACCAGAGGAAAGTTTTCAATGTAAGTCATACCAGAACATAGTAATTTACATGTTTAATTCTCATAATGCAAACAGTAACCAGTCCTGCGTATGCTGATTGTTCTAAAAGGTCAAATGAATACTTTTCAGTTAACCTAGCATTACAAAAATCACACCAATTTTTATTGTAAACCTTTTAAAATGGGAACAGTCAGTAGAATATAGATTAGTAAGTATATTTAATTGATACATTGTTAGAGTTATATAAATACATTTATATTTATATAATTATAAATAGTTGCATGATAACCTTCTTTTATAACTTTCCAAGATATTCTCTCTGGCAAACTTGTCTAGAAAATCATGTAAATAATGCAAAATCTGTTTTTACATTTTGGAATTCTAATGGTATATTATCTTAAAGAGTGGCACTGCAGAAACCACTGGAGCTTGGAGCTGGGAGTACTGTAATTCATACTGACAGCTGTCACTGCTTCTTTCCACTTAGGTGAGTGTAATGAGCCAGCCGTCACGAGAGATTGGTGTTTGTTTCAGGGCTAAGACTTCACATCAGGAGAAAGCAAGCTAGTTGTTAGCTATAATCTGGCACTCATACAAGCAACTAACATAGCAAACTGAAGTCAGTGCTGAAATTCACCCTAGCTAATGACAACACCATTCTCTTGCATTTTGATGACCAAAGCCACTGGAAAAGATACATCTACAGTCCAAACCACTCTCAGCCCAGCTCTTCTACATATCAGACACCCCAGGTGGCTTCTGTTGTCTCTCATGCTGAGCAGTAAACCCAGAAGCTTCTTTCCCCATGCCTACCCTGATACATGGGGAAGGTTTTATCACAGTAGGTCGTCTCTGTTATATAGTGAAGGTTTTGAGAAACTGTCATCTAAAAATGAGAACAAACATCAAACAGAATTATGGAAACATCAAAGATGCTTTTGAACAAACTGTGGTAGATTTCTAACAATTTCTATTACTGTATAAGGCATACTATGCTGTAAACACTAAAATAATCTATGAAAAAATTAAAATACAACAATTTTACATTAATATAGAATGAACCAATTTAAATAACATTGGGCATCTAATCGCACTTGTATCAAGTGTGGGTAGAGCCCTTCTCAAATCTTCGTTCGCAAAGCCTAGCCATGAGTGATGATGAGGACATCTAATGTTTAGGGATTAGATTATCTGCAAGGTGTCAAAATAAGTTTATTAAGGGATTCTGCACTGTTAGCTCACTATTTTTCACACCATTTCATAAAATGTTTTCACTGTGTGACATCCTGTCAAATAATTTTCATCATTTCTCAGTCATGTGTCTTTCCTAAAGTCTTAAATAGATCTTTTTAAGTTCCTCTTCCTTAATTTCCATTCACTGACAAAACAAAGATGCTGTGATTTTTTTTGGTCTTATCTGTGCACATTATCACTAGCATTATACAAAAAACTGTTGTTCTTTTGACATTGCATCTCTATAAATGGATTAAATGAGCTGTGAATATCATCATTTAACCAATAAAAAGAGATCTTTATTTATTTAGAATGTATCAGATCTGCTTCATCTAAAAGGCTAATTGAAAAGGCTGTTCAGGTCAGCTGTGATATTAGAAGACAACTGAATCACATTTGATGCTACTTAAAGGATGTGAAAGGGCTAAAAAAAAATTAAAGCATGGCCATTAAAATTTAATTTGACTTAGTGAAGCCATTAACATTTTGGTTTTATGCAGTGGCAAGCATTCTAAAAAGTTTTTCATATAATTCCAAACCCTAGAATTGTCAAACGACTGACCCCTATGTACCAAAAATGACTGAAAGTGACCTTAAAAGGCAAACCAGAAAAAAAAAGCAAAACAAGAAAACTTCTTTGAATACCATTATTAGCTGTCATTCTGTTCTTTCTTCATATGTACAGCATCTTCTATTAATTGCACACTTTGGTTTTAATTTTAACATTGAATATCAGATTTGGATATCAAACGAACAAGATGTGAACTTCTACTTCATGATTTATCAGGGCTAATAATAGATGAAATAAGTGGAAAAATAAACAAAGCTCTAATGACAAAAGCAAGTATCTGAATTACTCCAATAGATTATCTTCTAAATTGACTTGGCTAGCTATTAATTTGATTTTCTCCTTTCCCAACTTAATTTTTAATGGGTTGCAGAAAATTAAAAACAGAAACTAGTGATGATCTCTGTACTTTGCCAGTTGCAATGAGTATAACTGCAGTCACAGAATATTTTTACTCACAGCATCCCAGTACCTCAAGGTCAAACATTTTTAAATTTAGGGAGTTTGGTAAGGCAAAGCTGTTTTACTAAGCTTTAAAACCAACCAGATCAGATTAAAACATAACCAGATTAAAAGCCTCATCTAAAGGGGACTACAGTTTATCAGAGAAAAAGCCATGCTCGCGAATGAGAGCCAAGAAGTCTCTTCAGTCTGCTGCTGGAATAATTGCTAGATTATTCCAGGATCTGTTTAAATTAGAGTGTGTGCAAACTACCATATCAGCTCAAACATTCAGTGAGCAGCCTGCCTATGCAGATATCTGTTAGAGCAGATTTCTCCATGACAAAATGAAATAGCAGCAGAGAAAAAGATTTACTTCTTATAACAGCAGTGAAAGAAAGTGAGCAGAAATTACAGTATTGGAACTTAAGTAGCTGGGTACAGTTTATATCTTCCCTTACTACTGGGGTTTTTCGGAGTAAAAAAAAACAAAACATAGAAATAACTATATCTAAGAACAGTGTAAATGCAAAGGCACACTGTAACAACGAAGTGTAAGTAGAATAAGCAACCTCTTTTTAGGAGTTTGCCTAAAAACTTAATGAAGGAATCTTTTGATAAATTAATTATATTAGTTTAGCAAGCCTGGCACTATTTTAATCCTAGATCTGCAGAGAAAGAAAACAATTTGTGTAATAGGGCTTCAAATACATTTACTCTGACAACCTAAAAATACTTGGTGACATGTCAAGTGTTCTGGTCTCTCTCTTAGGACACCTACAGTCTCCTAAAAACACTATATAGGAGTATCCAATATGAAAAGGTCAAATAGATCCTCTTATTAGGATCAGAACTTGTGTCCAAATGTTCCATGATTTATCCAGAAGTTCAGTCAGAGACCATATGATGAGTTTGGTTAAATAAACCACCAAGTCTTGAGTACATACCAAAAGCGTGGGAATTACGATATTCTTCATACACTCAATCTTACACTCTCTCATTTATGTGCCAGCACAGTTGGATAAATGTGATTCCAGGTGCCATATAGAAGTCGCATCTCTGAAGCAAAGGTGCCACAATAACACTGGTTATTTACCACTGCACAAACCTGCAAAATAATCTCTCAAAATGTTTCTTTATCCCAGCTATTTCATTTTACTTTATCTCCCAGATAGAAAGGAGGCATATTTTTAAATTATTATCTCGGTACAGAACAGGAAAGACCAGAGTTCTGTCCCATGTCATTCCTTTATGCATTCCTTTGCCTTGTAGGAAATGTCACTGCACACAGGAAAGAAGCTTTTGCACTGTAATATACAAAAGCATGGCAGTGGTGCCTGACAAACACATTGACCCTGTCCTTTGCTCCCCTCATTGCTTTTCTATTAACAATTCTTATCTACAAATGTTACACTGTCAAACCCAGATTTCTAAAAGATAATATAAAATTCAAGAAAGAAGATAGCGATCTATCAATCAATTAGGCTCATGTTAGAACAGAATTAGTAATGAGAGTCTGAGACAAAAAATTCCCTGAAGACTGATGCAGCATGGAGGAATTAGCCTCCCACCAAGACAAATAACAGACAAGAGGCACTAGTTATTCTGCATGATGCATTGCCCAAGACACTTGGATAACTTTTTCAGAACTGCAATAAGAAAAATTACCTAAAACAAAGTCTACTTAACTCTGTCTTAAGGCAAAGACAGAAACCAATAAAGTGTGTCTAGGTAAATATAATTTGAGAAACTCAGAAGTGAAATCGTAATACCAAGAGGATGCCTAGGTATTTCTCTAAAAAATAAGTGCCTATTGAAGATACAGTAATATATAAAATACTCTCATTACTGTATGTAATTCTTATTTCAGATCCTTTTCTGAATTTCTCCAGTGAAATTTGGGGTTTTGGGGTGAATGTATTGAGATATGAATGTTCAGTAAAGCGACTGAATCCATAAACTACATATAGTATATAATCCTCCAAGCATTTTTGCTCTTAGGAAGCCCTCAATTTAGATCACTTCTTGTGGCAAACCCAAATATCAGCAGCTAAATCAAATTAGCTAAAACCCAGAGTCTTACAAAACATGGTGATAATGCTTCAGTGCATGACAACTTTTTCTTGAAGTTACTCTGAAGCCATATATTAATAGGGAACTACAGGAAAAAGGGTAAAATTCCTCCAGTTTCGCTGCCATGAAACCTACCGTGAAGTTCTTTGTCTACTTGTCATACTAACAATCCTACAACAATGCTAATATTATTAATAGCATTAGCACACTGCTAATAGGAATCAAATTTTCGGTAACATGCAGTGATATACAGAAGATGACATAATGCTATTACTATGGAAAAATCCTTAATTCTCTTCATAGTATAAAATTACTTTTTTAATAACCAGGAAAAAAAATTGTCAGGTCCACAGTTTAATTCTTATTTAAAAGCGATAACACACTTTAGCCTCAATTACATGCCTGCCTTGGATATAGCCGAGACAAACACAGTTATCAGGGATGTTGCATGCTGGAATAAAGTTTCTTTTCTCCCTATCCCAGGGCTTCTGTTTAACTGAATGTTAGAAGGGAAACTTTACCCTTAGTGGCTTTTGCAACTTGTAATATGAAGTGCTATTCCCCATGTCAGAATTTGTCTTATTAACTTAAATTTCAAAATAAGAAAGGCTGAGCCCTGAAAATAATGCCATGCCAATTCAAACAGACTCCATGGCAAATTCAGTCTTTCTGATAACATTGTCCATGGTATGATTTATATTGCATTATCAGCATATTCAGTACTTCCTTCTCTGCAGTCAAGCTGACAACCTCCATAGACAGACAATGAAATACATTCTACACCATGTTGGTGTGGTTTATCTATTTCATAACTACAATTGCTCTATATCTGTATTTCCATGCATTTCAGGGCTGTAATTTCTGTTTCAAAACGACCCAGATAGGTGTTGGAAAAGGATGGAAAGACAAGAAAAAGAAAAAATTCTCACAACCTCTTATATGAAAATATACTGACTGAAAGGGTTCCTGTAGGAAAGCAGCAAGGGATAAACTCATGCAGACTTCATTAATTTTTTAATTCCTGCTCCTGAGTGATTTCAAATTAGGGAGATATAGAATGGCTACCATCACAACCCTTTTATTTTTTACAAGACAAATAAATAAAGCCATACAGAAGACTAAAGGTGAAAGCTAAATCAAACCAAAGAAAAGTCTATGAACAAGTTTGCTGGGATTTAAAAACAAACAAACAAAACCAAAAAAAACCCTATTATTTACTTGAATTTTATACTAATCTTTCTAATTTTGATTAAAATAATTTATACATCATCTGATTTCGTGACATTTCAGGAATTTAAAGGAAAAAGTCTACTTTCATTAAATATATCCAGCCACGTGTGTGCTTAGTAGGTTTGGGAAAAAGAATGCAACTTCCCTCTTCTCTACCCCATTGAATCTCCATGGCTGTAGATCACCATGGAAGTTCTGCTTCTTGTAATTCATCCAGTTCTCCTGCATAGTAAAGTAAGTTTATCAGACTCCTGACTTTCAACTTCCTGGTCAAATGTGGAGGAAAACAATCAGCTGCCAAACTTTATCCAAGTTATGAAACAGGTATACAAAGCAAGACAAGCCTGGATCCTGGTGAATTAATGTGTTACTCAGAGCAATCAGGAGCTATTTTTATCTCTTATGTTAGTAGTGTACAAGGGGCAGTATGAGGGAATCAAGCTGTTTGACTTAGCAAATTGGCCTATTACTTTTATTAAAATATTTATATAATTAATTTGTTAACTGAAAACTGAGAACTACTTAGCTTACACGCACTTCTTGCTGAAGAATACTGCCACCACAAGAGACAGGCAAAAAAGAACAGATGTAAATCAACTCTATTGCAGTTCAGCAATTAAAATATGGGTGCCTCATAAAGGTATCCCAATCCATCAAATACCTACAAGTCCTACACCATAGCATTTATGTTCCATGGGCTAGTAAAATATCATTTAGGACTGCCATACTGAAACTCAGTTTAATATATTCCTGTATATTTAAAGGCATGCAGCTGGTACACAGAATTACTCACTAGGCATAATTAGATATACTTAAATAATGAAGAAACTGGGAGTTTTCAGTACAATAACCTGTAAGTCTCTGACCCATCTAGACATGTGTTAATCAGGTACACACAAGTTACTAACAACACAAGGTCGCTGAATGATTCGCATTGGTGCAAAGAGATTGTCATCACATGCCTCTTAAACGAAGGCTCACAGAATGATGACACTTGAGGTTTTGAATAAAAATTTGATCTTTTTCTTATACCTCTGGTCAGGGTTCATACTTAAGCCTAATGCTTCTGGTTGACCACACTGTTACATAGAAATTATGTAGCTGGAGGCTGCAAATGTTCTCACAATAAATATGGGATATATGAGGAATAATTATAAATATCATAAGATGGCACAAAAGTTATAGAAACATTCAACACAATCTTTGTGGATGTATATAAAAATTATATAAGGTTTTAATTTAGGCTGGACTGAGTCTATGCAAACCTATCCAGGCTCACAATACTTAATCACACATGTGATATATTAATTGTTAACATTCTCGTCTTTTGCTCTCATTCCAGTTTCAGTTGCATAAGAGTTACAGAACTGTGCATTTTGAGTTCTAAGAGAATAAGTATTTTTAAAAGATTTTTTTTTTTAAATATAGTCAGAGTTTTACAAAGTAACAAACCAAGCAGCGAGAGATCTAAGGTGCTGAGTAGGGATTTCTGCTTTATGAATGACACGTACTACAAGAAGGACATAATTAGGGTCTGAGTACAGAGCAAGGAAACCAGAACTCCTGAAGATTATTCCCAGTCTCAATACTTTGCTGTGTGGCCTTAAGAAAGCTCTCAGGTAAGTGCTGAAAGAACAAATGATGGGTGTTCTGAGCAACAGCTTCAGGTTTGGTTTTACAAGACCAAAAGCTTTAGGAACAAAAATCAGCCAGGAAAGAAATTCTGAGATCATTCCATCTATACAGAGGTTAGTGTATATTTGGTTTAGTCACTGCTTTATGGTCATTTTAGGAAGTGTTTATTCTAAAGTATACTTCTAGCACTGCAAACTGCCCCAGCACATTTCAAACTCATGTGACTTAAGATCTCTTTAAAAAAAAAAAACAACCCACTCCCCCCTCAAAAAAAACCAACCAAACCAAAAAATCCAAGACTGCCTTAAGCCTATTGTATCTTTCCTTCAAGCATGGCCTTACAATAAGCTTAGCCTTGGGAATTCAGATCCAATGAAAGAGAAAAAAAAAGATGCCCAAGTACAGTACATGATCTAAACATCATTTTTCCATCAAGCTTTTCTTAGATTTTGCTCTAACAAACCAACCATTCACAGTAACATAATACAGCAATCTGGGAATGTCACAGAATTGCCCTCTGGTTTGAAAAACAAACAAGCAAACAACAAACCCAGGGAAAAAAAAAAAAAGAAAAACTCTAATACCTTCCCACCAAGCTTCTTTGATTTTTCCAATACACAACACCTCTTTTTCATGTACCTGAATAAAACAGCAAAGCAACTCCATTGGTTTTCACTCACCTCCTGAAACCACCCGTTATGGTAACTAAAGCATCTGGTAGAAAGGTAGATACAGTATTCTTGACAATCAAGGTTACTGCATCTGCTTCTGCCTTAGATACACAGCTAACAAGGTCCTCATAGTAGAGAAACCCTGGAAATCAAAGGCAAAAAGTGCTGATCACTCCATGGAATTATCAAAATCTACACTGCATTATGCAAAGCCCTTGTGAATAGCCACCTGTCATCAAGAAGTTAAACCACACAACTCACACCATGGGCAAGGGAACCCTATCTAATGGCAAGAACTAAGAAATGCTCCATCATGACCCTGAAATTACAGGTTTGGTTTATGATATGTTGTGTGAAGAAACAAATTTTGATCCAGCCTCTTCAGGTTTTCCTTCCTCCTCACCATTCCTGAATTCAGTTTCTGTGATCTCTCTTGGGTGTGAGGGATCACAGCCCAGAGACAGCCTCTTCCTTCCCTCATCGTTGTCATTATTATTTGTCAGGTCATTTGTCAATATAGCAGTGGCAATAATTGCTCCAATTTCTGAGAACCTGAATATTTACAAGTTATTCTGGACTTCCCTACCAGCTCCCATCAACAGCATTTTTGGATGCACTGCTTTAAAAACCAGCCTCCCCAAAATTAAGGTGTTCTACCCAAGTACAGGGCTCAGAAGAATGTGAAATGTCCCACCTATCTTATTTTTGATCACAGAGCTTGTGTTGCAATAGCCCAGTTCTGCAGATTGTTTCATGTTTAAATATGATACATAAATGAAAAAAGAACAAAGGGACATGAATGTAGGAAAGTTGATCCAAAGGATTCTGAGGTGATGTAAACCACATGAATTTAATGCAAAAATAAAGTTACATTATTATAATTTCATGTTATACAATATTTTTTTCTTAGTTGAATTAATTTCTTTGATTAAATGAATTCCTTTATTTAGGGAAACAGCACAGGCACAAAAAATCTATGGGGAAGTAACACTATTCATGTGACCATGTTTAGCATTTCAAAGCTCAGATGTGCTAGGATTATAGGAAGAATTTTATAAGTACTTTATTACAAATTTTGATTTATCACTAAAGTACGGCTGCCTTGAAGGAGACAGGTCTCCTCTGAAAAGTAGTTCTGGGCTTCCCAGAACTTTTCCAATTTTTTTTTTTCCCCAATTTTCACAACCTGTGCAATAATACACCATTAATGGTTTTGTGTATGAGAGATTTCATTTGGTATCTGTGCAAGCAATGTAAAAGTATGCATATTCCTATGTTTTCAATGACACCATTTTTAATTAGCAGCTCTGTTAAACCTAATAATTCAGTATTCACAAGACCCTGCAGCAAGAAAACAGATGTATAAATAAACTTTGTCTACTCCTGTGATTCTGTTATCAAGTTCTTTGAACACTGACATAGAAATTTTTGTGACACTTTCACCTTACCTGCTTTCTGCATTTTGGACAGCTTGAGGCTCTTGTCAGCTTTTAACTCTTCCACCGTTCGCAAACCCATTCTGAACCATTTCTCAGATGTCTTCACTCCCACTCCAAAGACTGAAGTAAATTGCTAAAGCCAGTACAAAAACACACATTTCACTGTTGTTTTCTAAAGGAGCAGCGAATTAATATTAACCAGGTAACAATAAGGGTTCACAAGGAAAATAATGGGCAGAGTTAATCCTGCATTGAATGTCTGTAATAGTGTAATGCAAACATACAGATTCAGCTTGCCTTCTTTGCATAGCTACATTGAACAGAGAACTGGTTTCATACATAGAGAATTCTCATTAAAGAGAAATCTAAACAAGAATACAGTAGTAGTTGAGCACCTGTAATTTACCTAAATGTACGCTTTTAACTAAGGTTTGAAATAAGGGTACTATTTATTTTTACTCCATTTCTTAACAGAAATACAAACAGTAACATTAAGTAGCTGTATTCCCTTACACTCCCTTCATACGATAAGAGGTGTCAAAAGACCGTCCATACTTCGACTGACATGATGGTTTTGTGTTATATGTAGTACCAGCTCTCAGTTGTACAGATGATGTTGGTGTTGTAGCACTACTGAGAGATGGGGTCAGTGGGAGCCCTGGGGACCCTGAAATTCTGCACTGAGGACAACTGGGTCTCAGTGTTACATGGAGAAAGATCATAAGTACATAAAGACAACCAATCAATTCTTGCCCTATCCCTGGAAGTGTTCAAGGCCAGGTTCGATGGGGCTTTGAGCTACCTGACCTAGTAGAAGGTGCCTCTGACCATGAGATGGTCTTTCAGGTCCCTTCCAGCCCAAACCATTCCATGATTCTCATATTGCATTTTATAAGATATATGTTGGAGGTCACTACAAATATTGTTTTCCAAAACAGGATTCCATTTCAAGTAAAAACTAACTTTTGTTTTCTGGCATATTACAAATAGCCTTATGATTTTCAGTCCTCACATGAGCCAAGCTAAATTCCTATACATCTTATTTGGAGTACATATTTCACTACTTTGCCTACTGGGAAAAAGAAAAAAAAAAAACAACAAAACAAAACCAAAATGCCCAAATCTACCAGTCTCTGAAGTTTTTGTGTGGTTGTATTCCATTTATTCTGAAGTAATTTTGCACACTAAATTATTCCCCACAAAAGGATGTAAAGCAAAAATGTCACGGTTGTAAGCGTTATTCAGCGGATCAATATTGCAGATGAACAGTGATATGAAAGCAAGAGGGGAAACTTTCATGCTTGCCTGAAAGCACATTCTTTATGTTCAGTTTGTCAATACTGAAGCTCTCCACAGTTTCTTTGTATTTGTATGGAATTCAATGAGTAGCTGTGTAAGACACAAATAACTGCTGTTTTCCACTGAATCTATAACCTCTGAATTCCAACCATGCTAGCTTCATTTTGTGTTTTTCTAAAGAGATTAATTATTTGGAAATAATTAAGATAAAGCAAAGAGAAAAATTAAAATCATGGATAATGTTAAATAGGAATAACTCTACATTTGGTATATAACGGATGAAATTACCTATTCTTTGTCTGAATCATAAGTGCTTATGAAAGAATGTGATTTTTTTAAATACTTAGACTGTTATCTTTTAATGTTTTTGCTAATGCCAGAAGATTTTCAAAAGGGTCTATTACTGGGTTTTTAATGATTCTAAGAGACTTAATTAAGGTCGGGATAGAGAACTAAAGAAAATTTATTCTATGCCACTGTTCAAATTTTTAGGGAAAAAACCAAAACACTGCATTTTTGTCTTACCATACAAAGATCCATTATTATTTGGTATATTTATAGATGTCAATTGAGAGATGCTGCCAGCAGTGCAGCACAAGTAGCAGGTAGCCTGTTTCTCCAATTGTATATGCAGCCACTGCCTTTTTCAGCTCGTGAAATACATTACATTTATTACATTAATTCCATATAATAATATACATTATTATTCATTCTCTGCAGCATCCCCTTCCATAAGGAGGCAAACTGGCCATGTCAATTCAAGTATCCTACATCTAAAACACAGACTATAATTTAATTCAGTCATTTGATAACTATGGTCCTGGGGCCAGCAGTGATCTTGTAAGTCATGATGAGTGGTGCAGCAGTCACCATGACCATGCTGAAAAGTAAAATCTAGGAATTCACTAATATGAGATTCTTCTTGGCTTCCTTAGAAACGCATAAAAATTGGTGGAAACAACTGGTTACAACCAATTTAGCCAAAAAGTCAAGACATATGCTTGGTCAATAAGTTTGTTGTCATTTAACATGTGAAACAACACATAAAGAGTATTTGAGATAATTTTTCCCCTGATAGGTTTTATTCTAATCTCCAAGAGATTAGAACCCCAAAATATCAGATTTAAAGGCTGATACTCAATCATGCAATAGTGCAATCATGAATTAATAAGCAAGTCTGGTTCGTAAATCCTGCTAAACATGTGAATCTACACTTCTCTTCTGAATGTTGCTGGAGATTCATCAACAGCTGTCACTGGACATCAGCTCATACCTGTATCGCAGGTCAGAGAGAATGGAAGAGCCTTGTGATAGCTGAAGTAAAAGTGAGTAATGCAGGGGAGAGTTAAACAGTCTCATTTGATTTATTCTCTGTTTTAATTTTTTCTGAAGACAGAAACAGTGTATTTACAGAGACTAAAACTGCAGATAAAATTGAAAAATATATTTGTTCATATATATAGTTTATATATTTCCAACGGAGAATTCAGTGGACATTTCAGAAATGGGAACTGCAATATTTATGTGGTTTAGATTCCCTGCAACTATGTAGTGTGACTATGACTCTACAATCTGCTTAAGACAGAAATATCTCCAGCCCTCTTCCTACTGCCTCACACCAAAGAGAACTATAATAGATTTGAGTCATCTTCACCTGGTATTTTCTTAAAGCCAGAATAAGATGTTGTAATGTCAAAATGATAATCAACTGAGGCAGAAATAAACCCAACATTCCATTAAACTCACAGCAAAGAGTATGCATTACATTAGTTTTCAGGAAAAGGGGATGGTTTAATTCAAGTTTAAGAGCAACTACATATGCATCACGTTAATTAAAAATAGAAAATTATTTCACCATTATTCCTCACTCTATCAGTTTCTTGATCTCCTTTTCTTTTTACTTAAGACCTTTCTTTCTTTGTACTTGATATCAGCTGTTCCTTTATAATAAAATCGATGGTTATGTCTAAGTTCTACTAAAGGAAGGGAAATTTAAAACTACAGCAACAAAACTCAAAGGATTTACCTTAAAAGCCTTGTATCGCTCATCATTTAAAACTTCTTTAACTCTAGAGCTCTCTCCTTCTTCAATAATCTCCTAAAGGAAGAAAAATGTTACTTACACAAAATAAATTTGAAAAAACAATTGTAAAATCTTACCACAGCGATAAGATTTAGTAAAACAATCTAAAAGCAAGTTTTATCAATCTGTACAAACATGAAAATAACCTTTAGCAACCATATTTTTTTACTGCATTAGGACCAAATTCTGGGATCTTTTTAAAGACAGAAAATTACTGAAGGACAAAGGAGAAGCTCGAACCACAGAATAAATTTCACAGTACTTATTTACTCATAAATTTACTCAAGGATGAAGTAGAAACTGGGACCATGGAATACATTTCACAGTACTTATTTACTCATAAATTCACAGCCAGATAGCAGTTATTTATCATAAACTATCAATGACTTGTCCTGAAAATTAGATTTCATTATTTGGTTCAGTTTACTTCTCCTAAAAGTAAAAGCATCTTAAGAACAAACATATTTTTTCTTGAGTGTACAGTCCTTCTAGTCTTTCTGATAAAAACTAAAACCAAAACAAACATAAAACCCCATCAATATAACCCCAATAAATCATCCTATTTTCTGTGGGATCATAATTGAATTCCCAGCCCCCAGGTAGTAGGTACAAAAAGCACTTCAGAGGCTACATTCTTAACTGGTGGAATGAGGCAAACCAGGAGCATAACACTCAGCAATGACCCCTCCAGACAGAATAACAGCACCTAAGCTGCAGGGTCCTGAAAAGGCTAAGAAGAAAAACATAGGGAATACTCAAAGTTCCAAGAAGAACATAAAGTTCATCCATCACCTGGATAAAAGGCTTTGCTACAACTATATATAACTTGCTATAGCAAGGTAGGATTTAACATTAAAGTACTAAAATATTTAGAAGTTTTGCAAAAATAGGATTTCTAATAAAGCATTCAGGTGAGCAAAGGGCAGGAGTCACATGAGCAAAACTATTAACAGTTAACCTGTCGCATCCAAATCAGTGTGAGCCTTTAAAAATTACGTGTAAAGTTGACGCTGCACTATTTAACAGTATTTATTCACTAGTTACCTTTGTTCCTAAGGGTGGGGATTCCATGGCAGAACCTCATGTTACTACAAAAGATTTCCAGAAGTCATTCTATTCTTAGTAACAAGGATAATACATCCATATTACAGGAAATACAGAAGGTTGTTTACATACACACAGATACCAGTGCTGCTCTCCGTGACCTCTAAATGTAAATCTGTAAAGGAATCAACTGACAGATAATTCACAAGTACATTACCTCAATGACATCTCTGACTTGGTCTCCTATGCAGGGCAACCCTTGTATATCTTTCATTCTGGTTACTGGAAATGGAAGATATTTCAGCAAAGAAGCTGCCCTCAGAAATTCCAGGCAGAATATTTCATTTTCTTTGAACTCATAATTTTCGGCCATTATCTCAAAGGCATCCTGGGGTGGGGGGAGGTACAGAAAGAAAAATTAATGTTTAATAAAAGTTTAAAATATTCAGTATACTCCTTAGAAAGGTTACTTTGTATTCTAATTCAAGAATTACTTCTTTACACTAGTGTGAAAAGAGAAATTTCATTTAAAAAATAAAAAACCTAGCCTAATTTTCTAACCACTTGAAATTTTCCAGGAATCATAAAAATTTTATTTTAGAGACAAATGTAAGAAAATATTTTGATCTGTAACAAACTTGAAAATCTTTTTGCAATCTTCTTTCTGTATTTTGTAAAGATTTTATTAAATCAATGTGAAATAGAGCCATAATTTCTAGAATTATGCTCAACCATAAATAATCCAGCAAGCCAGTATGTGACATCTGCACTTTCAGACACAACCAAATAGGAGTCTGTGGCAACACTGGAAACCACCGCTTTCTTTTTGAACATGTAGCCATGTTTCTGTTTAGTAATTTAGGAAACAAACAGTCTTTTTCCTCATTTTTCAGATGTATAACCCATTCAAATAGAAACACATTTTCTTTATGGTTCTTCAGCTGTCCAAGGTTTGGTTTATTTGACATTGCACTCAAAAATACCTGGAGAATGCCCATATAAATTTTTTATTTTAAACTATCCATATGCAGTTTATGCAGCGTTGAGGACTATCTCCCTCCTTATATGTATATACATATATATCTCCATCTATCTATCTTGATAGCAGCAATTTTTAGAAATGAAATGCAGGGAACAGACTGCACAGTGGTGTAGAGGCATTTTTGTTGTTGTTGTTTCCCATTGTAGAATAGGAGGTTTTGAGAGAGAACAAAGGCTGCAAAATAAGTTTGTGAATAACCTAAGAACTTACAAAGGTTTGTAGCTGATCAACAGCTGGAAATCCAAATTCTTATTGAAACCTTTCACAGACATCAAAAATTTTCAAGATTGCAGAACTAAGTGGTTCCTTCAGAAACGTTTAAAAGTGTTCCAGAAGAGACTTTCACTGTTCAGAATATTTACCTAAAACCTATCCCACGCTTGGCCATTCAGGGTGCCCTTGTGCAAGACTCAAATGGCAGAGGGCAGGCCAAGTACAGCCCAGGAACAAGCCAGCCTTGCAAAGCGCCTGCCCCGCACTGCGAACTGCACTCCTGCCACAGACCCCAGATCCTACTCTTCAGGCAGGCTCTCAAGAGCAGCTGGCAAATCCCAGCCTTGTGTTCCACTACATCAGTTGCTGCTTATCCTTCCTGTTTTCCACCTTACTCCTGTTTCCTCTGTGACCCACAAAGCATTACAAAAAAAGCCCCCGAAGAAGTGGCTGTCAGTTTGCATCTGCCTGCAATTACCACTTCACGGAGCTGTAGCCCAAGTGCCTGTTCAGAAATGCTTTTGGAATGAGTAACACCCTGTGATACAGCCAGCAAGAGGCTTACCAGAGCAATGACTACAGTGGATAGGAGGAAGGAGTAAGATTAAACTTCTTTTTCCTGCCCTCATGTTTATGGGATCACTGTTCATGTTTAGTGTTAAATTTCATTTAATTTGTAATGAATATATAGTTTGTATAAAGAAAAATAATTTTAGATTTTGCTTTGATTTTTATCTTAGCATTACTGTGCTTCACAGTCAAAGATAAAGCCAAATAAAAGCCAGCAGACCTTGTACATCCTAAATGCTACATGTGTAATATCTCCAGGTGAGTCTGTGTCCAGGCCACTAACTGATGTGACAGTAAATCCAGTGAAGTCAACTCTTTATTACATATGTGGAGTAGAGAATGACATCTGTCACTCTGCATCGAAGGAATACTGCCTGATTTAAACAACAAGATTTTACTTTAGCTACCATTGTTAAAACAGAACAACTTCTTAAAATTAAATGTACTTTCCACATATTACATTTCATTGTTTGGTCAGTTCTAGAAAAATAGACCATCTGACATGATGAGTTGTTTAGATAGTAAACATTATAGTATCATTGAAGCAAAATGAAGGTTTTACTCAAAATCTTCAAGAAAACATTGCCTTTACTGACCCTAGGATTTGCAAAAACTTCCCTCTCAAAAAAACAAAAATGAGATCTTACTGGGTTTGACAGTATCTTTCTACAAGAAATAGGTACCTTAGCTGAACAAAACCACTTTCCTTTTATTTATCTGCACTAATATGTTAAAGTGTAAAAAAATAATCAGGGCTTCTGCAGATAATTTGCTTTATTCTATATAACCAGCATAACTTCACTCCTTGATCTAAGAATCAGTCACCTGTTGTCTGTCTCACTGGAAGAATCCTTCCTTTATCTGCATATTTATTTATCAGCGACCCTGATTAGTAAGGGCTGTGCAATTCCATTTTCATAACATTTCATGAAAGACTTCATGAGAAAGACAGCTGTTTAGCAACATGCTTGATCAGGAAGTTTTGACTACTATTCACATTCAACTAGCCCTTGGGTACAGGGAATCAAAGGGGAGAGGAGAGAGTGCTCCTTTGTGGTGAAGGGGAAAAACAACATAAAAACCCAACCAACAAAAAAAACCAAAAAAACAAAACAAACAAAAAAAACACAAAACAAAGAAAAAAAAACAACACAATCTATTAGAAAAATAATGCACAAACCTTAGCTTCCTAACAGCTGCGTTTAAGCTCTTACAGTGGCTAATTGTTGGATTTATTCAACTGCTATTCTTTTTCCACATCTAAGATCTTTACTTGACAGATTATGTTGTACGCAATTACATACTTTTTGGTAAGAGGCAGGTGCATGTTAGAGTTTCCATTTAGAAAGAGAACTAATGCAGGAAAAGGTGAAACTACCAGTCTGAGGTCATGAGCAATATGGTTTCATCCCAGTTTGTACATTAAAAAAAAAAAACAGAGCATAGAGAGTACTGTAAAGCAAATGGGAAAATATATTTTACAAGTGGGGTGACAGGAGTCAGATGTTTCCTCTGCTATGGGGATTTTTGGATCTTCTCCCAAGTTCTTACTATTTTTATTCTTTATCAGCTTCAAAAATTCTTTCCTACTACACAGTAGGAGATGCTAATTCTTGCTTCAAGTAAGATTTACTGTTCCACTCACAAAATTACAATTACTTTTGCTTTCTTTTTCTCTCTTTATAACCTGTACACATGAATACTCAAGAAAGCAGTGTGTGGCAAGAGATTTCCTACTCCTGTTAGCACTAACAGCACTAATCAGAGACAGAACTAAAAAGATATAATTGCTACCTTCTTGTTAAAATAGTCTCTACTGATAAGATTGACGGAAAATAGTTTCCAAAAGTAGCTGTTCAGCAGTATGTATTAATGGCAGAGACTGGCAAAGTCATGCTCTTGATTAGGATGCTCAAAAATCTGGGGATGTTTTTTTCTCACTCCCCCCAGGCAGCCTCTCACATGCACATCTAAAGAGTTGTATTCTACACTGAATAATCAGCCATTGTGATAAGTGTGTCTGCATATACCAGCACCACTGCTGCTGTAGAGAGGTATTAGTCCCTTCCTACCAGCAGGAGGGCAGTTTTCAGGAAAGCTGTGTCACCATCACTACTGAAAAAGACAATCTCGTGTAGCATTTTGCTCAGAGGTTGTTGATAGTCAACGAGGAAATATAATCAAAGCGTTTTTACAATTCTAGTTTGCATTTTTCAGTGTTTTCCTGCCTTTGTGAAGCTCATTAAGCTGCTTAAAATAAACAATTAAAGATTATTGAATATTCATTATTTGCTGTACAAAAAAAAAATAAAAACACCAAAAAACATTGCCTGCAAATGCCGCAACTAATTATAGGTCTGTCTTTTTAAATAAAACTGCTTCTGACATTCTTTTTGATGAAGTTTTCTTTTATTTTTTTAAGAAAGCAATTGGAGTTGCTGTCTATTGAATAGTATCGCTCACAATGAACAATATTCCATAGGGAAAAGCACATAAAACTCTTACATTAGCTAAGAAAAATCTTGCAACCTAGTAGATCTCTGGTGAAGTTTTCTTACATTGACATAAAAAGGAAAAATTACTGAGCCCTCCTTTAATATAAACCAATATATTTCTTCCATTAAGCACCTTGCCATCAGTTTATCAATCAGATTAACATTTAGATTTCCTGTTTAAAAAGTACCAGTTAAAAGAAAACTAAATTTCTAGACTTTTACAGCACATGGGATTTTCATAATCTTCAAGGTATTCTGCAGGGTCTGTTCTAATTCAGTGTGATAGCTGGGCTACATTTCACGTCTTGAGTTGTTGCAAATTTTACTTCTGTTCCTGAAATTGTGTAATGTATGTACACGAGTCTTGGACTATGGAAAAATCTGGGGGTTAAATGGACTTCCAGATCCCAGTGGGTCAGACCCAAAAGTAAACAAAGATTTTATTGAGTGGTGTTAAAAATAAGGAAGATGATAGATATAGAGACACAGAAATTTTGAAACTCATTTCAAAATAAGATAAAGTGTCATTAGCAATGCAAAGTTCCCATAAGCATCTTACATATGTAAAAATGCACACCAAAATGCCATAAATGCTAAAAATTAAAGAAGTGGAACCAACACAAAGAGCAAGATTCTCAACTAATATATGAGAATGATTTCAGGAAAAAACAATTCATAATCCATAAGGCTATGGTGGTTTCTGCCATTTGAACAGCTGACCCAACAACATTCAGTATGAATATCAGAGTAAAAGTCATGCAGAAAAGCAAAAGATACTCATGGTCCCATGCTATGCTTCATCCTATCCTGCTCATTTCAACAAGACTGCCAGAGCAGTTCCATTGCTATTTCCAAAATAGTCTTAAAAAAACTCAGTTTAAGACTCTGCTAGAAAAAAAGTCACCAGAACCAACCTGTAGCCTCGACTAAATTGACTTCCAACCAAAGGAAATATTTCATTTTTTGTTCAGTCTGGTTCTTTTTTATCTAAACTGAAAAGCCCAATACTTGCCCAGATCCAAAGATTTTAACATGTTATCTTACACAGCTGGAGAAACAAAGCTGAGAAAATAATGTAATAGCATAATGTGCATGATCTTGGGATCTATGCATTATTAGAAATAAATATGTTATTAGAAATAAATATGTTAGATCCAGTTGCTCCTCCTATTAACAAATAATACCAGGTTCATTCCTTAAATCAGAGTGGAACTCATGAGAAGTTTCCATATTTTTCCACATAATGTAAAAGAAAACAATACAATTGTGATAAAAGATCTGTTGACACAGCACAAAAATGCAGTTAGACTGTTAATCACATAACAATGCCCTAGATGAAAAACATATTGTGATAAGAAATATAAAATACAAAATATCTATTACACACATACACGAGTCCAAGAAAGTAACACAGACTTCACGATACATAAAAATCTGGATTGCTGAAAGGTGCAGCTGTATTTATACTCTGTTTGTATTTTAGGGAGCACCCTCCTACTTATCTTAAAAATCAGAAGAGAAATTTACTCCTAGGACCAAACCATCAGTTAATTTTGAATAGGTATACACTTTGCATACATTTAAGAAATTTGCCATTTTGAGGTGCAGTCTGGAGAATTTTTACTGAAGTAATCCATGTCAGTAAGACACTACATGTTATTAAAAGTATTCATTCAGTTAGTGGTTTTCTACTGCACAGCTCCCAAGTTCATTATAAAGCTAAAGTTGAGGTTCTTCTGAGGTCTGTTTTAAAATTTAATAATAATAATTGTCTGAGCCACTGGCATAACTGATACATGTTTCTGTAGATAGAAAAGAAAAAAAAATTAAAAGGAATATTTTTTGTCTGACAGAGTGGAAAAGAAGCCAGGCTTCTTTTCCATGCTAAACATCCACATTCTCATTACCATGAGTAACAGCCAAAGCAAAGTAACATTCAGTAGCATTAGCAATAAGCCTCCGAATCACAGAACCATTTGCCTCTGACTTAATTAGTTTCTTCTGTAAGAATTAAATTGTATTTTCCTCACAAAGAATGTCTTTCTGAATTTTATTGCAGTCTGGTATTAATATTCAAATCCAACAACCCCTCTCAGGCACAGTAGAATGACTCCTTTCATTTCAGCACAAGAAAACACAATGCAGCCCCCAAGTGTAAATTTTCAGTAGGAGAGGAAGCCTAGCTCCAAACGAGCCAGAGAATAATATTGTAATATTATATTCCATAATAACATTAATGTTTAAGACAAACAAAGGAAACATGCTAAGGTACAGACTCCACTGAAAGGATTTGCTCTTTTATTTTGCAGCTTTACCCATCTGAACAGCTACAGTTCACCTGTGGAGTCAGGTTTATGCATTGGGGTGCATTCTGGGAACAGCCAAATCAATAAAGCCCGTGGCAGTGGTTCTCATCCTACACACCATGAGGCCACAGCTCACGATGCACAGTGACCCAAAGACAGCACGAAGCCCAAGTCTGAAGCAGCTGGGTTTCTACTCCCTGAACTGACACACAGTGCCGCTGTCTCCTCCTTGGCACACAATTTGACATACTCCATTCCTCACACAACAAGCCCTAACACTCAACAGTTTATGAAAAATAATCTGGCTAGGATTTGCCCCATACTGAACATAATAACGAAATCTTGACATCTGCACAGCTTTTGCCAACCCTTCTGTGACGTCTTCCATGGCACAAAACCAGTTTTTTGCGACTTTCTGCAAGTTATTTTCTGGCTATTACAACAGAAAGGAAACATGAGACAGTTGAACACGGACATTGCATATTGTTTATTAATTCACCACATTTTCCTCACGAGCTCTCACCAAATCTCTGCTATTTTGTTTTAATAAATGGTCTTTCAAGGGGAAATACATGCAGGACTCAAGACTAAAATTATCACTAATTATCAATTTCTACAGAAATCAAGTCCCCAAAAGTGCCTCTTCAAGAAATAAGCACATCCAAATCCTTGTACGCATGTCATTGCCTATTAGTGACTGTTCCAATGTAACAACTCCACTTTCTCAAACACAATTACTACTTATTTGAAAAAGGACATTGATACAGTGTATCAGGGCAAAGTCCAAGAGTTCATCCAAGAATGCATAAGCAAATAATAGCTTTGTACCCCTATTATAGTCAAGATCAGAAAGCAATTTTGTCAAGCTAACCGAGGAAAACAGAAAATCTGTAAGAAAAGGGAACGAACCTGGCTCACAAAATAGAGATGTTATAATAAAATACCACCATCAACGCATAACTCAAGATGGTTTGGACCCAATTTTCAGGATGTATGGTACTGAGCCAGGGAAAATCTGTCATTTAATGGTTGGCTGCCCACAGCACGCACAAGTGAATTATGCCAATGCTTCAGTGCATTTGCTAAGTGCTTGCACTGAAAAATCTGTTGGAACACTTTTATTTGAGAACGTGAATTACAGGTTTAATATAAGTCCAACTGAACAACAGCAAATCTAAAAATCAGGCTCCTGTGGCATTAGGCAAACTAACTGGAAGGCCTGCAGGGGAATGGGCCATGACTGGCAGTCCATACACACTCAAGTCCTTCAGCTGTCATTGCAAGCTTTGGTTGTGAGGGTCAAGAGCAACAGCCCTAAGGAGTTCCATTACAACTCTCAAGATGTAGATGTTAGGCAGACTCATAGGCATTATCAACTTGCCCAGTTGCAGCTCCAGAAGTAAAATACAGCATGAACTCAGAACAGTTGCTATCAAAGTATGAAAATGAAAAACTGACACCTTGATTACTACAAAACCTAACTTCTACCCAGACTCAGAAACGTTTGATATACAGGACAACAGAAGGGAGTCTCCGCGCTCCAGTCATCAAACAGCCCTGCTTCTAATGTGTTCAGCTAAATTAATTTATCAAATCTGAGTTGTACTCTGACATTAAGATCACTGCAATGATAAACCTGGAAGTAATTTAGGGACTGCGTCTGTGAAACACACGTATAACAGAAACCACTCAAAATGCATACGCTCACAATGTTAGTGATAATTAAAAACCAACATCAACTCTGTGCCTTCTAGGGCAACCATTTTGCTTTGCCATTATCCATCCTAATTACTTTTAATTTTTTTACCTTCAGAATGTGTGACAAAATGTTGTAATACAGAAAATTCAATAAAGAGCCGGACTCCCACATTCCACGGTTTTCAGGAGGCGTAGAAGTAAGACACTTAATTCCTTTTTCTCCAAGAAGGCTGGTATTTTACATAACCTTTCGGTCATACTATGTTTGGTCTGACATTTTCCCCTGCAGAAGCTTGTATTTGATCTTTGTAAACAGTGAAAAAGAATGACTGCTTTAAAGAGGTTAAATGGTCACACTCGCAACCTTGTTTTTCTAACAGGAGGTGGGGCACAATAGCCATTCAAAGGAAGCAGTTTGTGAAATGTTAGAATCATTGGAGTTGGAAGGGACCTCAAGAGGTCTCTAGTCCAACCTCAGGCTCAAAACAGGGTCAAAAACTTAATCACGTTGCTCAAAAAGGGACTTTTATTAAATAAGCAGAGTTTAACATATATCAGTACCATAAACAGTATTATACAACTGATATAACTGATGATTATTTCAAAGCATCACTACAAGGAAAATTTTAAGTTGTTTAATTTTTAACTGTGCATTCCCAAATAATTTTGGAGTTGCTTGTAGGTTTATCTTTAGTTCTGAATTCTCAGAGGGTTTAGTATTTACATTGCAAATGTTTTCTATTCACAAATAACTGATATCCATTGCTGTTCTTTTCATATGAATCTTACAAATAATATTTACTTGAAAGATTTGTGTGTATTTATAGTCAGACACACAGCAGAAACCTAAAAATTATAAATAATAACAAATAATAACAAAATAAATAATAAAGTATTAGAAAAAATGAGAAAGTGTTTAATGTTATAGTTGAAACACACGCATATAAATATGCCAGATGTATCCAGACTACACTACATTGACAAATGTTTCCTATTGCGTAGCGGTCACTGAGTACCGAGAGCCAGCCAAGAGGAGCCAGTAGGCACAACAAAACTTAAGAGGAATTTAGATCAGAGGACTCAGGCTCTTCATACCCACTGAAATGTGTACTGTTATGAGCATTAACCAGGATGTAAGACAGCCTCCAAGATTTTTATTTAACTAGACAATTCAAGTGGGGGGTTGTCGTGTTAAAGTAATTAACATGTGATCTGTTTTCATAACTACAGAACTGAAAATCTAAAATTTAGAATCATACTTTGAAGAACCGAACACCTGAGCAAACTGGAAGACAGCATAGCAATTGTGAAGTACCCTGGACTGACCTAAACCAAGTTTTAACATCTCAAATAAGACTGTGATGAAAGACTAAAAGACATTTTCAGATTATTGTTCTATCATTTGTTTTAAAAATTCATGTGTTTATAAGCTATTAGTGTATTTAAAGATCCATTGTGTTAAGCTTTCAGCAATTAAGCTTGCACTCAATTTTAATTTAAGAATGGCAGATTTATAACTTTTTTAATTGTTACTGTGCTGCCTGTTTACTCCTGAATTTGTGGAGGGCATCATAGAAAATACTGATGCAAGTACTATATTAATTATTTTACTTATACTGGTTTTCATTTCATGGATGGAATAAGTATTACCGTGAATTTCTTGTTGTAGTTATTTAAAGTTGTCTTCCTCTGGCACGAATACTGAGATACTTTTCTTGCAATAACTGATGGCACTTCCAATCCAGGTGTATTCAAAGGAGATTGACATTGCTCCTAAAAAGGGAAAAAAAAAGAAAGGGTTGGTGACACATCTGTCAAATGGCTTGAAAATACAAAGAATACATTCATGGGTCCAAAATATGTACTTTTAAAGAGAAGGCAAGTGAATAATAATGCTCCTACCATCCTCCTAGAAAAAACATTCGAGTTCACACTGCCTGCACTGACAGTACCAGTTTATCTGGTGGTTACTGGGATTTTTGATTTTCTGCAGTAAGCACTTACAGGGAGTTTTCAGTTGCACTGCCATTTAAAAAAAAGAAAAAAAGTCTGTCTAAATGGTGTGTGTCTCTACTACTCTTACTATTGCAGTAAGATTGAAAAACTACAAAGCTTTAAAGCAGATAAGCTCAAAAGAACAGAAAATTTTCCTAGAAAACATTAGATTATTCAATATAAGATCAGGAGTATTAAACCAAAGAGAAAAAAAAAAATTAAAAAAGGTAAATTCTCTAATAACTGACTTTTTCAGTCTGTAGCTAAATTCAGTAGTGGAGGAAAAATGTTTATATGACTTGAAAATAGGGTTTTCTCCCCTCTTGCAGGTAAAATGATAAACTTTTCTATTTGGATTTAATTCATTAAGCTAAGTGTTCTATTTTGGGGTCATTTTAGAGTGAAGGAAACATTCAGAAACAGCTACAGAAGAACAACACCCATCCTTTTCTTGTTCAACAGACAGTGTTCACCTTACGATGTGGTTTTTCACCCAGTCAATTCCCACACATGCTGATCCAATTCAGACATCACTTTTAGACGTTCATTGAAGCAAGGAAAAGGAGTCAGATCCCAAATCTCTAATGGGCATTACCTAATCATCAGGCAACCCACCACTGAAAGATAGAAAAGGAATTCTCCTGAAAGAGAGGATACAGAGACATAATCCCACTGGCAAAAGAGTGCTGAGCACGAGTCCTCTTCATGTGAGTGTCCTGACCAGTGAGGATCAGGAAAGAGACAATTTTACACTAGTTTTTCTGCTGCTTTATATACCCAATGCCTTTGCTTTCACTAAATATGCCAAATCTGAAATACTTCAGAAACACATGGTGTCCTCAGCATTTCTATGTATTTTTTGCTATTTGTCATCTTGTCTGAAAACTTTGGGCAGATCTGTCAAAAACATATTGCAGTGCATTATCCAAAGCCACAGGGAAAGGGTTCAACAGCAACAATAAAAAAATCACAAAGACACACAGAAGAAATTTTTGCCCCAGTAATGGCACGATGAGCCCTTTCTCCCCCATATCCAAAGACACAGACAAAAGGCTTGCAAACCTATAAACATGTGCCTTCACAACCAGACCCCCACACACATATAATTTCATGCTAAATTGCCTTTGTATTTGATACAGAGTCGTTAAATAACAGCATTCACACACACCCAAAAGGCATTGCACAACTGAAGGAGCAGTGAATCATATAGTAGCTTTTATAATATACAATGAAAGGAATAAAGCCATTTTATGTGTAGATCACTCTTGGGAATAACCAAAATGGGTTTCAGTCAGGATCAACAACACAACTCAACCACTTTTGCACGCATTCATGAATTACATTTTTAAATTGATTTTAAATCATATAAACTATGATTGATGAGTGCTAATATACTGCTTGAAATTATAGTGTCAGCTGCAAAGACAGTGAACAAACAGAATGTTACTGAATAGAATATATAATAAGCTGTTGTCTTCATTAGGACACAAACACAAAGAACAAGAGCCCTACATGCAGCATTACCTGACATTGTGGATGAAAGCAAAATTAATGCAGAAAATTTATGCATTTAAGTGGGTGATAGACATTCTCTTCCTGCCTTGGCAAAGATATTTGAGCATTTTTTTTTTAATCAGGAGGAGTTCTGTGTTTAACTAGAGGGACTTGATTATATATAACAACAGCAGAAACTTTGGAGAGAAATCAACAGCAAAAACATCTATCAAACAGTAGGTACTACAGTCTCATTTTTAGGGAATGTTATGATGCCCGCATGAGAACCATAGAGATGATCTATCAGCAGCAGAACATGAGCAGGATTGATATTGCTTTTTGGTGGGAAAACCAGATGGGAAAAAACAGTTTGTACAGATTATGGGACAAACCTAAAGTTCCATCAATAGCAATTACAGTGTAGAACAGTGTAGGGAATACTCTCACTACATCAAAAATAATTTCTAATACTAAGAAGAAACAACTACAGAGATGAGAAAAATATAAGCATTAATTTTTTATTTTTTTTTTTTTTTTGCAGATTACTACATGAAAATGAAATTATGGTACACTGCACAGGGGCAAACACTGAAAAGTTTCCAAATGTAGGCTACTTAATCACTAGAGCTAGTCCAAGTTTGTACCCCACATCCAGGCTGCAGTAAGTGAATGTCACTTGCTACTCCTTCACAGTGACATTTTACACATGGCATAAAGCAGGAAAATCAGCCTGTACCACTAACATCGGTTTGTACAGCAGAGGGACTTCATTATAGAATTAATCTTGTGGGGGACTACTTTGCCCTTCGTCAAATTATTTTTTTAACACACAGAAGTAACATTAACAAAGAAGTATAATGACATAGGGAAATAACAGATGGAAAAATGAAGCAGCAGTGAATAAGGTGCACATATACAAGCAGCCAGCAGCTTTGTAAAGTCCAGACAGCACTGATCAACTAATAAAGTCCACTGATACCCAGCATTTTACAAAGAGGCGGCAGCCAGTTTATAAGTTTTGTTTTATTTTCTGGGAAACTCTGACTGACAGTATGAAGGATCTCTTCCATTAGTTGCAGCCTCTCTTTTTCAGAAGAAAACAGAATGAAAGGCTTCAGAAAATGTTAAATATGAGTTGCCTGACACATGATATGGTGAGGGATCAAAAGATGACACTTCCTTTTCCTAATGTGGAGGAAAATCTTTTGTTCAAAGAAATAAATCTCTTTTGCTTTCCAGGAGAAAAATAAAACACAAAAACCAAACCAAACCAAAACCCAAAACCAATCAAAACAACAACAAAAGAAAAACAACAACCAAAAAAAACAACTAAAACCATAAACAAACTAAATAACTATGAACTTTTGAGTTCTAACTGAGGAAAAGGCAGAAAAGGTGCAGTCACAGCACAGTTCTTAAGGCTGCTTATGGTTCTCTTCCTTTTTGTCCCTCTGAAAGCTTCCCCTCTGCCTCTTTCTTTTCCACTACCTGGGAAACAGCTGTACTTTCTAGCACATGGGGATGCCCTTGCATACATCTCAATGTCCACATCCTGCTATTGTCAAGAACACCCATCTGCTTGCGGTGGGAAAGGTGCCTCTGGACAAAGACATACATTTGCCAGAGAAATATTTTGAATTCCCTTTAAAGCGGATGTTCAGCTACCACATTTCCAAAGACTATTAAATCAAATGATGGCTATTAACTATAAAAGTCAACTGTTACCAAATGAATCAATAATAATTCAGACCATCTTAGATCTGGTCAACCAATCTTTTATATGCTATAAATCATTAACACCAGAGTATCTCTCGGATCATTCGCAACCACAGAAAGATGTACTTTAATGACAATTGTAATTAGTATGTTAGCTAATGGTCTGTAACTCTGACTTTATTCCCCTTGTTTTGCATGGAGAAGGGCATTTCTTTCCAGTAATGCATTAAAACAAATGCCCTGAATGAAGAATGACCTTCCAAATATGCTACTTTAAGATCTGAAAGATGAAATCTTACTGCTATTGGAATTAATGGGAATTGTACCACTAACTACATGTGGATGAGATTTCACCCAAAACATCCCCCCACTGCAATCCATTCCTTTTACCTCAAAACCTTCGTGATGTAGCCTGAGTTCAAGGTTTGTTAATTCACTTTCATTTCACATTTTACAAGTCTGACACAATGGACCAAATTTGTCTTCAGTGAAACTCCAATTAAATTACATTATGTATGAGTTCAGTCTAGTATTTAAAAAGAAAATTAACCTTTACTTCAAACCTTCCTTGTTTCTCAAGGCAGAAAAAAAATTATCATGGTGGCACTGCAACAATAAAACTATTTTTAAATTTGCTGCACTTCTAGAATCTTTCTGGGTTTTTTTTCCTTGTTTGCTTTACCAAAATGTTTATTATTTTAGAGTAAATATATAATTAAGATTGGTCTTAACTATAAGCTTTAAAGTTAACGGTACAGCTGTCACTGGCTTCCATATTGTACTCTACACTTATTAGCATGAAATCTTTATGTTTCAATAAAAACAGAAGCTCTTACTTTCAGATCCAGTCTTAAAGTATAATAATGATCTCCTGACAGTGCTGGTACCTTTTGCAGAAATTTATGCTTCAGAAATACTCCAAAAGGACTAAGGCAGTGGTCTTCTTATTGACTTAAAAAAAAAAAAAAAAAACACAAAACAAAACAAAAAACCAACCAAACAAACAAAAAAAAACAGCAAAAAACAATGGAGGAATTTATTTTGGAGAAAGACAAAGACATTTCTTGCTTTGAAAAGAAAAAAAAAATGTGAAAAGACATTTGCTGAGATATCTGAATTTATAGGTCTTCATGCACTGCTGAAATTAAGAATGTACATAAAAAGTAATTCGATTTGTTTTTAATGCTGATGTGAAACTCTCAGCAAAGTTCACAGGATTTTGCTTATGTTTCTGATTTATTTCTTGTTTAGAGAACTTCTTAGTAGTCCCTGAAATTATATTTTATGGCCTGTGAGATAACACAATGCAGTATTTACAAAGCTCCCTTTTTTTTTCCTTTTTATATTAATTTCTTTGGTCTATCCTCCCTCCAGCAGATTCACTGTAAAAAATGTTATAAATACACTGCAAAAATATTTCACTGGAAGGATTTCAAATATAAACACATATTTTGTCATGGAATCATGTTGAGTCTGAGAGCGACAGCTGCATCTGGTGTATTCACTCCCCACACACACACCCCAACCCACAGTGTTATGAAACAGTAATTCTTCTATGTAAAAACCTGGAAAATAATTTCTGGCAATGAAAATGAAAGATGACTGAAAAAGATAATCAGGAGCTACAGTTTTTCTTTGGGAAGGGTGGCATTTAGGAATCATCCTTCATAATCTAAACATCAGGATGAAGAAGCAGCCAATAATGCAATGTTGCTGTTGAATATTCAGGCATCCTCTGCCTCACAGGAAGGACACGCTGCAGATCCTGCCACGGTTCCAGCATTTGCAGTTATCATTTTGCAATGGGGTCACAGTTCACACAGAGCCTAATCCAGACCCTCAGAAATCAGCAGGAATCCTTCATTTTACTTCAGACAGCTTTCGATTAGACTTGTAGCTCTCTTGCCATATGAATTAATTTTTTCACCAGTGCGTGTTAAGTCGATCACTGTGAGGCTCAAGTGTGTGCAGAACAAGGGCACAGGTTCATCCTGCTGCCGCACACGGCCTATTTCATGGCCCAGAGGCAAGTGCAGTCACCGTGCTGGGCACAGCATGCCCAGGCATCCCTACCAAACCCTCATCATTTACTGTTTGTACAGGGGGTATTGAACACCACTGTCTCTCACTATGCTCCAATACGAGAAATTAGAGATAATTTTGTCAGATATAGATCAGAGGAAAACTTATCATCCATTGCTCCAAGGTCAAACACCATTCATCAAATCATCAATATAATAAACCTTCCTTTCTCTTAGCACAATTTTACTTGATGGTGCTAAGTTTGTAAACGCATGTCCACAGACTACAGCTGATCACCTCACAACAGCAGAAGTTTTAGTATCATTGCATTGTTTTGAGAAGGCAAAGTATTCCATCAAAAGCACATTAAAATACACTTCTCTCAGTGGGATATCTACCATGATATTGAAGTATTTGAGCAAATACCCCAAGTACCAAAACTGCAACAAGAGGCTCATTGATGGATATTTTGCCTTTAATAGCACCTTTTTTATGATAACTTTTACAGGCTTAGAAAGTTGGGATTGTTCAGCCTCTTCAGGCTCTGGAAAGACTGAACAGCAGCCTTCTAGTACCTAAAAGGTGTTACAAGAGAGCTGGAGAGAGAATTTCGACCAGGGCAAGTAGTGACAGGACAAGGGGTAATGGCTTTAAACTGACAGAGGGAAGATTTGAATTAGATATAAAAAAAGGAATTCTTTACTGTGACAGTGGTGAGACAGCATAAAATTTTCTCCAGAGAAGTTGTGGATGTCCCATCCCTGGAAGTGTTCAAGACCAGGTTGGGTGGGACTTTAAGTGACCTGATCTAAAGGGAGGTGACCCTGCCCATGGCAAGGCAGTGGGAGTTAGATGGTCTTTAAGGTCCCTTCCAGCCCAAACCATTCTGTGATTGTGTATTACCAGTTTGTAACACATGATGACATAGTAACTTCGCATTACCAGACACTGATACAGAAGGTATGGAAGATGTTTTCAATCTCTTAAAACTGTGTGAATTACTCATGTAAATTTCAGGGAAAAAAGTTCAAATTCAAAAAAATTCAGAAATTATATCACAAGTATATATAGTTTAGGTTAATTAAAAAAAAAAATTCAGTTCATTTTTAATGTTACTGAATTCACACTGCAGGACTTGTCTTACCATGAGACGATACTTCATCTCTGAATCAATTGGTCTTCCGGCTTCCATGCAGGCTGTAAACCAGGAGATATCCAGTAGTTCAAACCTGGAGCTGTCACCCACGGTCTGTCCTTTCAGCCAGTCCAGCACCTCCGAGTAAGAGTTGTTCTCAGCCACAATATGAGTGACAGCATCACTGTCAGGAAGCACACAAAAATATTTCTTTTTTTTTCCTGAATCCAACTGTACACAGACACAGAGCTGTTATTTCCATATTTAGTTGCCATCTACTTCCTGAAAATTGTAGTATATATTGCAGGTTAGGATGTGGGAAGCAGTTATATTTTCATATCACCATAAATCTATTCCAGTCACTGACTCTGTTTTGAGGGAAGACTATAGTCTGACAGCTCCTGTAAGTGCAACATTTTATTTCTTTCAGCATCATTTACCTTTCATAAGGCACTATCCTAATGCACATTCTTTGCAACTCTGAAAATATTTAGCTTGCACAAGCAATACCATAATGAAAAGGCTGCTTGATGATACCTGACAGCCCCTTCCCAATCATTAACTAGTGAAAGCTTTGCAATATTAAGTCTGTTCATGATAATTATTTAAAGCTTTAAAATTAGGAATTTATTTTTGAATATTTTCGTTTTCTGTACTTAACATGAAGCTCTTTACATATGGCACTGTCAAATTTTCATTAATTGAATCTTATGAATAACATGGTCCATCTAAACACCACTTCCTTGCTGCCAAGAGGCCAGTCTCTTATAAAACTGATAGTTTAGTAAATACAAAATTTGCAACTTGAGTTGTTGTTCAACAGATTATATGGTGTACGTTGCCTAAAAGTATGGTAGCACAAAGGTCATTGCAGTAAATATGGGTTGATCTACTAGAATAACATCAGAAAGGATCACACAATTAAAAAGACACACTTCTGTCCCTGTCACAGGAAAATAATGGACAGGGACAAAGTTATGTTTCAGAAAAAGATTACACACATACTTGGCATGACCTGTAATCTTCTATCTGGCCTGCTGATATTTCTCAGCAATCTTAGAAAACTACTAACTTGACAGGAAATTTTGAATGATTCTGAATGTTCCCTCTCCCCACACATCCCATGAGGGTGGTGTCACACAGAAAAACAGCAGAGATAACGCAGAAAATTCTTCATTTTCATGGAACTTGTAGGACCTCAGTATCTCTGAAGTATACGCAACATTAACTTCTATCATTCAACAGATTCCTAAACTTCTTGGGGGAAAGGCACAGACAGACTGTGTCACTATTTGACACTATTTCTACAGAAGCACAGGTAGAATTGGAACATAAATTATCTTAATGGCAGCCACCTCCATTTGCAAGCCTCTGACCTCCTTCTAGCCCACACTGGTGACAGCCTTGTGCATACACAGTAAATTTCAAACAGAGCTGACAGATTGCTTTGCAACCCCTCTGTAACACCTGGAGAAGTTAAGCCATCAACCTGTCCAAGCAGACAGAGCACCACTGGTAGAGGCAGCTGGTTAGCATGGAATTCAAAAATTAAGTGTGCTGTTAAAGGCAAACTGCACAACCTTTCAAAGCAAAGTCCTTTCCAGAAGACCAATAAAATCCCTTGGCCTGTCCCTATGACCCTTATTCAAACAAATAATCACTGAATTCATCAAGTCATGAAAGCACAATGAAAAGTACTGGAATCACTCCACAGAAAACTGTTCAATAAACATCTCCGATGTAATAAATATACTATTTTTTTGAAATATAAGAAAGGTACTGACTGTACTATACTTCAGAAACGTGAAAACTGTCATGATATAGCACCATTTTTTTATCTCCATATAGCGGAACAGGAAGAGCAGAGTCCATTGAAAAAGAATAAATCCCAATTTATTTTATTCTAATAGATTACAAACGTAAATAAAGTGAATCTTCATTAAATACTGTTTGGTTTATTATTATTTAACCCTGCTAAGTCCTACTTTAATTGAACTGTCACATCTTTACTTGAGTAAAAAAAAAAAAAATCAGTTAGAGACATAGAACTTCTGCTTCCTGTGGTTTATTTCACTTCATATAAAATATTCATGTGTAATGTATTTGTAACAAGCTGCAGATCTGGGAACTTTGCCATCACTATCCTCACAGCAGCAGTTTAGCTGCTGTGCACCAGTTTCCTCTGGTACCTGTACAGCTGTGCTTTTTTCTTGGCACAGAACATAACAAATTTAGCATTTCCTCTGGCATTTTCAAAACCAAAAATCAACAGTTAAATAGTTCTGGTTAATCCAGTAGCAGCTAAGCTGAAATTAAATATAACACCTGCTCATGCAACTTACAGAAGTCTGAAATATTGACAATAAATACCTGTGTGTCAAAGCAGCCCAGATAAAGCCTCTGCTCAGTCCTCAACAGATTGTTAATGTAGACTGCACACTTCTTTTTTTTTTTTTTCCCAAGAATCCAATTAGTTTTGTATCAGATGCTAATTGCCTGCTTCTGTTCAATACTTACTTGAATCTTGCTTTACAAATTATTTTATCCTCCCTTCTTTCTCAGGCTTTCAAAGATGACAGGATTGAAAAAAAATCAGTGGAAATGAGCCCTTACAGGGAGGATCCAGTTGTATACCATCTTCATGCAGATACATGATCAGTACCTAGTTTTCCTTCAGCTACGTAGTAATGCAGCTTTTGAAAAACTGTGTAACGATAAAGCTAGCACTCCTGCAAAGCTCTGTCTGGATGAAGGCTTCCTTCGGAATGCGTTGGCTTATTGAAACACCGGCAGACAAATCTGCAGCTGGAATATCTTCTCACTCTCAAATGCCACATCTGTCATATTTTACTCCTAAGCTTTTTTTCTCCAACGCTCTTCCAGACTGCACCAAAGTGTAAGCCAGTAACTTTGAGACTCACATCAGGGTACTACAAAAATATCAAATACTGTTATACGAGTAAATGATGTAAAGAAATACCCACCTCAACCCATAACATTTTCCATTCCTATATATTTAATTTTTATTGCTTTAGAAATTGACCACAAAGTTTAGATTAATTTTAACCTGACTTCAAGGGGGACATAAACAATGGCTGATTTAGATGAGCTTAAGATATGGTTCATATGCAGAAGCACTAAAATTGACAGACTTAAGATAAACTAGAACCACAGATTTTAAAAGCGAAAAATCAGAAATTTTGCTAACGTTTGTGCTCTCGCTGTTCTCTGCTTAGAAGACAACAGAAATTAACCACACACTAGGAACACCCACTGAAATCCCAAAGCATCTTCATAGTGGGAAGAACAAAGTATATCCACCAAATACATAGGCAAATACGTCAATTACAGTCACTTGTATGACTGCATTTATTAAATGAGAACGCCTCAAACAGCATTGTTGTTTCAAAACACACAAACACTTTCCTACCTTAGCTCACTTTCTACTCTGAAACCTTTTCTTCTTGCCAGCTCCGTCAAAAACATCCTTCTGGTTACCCCCATCTTCCTCTGCATAATAAAAATTACAAACTTAGGAAATTTTATTTCATAACTGCAGGAAAGTTTTCGGGAATGTAACCCCTTCTGTCTCTTCCTGTGGGAGATAACAGCTGAAGCTTTGATTTTATCCATGATGCAAAGGTAGAAGTGCTTTCACTTGGGTAAAATGGAGATAATAAGCTCTCTGCCAGGCAGCAGCTGTATTTAATGTCACCACCCATTGAAGTAATTTTCTTGTTTCCCTTCTGAAATCAGAAACAGGTGCTACACAAGCAGAAACTTCACTTGATCTTTAGCAGCTGGGACTTCTTGCACAGAAATACTCCAGACAGGTGCAAAAAATGCTTTTATTCCTTTAAACAGCCATTGCCTTTAAAGACTTTATCCAAATAATACTGATCATAGTAAAATTATCTCAAAACATCAGCGAGGTCTTCAGCTGTTTTAATGGTCCAGTTCCATCAATTTCTACTTTCAAATCTTTTCCAAATCTCCCTTTTCCAAATTACAGAGCACATTAATTCACTAAATTACATTCCATTTACTAGGGAAAAAAATCTGCCTGTTTTTAGCTAGGAACTGTGTTTTAGAATACAACCAAACAACAGTATATAAATATGTTGTAGAATAGTCCCTACAATAGCTACTTCTGTGTAATTAACTGGATTAAAAAGGAATCTTAATTTATGAGAGCAAAGGAAAAATAGCTTTTGAAATTAAATTTACAATAAACCAAGTCCTTTTCTGTTTTGTTATTAAAGCAGTAGAAGAAAAATCATTAGATACACGTTTTAATGTACCTTTGGCACTCATTGCCAACATTGCTCTCTACTTTTACCCTGCAGTGCACTGCTATCTGTGGCAGTTACAGAAGTGAAAACATAACTACCCTTTTGCTTTTAAGCACCCAGTGACCTAAAAACAGCTGCAGAGGAGATTTTGGAGGCTATGTACCATTCCTTGCCTAGGTTATGGGGTACTGCTCACCACAGAACTACACTAAAGTTTGTTGCCAACGCTGTGTTGGATCCAGTTAGGTATTTCTGTTAGGGTAAGGTGAGCACAAACAACCAGGTTTACAGCATGTGCATCTATTTCAGCACAAATCTACTTCAGTGGTAAATATCCCCCTTCCCATGTCAAGATTGATTTTTATTTTTAGTGAAGCAGAGAATTTGGATTTTAGCAGTCCTTCAGAACATGTCAGAAATGTTATATCTTACAATTCTCACTGCTAATGTTCAGGAAGCAAGGTGGAAAAATCCCTGCCTAAGTCAGATCTATCAATTTTATTTTCAGTCATTTTATCACAGATGGATATAGAACCTGAGTTTCAGGAAAATGAGTCAAAGCCTGTTTCCTGCAATTATGGCCATGAGTTTAAAATTAAATTATAAAAGTATTACTGACATTTTCCAAGCCCTATAGCTCTTGCTGCTTCAACTGTATTATTGCAGATATAAAGAAACATGTTTCATCAAAATAGAAACGAACCATCAAAAATTAATATAGAGCTTTCAGTTCTGGGGTCTTCCTGAGGGCATGAAGAAAATATATACACAGTGCAGTATATAGATTAGACTCCATTCATTTCTTCCCTTGCCTAAGGATAACCCAGAAGCCAATACATCTATTCTTTTTTCGAATTCATAACATTAAAATTGTCAAAATAAATCATTTCAAGGTTATTTTGAAATTATATGGGATATTTTCATAGGAACTGGAAAATGGACAAGCAAACTTTAAGAGGCTTAAGCAAAAGAATAGCAACAAGGAAGAAAAACAATTAATAGTGATGGATTTAGCAGTAAGGATGAGCAATCTGTTTTGGTTGTTCCATGTCCTTTTTCCAGACTTCTTATCAACTACTGAATACTGGTCACTTCCCTATTTAAAGCTTTCCTAGTCTTGCTAAAACACTTTATCTCAAGCCCTACAAGGAATAATGCATTTGAGAACAGATTCTTTACATATGTTAAACAAAGTTTTATTTTATGTTATAATTAATTCAGCGCTCTAAAACATGTAAATATAATTTTCCCCAGTGTAACATCAATACACTCAGTGCCAGTAAAATCCTTCTGGCATGAATAACAAGTTATTATTCCTCTGTGTTGCTGTTATAAGTCTTAAACCAGATTTTCAAGGGTATTTAGGTGCCAAAAAGCTGCAAACAGAGACCTAGTGGGATTTTCAAAATATCTGAGCAACCTAGGCACTTGGCTCCTTTGGAAATCAATTTCTGGCTTTGAACCTAATGCAAAGAGATTTTCTCTAATAAACTTAGTATAATATCATGAAAAAGTCTCTGCTAATGATGCAATTTTATTAAGTGTACCTTCTAAAATTAACAGGATTTCCATATCCCAGGTGAGTGAATATCCTACTCTCCTACATTATATTATAACATTTTTGACATACCAAAGAAAGTAGAATATGCATTAGGGAGAGAGCAAATACAGCAGAGAAAAAGCATGTCTCTTATTTATGACAAAGGAAAAGTATCCTCATGTCTGAGTCACGACATCACATATGGTTAATGGCCTACAACCATAGAAACTTGCAGAAATTTTTCCATCTCAGTACAATCTCCTGGAGTTCAGAGTGTTTCATGTCCCTCAAGAGGAATACAGAACAAAGTTTCATGTTCTTGCTGTGGATCAGTTTTGCACACTATCAAAGGCAAAGATTAAGAATGAGACGTACACAAATATTGATGGCCATTTAAGTAGGCATCTTTCATCACTTGTGATGTTAATGCCAACAACAGCATCCCAAAGCATCCTCAAACAGTGTCTTGTACCTCAGCCTGAAGCCAGGGTACTGATCCAGCTTCAAAGGGGGTTCTTTGGCGGGGAAAGTGCAGGAACACACAATTTCTGGAAAGCACAGTTCAGATCCTCTGAATTTCAGCATTCACATATGCTTTCACTGCACCTTTTTGATTATTGTCAGACAGTCTTTTAGTGCTCTGCTTTCAAGTGAACTGCATTGTAAATATTTTATAAAATATTACTTGACCATTTCATGTAGCTTTCATGCAAGGAATGGTGAAAAGTGCTTTTAATACACAGGTGCAGTCTGCTAACCTTCAGAGAAATCATCTCTCAGGTACCACCAATAAAAATTAGAGAAGTGACTGTTTAGATAGTTTTTTATTTCACATAAATAACAGCCTCTCACACAGTATTGTTTCACAAAGATTACTTTTTCTTTTTAAAAATTTACTTTCATTTAAAAAATCTACTATTTTAGCACTTTCCAATTAAAAATTTCATGGAAATTTTTTAATCCTCCTGATATTTGGTTTTGTCCAGACAATTCCATGACTTTACTTTTGTTTAAATTCTGGATTTCTTGGATGCTAAGCATTCCCTTTGCTGTTTATACCTGTCCTAACAATCTCTCAATGCCTAAAAAGCATATGGGAAGTGTTTTTCCTGATTTAAAAAATTAATTCTCCCACATCCCTTTTTACAGTTTCAAGCTGTGGTAGAGGAGGTTCAATTTGGACATTAGGAGGAATTTCATCAGAGAAAGGGTGGTTAAACATTGGAAAGGACTGCCCAGGGAGGTGATGGAGTTGCTGTCCCTGGAGGTGCTTAACAAAAGACTGGACATAACACTTAGTGCTGTGGTCTAGCTGACCAGGTGGTGTCCAGTCAAAGACTGGATTTAATCTCAGAGGTCTTTTCCAACCTCATTGAATCCGTGATATTTATATTCTTTGAATACTAGAACATTTTCAGGGGACAACTCTGAGGTATGCATGCTGGAATTATTCACAGCAAAGATGATAAACTCCATAAGATGCCCAGATGTCCAAGAATTTTCGAAAGATGTTTAAATATTAATATGCTTTGAATGTGCTTACTTGGCTTTATGATGGTATTTGGCATGTAAGATAAAGCAAACTTAGAGAGGACACAAAGCTTTTGATTTGCTGTCATCAATGTACAATATTTCTCATGTATATGGTCAGAATAGCTGCTTATTTTATTTTTTTTTAAGTCCCTAATTGGAGATGAAAACCTGAATAAAAAGAATTTATTTAACAACATCTCTCAAATCAGACCAAGAGCTGACAGCTTGTTTAGTTTACTGTATACACAGGTATTCTAGAAAGAGTTTGTTCTTCCAAGCCCTTTCTGAGGAAACTAGGGAAGAGCAATACCACAGTGCTGAATAATTAAGTAGAGCAAAAGTGTTCTCCCATAGAGCATGGGGAAAAGTAATTGGTAACAAATCCTGGCAGGAGCTACTTCCTCAAATCAATATGCCTATATTCCCTGGAAACTATTATTTTCACTCTTCCTTCAGTCTCTCTGTTCAGTAACAAGGTTTACAATTGCTCTCTTTAGTTACTCTGCTTATGGTAGCTGCTGCTCCTTGTTGTGATTATTCTTGGAACATTCCTTGATATTTTTTTGTGCTGGTACATCAGTGGTTTTCTTTATACTGTAGTCTCCTGAGAGCCCCATGAACCTTTCAGCAACAAGCAGAGACGTATCTGCATAATCCCATCAATATACATGGTCCAGCAGGTCATTTGACAGTTATACATCTCTCCTAAACACAGTTTACAAAGGTTAATTTGTCTGGATACTGAGTGCCATTTATTTAGACAGTCACATTTATCTCACTGCTAGTATTAAAGACATTTCCATAAATTAAGAAGTATCAAACAACTTTCCAGAGAGGAGGAGCTACACAAATGGGGTTGCAAGGTCTATATTCAGGCAGCTGTAAAGATTATTTATCTCAACAATGACCCAGTAAAATTTTTGTGAGCATTTCAGAAACTTCTTATATAACCATATAATACTAGAAATTAATACAGTGTTATAATAAAAATTCTTGTCTTTCATTATCTTATAAAGAAGCCTTATGTCCTCCCCTGCTCCTCTAGTGGGACACTGCAAATGTGACATCTGCATTGTTCATGTAACTTTTAATTAGTTATGATAGTTACCAGGTGGTAGAATTGATGCACCTTGCAGTAACACTGCAGCATTTCTAGACTTATTTACACTGCAGAATATACAAACAGTATAGAGATAGTAAACCATGATGGATTTAATAAAGACAGATGTACTTAAACCAAAATATCAGAAACTGGGAAAAGCCTATTGCTGTCATTCCCATAAAGGCTATTGCCATGATTCACAAAAAGCTTTTGACTACACATTCAAATTTGAGTAATACAGGAAAGCTTCTTTGATTTGCAGTTCCCACATCATCAAGCTGAGGAGATAATTAAACCAGGTAATATAAAAGAGAGAAGTAAATAAGAGTAATTACCACAAATAGTGTTGTTGCAGAGGGAAGAAAAACTTATGAATAATATTATGTGATATGTTGCCTTCTCAAAAATTTTTGCAAATCATGCCAAGGTAAGAGTTTCTCTCACTTCCTGGCTATTGAGCAAAAGCATCAGGTAACAACTAACAGCACGCTGAGTCCTGACAGAGCTCTTCCTGCACACTCCACTGAAGTAAGCTGTAGACAAAAGTCAGAGCCAGCATCAGAGAAGCTGAAGGAATTGCTGATGAGGATTAGACATTTCTTTGTGTTATCTACAGAGAGCAAACAAAACAGATGTTCATCCGAGTGATGTGTTGAGAATTTTGCAGGTGAAGGAAAAATCAATTAGAAGCCTTTTTTAATCCCAGAAATTTGAACTGAAGGAAGCTGAAAAGCAGAGTGAATGGAGCAGAATTCTCACCTTTTTTGATTTATTGAGGTTCACAGTTCCACTAATGCAGAACTAATTACAGCAGAAGTAACCTAGCTGGGTAATTAATTCATAGCAGAAAATCTTGTATTATTCAGCAGAAGTTTTTTAACCCAAAAGTACTCTTGACAGAGTTTACACAAAAGCATTCTTTCCATTTCTTACTGACTTCACTTAACAATTTGGCAGCTGCCTGGAGTATCACAAAATATTTGCACATTTTTTTATTTTGCAGTGTGCATTTGATGGCTCTACCTTTAGCTACAATGAAGGAGGTTTTTTCAACTTCGTAGAAATTTATTTCTTCAAGCCACCAGCAATGCTTTTTCCAGGCTATCTCAAGATTTGCTTCCCTTGTTTCATCTTGCAGAAAGTTCAATATTACTAAGTCAATTCCAAGTTGCAATAGCCCTAGAAACCCTTTCCCAGTGTAGCATTGCATGTTTACTTAGCTGTGAACATGTGTTGATTTATCTTTATAAAGAAACCACACTGTACCTAGACATCTTTGAAAAAACAACCTTTAGTGTCATCTTTCTGACTCTTTAAATGACTGATGCAAATCTCATGCCATTATTTTATGACGCACACTTGCTTATTAGAAAATTCCATCATAAGTTTTGATGCATGTTTATAACATTCTAAGAGATAATTCCACCTAATTGAACTAGTTGTAGTATGAGCTTTACTTCTCTTTACTGTGTTTAATGCTGCAGACAGAATACAGTTTTAAGAAATGAAAGTAATATCACAAAACTACTAATCAAGCTGGTAATTCAGTATTTAAGTGACAAATCACAAGATCACATCATACAGAAGAACTGCATTAGAAAGTTTCAATGTCTTTCTTCCCATAAGGCTTCCTATATTCTTCTGGTTTTCTGTTCCTACGCTAAACTAATTATTAGCATATATTATGAAGCACGACAGCAGGAAGGATATAAAGTAGGTAAATAAATTTGTAAATGCTGATCTGTTACAACAATTTACTCAAAATTTTATTAAAAATACAGGCTATTTTTAGTCACTGCATTTCTTGATGTTATTAAGAACACAATTCAATAGTTTTCCTTTGCTGCTGGGAAATCATTATGAGGTTTACAATGTGTTAGAATGTCACCAATACAAGCATAATAAACAAAAGAGAGGCTAAATGTGTCTGTGAAACTGTGTTATATGTGGAATTACAGAGTTGTAAAATCAGATCACATTGGAGGAGAGAAAGGCCTGAATCCTGAGACTGTGCTAATGGTTATGAAAAGCACGTACCAGTAGGTGCCAAAATTACCATATAGCCCAAAAAAAATATTTTGACATTACTATGTACATGTTTTCAAAACCCAGTCAGCTCCTTCCCTGATACTCTGGGCTGCTCTTCTACAAGCTTCAGTCAAGCACCATAGAAGCGACAACCTATCACTCAAGCTTTCACTATCCAAAGCAAGTAAGAAAATTTGGAGAAAATCTCTTGTATACACTTAGGCCAGACCACTGGTTTATTTACATGGGGTGCTGGGGAAAATACTGCCTTTTGTTTCTTACAGCCTTACCCATCAGTCTGTGCTCTACAGACTCATCACACAGAGCACCTGAATATCTCAACGTAACGCACACAGCAACTGCACGACAACCTTCAGAGCATGAGGGAGGCTGGGTATAACAGCACACACAGACTGCAGCTTTGACAGCTGGAAGTGAATGTGTATCAAAACCTTGTCAAGAAGTAAAGCTCTGTGGAGGAAGATACTCCAGTATTAGTGAACTACGTAGATTAAAATAACAATATAAGATGTAATCATGCTTTTTAATGTATGGAAAAGTAACAGAAGATGTCTCTTGCTAGCATAATAAAATCTTATGTAAGCAAAATGGGACATGATATAAAAACTGTATGCATGGGAGGGGGGGTGTATTTAACAGTCATAATCACTGAACCACACATTTAACATTGATGAAATCATATTTTGCTAGCAATATGTGTCTACAGAAAATATGATGATTCCATTACCATGTGTAGGCATCTAATAAGGTACGAAATGTGTCATACTGCACAAGCCACAGAGGGAAAAATCTATGTATATTTTCATACATCAGAAAATTCTCTGTCACAAGTAATTATATGTACAGTATATCTTTCCTTTTATACAGATTCCATGGCTTCCTGGTTCCTTATTTCACTTGTATATAGGTTGTATAAGTTAAAATGTCTTCTTTATCCTTTCCTGCCCATTCTACAGGTGTTGAAAACAAGGAAAGGAGTTGGGATGGGGACACACAGATGTGACAGGGGACAGAGGGGGGACAGAACTGTGGCCAATTATGCTCAGCTTAGAGGGCTGAAAGAAAAGGGTCTGTTCTGGTTGTAAACAGCATAGTGAAAGGAAACGGAACATAAATATTGATGAATACTGACAGAGGGACATTAAAGAAAGTACCTAAATAAAACTGTAAGAGTGGATGTTTCTGAGAGGGAATTACAAAAGAAAAAATCACATTAAAGGGAGAAAATATTAGAGGAAGTAATATTCTTCATCTTGATGCAGTGAGTGGAAAAAGATGGCTCTGTCCAGGAGAACAGATTCTCAGTAGAAAGGCTTTGATAATGGCAAGGATGTAAGCATATATCAAGGGCATATGATACAGGACATTAACAAATACCCTAAAGAGCTATTCCCTCGTAGACCTTGTCAAATTAAAGTTGAAAGGTATCAAAAATATCTTCAGAGCATTTGCATTTAATTGTAAATTGTGTACGTACATACTATATATACTTACACAATTTTGTCTCTTTAGTTCCGTATAAAATGATTTTGACCAAGTATTAAAGACAGTTACATGTAGTAATTGTTGGGGAAAACACTCTTCAGGAACCATTTATACATATTTTCTTCACTACTCACTGGTCAAAACCAACAGAGAGCAAAACACAGACCCACCAACCTTTGTGGTGAGATGCACACGCTCCCTCCTGCTTCACAGCAAACCACAACAGGATCCCCTCATGCCACCTCCACAGCTGCACTACCCGCAAGTGTGTTACAGCACAAATACCACTGCAAACAAGCAGCAGAACAATGTAAAGGGGTAAAGGTGAGGGGCAGAAACCTGGTCACTCACAACCTAATACTGTACATTCAACATCAAAGCTTACAACTCAGCCTCGCTCTGAAACGTCTGAGCCAAAAGAAGTCAACTGCTGCACCTGACACTGTGACCACGAAAGAAAACTTGAAAAACCTTGCTCTTGCAAAGCCTGAGCAAACTGGGGTTAGAAAAATCAGCTGAGAAGGCATTTCGTGTGATAGTAGAGCCAGCTGCTTTATGACTTAATTTTTAGAAAGGCTGTAGAGTCTTCTCAATCATCTCCACAGCAAGCAAGAAAGCTTTTAGCAATACATTAAAACAGTGATTTAGGTTTTCTTTTCTTGCTAAATTTGAGGCTATTTTCTCATTACAGCAGTGACTGAAGATCTATCCTGTTGCTGTCTTTCCCAAGAAGCTATATTTAATAGACATCTGTTTAAATGAATGCATTGAAAACACTCAACCTTGTTAAATTTGCTCCAGTACTACAAATAAACTGGATACACCCAAATAGTGATACATCACTTTTCACACTAATTCAAGCTGAATATGCCTGAAAAGCAGTCCATCCTCTTCCCATTCCTCATATTTTAAAATAGGCACATATGTAAATTTAAGCAGCATACTTGGTGCTCTTCAGGCTTTTATTTTCACAAGTGACTAGAAGATCCAAACTCATTCGCCTTCCATTTTGATCACTGTTTTTCAGTCTTTTTCAGCTGTGAGAATACACCATGGTTTTCCAGTGCAGTCACAAGACTCAAATACAGCAAGATTAAACCCTACATATTTCAGAAAGCCTATGTTGCAATTTATTCAGCAGCAATCCTGTTACCTCCAGATATATGTATCTGGCCCCTCAGTCTTTTCAGATACTGCCTTAGCTCTGTGCCTGAAACATAAACATCAGCCCATCTGTATACAAACCTTGAAAGGAGGAATCGCTTTTAATCCCACTCTAAATATGGCAAAATGACCAAAGCAGTGTTGACCTGAAATCAAGGACAATGGCTTCTGCAGGATCATGATAAGGTAAGGTTAGGACTACTCTCAAATTTAGTGTTCTTAACATAATTTTACTTCCTTGCCCATGATATTTTTGGATAATAAATATTGCTTTACATATTAATAAAATAGGATATCTTGGATAAAGGTTACAGCTATAGCTGAAAGACACAAGAAGGGAAAAAAAAGGGATTAAGGAAGGTTCAGAAATATATATTAGGATTTAAGTTTGGCTTGTGCTTACCCAGAAGATGTGTTAAGTATAGATACAAACGAGCAGTAACAATAACCTTGGACTTAGAGTAGCTAAGATAAGAAAGCCTAAATAATAAGATAGATAAGGGTCCAGATCAACAAAGTCAAATAATGTATATTTAGCTATCAGTATCAAAGGGGCCAGCAGCCTCCAGTTATTATAAGTGATGCAGTATCAACAGTCAGGTTAGGATAATCATTAGGTTTGGGGAAAACAGAGCTCATTTGCCTGTCTTTTCAACCAACTCTAGAAATAAGAAAATTGACTGAGCACTGATGTGAGCAAAGGTCTGAAACCTGTGCTCAGATTCTGGCTAAAAGGAATTATTTTTGAACATTTTGAACAGGTTAAATCTCTAGTTCAGAGTTCAACAGAGCTAAGCATTGAATTCAATATGATCCCAAGGCCTAAAAGTACTATAGTCCAAGAATTCTGGGCATGTGGACACTGTTAGGGTAACTGGGGTCAGAATTACTGGGATTCTTTATTCACATTACCAAACAGGTTCATGGTTAATTAATTCCTGTGCAAATAAAGAAACTTTCCTGTTTGTATAAGGGTGTTTGGTGTGGGGAGGCAACACCTGTGTTTGGGCTAACAGCGTCCAACAGACAGGAGTCAGACCTAACTCACAAGAAGCCACCAGGCTTGTCTTTGTTGTCGTACAAGCAATAATTTCCCTCTGCAGAACTCTCAGCTGAGCTTTTGCACCTCTTCTCTACCTAAAGTACTCTAACCCTTTTCATCATCCTGTAGAGCGATCATATTAGGCCCCAAATTAAATACAGTTATTGAGCAAATTAGTGCATTGATGTGGGCAAGTGCTTTTTACTGAATGCAGAGAAGCACTCATGGTATAGTAGTGCAAGCAGGTAAAGAAAGTGGGTTTGGTTCATTTGCTGAACAATTGTTGAAAGAAATATTTGTTTGATTGGAAAAGGCAAAACGCTGTCCACAAAATGAAACCAAAATGTTTCTCTGTGAGTAAAAGTGTTCATTCAACCAAAAAATGAGTTCTTGTATCAATTGTCCAAAAATAACCCACATTAAGCTTAGGTTGAACAATGTGTTTCACTTGATGTGAAGCCAGGCAATATTGCATAAAGCAATTTGAAAATATTTAATCTCCTAGTTCCTTATTCTATTTTTAATTGTAGGGCTATTTTTATTATAAAATATAATTTTTGAATGAGAAGTAAAAAAATTAAAAAATCACCTTATTCTGCTGATTACATTTAGTGATTTATCTAAGTTCTGCAAACACCAAGACTTAGATAAACATGAATCCCAGATCAGTTCCATATATTATGTGTTCGATCTCTGGCTTTTGTTAGATTTTGGTAACGGCACTGAACAGTGTTTGGGGTGCAGGTTGTTTATGGTTGGTGGTTTTTTTCAACACATGCTGTTGCAAGCATTCCTTTAACTATGATCTTGATTTTTGACAGTCATATTTTGACATATCAGGACTAGCCCTAATAGGATATACTCAGATATACCTAAACTGATATGAAGCAATATGTAGTTATCTTGATAAATTCAAGCTCTCACCAGAAATACACAGCAAATGGGATCCATTCACCTTCATCAACTTCTGTGCAGGTGGATTGGTGGCAAATTCTCAAACACTGGAAACTCTTTATCAAAGCTGGATATTTTAATGAAGTATACACTTTAGTTCAATCACAGTCATAAGATATGAAACAGGATTTTTTTTTACATAAATCAATTTCTGTTATGCAAAACTCTATGTATAACTCTGCACTCTATAACTGTTAGTCATTTGCAACCTTAACACCTATGAATTTACGTATCTGTTTGAAGGTTTCACGTTAAAGAACAAGATGAGTGCTGTGATTTCTACATGAAGTAGTTTCCATTTTCATTCCTGGTTTAAGGCCAGCTTCTGGATTATTTCTGCCTCAGCTAGTATAACTGAAACTTGAATAGATGGCAAGAAAGTGCTTGTGTTTCAGTAAGAGATTCATCTAAGGTTTTCAGAAGCCTAAATAAGTAAACAAGAGCTCAGTAAGAGCTAAGGAAGAATGGTGGCCTTTACTCTACAACTGGTGCAGAAAAAATGTGTTTTAACTTGTGCCGCCTGCACACATGTATACACATCTCACTTCTATTAATGTTAAAAACATTCTGTCCGTATTGGGTAGGTCAATGCTCAAAGCTGGAAACATTTATCATTCAGCTGGTACTACTTTAGTGGAGACAGCAGTCATATATCAGCAAAGATTCAGGACAGTGTCTTTTTCCCAAGAGACTGAGGGAGTACATTAACCAGGAGCACATTTTCTTTCTATCCAACTATTTATTACTACACCATGGAGGAAAGACTATTATATCATAATATTTTGCATAATGGCTGAACATGTTACATGACTTTTTAACACATGTCAAGTGAACTCCAGTCTCATTACACCTATGACCCATCACAGAAACTTTAGTACTATCCATAGATGTTTCTTCATGGGATTTGTTCTACATATAAATTCTTCTGGACCTAATCCCATAATTTTAATTGAAACTTGTAAGACAAAAATACTGTCCATAAAATGGAAATAAAACTACTTTTTTTAAAAAAAAAGCCAGGTTCCAGTGCTGGATCTAACAATATTTTACGTAGCAAATATTTGAAGAGTAAACTGAAATGGAGAAAGAATTGTTCAATCAAAAGTTTAAATCAAGTACTTCAACACAAAAGATGATATCCCTACATGAACACAATTCTGTGCTAAAAACAGCTCAGCTAAAATCCCATGTTCTTGTGATCACTGTTTTTGGTGGGAAAGGGGAAGAATGTCAAATACTCAAATAGCTCACCTGCGAAAGGAGGGGGAACTACTGCTCCAGACTGAGAACACACTCACTGTTTCCTCTAAAATCAAACTTATTTAAATAAAATAATCCTTTCAGAAATGCAACAATTGTCTTTGGCTTATTGTTAAGACAGAAATTTCAAAATTTTGGCCATTTTCAGAGATGGTTTGATAGAGATAAAGGTATTGTTTCCAATATACTGTTGACAGACTTCTTGAACTTGACTTACTGAAGTGTAAAAACATACATGGAATGTCTGCGTTCAATATCACTTATTCACAAATGTCTAACTCAGAAATCACTGTTTAATCATTTCAGAAGTGGAGAGAAAAATCCATTAGGCTTAAAATCAATGGCTGCAGATCATCGTCACATAAGGTCTTCACTAAAGACCTCATTTCAAATTGAACAAACATTAAATCCTGAAATTATATAATCAGCAAACATCTATTCACCAGAAAGTGTATCAAAGTCAGAACTTGGCATGTCATAATACAGCTCCTATTTACAAGGTATGTACATTGGGAATATCAGCCCTGGCAGACAAACGAGAAGGTTAAACTGAGCACTTTAACACTTATTTCCCTTTCTTCCACTGGTTACAATAAAAAGTAAATTTTGAAAACATTTTCTAGAGTTAGCACAATGTTTTGCTTATAAAGGTACAGTGAGAGGCTGCACACCTGTACAGAGCAAAATTTTGTATTTGTTTTATTTTCACTGCTGACAAATAGGAGAACATTAGAATTCTGTCTAACTTCAGTAATTATGACTTCCTTAAATTGTGTGAAACAGCTTTTAACCAGAACACGAAGGTTTTGAATCAAAAGGCAAAGTATATAATTTTCTCTCAAAAGCATGGCATTACTCTACTATAGTCTTCCACATGGAATTTGCCAGGATAAACTAATAGTCAACTGTCATGTTTAGCCCCCTTGATACCAAGCGTCAGTTATCAAAAAAAAACCCAATCCTATATCTTGTCATTAATCTGCACTGGGTTTTATCCACAGATCTCAAACCAAGCCAATGAGCTGCCAACTATCTGACAGCTGCAAATGTCTCTTGCATGAATGTGTACTGTGGGCTAGATTCTTATCTCAGCTACAGCAGTAACAATAAAAGGTCTTTGTGTAAACACCATCAACATAAAAGAAGTGCATCAACTATCTATGGTAAAATTACAGGTAGAACCTGCATAAATACAGGAAAGAAAACAATTTTGTGTTAGTAAGTGTTCCAAAATATACACATAAATTAGCCATCCAGTCAAATAAATGAAGACACTATTACATTCCTTTTCAGGTGACAAAGAAGAAACACCACTCCATTTCTGAAAACTAATTATACTGGTTTTGGTTCACTAAGACATTTACTATTTGATTTTATGTATACATGGGGTGACAATTATTTTGAGTCTAAAGATCTGCCAAACTTTTCTTTCAGGCGATTACTTTTCACTGTCAACAGGAGTTGATGAGATTACCTGTGTTCAACTGTTCAACTGCCTTGCATTAGAGCTCCTGCTTTCAGTCTCTCTTCCCCAGCTCTAACGACTCAATGCAGTTAAATACTCCCCCTTCTGGTGTGTTACAACATGATATAGTGCTTTGTATTCCTCTTTAAACGCCAGCATATCGTAGGTGCATTGTATATATATCATCAGAGTTAAGACAGGCCTACAGCAGTACAACCCACCTCAGAAACCGTTTCACTGAATAAATCTGTGATATCAGATTTTTGCAACTGCAGATTGTCATTCATTGTTGTGCTTTGATATGTGTTTTTGAGCATCATAATTGAATTTCAGAATAAATATATAGAACAAATATACAGGGAAAGGATTTATTAAATCAGGACTGGTGACTATTGTTTTGCTCTTATTGGGATTTACTCTGGACAATAAATACATCTATGCATTGTTGATAGGAGATTTGTCACTGAATTCAATTATTTCAAATTGCATTACTTAATCTTGTAAGAAACAAATGTAGCACAGTGAAATGAAATATCATTGAAATGGCATTCAATACACTTTCCTGAAGAAGTGGAAAAAACTGTTCAGTATGTGCATGTGGCCACTGACACCTACTCTCTGACTATATCTAGTGAGAATGACTTTCACCTCCTAGTCCACTACTCTTTCTTCAGTGGAAGCAATCTATTTCAATACGGATTAGCATCTTCACTGTGCTGCTCTTTCAGAAGAAAGCTTTACTGGTTAGACATCATATAAGATCAGCTGGACTAGATCAAAAGCTATTCAACTTAAAATGCCTTTCAAAATTCAAAGTCTTCCACTGTTTTTATTTTCACTCTAGTGTTGACTGAAAGCACACAGGGTATCTCACCTGCTCTAACTGACTGTAATATCTCATTCCTCAGTGCATACATTCCCTGTTCCACTATGTCCTCATCATGCTTGGGTAGGGGGGGAAGTATATTGATGTCCTTACCCGAAACCTTATTCAAACAGTAAAATGCATAGTTACCATCGATCCTCTTCTTTTTAACACTGGCTCATCTTCCCCAAATGTGCTGAAAAACACTCGTTAACAATGATATGATTTTACCTGCTCTGTGCTGTGTCAGTCCAGCAAAGTGCTCTGTTCTCTTGCAAAGGCTTCAGAATTCAGCTGGTACCTTCAAAGAGCAGCAAGTGCTAACTTCTGCCAGGAGATCCTGTAACATTAAGCAAAGCACATTAAGCATTAAGGTCCTCTCTGGAAATAAACAGCACTTCATTTGATTCAAGTTGTTCTGCCTGAACTTTAACTGAATAGTCCTGGGGTCATTTAGACAAAACTGCTCACTAAAAGGCATCCTTTCTGAAAGTGCTTTTATCTTTGCTTACTCAGTTTATAAAAACTAGTGGGTTTATCTGCGATGGATTTGTGGTTTAGAACTCTAAACAAAATAATCAGATTAACAATTTTCTGCAGCATATTTTTTGAGATTGAGTGTTTAAAAAATTATTTAGAATATTTATTAAAACACTCAAAAGTGTGTGAACAGTGCAGCAGATACAATCACCTGGGGAATTACGCAAAAACCTACTAAAATTCCCCACCCTAAGGTAAGCCTCCACACTGAAATCACCACAGAACATTTAATCAATAGTTTCCAGCACTATTTTTATCTCCTTGTGAGCATAAGGGGGTGGTGTCAGCTCCATTCAAAAAGTTCACTTGATTCTGCTTTCGAAGTTTCCATAAAATGTCATGGCAAAAAAAAAAATAAATAAATTCTTCTATTAGGTAAACATTTTACAACTAAGTCTTAAGAAAGGTGGTTGCTTTTTAAAACAGGGAAGGTTATTCAACATTTCTCTTAAATTCTACTGTTATGAAGCTATGAAATACCACTGAGGAATTTTATATGAAATGCTAAATTTCAACTTTTCTCTTTCTGAGATTGATTGTATTCAAATAGAGTCTACTTTTGTAGGATAGATGTTCTAGGATTCTTTATATACAGTTGCATAGAAATGCTTTCAAGAGTTTTTAAAACTAGAGTTAATAGTGGACAGTAGTTGTAAAAGTATTTTCTTACTATTTATAGGAAGTACAGACAGGAATGTTTGTATCAGGATTAAAAGCTATAAAAGCAAAAGCTCTGATTTTCAGACACGGTGTGCAAACAGAAAGCAGCTTTTTCACCTTAGAATCACCTTATTGTTGACATGTTTTTAATCTTTCAAGAGGGGGACAGCACCCAACTCCCACAGGCAGTCTTTAATCTAAAGGCAGACAAATTGACAGAAACTCAGGAAAAAAAGGCAGAAAGGCAACTCTTGTGAATATATTGCCTCATGTCAAACAGAGGGGTCTGGTTCTTTTTTTTCAGTGAGCTTTCCATCAGTAGCAGGGTGAAAGCTGCTCTTTCAGAGACAAAGTTGGCCACCACGTGCCTCCTAGGATGTTTCTTGCCCTCTCAGAGATTCATAACTACACTTTGTGCAGGAGTGATGTGTTTCAGCCTGCTTTGTTTGACAAGCAAGTACCTGAGCTCTCAAGTTTCCTGGGATACAAATAAGAAATCTGAAAGAGACTAATCTAAGAAAACCCTCACAAATGTATTGCATTCTTTCTGGCCTTTCTCCCCTGCTGTTCTGCTCTTACAGAGTGTGTTGACTCACATGGGTTTGCATGCTGTGAGAAACAGCAAGAGGTAAGAGTTGAGTGCAATTCATCTGTTATGAGAATGAAAAGGAAAATGAAAAGAATTATTTATAGTATCATGAAGTTCCTGAGCTCAGTCCATCCAGAGCAGAACCTCAGTTTCCAGCACTTAAGTCTTTCAGTACCTCAATTTAAGCTTTTGCTTGAACCTGCAATTATTTCTCAAGTCTTGGTAGATAAACTTATGGGGAAAAAAAAGAGAGAAAGATGCCCAGAAAATAAAAAAATTATTTAATGAGCGATTGTGGGGCTTTTCAGATGTAATCTCAAAATTACTTGGTTGTTATTGTCCCTTACATATTACTGAGCTTTCTTTAAAACCAGAAACAAAAACTCGACTCTGGAAGCTGATGTAAGCACTTTGCAAACTATCAGTAGAAATTCAAAAGCTGGGCTGGCCAGTTAAACAACACTGGTGGCATCATTTCAGTGATGCAATAGGGACACCGGGTCAGAATGCCTGCAGCACAGGCTTATCTGCTCTAAGTTAGGGGCCATTCCATTTCATTTTGCTGACACAGGTATATCAGGGGCAGTGTGTGCTCCCAGAGCTTTTGCACTACATGCCACTCATACATACAGCACATGAAGTGCTTTGGTTATGAACTGGGGCACAGCTGGACAAGAGGAGAGAATTGCCAGGGAATTCGGTTGTCTGCTGTAGTCCACCAGTAATGGGGAGATGCAAAATTGCAAGCAGAAATAATAGATCATGCTCTAGCCAGCGGAAAAGAGGTGAAAAATGAGGCATGGGATGTTATGCAGAGTGTGTAGGTTCCAGAGGACGAAAGTCACCACTGCATCATCTGATTTGTAATTCCTAACCTCAGAGGATAAGCACATCATAGTCAAATCCCACTGCTTTGAAGGTCAGTGGTGAGGTTTTTATTAGCCTGACATTTGTTGTTGAGTTTTCTTTTAAGTTCTCATTTCATTTTAATAATAAAGGAATGAGGACATGAAGGCTATGTGTAAAAAATTCCCACTGGCTTTTCATAAAATACTTGAATCAAAAGAGACTTCAATTTATCAGGAATACAGGTAATATTACAAAGGTCTTATTCACATCATACAACCAATCAACCTTTGTAAACAGGCATGGAATTCTAAGGCAGGGCTGCTTTTGAGGAGTTCAAAAACATAAAAAAACATATAAAAAACCTTATACTAGAGAGCAAATTTTTGTGTTAATTTCTTCTCTTTCTCACTTCATATGGTTTACGGTTCACTTCTCTAGAAATTAAGTTAATTTTTACTGGTTCTAGAGAAGAGAATATTTCTAGAGAAGTGAAGCATTCATCACTGAGGGAAAACAGGAAGCTTCTATTTCCACTGTTGAGTTTATTATCTTGCAAGTGCAAGTTTGCCCAATGCAGTGCATAGGAAAACAAAAGCAAGGGGAAATCCAACTAAAACCATAATTACAACACTCAGTATCCAGCTGAATAGTAGCTTATCCTCCTTTATACTATCTGATAAAACATCAGTGTTCTTAAATATACCCATGTTGTGTAAATCATTTATGCTGGACACTGAAGGAGGCATTTTGCAACGAAAGTCTTGTTGCAAATGAAGTTTATTCCCCACATTGCTTCAAAGTATATTCATCATTTGAGATATGTCATTCCCACGACAATGGGATCACAAGGAATCATTGTATAACAATACTAGACCAAACAGACAGAATGTCAGTGGAGTCAAACTGGCAAATACATCATTTAACCAGAGATCAAGAGAGAAAATCTGAAGGTCAGAAATGCAATATTTATAATGCTGTCAGGAGATGGATGCATACCAAACACCTCCTATCTAGACCCCTAAAAAGCTTATCAGAGGAACGTTTACAATACACAAAGCAGTGTTACTGGGGTATCCTCCATTAGTTTCCAAAATGCATGGATACTGAGCCCAGTATTTCCTAGTACATTCCCTAGAAACATAAAAAACTCTTGAGATACATTTTAATGGTATCAACACAAGCAGCAGTCAGCTACTACCCTCATTCACACTAATTCCCACAAACTCCTCCCAGCATTTTTCCAACAGGCAACACATATGTCCTTGGAAATAAAACAACATGATTAGGATGGCTTCTGGCTTTGGAAGATAGAAGAGAATAAACTAAAACAACTCTGTATTGTCAGTGATTCATACAAGACACTTGGGCACTGTGCAAAAGAAAATACCTGTGAGAACATTCACAGTTTTTCTTGAGTATCTCTGTGACAACTGGAGATGTTAAAGCTATAAGGAAAAGGTTGGCAAAACCAAAAGTTAGTTCACAAGAAAAATGGAAGAAGAATTAACATAAACACATTAAACTCTGACTTGATTCAGTATGTAACAATAGAACACTGCTTCACATTTGGTACAGGGAAGAATCTGTCACTGAGTGTTTGTTCCTTTCATACCTTTCCTGTAATCATAACACCATTTTACCTAGATCTAATTTCACTTAACACCATGGTGATAAAGATGCTCATTGACATTACCACTATCTAATTGATAAACAAAAACAAAATCAAACTAATAAAAAGGATCTAGAACAAAAGAAATTATAAAATTTAGTTTTGTGACTCAAATGAGAAAAATTCAAAAGCATTTTTTGTCTTTTTCTTCTTGACAGTTCTTTCCTTTACAATTTATTATCATAAACACAATATCTCTTGATATCTCCCCAAACACATTCAGAATTTAAAAAAAACAAAAACCAAAACCAACAGATCTCTCAACTTTTACAGTCCTTTTTATTTATTGAGATTTTATCATATTTTCTATTGACTGTCAAACTCTGCTCATTAAATTTTATCTATGTCAACAGTCTAAGGACAAAAGACATGCAAAAGACCTATTTATGAGTCCAAAACCCTTGACAAACATTCTAGGGATGGGGCATCCATAACTTCTCTGGACAACTGTTTCAGTGCCTCACCACCCTCACGGTAAAGAATTTCTTCCTAATATCTAATCTCAATATACTCTATTTCAGTTTAAAGCCATTCCCCCTTGTCTTATCACTATATTTCCTTGTAGGTTGTCCCTCTTCAGTCTTCTTGTAGGTCCCCTTTAGATACTGCAAGGCCACAATGAGGTCACCCTGGAGCCTTCTCTTCTCCAAACTGAACAACACCAACTCTCAGCCTGTCTTCACAGGATCATCTTTGACAGCCCTCTGATCATCTTTGACAGCCCATGTTCTTATGCTGGGGGCCCGAGAACTGAGTGCAGCACTGCAGGAGGGGTCTCACAAGAGCAGAGGGGCAGAATCCCCTCCCTTGATCTGCTGGCCACTCTGCTTTTGATGCAGCCCAGGACACAGTTGGTTTTCTGGGCTGCAAGTGCACATTGCCAAGTCACATCAAGCTTCTCATCCACCAGCATCCCCAAGTCCTTCTCCACAGGGCTACTCAAAATCCATTCTCCTCCTAGCCTGTGTTTCTGCTTGGGATTGCCACAACCCAGGTGCACGACTCTGGCAAACTTCATGAGGCTGGCACAGGTTCACTTCTCAAGCCTGTCAAGGTCCCTCTGGACAGCATCCCTTCCCCTCAGTGTGTCAACTACACCACAGCTTGAAAGAAATAACCCTTCAAAACAGAAGCAACTCTGTTTTCCATCTTAGACCTTACATTTGCTCTTAACAATGCATCCCAACAACAAATACTTCAGTTGGAACTCCAAAGTCTGTTGTGACTGAAGTTTTTCTGGTTCAAGACACTATCAATTCAGTGACCTCCAGTATTACTAGTTCACTGTGGAAATCAAAAGAACTACTGTTTGGTAGCTGGATGTACTGAAATATCAAAGGCTCTTCCAAAGCTTACAAGGACTGTAAGGAGCACAGTGGAAGTATAAGGCAAATGGGGAATGGAGATGTACCTCTGTGCCTATACCTCAGAGAAATGAGTGGTATCCATACCACTTGAAGTAAATGCACATCTTTGTGTATTTTTATTTAAATTTAACCTTCTTTAGGAAGACATACTGAGGCAGATTTCCTAGAAACATCATTTAGAATTTTCTCTTACTACAATTAGCAGGAGGTGGCCAAGTTCATTGCAGTGGCAGACAACTCTGGACCCGAGAAGCAGATGTAGCAAAAACAACCATCACTCTGGTTTTCAGTCTTAAGTTCATGGTACACTTCAACAGGGTCAACTTTTGCTGAGATCTTCCCCTGTAAAATACCATGCAATGATGCCCAGTGGGAGTTGCAGTATTATTTTGACATTTTTCCATTTATCTTAAGAGTCATGTGCATGGTGAAATGCTTTCTAGACATATCAATATTCAAGCCTCAAAAAAATCAATAGTGGTTGAACAAGAACTCATTAGACTGACAAAATCCAACAAAAGAATAAAAAAAAAAAATTAAAACAAGCATCAGCCACAGCATTTCAAATTTAAACTGCCTAGGAATTTTATTTAAATCAGGCAAGACACTGAAATAAGCCTGGTTTTCTGTTTTTAAATTTACTCAGTAGGTTTTAATGCATATAAATGTTGCCGGATGGAAATCTGTCCATACATCTTTTTCTATATTTTATCAGAAGAGGCAACACAGATGAATTTCAAAGGAGAAGTTCTTTAAAGGAACTATATAAAATCTAAGTGCAAACTATACGAGTCAGCATATGAATCTAGAGGAATAGACAGCAAGCTTTGCCAAGGCACTCAAAAGAATAAAAATCAAAAAAGTGGCTCAGTTAAACAGCAAAGAATAGTGAGCACTCGCAAAGAATATCACAACCAAGCACTACAGCATCAATTCCAGCCTTCAAAAAAAATCAAAGAGAATTTCTAATGAACAATGTCACTTTTGTAGCAGGTTGTGTTTTTATTATTGTTATATTTTATTGTACTAGTTAAAAACATGAATTTTTGAAAAGATAAAGAAAACTAGCTGCGAAATCCAGGTTACAAACAAACACCTATGAGAATAAGCACATTTGTAATGCATGGTTAGTTTGGCAAAGCTCTCTAGAATAAAGGCTGCATCTGTTGCTAGTTGCAAAGAGAAGGTCAAACTTACCATCAGAAGCTATATAAAAAGATTTCAGAAGGTTGAATAATAACACAAAGAGCAATTTCCTTAAGACAATGGGTTGTATCAGGTATCCAGCCTCTGTGACTCAATATGCAAATAAAAAACCTTAGCACATTTGGCAGTAATTGAAATTTAGTTGAAACTACATGCCCCAGGAATGGGTTGAAGAATGAGTGAAATAAAGAAATAGGGCATATTTATGCAGTAAACTGGATATAGTGGAAGTGATTTAAAGGTGATAGGTTTCAAATCACCCTCGTTGTAGCAATGGTGCTGACCATTCTTAGCAAGTTTTTGGCTGTCTGGGGTTTGGTGTTTGTGGTGTTTGTTCCCTCCAATTTGAGTCTTCTTTGGATCTGGGTCTTTTGCGATCACAAGGAAGAAATGCTTTCTAGTGTTACTGTTTAGAGCTACATATTACTTCAATTAAATTTGCAAATTGACGTTTTTCATTCTTTACCGTGAATAATTAATTATTTTTCAGTAATATAGGTTCCAGAATCCTCCAACAAATTTTATGTTGATTTGAATATAACTGCTCGGATAATTTCTACATATTATTGCTCTGTATTACAACTCATAACAAGCAGTGCACAAAACCAGTGGATAAAACATGCAGTTAGTAGAAGTGAAAAGACACTGTTAATTGAAAAAAAAACTAAACCAAACACAATACTCCAACCAAACACCACCACCACTCCCACATAATAAAACCAGAAGAACAGACATGTAAAAAACCCACGTGCCCATTTTATAACAGAAATGGTTTCACAACTTTTGAACAAACATTGATATATAAAGGCTTCCTAAAATTCTCCCTGCTTCAGCTCTTCATAGAAATAGGGATGGAGGAAAACGCTAGGACAGAAAACAAGGAGATTTGCAAAGATCCATGAAGCATTTAGGCAGGCATAGTTCCCTCTGGCCTCTGAAAAACTCCTTAATTGTCTTATTAAAGTCATAAAAAATAATATACTTCAGTTACAAAGGGAACCCAAGACTCCTGAACTGCATTTTCATACCCCATAACTGGCTGGCGTAGTAGGGGGGAAAAAACCCCAATAGTACCTGTTGCCCCTGTTGGAGTATGTTGTCATATGGAAAGAGATACTACTCATTAAAAAGAAATTATTTTGAATACTTTCTTGTTGCATGACTTTTAGAATTTCAACGTGCCCTTTCAAAAAACAAATAGTGAAAACCAAAAAGCAATCTAATGACAAAGGCACACATCAGAATGCAATTAAGCTAAACCACATGAAGGACACAATTACTTTCTGCAGGAACATTTGTATAAGAAACTCTTGCCCTTATTACTCCTCTGTGGCACCACTGGAAAAGCCTGTGACACTTTCTTCACCTACAAGTTCATCCAAAGTCCACTCAAGTCACTGTGGCTTCTGAAATATTAGAAAGAAAAAATCCAGGACATATTTCCAAATCCACACCTTAAACGGAAAAAAAAAAAAAAAATGAGACAAAACTGAAGCATTTAAATGATCTTCACAGAAGAAGTTGTGACCCGATGCTTCATTTTTATAGCAGCCACAGCAGGATCAGAATATTTTTTACTGATATTAAAGTGAATTAGAAGTTTAATTAAGAATGGCATAATGAAATTATCAACACATATTATGTAAAGAACCAGTCAAAGAATTATCCCCAAATTCTGAGGGCTATGAATTCAGCACCTACTGTAGGGCAGTAAAAGGACAGCAGCTAAACAAGAACATCCACCCTTAAGATGAGGGGAGAAGGAGGACAGAACAGTCAGCCCAACTTCAATTCTCACAAATTGCCTCAATGCATTGACTTGTCAGGAACAAACTGTCAGGCTTGTCTTGTTCCTTCCCTAGATAATGGGCACAAAGTACATATCACTGAGGCTTTCAAGGAGGTTCCATATGCAAATCATCACATACAAACTAGAGAAATGGGATTAAAACACCATGTTTTAAGTGCTCATCTGACTCACATGGAGAAGATATCTGTGAATCACTTCCAGACTCAAAGGGTATTTCGAGCAGATTCCCACAGGAGTTTGTTCTGGACTTAGTTGTATTCAATATTTTGTAAATAACATAGATGCTGCATAACAAGCATACTCCTAAAGTACACAGAGATAGCACTGAGACAGAGACAGTTTCCAGGGGGTAAAGAACAGTACACTGGGACCAACCTGAACACCTCATTTTTCAGTTAAGACTGAACCAAACTGAAGAGTGAAAAGACTGAACAAAAATTTACCAAATCAGTACTTAATGAACAAATGCTAATGAAATAGCGTTTGCGTCTTCAGAAACAAGAGGTTGTCATGGTTGAGCCCATCTGGTGCTTAGACCGTAATTATCCCTACAAAGAGGCACTTCCTCTTGCTCCCTCCAGCAGAATAGCACAGAAATTATTACAGTTCTTTCTTCTGCTGTTCCACTCAAGGATGTGATGAACCTGATGATTCCCCAAGAACTAAGTTAGAAAAATGGGTTAGCAAACTGATTTACAAGACCGACCCAATTTCCATTCGTTGTATTTGATCCTGCCTCTCTGCTGAAGTACTGCCAAGATCTCCCAAGGTTCCTTTCACACACTATGATTTCTGTTGATTATGTTGCTATTTTTATCTCCCGGTAAGTGGAAAAAACAAACAACAAAAAAAAAGACAAAACCAATTAACAAAATTATTATCAAACTTTTAGACAACTGTAAGCAAAACTTGATTTTCCAACATTCCTTGTGGACTTACACTCAGAATATTTCAGCTTTTTTACTTTAAGGATGTTTTTCTCCCACACACCATGAATGCCAAGCCTGTCAATCACACTAACAACAACAAAATACATATGGGACAGTTTAAGGAGGAAGAGCAGACATGAGAAACTGCTCCTTTAACTTACTTGGAATCAACTCCAATGTGTGCCTGGGAGAAGAAAAATGAGTACATGGTAAGTCATGTTACTTTTGTTATTTTTGTATAAAACGGGAAAAAACAAACAGTGATAGTAGTTCGTATTTTCTATACAGTAAGATTTCATTGAGCTATTTTGTTCCAGTATATTTTCCTGAGAGCAGTACTCTAGCGTGACATACAGCAAAACAAGTTGCTTGCAGCAAATACGAGTTTTTGCAAAGCAGAACTTGACTTTGAAAGTTTTGAACTAAGTTTAACACATTTAGTGCTTATGCTAATGAAAATTTATGAATCAAAATTTAAAATTACTTATATTGAGTAAGAAATGCCAGTAGTTTGACCTAGGAACCCGTTTTCATACTGCTTTTTAGCTATCTCTATGGAATCACAAATTGAGAACCCACTTCACAAAAAGCCTCTATAAACTTGCCTGTTACGTAGCTTGCACATTTCAGACTCTTGGAAACAAATTTATTGAAATATTTACTGTAATGATGTGTTAACTCTGCTTTATATGCAGGTTACACATGAGAATTAAATTCTGTTTAGAGGTCAAATCACCTGGTGTATAAAATGCACACATGGAGAGACCTATGAAATGTGGTAGTTCTCAAGTACTAGATGTCTTTTTTTGATTAGGAAAAAAATAAGTTCTTAATATAGAGAATCAAATTGCTACCTTTTTTTGAGGAGTGAAATTGTAAAGAGTATAGATTAAAAGTGTTAGTATCTCTGATAAGATACAAGTTTAAAATAACAGATTACACTCTGCACATGTACCCAAAGACACTTTTAAGTCTGCCAGTGTCCATGCCAGATCAAGAGGCTCCAGGGAATATTTAGTAGTAAGTGAGCTTGACCTGCCCAAGGCTAGTACTATTTCACACTCAAGTATCTACAGTTTGCTTCACAGCTTTATATAAGCACCTGTAGGTTTGGAAAGAAACAGTGTCTGCAGCCTCTCTTTATCTGGGGGACTCTGAACCCTCAGTATTCTGTTCAAGGATTCCCCCTCTGCTGTCCTCAGAGCGAAGATGTGTTCAAGTGCAAGTATTTCTTTGAATTGCCATGAGGGGGGATACACTACATAGAGCAACTAGAAGTATTTGGGTGCTAAGTATTGATTATTATCAACTGATAACCTAAACTGGGATTCGCCAGCCAGCAATTCTTGAAATAATCCCCTTGAGGGTAGTTGAAAGCAAGTGGAAATGCGTGATAATATTCTCCATTTCTGTTTCACACACTTGAGGAAAGAAAACTACAGTATTGATCAAGCCAAGGGCATGGAGAGACTAGATGCAGGATCCCAGATGAGCATACCCATGTCCCTGGGGTTTTTTTTGTTGTTGTTGTTTTTCTCTTTATATTGTTGTCAGCATCTTTAATCTGATTAAAACACATATGGAAAAATATTTCTTGCAAGCTACAGTCCCTCTGGTTCAACCACCCATGCTACAGCCCCTTTGGGAACACAAAAATGAATATAACCTTCCCAAATAGATCTGTCTCAGTGGAGAGAGTGAACTGCATAAACACGGGTTTCTCGAGAATACTTTCCCAAAAACCTAGAATACAAATTAAATTAATGTCAACATTAGGCAATGACAGAAGAACTAGCCAGAATATAGTTCTAGGGGAGAGCAGTCAGAGAGAAACCAGGTGCAAGATGGAGGTCTGGGCACAGCACCGTGGGTGAGCTGGCAGGGCAGAGCCTCAGCTCACACTGCAGACTCCCAGGCAGTGTAGGAACACACCAGCGGAGGGCAGCAGGCACCCTGGAGCAGATGCTCACCTGTCAGGATTTCTGAAAACGCTCAGGACCTCATAAGGCAATGTAAGAAGAGGGGCAGGTATAGCTGGCAGCATGCACTGAACTGCAAAATTCTTAAAGCACTGTTTTTAATTTGCCTTTGAGATATTCTGAACTAGAACCAGCTTATACCTACTCAGTAAGCAAACAGCCTGTACTGCATAAATGACAGCATTGCTGGGCTTCACATTATTCATGTTTCACACCTGATGGCATCTGTTATTTTATTGTTTCCCGTAAGCAGCCATTAAACCTGCAAACTCACACATCTCCCACCCAGCTGCCTCCCACCTCCACCACACGTGAAGACACAACTGACAAAATCACTCCTGCATGCAACCAAGGCAAGCAAAATACATGTACCTCTCTTCTGGTCCTGCACACAGTGGAAGAGAGCACTGATGCCTCCTGTCATCCAGGGAGATGGTGGGTTCCCCTTGGAAAAACTCACAGCCAACACTATGAAATATTAAACACTACAAAACACGATGTAATTCAACATAATTTTTTTATAATATACCAGCGAGGCACATGGAGATTATTCTGAGGAGGCCAAATTTAAGCTGCAAGGACTTCTATCTCATTTCAGAAATTCCAGGAATTGAGTTTTGCCAGATTCAGCATTCTGCAAAATCACAAGATAGCAAAAAGTGTATTCAGTGTCAACAACTGACCTGTCAGTCACTCTAACAGTAAAAATACATTCAGAGAAATCTGAAGGACAGCAGATGAGACCTTTCAACTTATCTGAAATCCATTTCAGTCGTTGAACATGTGTCCCAAATCCATTTTGCACTGAGAAATAAAACAGGAAGAGTAATTGGAAAGCAGAATATAACATTCTTTGGTCTCTGGCCTTTTATGGAAGCTTTCATATTTGTCCTGTCGTGGTGACTCAGAATTGCTGAGCAAAATAATCTGGGTTTGTTTCAACAGCTGCAGCCACATCTTGGCAATTTTACTGCCCATTTTATAGAGCAATAGCTCTTAAACATTCCCCCCCTTATATTAGAATATGCACCCTGACCCCTTCTCCAACTTAAAAAATTCATATCCTGTTTTCTCCAACTGGAAGTGTATTCTGTGTTTGTACTAGAGATGAAAAGGAAGAGAAGGACTGAGTGGGGCAGGAGTGCAGCTCAGAGGAGATGTCTGGACAGGGGTGGAAAAGGACCAGAAGTTCCCATCCTGAGCCTTGATAGCACTGCTCCCTTGACTCCACACGAGCCTCAACCTCCACTAAAAACATCCGTCTTACTGCTCCTGCAACCCAGGAGAAATTCCTGGCTGTGCCCACCCAGTTCACTGAACCTCCTTGAACAGTGGTCATGGCTCCAAATTTGGAATTAGTAGTGTAACATATATGCATGCAGTGTAAGTAGAAACCATACTCAGACCAGTAAGTCCTCGAGTTCAAAATAGTTGGAGACAGGGATAAGATTGTGGAAGTCTTATGTGCTTGCCCTCTTTCTTTACAGTTTCCTAGGCAGCTCACTTCTGACTACAGTCAGAAGAGATGCTGGGCTGGGTGAGCTTATGGTTTGACTCAGTAGAAGTATTTTATATTAGCCCCATCTTTTGAAAAGATAATGCAGCACTGGAATAAACCAAGTGACAATTTATTCTTTAGAATAATGACAAGGGGGAAAAAAACCCAAAAACAAACCCAAGAAAACCCCAAAAACTTTAGATCATACATCACCTTAGAATAACTGAGTGATTTGTCTAAATTCAAAAGTATGATGTCCAAACTTGACAAAAAATGAGATTATATGATATGACAATATGGAAGTGAAAGTTCTGCAACTCTCTAAACACCACAGCACAGTATGTCAAAACCCACAAACAAGTCAAATGCAATCTGAAGGCAGAACCAGGCAGCTGAGTCAAGGAGTTCAAGGTAGGCAACTGACAGCTATCATTAATCCTTTTTGTAATAGATATGAAAAACAATTTCCATATTTAAACCTCTAAGATGCTGATCACTCAAATGTTTTATATACTGATTTCAGCAATGACAGATAAGTGCATATGTTGATACAATAACTTTCAGTTTCCTTATAGTGGAGTTGCTCATACAAGAACATTAGTACTTCCTAAATCACTCTTTATGGGCGTTCACTTTAAGTGAGCAAACAGAAAAAAGCCGCAAAAAGGACTTCCTCCTAGGATTTCTACATCAGTTCAGTAAAAACCAATAAAGCAACAGTTCAGTGTTATTCATATAGATTAAGTCTTTCTCCCTGGATAGAAACATGGCCACAAAACTACCATCTCAAGAGGAATTTGAGAACTGGACAACTTTTCAAGTTGCAGATCTCCTAAGACAGGTACTGAATGTATATGTGACACTTAAGACAGTTCAGTCTATATTCAGCTAGCAGAAACTCTTATTGGATTGATCTTTGAAAACCAGATATATTATGCTAAATCTAGAACAAATATTCATTAGTACTGAAAACAGCTTAGTCACCAATTGCCACCCCCAAGAACTTATTAATATTACTTGAGGTTTTTGGCACTTTCCTGTTTTCTATAGAAATCTAATTCATGGTAGAAGCTGCTAGCTAAGATCTCCTACATAACAAACCATACAAAAAATATTTGCTCACATGGATATTTCTTATAAGAGAAAAGGTATTTCATGCCCAAATTTATTTTCTGATGGGAAGCAATAACCATTTCACAGAAAATAGGTCTAGGTTTTATATTAGAATATAACTTTATAATTTACAGCCTTTCAATAAGAATGTACTGTTAATCTTTTCTTCTCAATGCATATATACCCACAGTAGTTGCTAAATGTTGCTTAAGTTTAAGGTACTTGAGCTTTTTGGGGGTTTTGGATCATTCCTTTATTGTACATTTCTTAGTTCTACAACGTCCTTTCTGGTATATGTAAAATAACCTGAATTGCACAGAGTATTCCAAGATCATTTTCAGACATCTTTCACTACTTTAATAATCTCCTCCCAGATATATAAAAATATATCCTCCATGATATAGCCTTTTTTTATATAATATTTTTCCTTATAACTTTCTGACTAATATGACTCAAGTTTTAGACTTCTACCTGTAACTTATAAAGTCCATTCACTGCAGTTGCAAATATAGTCTCACTTTAAATTCTTTTTGTTTTTAGACAAGCTTCTCTCTATAATTTTTTATATAAGACTTTTTTGTCTTGTGTTTATTCTAATTCTAACTCTAGAAGCACCAATCTTTTGCAGTACCTTCTTTACACTAAAAGTGAGAATTTATTGTCATTAAGGTTTCTCATCCTTTTCTATTGAAGGAGCATACAATTTTTACCAAGGAAAATAACAATGCCATGAAGTCTTTCCACAAGAGTTCCATTTGCAGCCATGCGAAGTTTGAGATGTTAATTTTGTATTATTATTTTTCCATCTTGCCTGTGTATAAATACATGTGCTCATTCCTGGACAATTAAAGCAAAAACCAACACAACAAAATCACAAACAGATTCCTAATGGAGATGTACCACAGGCGGAAAATTGTCCCCACGTTGAGAAAGCTGACCTGTTCCATGGAATTAATTCATACCATAACGATAACATATCAGCTAACCAGTGAACTTATTACGGTGAACAGCTACTCAGAGGGATAATTAGCTCAAAGCCTTTCAGCTGAAAGGAAGTCAGACTAATTCATAGAAGTTACAATGGTTTTAAAGTTCTGCAATTGTACAGCAGAATAGAAGACAGAAAGTTAATAACAATTGTTCAACAACCCAGAGGCTTTCAGGGAAATTCCAGGCACACCATAACTACTGGCTTCATACTTGTTAAGAGAGTATCTTCCAACTTTATAAAAAGCTGCTAATGCCTATGCTTACACTCTCGTCGCTGATTAAAGCGGCTAAATAATCCAATTACTATAAAATAACCCACATTAAGAGCTTGGCCACTCTACACTGGAAGCAGCAGCCATTTGCTTGTGGCTACTGTGTACAGAATTGTCAGCTCCCTCTGCCAGCATTCCAGAGAACCTCAGCACCACGTGCTACAATCATGTCTGTAGTCAGCAACACACTGGAGGCTGTGCTGGATCTCCCCACCCTGAAATGGGCCTTGCATGTGCATGAAGCCTAGAATACTGTTAAGGTTACAGAAACAAGCACTGAAATGTGCCAGAACTGGGATTACCTCTATAGCCTGAACTTCTCACCTTTCACATACACACCACAATAGCCTGTAATTGCTTCTTCACATATTACCTTTTCCATTCACAAACACCTGCCTCTGTCAGTGCAGAAAAACCAGTAGGTTTATGCACTACTCTTGGCTGTTACAGAAACTGTGAGGGGCACAAGGCATAAGGCTTGGTGAAAGAGAGAATGAATACATAGTAATGTTGATTTAATTCTGCCCTGAAATACCAGAATCTGTCACTGGCCCAGCTCTATATTTTTATCTGAAGACATGCAAGTCACCCAGAAAAAACATGATTACTGCCCAAGGGCTTGACCTGTGGCACTGAGAAGTAAGAGTTGCAACCACAGTGGCAGCTCCTCTCAGAAGGTAAAATAGCAAAGTATTGAATATACAAATATACATGTATATCTCATAGATCTAAACAGCTGTAGTTAGGCATTCGAAAACACTGGATGCTGTACAAGGTTTTTATTTCATGCACCTCAACTTTCCTTATTAATGGAGATTTCATCTTTGAGGGTGGTCTCAGAAAAAGCAGTTATTAGTCTTTCTGAAGCACTTGGACAATAAAGAGTGCTGTAGACAAGGTCAAATAAAAAAATTCTTCTGGGTTCAGAGAAATCTTCAATACTGTGCACTACAGGTATGCAAGATAGCAGACAAGCACTGAACAGAACACAATATATCAAACAGCAGTTCAGGAAAGTAACATCAGCTTTTATGTGCTGTGACTGAGGCTAGGTTCTCTGGAAAAGGTCTACTGATGCTGCTGCCATAATATTTATGTCAAATGGGTAGGCACTTATCTACAGTGCAATTTTAGCATTTTCTTAACTTTTAAAGTCTTAATTATATAGATATGTGTGTCATAAGTACAGAAGTTATGAACTAGCCATTCTGCAAAGTGTTTCCAGCCTCATAAAAGGCATTTTGTATCAAATCAGTAACTTGACTACTATATAATAGTTAAGCATATTGATTTTGCTTTTGGATGTACTTCCCTGTTACCTCGTATCTATGCTATAATTGCAACAACCCTGTTGTGTTCAGGGTTTGCCTACTTGGCCTCCATTTGCCACGTAGTCTGGTCCTCCCCTCAATACTGATCTTAATGTATTTGTAAGGAAAGTTTATGTATTTGTAACAAAATGAAAGATTCCACGGTCATCACTAAACACCAGTAGCAAGATATCCGCTTGTCTGATGAGCTAACCATGTAAAGGGAACAAATTTTCCCTTCCACAAGAGTTAGGTGCTTGATTAATAGCATAAGGCAAAGCTCAAAAGCAGCTCACCAGAGCTAGGAGCTACAAACAGATGGGCAAAAGCCAAGAGCAGAAAGTGTGCATAGCTTTGATTCTTTCTCTCTGCACCAACATCAGTGCAACTGATGGCAAATTAACACAATTCACAACCACTCACTGGTCCAACACCCACAGCAACCCTCTCAGTTGAATTGTGATCTATTCTGTATTGCAATCAAGCAGCACTCTCCCAATCATAGCATAAAAAAAATTATAAACTCAGGCATATCAGCTAGTAGGCCAAACCCCAGTCTGAATGCATGTCTGAACCTGAAATTTGCATATCAAAAAGTAGATCAAATGCACTTGGAATGTTTAAGCATGATCAGTTTTAAGTAGTCTAGAAATAAAGAATTATCTTGGAAAAGCCACATAAGTATGAGAAGAATTTATTTTCACTAATATTTCTCTGTTAGTGTTGGAGTCGGTCTTTTCTGCTACAGACATTTACAGCTAAGCATTACAAACAGTAAAATTCATTTCAAGAGTGGTACAGTCCTAAATAAAAAATTTCTTTTTTTCTTTTTTGCCACTTTCCATGCATAACAGTGTAATTACTTTGAAAAGCCACACTGAACCATCTAACACACAGCGAGATTTTTAGGACATCTTCAGCCCTGCTCTATTCCTTACTGATTTTTAATACAGGAAATCTGACATGTCCACTTTTTTTTCCAAATTATTATTTAGTAATAGGGCTATTTAGAGATGTAACATTTCTGGACATTCCTGTTCCATTATAATTTATAGTCAGCACCAACTTCCATAAAAAACACCATGTTACAGAAAAGAAATCCTTTTTCTGAACCCGAATTCAGAATGCCCATCATCATGATAAGTGCAAGACTGATGAACTTTTGCTGCAAAATAACCTGTGTCTAATCCTGGCCTCCTCTTATCCCACAGCAATTGAAGTTCCACAGTGTATTTCTCCTGGGCTCCTTGCTCCATTTATATTACATTTGCTGCTTCATAATTTCATCTCATCTACTCCATTCACAGTTTTATCAGCCCTTATCTCCTGTAATCTTTCTTCCTAAGAAGAGGTAATACCCTGTCTTATGAGAAAATCACTGCTGAAGCATTATAGTCATTCAGTCCAATATTCTTCTTCTAATTATCCTTGTCAACTAGTACAACTATTTGCACAACCCTGAGTATCTGAGTACAGAAATATTAGTTTGTTTACAAATGGCAAGTTTCATACTATTGTAATAATTCTATCTTATTCTCACCTCAGTTTGGAATGCCTGAATCTGCTGTGATTGTAGAAAAACTGCGCATCAACGGATCTCACTTCTTGGTAAGAAATATTCTGCAAGAGCTATCATTAAACCATATCTCAACATGAGGATTATATTCCTTACAGTGCCAGGAAACAATCTGAAATTTTCCTTCTGTATACACACTACATCAATTGCTGTGGTTTTGCATTTTAGTGGATTGATTTACACCTCTGACTCAAGGAATCCCCCTACACAAAAGAAATCCAGCCAGCCCTTCCCCTGCTCCAGAGAAAGGGCAGATATTTAGTATCAGCCACTAGCACACAGGTATGTCAGGGAACATCTCATGAAATATGACTTGGAGCAGGTTGGCAGCTTTTTTAACAATATACATGTTTTAAAGCCATTGTTTATGTAAAAGCTTTTTCATAAAACCTGCATGATTAAGAATATTTACTAGTACAGAATGCTACATAAATTTTACTATAAAAGTTTAGAGATATTGGAAAAAATGTCTGAAAAAAATCTGGAAACTTTCTTTCTTGCCCTATGTAGAATTTGTGTGTGTTTAACTGATTTCATCTAATTAGAAGACACCAATAGAATAACTCCTTGAACTGCAGCAATTCCAATACCACTAATTCCAACTATTGAAGCAAAAGTTCCTTGAGATCTATTTTAAAGGTAGAATTGTTGTTATGGTGTATTTATTCAATGCAGAGATACTATGTTTGTTTGGCAATTCATTGCTCAACAAAACTAGTTTCTGGGTGCATCAGGAGTTTTACCTGCTGTTTATGCTAACAAGGGCTTCAGTCCTGCAAAGTGATTTATTAGACCACAGGTGCATGCATGGCCACAGTAAAATTGGGTTTTACTAAAAATTCATAGTAGCACAGTAGGGCTAACAAAGCTGTAAAATAGACTGATTCCTGTCCCATTCATCCATTCTAAACTGAATCACTAAAGGTGCTGTAGTCCCCATTGCTGGATGAGATGCAGTGAAGTTAAACCTTGTGGTGGTTGTGTTTTCTTCTTGTTTCTGCTGCAAATAAAGCTGTACAGCAGCAGTGGACAGTGGATCTGAGAAGTAATTTTGGATGTTACTGGTAACCTATTCAAAACACAAGTGAAAAAAGCAAGAAGAACAATGGATGATCTTTGGTGACAGCCTGCAATACCAAAAGCAGTATGACTAAAAATGAAAGCATTTGCTAGTATGTTCTCCAAACTACATAGGCTGTTCAACATGTCTTTAAAGATTATTTTGCTCTGCAGAAAACATGACATTATACATATGATACAATGAGCAACATACATTTTTTATGTCATTATACAGAAAATGAGACAGGTCTCACACACTGTCAGAAACCTTACTACAAATTTCATTGAATTGTTCAGTAGCATTGTCAACATGATAAATCTGTATGCTTGAAACAGAATTATTTATGACAATACTAAAAAAAAAATTATTCAAGAACCTATATTTTGCTATCATTAATAGCATTTTTTGAGTAACTCTAAGATACTGTTCTCCTATGTACAAGCTAATATGTATGCTAACCTGTAAATAATTAAATCAACAGCCAAGGTTTTTATTCTAAGCTCCTAACCAAATGCACAAGAAATCTATATTATGCCAGGAATTAAATGTTCCTTCTCTGGTACAAGGTGTGGTTTAAAAATCACATCCTTAGAAAACCCACTTTAATATACAATGGAGTAACCAGACGCCTAAGGTACACATTTCCACTCAGAAAAATCTGAGTTTCTGTCTATGTCACCTACAGTGTGATTCCTTCACTGGATTTACTGGTTCGTGGAGAGGTGTCCAGAACTCCAAAATTAAAAAAAATCCTCATGCTGTTATTTTGTTTATTTATTGCCTTTTGCAAGAACCCGAGGTCTGGCACTTCAGTTTAAGATTTCCTTCCACTGCTGTCTGCAAAGCCTAAACAGAAGCTCAATATCACCTTCAGACACTGAGCTCAGAGTCACTAGAGAAAAGCTGGCCATCTATTGCTAGACAGCAGTGAACAAAAGAAACCCAAACAAACAAAAACAAAACCCCACAAAACAAAACACTTGAGCAAGCCTGACGCCATCTACAAAATAGGAGTGGCAGGTTTACCTTCACATATTAATAACTTTTTTAAAAGCAAATACACTATCTGCATGTGCACAGAGACACTGCGAACACATGTAGAACTCTTGATACATGTGCAGTGTTTCTATATGTCTACCCAGTGTTAGATTCATATTTAGATACAGATCTGTTTGGATAGGAGATCTGTTAGGAATCCCTGGATAGAAAATTCCTTCTAGCCTGATAAGGAGGAAAGCAACTCTGTGGTATCTGCCATGAGAACACACTGAACTTTCCCCTGCCACACATTCAGAGAGGCACAAGTTACTGTTTTACCTTTCCACAGGCTGAAAAATTGTCTTCCATCATGAGTGTTGCTGAAGAAGGCATGCCAGAGTGCCTACCAGCAGCTCTTCACAATTCTCAGACAAACCCTTCTCACTGTAAAACTCCTTCAGCCTGCCCCAAACCTCCACTATGGAAATAACACATGAAGCGTATGCAGCACAGGTATTCTGTAGCAGTGAGATATGCCAGAATCCAGAGGCAGTGCCCCTTGGGGCAGGTGGCATACTGGCCCACTGGTGTACAGCGCTGGAAGGAACCTTTCCTGGAAAGAAACACGTGCAGCCTCTGTGCTGCACTTTAACCATGGGATGAAAACACCCACTAGATATGCCTCTGCTTCCTGTGTGGTTTCAGCAGGGCACTCATCTTTTTAATCTTTCTAAAGGGGAATGTTGTCAAATGTTGGGGAAATGCTGCAGAAAGTAATTATTCTTAAAGCCTACCACTGAACTAATGAAAAACTTCTTAAGGGGCCATCCTGCCTATGTCCTTTGTGTAAAATGCAAATGACATTTTATTTGAAAGTGAATCAGATTAACTTATCAACACTAAGGTCTTTCTGAAGTTTAGAGTGTTCAAAATCAGGTCATGCAGATATTATAGCCACAATATTTGTGATAAGTTAGCCACAACACCTTAAATTGATTTGACCGCTTTCAGAATAGAAATAATCAACATTTATATGGTCATGTCTTTGAATATTTCTTGTCTTTGAGTAGCTAAAAGACAATCACTCTTACGGTAATATTCCGTTTTATAAACATACTGAGTATCAAACTGAACTTTTATAGGAAACTAAATTACATGCATTTTATAAAAATTTATAAGTAATAGCTCTTCCTTTACACTTCTGTAGAATCTAAAACCACAAAAGGGTGGTATATTAGATCTGAATTGTACCATGCAGTTTCATTTTTCATCAATAGTACCATACTTGTGATAGTTACTCAATATGCAGATCACATCTGAATGATGCTAATCCAGTCCTAATGTGCAAATCAGCATTTAGCCACAGCTGCATTGCACAGAGCATATTATATTCTCTCTTGCTTTTTAATGTCTGAACTTGCTACACTGTACTCCTGCTTTTCAGTTCCCTCTAAGAGTAGGTTGTTTCTTTGATGGTTTTTTTTTCAAATTCTGTTTTGAATTCCCAGTGACAGACTGAAAAAGATACAAAAAATAGGGAAGTCTTAATTGAACTTCAGAACTGAAAAAAGGTAGACTTTCTTATTGGATTTGTATATAGAAATTTACTAAAATAAATCTCAAACATAGCAAAATGGTCAGACATTGATTCTAAACAGCTTTCATGTATTTCTCCTTTCTTGCTATTTCAAAATGTGTTTTGAATTGCATGGCTGGAATAGGAATGCCATGGAGAGAACCAGACCCATGTTATTCACCAATACTCTGCTGAGGATTTTTGAATAACATTTAGAGAACAGAACTTGTGTCTTCCTGTGGGAGATTCCTGACTCCCTGTCAGGGCAAAACACTGCCAAAGCTTGCCAGGTTCAACTCACCGAGCCTGTCCTTTGACATTCATTTCTGTCAGCATTGCTACTGAGAAAAAGCAACTATTGTCTCACTTGGATGCTCATTTCCATCCCTGCAATGCAGAAGCAGCAGACAGGAAAGGACAGATACCACATCTGCTTTCTACAGTGACCACAGCAACTACACACACCACAGCTAGTGTTCTGCTGCTGCTATTTGAAAGCTGCAGTCCCACACCACCTTCCCCAGTTTCAGCTAAAAGTTTTTCCTAATGCTGAGAGTGGTAATTTCACAGCACAGGGTTGGGGAGTAGGTAGAAGGACAGATTAAAATCAGTTTGGGCTGACTGGATATCTGTTAGAAAAAAAGCTAACCAACATCAGGTTCTGTTCAACTTGATCTGACATTCACCCCTGTACACTTAGTTTTACAAATAAAATTCAGGCCTTGAGTTTCCAGAGGAGGGGGGAAGAGACGGGAATCTTTTCTAGGTCTTGCATAACCAACGGAAATTAGAGACTTACTAAGTACATCTTTATAACCTAATTCTTCTGGGAAGGGTACAAAGAACTCCTGCAGTGTTTTCCCTGGCTATCAAGCAAGCACAGAAAGCTTCATACAGGGAAGGTCAGAGAAATAAGGTGCAAGTTGCAGGTACTGCTGCGTCCTACTCTTAGGTTGGCTGTTGATAGCTTAATGCCACAAGTTTATAGCGAGGCTTTAATAGTATACTGCTTATCTCAGAAAGCCATAAAATAAGCTTTTTACAATCACACAAAACCTTAATATTAATGTTTTAGGTTATGCTGTGGTATGGTATGTTGTGTGAGTGGAAGCGGTGTAGGTATTGTTTGTCCCACCTTTGGCAAACACTCAAGGTCACCACAGCAAAAAAAAACAACAATTGTTCACCACAGAAAAGTGATGTTACAAAAATATGCATTTTCAGCTGCAAAATATGTTTAGGCCACGTAGCTGTATTAATTTAATTGCATTTTTGCACAATTTCTGTTCTTCTGACATTGCTTTCTCCTAGTCACATTTACCTACCATCTGACATACACACCCCCCTCACCTTTCCCAATGCATTTTGTAAAGGCTGAGCCCCTCTTTGTTCCCTCATCTTTACATCTCCTTGCCTTAGACGCCTTCCAACATCTAGTGTTTTGTTTCTGTTCTTCTTTTAGCCAGGCTCCTCCTTCCCTTTGCTCCTTAATTGGGTTCTACAGGTCATGGACAGAAACTGCTCCTGCTGATTATTTCTCATGGATTCAGTCCTACAGACTTCCCTTATTCCATTCTTCTCAGATGTAGAGGTTTCCAGTCAGAGGCAGCAGAGGTGGTTCAGATATGAAAAGTACTTTTTCAGAAAACCCTTAATTTCCAGATATTTCTGCAGGCTCACTTTCCAAATGAAGAGCCTGGATAATGGTAGGAGCTGGGCACCTTAAGAGCCTGATCTCTTTTATGCAAAGACAAGTGATCTCGGCATCTACCCCTATAGCAAGCACTTTGCAGACTTTTAAAACACAGTGAAAATAAAGCTGTTTAAAATGAAATTTTTTTCAGGGCAGGTAGAAACCGAAAATAGTTTCTCCTCCAGGGAGATGGATGCAAAGCATTAAAACAGAAGGCAGAAAACGTAACAGAGCCGAGAAGTGCAAGCTTTGCCCCCGAGCAGTTCTTGCAGAGCGATGCAGTGGGGGGCTGAGGAAAGGGACAGGTAATTACAGCTCCCGGAGTGGCCCTCAACATCATCGCCTGCCGAGTACAGATGGCTTTGATTCTGCTTCTAACCAAAGAGGAAACTGTTTCTGAAAGCAGAATTACAGTTACTTAATAGTCATTTCAAGAAGAGGAAAATGATAAGAACATACCTCAGAAAGGAGGCAAATGTTATTTAGCATATAAAGTAACTAGAAGCAAATTGTGACCTTAAAGAGACCAGGGCTAAAAGGGAGATATTTTACAGCTTAGCACCTCTGCTGCTTATCAATCATCTTCAATTAAGTAGTAAGGTACAACGGCATTACATATTCATGTATCATCAACAAAGCATAAGGCAACTGTAAAGTAAAAGCAAAATTTGCATATTTACCCTTATTCTTCAAAAAATCCACAAAAAGATAAAGATAGGTTACTAAATGTAGACATAATTTCTGAAATCTGGGGCACCATGAAGTCATGCATCGTTATCTGGTGCATAAGAACACAAATGATTTTAGCTATTAACTTATTAATTAAAAATATATAAATATTATAAAGAAAACACTCAGAAGAAATTATTAGACTAAGATACAAAGTCAAACATCATTATCACCAGATTCCCATAAATGTTAGCTTGGAAACTGAATTTTTATCCAATCATTTTGAATTATTTTCCTGCCAAGCATTTTCAAATATCTGTAATAAAACTGTTTAATGTCATAATCTAGCAATGTAATCATGCAGTTAGAAATACTGAGCCAGTGCAAAAGTATTTATTGCATGAGTGGTCCCTTAATATTTTCTGTGACAGGAGAGCATGTCTATTCATATTCAAATTTTGCTGCCAGAAATTATTTGAACATTTTTTTGTGTTGTTTTATGTAGTAGCTGTGAATGATGCGAAGTGCGCACTTGCTTTGCAGTCTTTAAGCTCCAGCACACAACAATCCAATCAAGTTCTAAATGTCATGTTAGTCATAATTACATTAAATATAGATTAAAGAAGTATCTTTTGACATAGAATTCTTTCTTATTAAAGTTTACTGATAATTTTAAATGTTATTAAGTTCTGTGTACCTTTAAAGTTCAAGAAACATGAAAAAGAATGGAAAAGAGTTGTGGAAATTTTTAATCTGTTGTGTCATAGTTTCTTTCTAACGTGGGCTTTTTTAGTCCTTAGCTGAAAAGTAGGAAAACTTCACAGTCTCAGGCTTCGTAATTTTTAATTTGCTCCTGTTTCTAGTTTGTTCAAATATCCTATTTATATAAGTGCACCCCCTCTTTTGAGACAATTTGTGATTTGAACAATCTTCATTTTGGTTGCTTTTGTACTCTTTCCTTCCTGAAAAATAAGAAGCTTTTACAACACATGTAAGTTGCAACTTCAAAACACCCAAAATGCCCAAAATTATTAGTAATGTTTAAAAATCCAGCTAGAAACTATAATCACTCTCCCATTGTTAAATACCAGCTGCTAACCATTTCAGAAATCTTCTAGCATCCCTAATCAGAAATTTTGTCCTTATGCTTTCACATTATCTGTTCCCAATACAAAGCCATAAACTCCTAATTCTCCACTCTTTATTTTATCCTTAAAGAGGCAGGTGAATGCGGGAAACTAAAATGTCAAGTACACTTTATCACTGTTTATTTTCTGTACAAGAATGATCCTACCAAAAAAAAAAGAAAAAAAAGGGGGGGGGCAGAAAAATAATCAGTAGCAAATTGTAAGTATCATAAGGATTATCTAATTTAGTTATTATAAGCTTCAGTGAGCAAGTCCAACAGGAAGTCTGCAAAATATCTCAGAAATAGCAGGTTTTCTCTTCTCCCAGTACATACTTACTAAAATTAGTTTTATATATATAGGCATACGTAAGGGTGGACCCGGTTTGTCATTACGTACTGATAGCTGCAGCTCCAGACATGCAAAGCTACCAAACTAGACAATTACGGACAGCTTTCTCTATGCTGGACTAAATGCCACTGCAGGCACACAGCAGTTGGGAAGCATTAACCAACTGTGGCTCAAAGAAGCATTTGAGGAAGTTATACTTCATGCTTTTGTGTTGACAGAGAACTACACTGGGCCAGTGAGAACTTTCCAGAGAAACAGACATAGACAAGGCCACGTTTGTAAGATGGGTACTGTACCTTCCCGGCAGAGTGGAAGAAAAAGTTTGGGAACGCAGGTTTTGCAGGACCGCTTGGCTTTTAAAATTTAAAATAATGTTTTCAAAGACTGAGAAAGAACTGAACTACTTGTTGGGAAAACTAAAAAATTTGCAAGTAGCATCTCCTTCTGTGAATACTGTTTCCTATGAACCCAAAATTTGTGGGCTTTAAGAACAAAAAGAAATACTGGAAATTTAGTAATCATGTTACAGAAATGCCTCACTGACCAGACTAAACTGATACTTTTATCGTTCCTTAATATCATGGCAATTGAAAGAAGCTGACAATAAATTTGAAGTAGATGCAATTAAAGCCAGGAGTTCCCGAGGATAACACACTCGCACGGATTTAACTGTCTTGGTGAGAGGGACCACAGAGCTCTTAACCTGATAGGTGTTTCTGAAGGTTTCTGAGAAAATACATTTTTCTGTAGGAAAGACTAAAAGGCACCTGAATATTATGAATTCTCATGAGAAAGCATGAGCAAGGCTAAAAATCAATGTCGTAGAGGAGTTTTTCCAAGAAAAGGACAACTCTTAGGGCTTTATTGGTTTGGAAAGGTAAATGCATACAATTCCACTGAAAACATGAAAATCCTGTGAGAAGCAGACAACAAGGCAGGGAGAAGGGGCTCCTTGGGAATAGGTTGGGGAGAGCCTGAAGTTTTAAATTGTTTATTTCTACTGGGTTTAGAAAGTAAGGTCTTCATCAACTTTATGTAAAAACTTCCTGTAACATTTAATACAATCCTATTAAATATAGCTGGCTGTAGGGAAGTTTCTATTCCATACAGAGGGAACCTGGAAAGGCCCCAAATATTAACATGCTACTTGAGGCAGTGAGTGATGGTAGTGCCAAAATGAGCTGTTTCCAAGGAGATACATTTCAAGCTGCTATCAGTTAAAGAATTAACTGGAGTCCTAAATGGAGAAATGAAAGATGCTAGAAATAAATATTAAAAAAAAAAATTAAAGTAACTTTAATTTAAAAAAAAAAAAAAAAAGGCAGAGAAAGGACTATCCTTTTTTTGCGACAACTTCCAGCACTATCTGTCTGGATGCTGCTACTACAAAGCTACTAAATGTAAAGTGACATGAACTAAAGCAAAACAAGTACACTGTTACTCCCACCAGGACATCCCCCAGGATGTTATGTGAGGATGATTATGCCAGGACACTTCTGTTGGTAAATTTTTCACACAGACACGCTTGTAGCTTAGGAACTAGATATAACCCACAACAGCCTGAGCACATTTTGCTAATGCTGACAGAGCTGTTATGGCTCTATGAAAATCCATGAAGTCTGCAATGCAAATTTATAGAAATTAGAAACATTGAGGCAGAAAGACCAAGTTACCAAGTGTCAGGGGGTTTCCCGCAGTAAAATGAAGCCATCCTGTTTTCTTTTACAGGATGACATCTGCTCTGAATAAACATGATGCTAAGGGGGAGAAAATAAAAAGGCTAACAGGAGAGCAACACCAAATTTGTAGACTGCTACAAATGTAATGACTGCTAAATTTCAGTGCAATATTATCTTTAATTTAAAATGATCAGCACATGACTTGCACAACCTGTCAGTTATCAACACACTGCTAAAAGCAAAGAAAGCTTCCAGCCATTGCTAGAATGGCTCAGAGGACACTATTAAATATTTATCAACCTTCCCATATCTAAAAACTCATGGAATTTACTCACATTAAAAAATAAAAACAAAACACATACAAATGCAATTGCAGAGATCTTTCATTAATGAGTTTTCCCAGTGCCAATTCTGTGCATAAGCACAGATCTTACCATTAGGGAATCCGGCTTGAAGTTTGGGTTGCATTGCTGGGAAACCACATCACACACTGGTGCTCAGGAAGAGGCACGCTGGAAAGAATTTAGAATTCCCAGCGGTCCTACAAAACCAGTGTTTAGAAGAATAAGAATTTCAATAATTTCTTGCATTTTAGGCCTCTGGAATACTGAAAACTATCCAGAATTCACATCAGTGTGGCAAATGCAGAAACATAGTTTCTCTTTGTAGGGTACTTGGTTTCCTGTAGGGACTATTACCTGCAGCATTTGACTTTGTATTAGTAAACAAATAGGCACAAAGTTCGTATGAAAGATATTTTAAATTGTTTATTAATATTCTTGAGACCTGTTGTAGAATGTTTTTATTTTGTTTCTTTGCTTTTCTGTTTACTTCCTCCACTCTTCCTGTGTAGCTGGGCTTTTTCATTTAAGAATTTAACTATTTTGCCCCCTGATACTAGAATACAATTTACACTTTTAAAAGGTGTTATTGTCTGCATTCATTGCAACATAGTCCTTGAAAAGCATAAGGTTGAGAACTGGTAAAACTTTACAAATGCCCAGGGTTGATTTGTCATGCAATGACCCTGGTAGAGTATTTCCCATTAAACTTATTTAAATGTCCCAGTAAACTAGAACATCTGATCAGCACAATACAAGTAAGCAGGGTCCTTCACTATCTGAATGTAGGATGAGATATAAACAAACTGAACAAGTCATACAGCTTTTTTAGTTAAAAATGTATACAGACATTAGATTACAAATGTATATTTACTTACAGCCAATGACCTATTTCACTCACTCAGAACTACTCAAGGCAAGTGTTGACATTTGCCCTTAATCCCTAGTTTCCTGTGAAGGGGGAAATGCAATGCTTCATTTGTGCATTAGACTGTCTGGGTCCTTTGGTATATAAAAATCAGATTAGAGAAATGTCTCTATGTGCTAGCAATGCATTGGTAAGGGAAGGAGACTCTTCACTAGAACAAACAAACCAACCAACCCCAAAAACTTAATCTCTTACCTGAATGTTTTTGATTCAGGTGTTTTCAGAGTATCTGAAATGCATCTGTACAAACACAGCACTGAATTTTAAAGAGGCAGTAGGGAAAAAAAAAAAGACAAATAAATACTGTAAGAATGAGGGTATCATCCTCAAAGCCTGGGGTTATATTTGGTCATATATACACTCTCTGAACAGAAAGTCCTCTACTGACAAAACTTCAGTCTTTTTTAGAACTGTACCATGCATTATTTATGGTGTTATCGTTTCTTCCTTTTCCCTGTCCAATTAAGTATTCTTGAACTTTACTGTGTAGTGCTATGTTTTCTGTTGGGTCTTGAAGGATTTTTGTGGCTGTGCTCATGAATAAATTCAGGAATATAAGAAACTGAAGAACTCAACAATTAGGTCATAGGATTTTTTTTTATATTTTCCTATCTTTTTCATCATAACACACAAACCACCACATTGGTTACAAACAGGAGAAATATCCATTTTGGCAGCACAGATAAAACTGGTATAATCTGACATTTGCAGACAATACCTGGATTTCCACAGCATAACATGAAGTTGAACGTCAAGAGTTTCTTGAATATGATTTTGCCTTTGTTGAGCTTCATCTTGAAGTAACCCCTATTCATGAATTTTAATCAGCTACAGCCAAGTAGAGCCACTTTTGTCATGTTAAACGGTATCCAGATTCACAGATACTCTGCATAAGCTTGGTTATCAGTCAGAAGGTCAACAACTATCCCAACATCCATCATCTGAACACTGTGCATGCTCACATACACATCTGAATGAGCTGCAGATTCACTTTCTCACACAGAGAAAATAATGGAAAGCAGACATCATTTTGCAGTGTGAAATGCTAGAGTCTTTTACTTGGCAGGTAATGCAACAGGAAAAAAATATAATTTGTTTTTACTTATTTAAGCATTCTAGAAGACATCTGGTCATACTATGCAGGTATATGATATGGCTGGGCAATCATACTCACATGTAAAAAGCCGTAGAATATACAAAATAAAAATACAATTTGCTTGTATTACTTAATGCTTTAATTTTCTGGTGTAGAAATGCAACACTTCTCTTTAGGTGTATGTAGGAGGTGCACACCATTATGGCTTATTTCATTAATTTATAAGGAGAAGTTTCTAAATTAATTTTATTTTCTAGGTCTTTATGTCTGAAATTTAAAAGCATGCTTCCCTCCCCCTCAATACTGAGAAAAATGCATGAAGGTAAAATACAGATTTAGCAACAACATCCATCCAGTGGCCATCCTAAATTATTAAGGAATTGGGGGTTTCGTACGTTTTTTACACTTCTATTGCACCAGAAATAGCTACAAATAGTTGCGGCCTATAATTGAAGTGATATGGTCATTGCTATCAGCTCTAGTTACTGGAGTGAATGTGCAATGCCACGTAGAAAATACTACTTATAGCATTTGTTGAAATATGAAGAAGCTTATGTAATTAAAATTGACCTGTTTTCTCCAATAAAGTTATTTCATTTTGTTCATAGTCCACTAAAAAAAAAAAAAAACACCAAACAAACAAAAAAGAAATGGATTCACGTTGATATTGAACTCACTACAAACCTTTTAACACAGTGGAGGAATAACTTCTAATAAACATGCACAATTTGTCAACATTTGATAATTAATTGACTCATATCAAAATTCAAATGTTTTCTCTTGGAGTTCTTTTCCTCTTTTACAAGTGTAAGGATGGCTGTTACATCATATGATAATCATCCATTATTGTGGCTTGACTTCCACAAATCCAGCAAATCATTTAGAGAGCAGCATGTTTTTTATATTACTGCTCAGTGTTCATACAATTTCTAGTTTGTTCCTGCATGTAAACAGTACTAAATGACAGTCACTCTGTGCTATAAATTTCTTTAAAACCTTGATTAAAGCATTTAAACAGAAAAATAGAAATATTCACTGTAAGTTAAATTTCAGTATTAGTCAATAACTGAGGGTGAGAAAGGGAGAGAAAAAGTCAACCAACAGTAACTTTTTCTTAAAAGAAACTATGCCCACACACAAGGAAACTGGGGTTAGGAGAGTAATTTAAAATTAACTTATTGGCCGCTTCCGTGACGTATAAATATCACTGGCTTTCAGACACCACTATAATGACAGGCTAATATTAGAACTGTTTGCAAATATCTGCATTGTTTCCCTGGAATGGGCTTATTTTTTGAAGCCATGTGAATTTTCAGAAATTACTATGATGTGAAAGGACACTTGCATGTACAGTTTTGACCTCTTCTCTTGCTCTTTGCCCATTAATGTATCTCAGCTGGTTTGTCTTTCAACACTCCAAAACTTTCAGCAGCTTTCAAAGCTCAACTTCTCTCAAAGAAAACACACTGCTTTTCGTTTGTCCTCCCACTCTGAACTCTGCACAAGCTTGTTAACAGATTTAAAGATATACTGCTCCAAAATGGTCAGATGCTAGCAGACTGAAATTCAAATTTTGTTTCATGAACTGCCAGGAAAGGAAACAGTGCCTTATGTCAGTGGAAATTTGGGATTTCTGGTAAGCATTTGATCTTGGTTGTCAATATCAGGCTGGGTCATTGACTTATAAAGCCTTGAAACAAAACTATTTATTTTTAGATACTTTAAAAACATATTCTACTATTTCTTTCACTTCAAGACTCTTGCTTGCTAGCTACTGTAATCTAAATTTTAAAACTGGTAGAAAAAGTTCTTTGCTAAAGGAGATTCATGTATGCTTCTATACAGTGGATAGTCATTTCAATAACATCTGGCATCATTTTTATAGCCCACTCTAATTGCCTTGTTCACAAATGACTTGGATCACTTCAAGAAAGAGCCAAAAGGAAGTCTGTTTGGTATCTATTCCTGAACAGTATTGAATGCTATAAAATCAATCAGAATATACCAAGAACAGGGTTATACAGTCTGAATACTTAAAAGATTTGAGAACCTCAGACAGACATGGGCTTCACTGGCTAACATGAAGCGTCAAAGAGAAAAGACTGATATTTACATTTTTGAAGATTCATCATGCTGAGAGGGAAGGGAATATACACTGGGTACCCCAGGAGCGTGATTAAGTATGCAGATCCAGCATGAAATCCAAATAAATAAATCTTGGTGTGTGAAGACCAAACAGCAATACAGATGTATAAATACACAGACTGTATAATTTATATATTAATACTCTGAAGAGAAATATATATGCACATGAACACAGCAACTTTGTTTAACCTAATATGATGAGTCCTGTATTCAAAACTACATCTCCTTTTTCCTATTGAAATCAACTAACAGTTTAAGATGTATTAGATATGATATACATCATTTAACAAATAGGTCATTATCCTGTTAAATTTCTGTATAAGAATAAAGACTGAGAGATATGTTCAAAGCACTTTTCCTTTGCTTCTTTCTAACTGACATTATCTGTTCAGCTCATGATAGCTAAAGTAAAAGGAAATCAAACCTCTCAGTTAAGATACTCTTCACCTTTATAGCTGTCCCCCCAACATCTATCATCCAGAAGCATCATTAGCATCAGATATGTTGCACTGACAGAAGACATTGTTGATTGCATTAGACCAGAAAATACTTTAATTAAACCATTTAAGCACACTAGCAAATTTAATGGCATCCCAGAAAAGCAGGGGACGTTAGGATGTGGGTGAGGGAGTGCTATGTTTACAGGCTGTCTTTCAAATTTCCAAACTAAGAAAAATAAAGCAGATATTTAAATCAAATAACCACTTTGTAGCCAAGTACTTACTGAGAAAGTTTCTAAAGCTCTTTGTGTCACTGGTAAGCACTGAATAATAACACACTAGCCCTTTGGCTTCACCCCTTCAAGCAGTGGCTCTCACAGTGAGGGGCTGTCCTGGCCATAAACCACCAAGCAGCACTCTGCACTGTATCACAGACCAGGAGAGGTCACCACTCTCTGCTATACCCCATCTTCATCCACACTCACCATGCTATGACCCAACAGAGATGCTGTTTATACTCTGAAGACATATACAGACATAAACAACTACACGTGCCTTTCTCCAGTGGCAGAAATAGCTTTTTCTGTTTGAGCCAGTGCCACATATTCCATGCACTACTGGCAGATGGCCTTTTCAACACATGACAGTCATGAAGGCTGAGTTCTTGCAGCAACTTAGATCTAGCACGTACGCTTTATAGTAAGAGGTCTTAACTGTATTGAATCTTGATATTTCAGGTGCTGACCAAAATTACCACAACTTCATATGGTGTTCTTTCTCATCCTTGCTGTGACTGCCAGCACCTTAAGGTCTACCTTTTCACAGAGTTATTTCAGCCATTGAAATGCAGCAGTCGTGATCATGTTGACACAGTCAGTGATCACTCATTATTAATAATGTTGCTTGCTGTGGTTGAGGTAACACGAATCAAGCAAATCAAGTGCTCATTTCCACAATGCCTACAGATACACATACCTAACATTTTCGTGACTGTACAAATTATTTAAGAAGAGACTGGATGTGGCACTTAGTGCCATAGTCTAATAACTGTGGTGGTAGTGGATCAAAGGTTGGACTTGATGATCTCAGAGGTCCTTTCCAACCCATCTGATTCTATGAATTAAAGAGTATCTATACCAGATAGCTATAACCATTGTGATTATTAAAATGAAGCTAAGCAGTGGAACTAAAGCACTACCTCAAAAATATAAACCAGTATGAAAGAAGGTACAGCAAATCCATCCCATTCTCCAGGGGGTACTTTCAAAGTCAAGTAGCTTGGCAGATTTCTGGGTGGGCATATGAAATTGTTTCCTCAATGTAAACGGCCAAGGAGCTTATGAGGTGGTTTATTTGCAAACAGCATTAGCTGTCAGAGCACGTAGGGCTGACAGGCATGAACTAAGTCACATTTGGTTTCTAATTCAGCAAGGGCATTTATTCTTATCATTAGGATTTTCTACTTCTAGTACCCTTAATGAAATTTAATGTGCTTACAATTAGGCAGATGTTCTTTCTTAATCTTCCAAGAATACTCTCACATATAGGTTTTGCTTTTAGGACTGCTGTTGCAGCTGACTGCTGCTGACAGCTTCTGCCATAGTGTTTGCTCTGAGAGGTAAGATGATTCTCATACCCCTTCTCTACAGCTTTTTCAGACTCAGCTATTTCCCAGCACTTCTTGCTCTAATTATTGTTTTTGTCTAGATGCAGGAAAGCGGAAGGCAGCTGATTCTGTAGGCAGTGTCAGCAGGGAGCACATCTGCACAGTTCCCAGGCCCTTGGCCAGCAGGGGAAAGCTGAATGCCCCAAGTTCCCCACTTTCTGGGATTCTCCAGAATGGATCCCATTGCTCCCAACAGCCTGAGATACTTGTGGAGCCTCTGTATTCAGTTATTTGGCTTGTATAGCAGCATTTATGTAAGATTATGACAACTTTCCCCGAGAAACAAGGGTCCTTGCCAGTTGCACCTGCCAGTGACCTGAGAATTGATTCCTGCTGTGCTGTTTCCTGTTGTTATTTTCAGCCTCCCTCATGAGAGCAGGATGGAAACAATTAGCACCCAGAAAACAGTTTTCTATTTCAGTGCGATGCACAGAGCATCTTCCACCAAGACAGCCTCAGCCATTGTTCCAAGACATTACTCTTTCTATGAAGTCAATATTCAAATGTTGAAAATGTCACCACCACCAGCACAACCATTTTAGCTCTTGGCTCCCCTCATTCCTTCAGTAAACAGATGAACTGAAGGAACTGTTTCATACCTGCTCTACCTTCCACCTTTGCAACGTGTATCCATTACATGCAGATTTTTGCTAGCACCAGCTCTTATTTGGTGCATCAAGGTTTTATCCAGATGGAAACTTTTTTTTTTGTAGGATTATTTTTCAGCCAGGTCTCTTTCCTAATCCGGTTCCCCATACAACAGCTGGTGCCAGCATGGAGAAAGCAGGGGAAGCACAGTGCCCGGAGAATACACCTCTCCTGGAGGTTTAAAGCAGCTGTGAAAAACACAACTTCAGTGGGAGATTTCACAGAAACACAGACAGCTGAAGAAGCTGCTGCCAGGGATGGGGGTGGGTCTCCTCACAAACTATTTTCTCCATCTCACCCTGCCTTTCTAGCCAGAAGCTTCCCTTGGTTCAAGGGAGTTCCCTTGGTTAATTTACAGCTGATTCCACTCACGAAAGGATCAGAGAAGCACCAAAGTCAGCACAAGGATGGGAGACGTCCCTCCAATCCAAGAATCCAAAGGAGAAGGGAGGGAGCAAGACTGACCCTTTTAGCAGTGACACCCACTGAACTGTATGTTCAGGTGCCTCATACTGCTTGGCCCCGTCCTGCCTGGTGTCACCTCACTGGCATCCAGTAGAAGGCTCCATCGTAGCTGTGTCTTACAACATACACACAAATATGATATGGGGTAATAAAAATAAAACTTGCTCAGGTTATGTAGGGGCAAGTGACTCTGTGAGAGGTAGGGAGGATCATGAAAGAGCCCCCATATCCTCACCTCAGCAAGAGCTTGGTAGACTAGCCATGGCAGAGACATCTGCTCACTTAAGAAAGAGCTAGAAAGAAACTGCCCATAACCACACAGAAAAGGAAGAGAGGTTTTTTCACAGCATAAGCTAGACACAGAAAGGCACTACTTGACTCAAATCACCTGCAAGCAGTTACTGGAACAGGATTCAGGTAGCTGGAAGCAGCAGCTGGCCTCAGACCTGCTTTAGCCCTGTCAAAGGACAGGGTTATTAATAGAAGCTGACAGCATCAATTCTGTTAGATGTCACTATTAAACTGGGTCGACAGCATTTTGGATTCCCACCTTGGGCTGAGTCTTGGGGAAAAGTCAGTTCCTAAAGCACCAGTTCTGCTTCTAGCAGGACTCCAAGGAGGAGTCCTTGGAGTCTGAGGACATTTCTCCAACATGTCCTGTTTTTTGGAGATCTCAGGTGACTGGTGTCTTGACTACAGACTAGAAATCTTTTCCAGGCCATTAATTCTTTGCTGTGAAACTTCTGACACTTCAATATTTTCCTTTGCTCTGAATCAGAAGAAATAGTTGCAAGCTTCCCATAAAAGTAAAAATAAAGAGTTTCAAAACCGCTAAAGCAGTAGCATTTATGTGCCTCATTTGCATTTTTTACCTTACATTAAAAAACATCAAAATAAATTGATTCAACATTGCCAAAATATTTTTCAGATTCTTAATCATCAATGAAGTGAAAGGAGCCCTGCAAAACAATTTGTTTTAATTCATGAAGCACTTTTAGAGATAAATGGTTCTGCTAGAGGACTTTCAGCCGGCCTTCTGAATTCTCTTTTCTCACAAAAAGAACTCAGATTTCCTAATCTTGCAGCCTACATCAGCAGAGGCTCTTCTGTTTTTTGCTGAGGCTAAATTTCTAGTGGTCACAGTTGTTATTTCTGTATGTGGTGGCTTGCTTCCTTTTTTCAAACACTGAAACCTGTTTTAATTTGCTTAAGGACATAGTGGTGCATTACTATAAAGATGCGGGAACTGGGTTTATTTTCGGTGTTCCAGTAAATATTCTTTCAATAAGGACATGCAAATATGGAGCTCATCCCACAGAACATTACACTGTCAGTGAGAAGACTATCCTTTTTGAAAGAACCTTGGAAACCTCTCATTTCTCCATCAGGTCAGCCTGAGAATAATGGGGACACCTATGTTCTGGAAAAAATAACATGAACTTTCCAATTTTATGCACTATATAAACAGATTTATGTTGCAGATCAAGCTTCACTGTCTTAGAACAAGGCTATTTCTGCAGCCAGCTTTCAAGGAGGGGACCATTTACTCAGTATGTGAGATTGAATAAGAGAGGTTCAAAAAGTCTTGGACAGTCAAGTATGAGCAAGCAGCTCCTGGGGTATACAATGGGTTGGAAACCCTAGGTCATAAACAAATAAATCATAGGTGAACCCACTCATAGCACATAAAAGAATAAAAGATCAACTGATTGAATCTTTCATTGGAACTCTTTCAAAGCAAAAGGGATTAGTCTTAATGTGTGCACTTTAGGCACTATTGCAATCGACAGTTTGCTCAGAACAATGCAAACCACAAGGATTCACTGAACTACTATTGCAGGAAAACATCTTTCTTTCAAGGAAATAACAAGTTTCTAACATCTCAACAGTTAAAAACAATGTGGTACTGAAGGCAGTAAACACTCCTCAGTCTCGGAGTTCCAGCAAAACCATATAGTTCCATGCATATTAAACCTAATCAAATAATTCTAAAAAAGCCCTTTGTTTTCATTTGAAATGTCAGAGCAGCAATACTACAGATAGATCTCCATCAGTAGCAATAAAGTAATCCCTACTGTCCTAAAAAACTACGAAGTACTCTACTGTTCCTTGCAGCATGAGAGACATCTACATCTCAAATTCCCATAACATGCTGAACACATTAGATGAGGAGTTTTTTAACTGAAAAACAGCCTGAGGAAAAAAATACCGGCAGCATGATGAATAACAAATTCACAGTGGACCAAGAAAACCAACCCCAGTAGACCTATTTACAACGAGTATTTCCTGAATATATTCCCTTGCTACCAACACTGCTCTCAACACAACTTCATTTGTACTAGGAAGGATTTTATATAAGCCAAATGCAGAGATAGCTGCTGTGAAATCTTAGAGATGTCATGCATATCAACAACTCTGGTGCTACTAGCATGACTTATCCTTATGCTTCTACTACTTTGGAAAAGCATCGGTGTCCAAGTGGTAAGGAGCAGCCCCAGGGAGTGCAGACAAAGCCAGAGTGACTCTGCACATAGCAACTGGCCTCCTGTCATTGCAAGTGCTCCCACTTAGACCTGAAAGGTCAACAGCATATTAGAGCTGCTAAGCACCTGCACTGGATTACCAGCTTCAGGACAGATAAGATTGCATCTCCCAGCTCTGGCTGGCACAACTGTTAACAACTAATCTTGTCCTTAGAGAGCAGCTCTGCAGCAAACAGGATTGCTGCTTGGCTCTGCTTTCGCACTAAAGCAGATCTGAAATGACAGCTGCTGTTTCTTACACCACTTCTATAACTGTGACTTTAGTTTCACGGCAGAATATCAACATTTGCGTTCAACAAATATGATTCACCATGTTTCAAAAGTAAGAGATGGAATCATAGAGGCAGCATATGATTTACCACAGCCTTGAAACTGCACAGAGCTTTGTTTCATTAGAATTATATACCGATATTTTTTATCTCAGATATTTTCAACAGTTATTATGAACTAAGAAGATTCTAAAATAGACATTTGCAACTAAAAATTGACCAATACAGTTTGATAATTCTTGCCACAAACTGCTAACCCCAAAAAAACAAACTGCAGGGTTTTTTGCTCACTTCTAATTACACTTTCACTGAAGCACTTTTGCTTTCCTTCTTCCTTCAGATTCATCTGTCTTCACCCAGCCTTCTCTTGCTGTTCCAGTTTATCTCGAAGACGGATTTAAATGATGCTTTTATATTTTTCTATGTTCTTTTTAAATGGCACCCTCTAGTTATAGATATGGCATCCCTAAGCTGTGTTTTAAAAAATAATTTTAAAAATAACTAATATTTCTTTTTTGCGTATCTTTGCTCTTCCTTGTTTTTAGTAATTTATCCATTATGTATATAATGGCACTGCAGGCAAAGCTAAATTAAAGCTTCAGTGGGATACCTATCACACAGAGTTTTAGAAAGGGATTTTTTTCTTCAAATACATTAAAAACAAAAGCTAGACAAAATACAGAAGAGAACAGAAAAATATTTTTTGAAATGCTCTTTGAATAAAAATATCAATGAGAAACAAGGATATCAACCATGATTTGGCCAATAAACATGGGAATCATTTAAGCACATGCCTATATACTCTGTTGATTCAGACTCCACATACCTTGCCCAAATTCATGTGAGATCTCAGATTTGGCCATGAAGTCCTGCTTCCCTTCTACCAGGAGCTTACACTTGTGAATGATGCCACACCTGAGACACACATCACAGCTCTGAAGCCAGATTTTTCCTGTTCATCCATAAGAGGTCTAAAATTGGTAGCTGTCAAACAATTTAAGTGTCCCTGATGAAATCCTTTAACCCTTACCCTCACCTTTTTTAATCCTCATACTCCTTCCAGCCTTTTCTAATGAAACTGTTTGTTGGGATGACCCTTCTCTAGCAGGAGGCCATGCAGTCATAAAGATGAACCAGCATCTTGCGTTATAGAAGGGAGTTATTACTAAGATTTAGCTTTAATTGCTCTGTACTGAGCTAAAGTACAGGAAATTGCAATTTTAGTATGTAATATAGTTACAATCTGTTAATCTGCTATGAAAACTTGTCTTACTATAAAGTCACTTTGCACACAAAGTGCTCTTGCTACCACTAGATGTCAGTTTTACACACTTTAAAATGGACCACCACCTCAAAAGTTACTATTCTCCGTTCACAATAGAAACATCTATTGTGTCGTTCTTTCTTGACTGACCTTTAATTTTAAGGATTTTATATTTTATTTACCTTTTTCTCTCCAGCTCCCAACACCCCTCATGGCACAGTTCTCCTTTATCTAAGAAAAAAAGACCTAACATTTTCCACTAAGCATTTATTCCATGATTTACTCCATCTGAGACACTCTGACAGTTTTTGCCAGGTA
>JAYRBT010000178.1:20588043-20613068 GCA_036023395.1 Myiotriccus ornatus | reverse complement strand
AAGACCTAACATTTTCCACTAAGCATTTATTCCATGATTTACTCCATCTGAGACACTCTGACAGTTTTTGCCAGGTACTGCTGGCAGAAGTCTATAGCTCAGGTTGCATTTCTAGAGGCCAGCACTGAAATCTTACTTTTATTCCACAAAGATACTTTTAAATTCCATAAGGATATTTTTACTAAGAAATGTCATATCTTCTCTGACTAATTACAGATAGGCTACTATGCCAGTTAATAAAGGATATAATTAACATGGCTTATTACATTTCTATGATTTTTCAGATTTTTACTTATATTGATTGCCTAAATTTAGATAATTTTTATTTATACTCCAAATTTCTGTCTCTCAGAAGTGACAAATGTCGCTGTAGTCTTTTTGTCAATACCAAACAGTTTTCATAAACTAGTCTTAACATAAACTTGGTCATAGTGAATACAGAACTTCTGTATCACGCGTTTAATTTAGCATACCAAAATGAAATTGCTTTATGTCAAGCAAATGTCTTTACTTCCCTCCCTCCACTCCCCTCCAAAAAAGAAAATGTCGGAGGAAGTCAAACTCATTATGCATTATTACATGCAAGTGTACTTATACATACACCAAAAAAACCAAACTCATTTCACAGCAAACATTTCCAAAGTCACACATGATAAGAACAGACAGCTACAGAACAGAACTCTGCACTGTTGTAAGGCAATGACAAGACTGTCACCTTATATGCAGCTTTACTGCCCAGAGACTGACAGCTTATCTAGCAACACAGTATGTTTGTTAGCCATAATGTCAAAGGAATCCCCTCATTCTCATTCACACCAAAATCTGACCTTTTCAAACTCCTACTGGTGCTTCACAGCTCTCCTGGGTTGTTCAAGGTATTATTTGCACTGCAGCCATCACCATCTTACACAAGTGCTTACCTACCAGAAGGGCTAGAAAGTAAGGAAGGGGAAAGATGTGCTTCTATGAACTTAAATGTAGTTGAAAAGTCTGTATTATGCAATCAACTGTATCAACAGCCTTTTTCAAAGACATCTGAAAACTTTTTTGAGCCAACAACGTTATTAAAAACATCCCTTAGCACAAGCTCAGCTAGGAACTGTGAAAACATGGCAAAAAAATCCGAAGCAAATGCAGAGGCCAAAACACATGAGGTCCCATGACTTCTGACAGCAACGTTTATGACCTAGGAGCCTTCCACAGAGAAGTGCTATGCCTGGGGCAGGCAAAGGTGCCATATATGCTCTGTGTTGTTACAACCTTATTATTCCATTCCCCTTCTCTTCCTGCCCGACTTACTCAGCTTCCTCAACCAGGACTCCACTTGCATGCTCACTATCCCTTATCCAGCTCCCAGCCATCCTCTACACGCCCCCAGGAGTGCAAAATGCCCCAAGTCCCACCCAGTCAAGGCATGTAAGCCACATGCACACACACTGATCACTTGCATGCCCATGTGCAGAACCAGAGCACCTCAGACATGCCAGATCACGCTGGATGTACTGCATAGTCCACGTGCATGAGCCAGTTTAAACTTCTCCAAATAAAAATTCATAAAACCTACTTATAGGTCTGCAGCTCCAGATTGTACAGAAATTTACCTGCTCTTCGCTTTTGATGTAAGGGGTCCCCTTTGTCAGCACCCATGCTTGGCAAGCAGCTACGGCAGGATAGATCCAAGAAGTGCTTCTGCAAGTAAAGGAGCAAAAGACACACCTCAGACATTTGCACCATTACAGCCTTTCTCCCCGTCCACAGCGCTGGTTGGATTGATCTGCAAGCTAAGAATTTTGGTTACTCAGCTACTGAGCTAAACAAGTGAGTTGCTGAGAAAGTTGATGTTGGGTGAATGAAGCAGCCAGTAGAAATAAGGAGATCAATAGCATGCTAAAAGGGAACATAATTTTTATATGCTTTCCAAATTGCACTCCAATATGAAACTATAAACAGAAAACAAATAAACACCCCAATCCGTCCCTTTAGTTCCTCATTATATATTTGGCAACTCAAATCCCTCCAGGAAAGAAACTACTTTAACTTCTTCTTTATCACAAATATTCATTTGCAACTTATTCCATTCATGCCAATATGAATCACTAACAACGTATATCATAAGCAACAACAGAAGCAATGGGTAATTAAAACCTGGAAGCATTAGTCAACTTCCTACAGAAGCTACCATGTAATTTCAAAAATGTTGAGTTTGCAAGATATTTTCATACTCTTTCCTAAGACCAGAATTTTGTTACAAAAAAGCAGCAGCAGCTCTTAGTTTCAATCAATAGTAAATTTAAAAAATAAAATTAAAAAAAGCTTTCAGCTGGACCCACAGGTATCAATCTCCAAACCTCAGAGGGACTCATAGCTTAATTCCTCCCACTGAAGACTGAAGGGGGGGGGAAAAAAAAAAAAAAAGAAAAAAAAAGAGAAAAAGGAATAAAGCTAAAACTCTCTCGACAAAACATTCACCAACATAGGAATTGCTTAGATCCATTGCTTCCTTCACTACCAAGCTCCACTGCTAGTTTAAAAAGTGCTTGATCTGACCGTACACACAGCACTCGCCTGTATGGAAATGCAAGTGTGCTCAGGCAGCACGTTCCAGCAAACATCATCTTGGAAGGACAGAGAGAATTACACAGGCTATTTGTCTGAAATCACCGAGCAATTACACCCCGACACTCGTAATGCACACAAGTAAACGTTTAAATAATCTGTTTTGCAAAGAGAATGAGCAAGAATCAAACCCTAACAACAAAAAGCATAGCTGCTGCCTCCTCCTGCTCGTTTAAAAGGTGCAGGAGTAGGGGAGGAAATGGCCCCCAACCTGCTGGTCATTGATATGCAGAGGCAATTTGGTGAGTCATCACTTCAGCTGATGTCTGAACAAGCCCAGATGGGCCTGTATGGCAATCAGATGGCTCAAGTTTTAAATTTCCCCAGGAATTTGGTGATTTCTAGATCTGCTAGATCATCTGCTAATTAACATAACATCTACACATAGATATGCAGCTGCTTTTTTGTTACAGTACAATTACAGGCTAAGTATTAAATGTACAGGGTTCTCTACTGTCTGAAATGGCATATTTTCACAACAAATACGTCAAAGAAATGCAGAGATTCACTGGAATTTAAATATGGACTGAGAAAATATGTTTTCTCTGAGAACTTACATGTTCTGCACTTGATCTCCTCTCATACAATCTTTATTAGTGTTTCCATATATATGGCTGATACAAACACATGTATCATGCTGGTGAGATGGTGAGAGAAGAGGCAAAATAGTTTGGTTTGAGACTGATGGCTGGGGCGTTATTCAGAAAAACATTAGACCTGGGCAAATAGCAATGATACTACAGTGAACTCAGTATCTCTGAGTTCACGGGAAAGTATCTGTTTGAGAGATTTCACATCCATTGTTAGGTGTGCCAAGGAAGTCTCAGGAAATAGGCAAAATTAATTCATTCTTTCTGACACAAAAATACATGAAGGGTTAGAATTGCATCTATTAAATAGACATGTTTTCAGCCTGACCTATCTGCTGAAATCTATGCTGACAAAAAGGGCATTTTAGCACTGGCAACTTTCTGGACAGAAACCATGCAATCCACACTCAGTCTGGGTACAACCCAGAGACTTTACTGGAAATTTTGCACTAAAGGAAAATCCAGTTTAAAAAAAAAAAAATTTACTTAGACTAGCTTGAAACTCTGACTTGAACGCAAGCTGCACACTAGCTTGAATATCAAAAGCAGTGCATAGACTCCTTGACACATTGAGCTGAAAGGTCTGTAGAGCTACACAAACTTTTGAAATCATTTGGTGAAACTGCTTTCAGTACCTTAATTAGCTTGTGCAGCTCTAGAATGGGCACTGTATGTGCCAAGGTGGCACACTACAAATTCTATTCCTTTTCATCACCAGAAGTGATGCAGAACTTTAGAAAAAGAACAGACCAAACATGGAGTTAATGATATCCCAACCATTGTTAAAGTATCTTCCACTCAGCCATTGTTATACTAATCTGCTGATTTCAGTAAAAGAAACCCAAAGAAAGTCTGTGCTGGAGAGACCATATTAAATACCTTGCTTATCACTTTTTGAATGATTCATTAACCAGCCTAATTTAATCTGCCACATGCCGAGTAAAATTCCAGTTTAACAACGTAGTGTGAGCTACCAGCTTTTTAGAAACAGGCCAGTAACAAAAAGTTAAGTATTAACCAAGATGAGACAAGTATGTAGCTAGAAAACTAAAAACTGTTTTTTCAGGTCTTTGCTTAGTTCACTCTTTAAAAAATGTCGATGTCATTCACTTCATGGGTTGCTCCTGATTCAAATAACCTTTATTTAAAATATAAAACCTATTTTCTTTCTTTTCAGAATATATCGGACTATGAGCTGAACCAATTCAAAATAATGCACCAGCCGTAAGTTTCTCATTATTTTCTGCTTCTCCATTGAATGACTACTACACTGCTGTACTCTGACTGTTTCTCTGTTAATAAATTAGGGAAAATGAGAACTGAAACCACCTGCTCATGTGAACAGCATTAATTGATGTGGGTGGAACTTCCTTAGGATTAGGATCCTGGAATGTTTACAAGAGCTGTGGTTCAGATCAGCTGATGGCTCTTCTGCTGGGTGATATTCTTCCTCAGAACAGATAGGGACAATCTTAATATTAGAAAAAGTACAAGTTCATCTTATTCCAGAATACAAAAGCTCTTTGCTTGTATGGTGTATTTTCGGAACTGGTTCCTCTGCTGCTTAAGGATCAATTTAAGTGATCAGTTTACCGAAGTGCTATGTTGAAAGGAATTTAAATAGAATTTAAATACAGTACTGAATAAGCAAATACACATATAACAGTTGGGAAGTGCCTTAATGCTTTTTCTGACAAATTAAGTTCATTTAGAAGGATATCCATAATGTTCAAGTATATAATTTCTCTTATAGTACTACACAGAAATAATGTTAGGAAATTTTCTCTACGAGCCAATGAAACCAAGAAGACTTCAGTTTAATACAGAGGGTCTTGCTGATCTTCACCTAATGGTTGTTATTATTCCATGTAGCTTCCCCCCTCAACTGCTAGCTGGGAAAGCACTGTATATATTTACAAATTGCTTTCTCAATTCCACTCTATTGGTAGGAAACTGCATGAACTTGAAGGGATTTTTACCCATTAAATTCCTATTCCTATTGTCAGGAATTTGATGAGCACACAGGTAAATATTATTCTGGGTTTAATTTAATAATTAACTAGATAAGGAAATATCAAAGGACTTTCTTGCAAAGCAATTAAGTCTAACGGGACATCATTTTGAGAGAAAATGTAGAGAGAATGAATATAAAGTTAAGCAAGGATATATCCTCTGTTTCTGTGATATACGTGAATGTTATCTACTACAACATTGAGGCAAACAGAAATCTATTGAACTGAGGCCAAGGGTTCCCCACTGATGAGGGAATTCAAGCTTTGGGTTCTCAAACTGTATAGTGGAATAACTAAGGTGTTCTGCCGTATGAATTCTGTTGTCCAAAGTATTAAAAATCCTTAAATGTACAGTGTGGATGTCATATCCCTAGTACCCACTTCCACTCTAAGATCTGTTACTCTTACATCATACTACTTGCTACTGCAAAAATTGCCTGAGTTTGTAGCATTCAAACAGTTTAACTGGAGAAGGTCTATATTGATCCACCTAAGCCAGATGAACTGGCCTGTTCAAGCCTATTCATATAGAAGGTAATTCCCAGTGGACCAAAACACTAAGGACAGATAAACAGAAGAGTAATTGCAAGACAAGTTGATACTAAAATCCTGTGTTTCTCCTGGCAGTGGCCAATGCTTCAGGTCTCTGCCTTAATAAAGTTTCTTCATGGGGCTTCATTAGACAGAAGCCAGGTTCGCTGGCATGCCACCAGCAAAAGCTCTTTGCCTTTCTCATTCTAGTTCTCACTACTGCAACATTTGGCATTCTTATTTTCTGTAAGATTTTGAGTCTACAAGGCTATAAATGCTCTGGGAAATAAACACAGTTATTCTGCATTCTGCTGGGACATCTCATCACAAATATACCAGGAGCAGTTAGCAGCCATCCATGGGTAAGCTTCCCTGACCTCTGCACCAAACACCTCCACTAACTTAATGCAAGTCTTTTCCCTCTGTTCAGTACAAAACCTCTTCTCTAAGCAGGAAGAGACAAAATGGCTTACCTGGGAAGAGTTTATCATAGCAATTCTGTTTTGCTACTCTGAAGAAAAATTTTTTTGCACTACGCTTTTCATGAAGTCTCTTACCATATTCTGTTTTTTCAATCAGTGTTGGCTTTGACAGCCTAATGACAGCCTGATATAAACTAGTTCCCACCAACACTTAAAGCCACAGGTCTCCTTTGATTGCTTGTGAGCAGCTGCTAAATCTTTGTAGGGAAATTATTAAGGTGCAATCTCTACTAGTGTCCTGTCCTATCCCTGAAATGCAATAATCAAATATTTCTTTCTGAGTCACTAATCCAAACCCTTTCTGGAGCTGGCTGCTGAAGTTGTGCAACAAACTGCTCTCACATGTTTAGCTGTTTTCAGCAGTCCTGAAATCATGTTGAAATCTTGAGCTTTGCTTAAAGCCCTTCCTCCTGCAGAAGCACCATTGTATTTTTCACTCCACACAGCAGACTCAGTTGATACACCCAAACCACTGAACAAGTTCACTCTCAAGAATGCCAGTACAACTGCATTTTCCACATACTTCCCATCAGAGAAGTTTCAAACATCCCACTGACTACAGTCATGGGCTCATTTATTCATTGTTAAAATTTATGCCAGGAAGAACACTATGTAGAACATCACACTACATTCAGGAGCACTCTTTAAGAGAGTGCAGATAACAAAATCAACCTCATACCACAGATATATCAGAATACTGGAACCTAAGCCCTTTCCAAACATACTGTCTTGCTGTCTTTACTAAACATTTTAATAAGCAGTGCAAATAAGCTTGGTATTTATAACTGGATTCAGGAAAAACTGGCACATAAGCTATAACTCAATTATAAACATCCATAATTTGGAAGCACATCTTCCAAAGAAAGAAATTTAATTACAGCCCCATCACTTCAGTGTAGATAGTCCAAGACTTACAGTATCAGATGTTTATGCAGAGGTTGTTTCACAATGCTTTCAGCTTACTGAAGTTTCATCTTCCCAGGAACTGTGAAATTAAAAGGCTGCCTTTATAGCTAATGTGATTAGACATTCATCCCAGATCAAACTCGAAATAAATTTTGCTCTCAGCTCAGGAGCTCTGGGGACTGTTTTCTAAAATCAGGACTGAAATCTTTCATCACAAAATCAGTGCTCTCTGTCACATGTGCAAATTCAAAAGCCAGTTCTGGCTGTGTCAGGTTGCTAGGTAAATGAGAAACCTTTGCCTGCAAATCAGATATGAGGTGTCAAGTCTTGAGTTTACCATTTGTATATAGCAACGTGCAGTTATGGAAGATCCTGGGTAATAAGTGAGCTGTGTTGAGGAACACATAATTACAAGCTCTGTTTAATTGTGCTGTGGGCAGCATTTGATCTCCTTTGCTTGAAATAAACATCTACCAATTTTCACTGCTGTGAAAAATGCAATTTATTTTACCAGGAATTTATAGTATATGCAGAAAATTTTTCTAATCTTAAACCAAGTATTTTGTAATTAAGATTGATTTCTAGATTAATTTCTAACATTTGTTTTTCATTTGTTCATAATTTTTAGTAACTCCAAACTGAAATTGTCCATCCTTGCCTTCCAAGAATAAGCAATGCCTTTTCCTGAGACATGTGAATAAATTCTCATTTGTGAGAGCTGTTACCTTTGTAATGCTGAGGTGTTCCACTCGAGATATCTGCACTTGCATTAATTCAAACTGCAAGAACTAGAAATCTTACACATTAACACCTTTTTCTTCCTCTCCCCTCCACTCCCATTATTTTCTTTTATTTCTTCATTATGAAAGCAAACAACCTAACGTGGAAAATTCACTTTTCAGTTTGTCACAGACATCAGCATTTAAATATAGGGACAAGTTCCCCATATACCAGATGCAAAAGATCACTTCTTAGGTCCTTTGTCTGGGTCAGAAGCAAGTTCCTGTGGCAAAATCTTTTGTAATTATGGTGTCCAATAATCACTAAACCTAGATTTCATAAAATCCGAGCTGAAAAAGCAAAGGTTGTAGGTGACTTCTTTCCCAATACCTAGCAAGTAGGGATGATTTTCTCCCCTCCTTGGTATATACCATAATGGTTTTCTACTACCCTATATACTTTAAATGCCACAGCTGATTCAGGCTGAATGTTTTATGTCTAATATGTAGATTTAGTTCCTCGCTTTCCTTAGTTCTTGATGTAGCTTAAATGGCAATGAAAAATCTCCACTTATTCCCCAAACTGTAAAAGATCTGGGCTGCAAATTCAGAAGATAGCTCTTCATACTCTAGACATAACTCTAGTGTCTACAGGAGGCTTCCTTGATAGCTATATACATTCCAAAGGAGAATAAAAAAGTATCTGAATTTTACTTCAAATCACATTTTTATAAATTATTTACTCATTTTTAGCATAGAAAAGCTATGACAGAAGTCTACCCAGTCTACCCAGGTGTCGAATATTTACAGAGGCAGTCACTTCCTGCTGATTAGAATGAATTCTGGATATTCTCCTGTTCACAGGAGGATATAGGAAATATTTTCTCAGCAAAGCAACACCACCTTGCCTCCTTTCACAGCAGAAAATATTACACTTCTGCAGCAGAAAGGGGGCAACAAACACTTGCATTGCAGCAGTGTCTCTTCCATTCAGCCATGAGCCATCAAGACTTTCACAATGACACGGTTACTCGAGAAGGAGGAAAGGCCCCCTCACAACTAAGGAGCATACTGTGTTCCAAATTCTCCGAAGCTCACTTCTACTCTTGTAACTAGACTGTTCCCTGTGTCATCTTGGACCTAATGCCAAGCAAAACTAGTGTTTTGAAAGAATTTTTGAAGTGTTTTGCCAAAGCTTAGCAATGAAAGAATGGAAAGATCACAGCATGAAAAGCCTTGTGGCACCACCATAAACCACATATTTTTGAACCTGAAGCCACAGTTTAATCATAACACCTTCCCCATCTCAGTTCCCATGTCAAAACAAGTACTTAGCCAGGCAAACACAAACAGACACATTCCAATACTATAAATCTATAACTGGGCATTTTTCCTAGTACTAAGGAAATTCAGTTCAATGTTCTAACCAAGCTTCGCCACAATTTTGAAAAGTGACAAAAATTTATGTCAGTCTATCTTTGCAAAATATGCCGTTAACTATTTAAGACCAATAACACTTGATATTTTCCATAGATAAAGAGTGAATTTATATTTTATTTATCAGTTTGTACTGAAAGTAATGCACAAAGGAAAAATGTAAAAGGGAGAAACTGTTTCTATACATCACATTCTCCTATGACTGTAACCACACAGAAGACCTTTTCAAACGATCTTTCTGAACTGGACAGGGAGGTGCAAGGTGGAATTACATTAGTGGTGTTCTAGGTGGGATAAAAACCCAAACCCAACACAGAAGCCATTCAAGGTGTTGATATGTTCAGCTGAAGAGCAGTGTATATCAGATTTTATTCAGTCCTGTACAGTGTTTTTAGATCTGAGTGACTTGCCTTCTGTCAGCCCACCATCTGATTATAGGTCACAGTGAAGACATCTCAGAGATGCACTACATAGGCAAGTGTCTTACCTGTCTAGCATCATCCCTTAAAATTTTAAATGAACAATATTTTAAGTGAACACAACTATTTCAGTGGCCTTTCTCATCACACAATTTCTTCAACTGCAGTTGTATAAACCTACTAAATAAAGTTGACAAGAAATAACTGATTACAAGCCTATATTTCTTATAAAAATAAAGGTGTAACTAGAAACTACATTTGGCAGAGCTTATAGAGAGAAAACAGGTACTAAGAATCATTGGAAGTTACTGGAGATTGTAAATAAAACAGTATTAATTCTTCGAAAAAGATACTAGAAACAGTAGGAAAACACTTCTCTCAAAATTTGAAAATACATAAAAAATACACAAAATATAAAAGTTTGTATTCTCTGATCAAGTTCTGACATCCAGATACTTCCTGAGGCCTTACTGCTTTTCAAACAGCAATGGTGGCACTTCAGATGTTACAATGCTAAAGTATTACAGGTGTGGGTAAAGTGGGAACTAACTTGGCAATGTTTTAGTTCCTGTGGTTCTGTGGACTATATTCCTGCCACTGGGCTGAACAGAAAGAATATACAACAAAAGGTTTTCTTTATGGACATACCACCATTAGACTGAATTATCATTACTGCAATTATGAGCAATGCCTCAGGGTTACAGATATATTGTTAGAGTTGAAGGGTTTTTTCCATTTTCATGAATATTGCATCATAAACTCAAATGAAATAAAATAATTTTGTCCTTTCTTACTGCAAACAACCCCATTCTCAAACAGATGAAATACCAGCTGATATTATCTGCAGGTCGCCAAAGAACTGATAGAGTATGAAGACGTTGGAGAAAATCCCAAATTATCTTCCCAACACCCTTCAGGCCTGCAGTGGAAACCAGTTTCAAGTTGTCTGAGTATCTTTCTTAGCACATTTTGTCCTCCCCATCCCAGTTAGGAGAACTCAGAGAGCGGCACAGAGGTTGCTGTCTTAGCTGGCTTATGTCTGTATATATAACATATAAATCAGTACTAGAACTGTCTCCAGAGTCTCCTCTTCTTCAGCCCCATGATTTCCCATTACACATCAACATTAGCATGTTCAGGACCATTTCTAAATTAGACAATTACAGAATTAGTCAACCTTGCCCAATCATTTTTCATGGTACCCTACCATGCTCAGCCATCTATGGAATGTCATTCGAGGGGGTGGGGCAGAGGTAACAGTCCAAGTGTTTCTTTAATATTGCAAAAAATATGCTCATTTTTATAGACGTTAAGCAAGATATATCACAGATACTTTTTGATAACAGAGTGACAGGCTAGTGCTAAATAATACTAGATATCTATGAACCTTCTTTGAATAGCAAGGGTGGATCAGCCTCTGAGAACAAAGCCTATAGTGCTCCAGCTGGAGGGACTGTAACAATCAGCTTCATCTCATTAAGTTTTAGCAAAAGTAGAAACATTTATCCTTGTAAGTAATCCAGACCAGCCCAAATAGCAATAGAATATCAGTCACACAACTCAGTTAGGGTATCAAAAATCAAAGAAATGGGTCACCTTTTTAGGACACATTTCCAAATGACCTGCTTATGTTTCTACATAAAGCCAGAAGCAGGACTGGAAGTGGAAACTGTTGCCCAAATCACAAACCAGTTCTTCGCTAACATCGTATATCTGGACAGGATTCTTTTCCTCTGCTCTGTCAGTTGATGTTCTTTCCTTTTCTCTATTACATGGCTGTACTCAGACCACAGAGAAGAGGTCGCTGTAGTTTCGATTCACTGGTTTTTCTTCCCTTTTAGAAAATCACATTCGGTAGACAGAAAGTGTTGCACCTGGGACTCAAAACCAGAAGAAAATAACTTTTAGCTCATTCAAGCAATGAAGTGTGAAGGGCTATTAATTTATAATCTCATTTTAGCAGAATTCCACATGTGCCCCAGCTCAAGCACACACCAGGAAAAAACCAGAACAGATGTCCCGGCTCATTTTGCTCCAAGTGTCCAAACTGGAGTCCTCTCAGGTTTTGAAAGAAATAGAATATTTAATTTACAGTGTGTTATCAACATATATTTATGCTCTCTGAAAGAGAGACATTTTATTCCTCTTGCTTTAGACTACCCTCTGTGAAAATGAGTGGAAACACAAACTTTTTGCTTTTGTATAAGCATGTGGAGCTTCATTCATTAGTTCATTCGTTTGTGCTATGATGTCAGGTGGTCTATGCAGTATTTCTAAGATAATGAAGGAAAGTATTAAACCAAATCATTCAAACTTTCTTCAGTTCAGAAATGAGAAAACAACAAGATGAGGTAAGATACTAAACAATGAAAACTGTGGTGCTTAAAAATGGGGTCAGAGAGACAAGCAAAGTAGAAAAGTTACAAAGTGAGCTGCAAGGAGAAGTTAAGGGACTGTGGCAGGAGGGCCTAATGCAGCTGCAAGCCAGACATTTAGGGCTATAGCAACCAGTCACTTGAAACAGCTTCAGGAGAGACTGCTCAGCACAGCTGGCCCGGCGAAAGACGAAGTGCACTTGGTAGGAATGCCACAGCAGACCTCTGTGCAACAGAATTCAAGACCTGAAACCCAACAGCCTGTAGTACAGCTACAGGTGGCAACCCATAGAATTAATACATTTGCCAAAAATACATATTTCAAATATTTGCCCCCCAAAAAATGCAGAAATTGCGTTCAGCATGCAAATAAATACCTTTTTACTACCACCTTCCCTATAAAGGCCCTTTCCAAGAGTAACACCAATGTGGGGAATGGAGAAGCACTTTAGCAACAGCATTGACACTGACATGACAGTGTTTGCGCATAACTACATGCAGATGGGATTAACAGCTGTCAACACATGATTCAGGGCATCAGAGAGCCTCTCTGGATAGATCACCTGTAACCACCTAAATACAGACGGCATCATAATTTACATATTTATGAGATCCTGAGTCACAAGCAACCTTCATGCTAGCTTTCTCTCATTTTCACTGCTTCAGAGCACCTGTATGCTTGCACTGGGTACAGTATAGGAACTGAGGAGATGTCAGCAAGCATAGGAGCTGCTCAGCTGCCAGAAGCAAGAAAGCTGCTTTACTGGATGCTGCACAGGGCCAGAAGCATCTTGTCTCAAGGTGCAGTTCTGCCACATCTTGTTTCAGAGCCTGCTCAATTGTCACCATTCTGACACCCTGCTCTGCCCCACAGTGTAAACACACTTCGACTTTACAATCTTGATGTTTGTATTTAATTCTTAGAGGCAAAATTCAGAAATGCTCTGAATTCAGGCCATACCATGGCCAGTCTCTTGCCATGCCAACAGCAGCTCCCCTGCAGCATGCTACACTTTAGGACTACTCAGACCACATCTCACAGGTTATTTTATCAACTCCTTGAAGGACAGAGAGGTGAAAGTACATTCTCCAGAGCAGGGAGTCAAGTCAGTCTCCCTGCCCAAAGCCATCTTGGTCTGGACTGAGAGCGCTGCTGAAAATGATAATGAAATAGTATTACCTGATGCGTCTCAAAAAGTATTTCATTTTTATTCTTCCACAAGCCACGCCTGATTTTTCAAACCCTGACAATCTCCTTCTGTTCCCAATAGCCAAGAGTTCTGAGAGGAAAAAAGAAGGGATTTTATATATTTTACAGTTTTTATACTAGCTTTCCTGTTTTCCATTCTACTCCATCTGCTGCCATTGCACAGTTTACGTACTCTCCAATGATATCCTTGACAGAGCACTAGGTCTCAGTTTCTCCTTCACAGTTCTGGCACTTCAGTTTCCCCAGACACCTGCTACCACAGCTTTGCCATTTCTCCTATTTAGTTCCTCACTTCTTAGTTTCATGGCTTTTTATTATTTTGCAAATCTCTCAGAATACAGACAATAACCTAAAAATATGTTATCATTTCAGTTAATTTACCTTACCATAAATTTCATAAGCATAAGCAGATTCTTCTCTAAATCACTGATCTGACTGATATAATTAATTACCTTTATCAGTATATAACTTCCTCATCTGATTCCTCTGGTTCAAGCAATAATATTCTGAAGGAAAACACAGGAATATAAGACCTATCCCTACTGCTGCTTTAATGAATAGATATTACACATCAAGAACACAGAAGCAAAAGAATTCTTTGTATTGCTTGAAATGTCAGCATGAACTACTAGCCTTTGTCTTACTGGCACATATCCTTTTATATTACTGGTACAAATAGTGTTCACATATAGCTCACAAATATATAGATCTAAATACATCCTGAAAAAAAATTTAAAGTAAATTATTTCCCATCATTACTTTTTCTTTTTAAAGAAATAGAAGTATGATTCACATGTATAGTCTTGCAGGTATTCTCTGCTAGATAGTCCCTTTCCAGGGATGTATTGAAAATTACAGATAAACAAAAATTTCAGCAATTTCAGCTTTTAACCAAAAGCAGTACTAAATATGTATGATACACGTTCAACGTGTTGGTATTCTATTGGTTTTTACCTTAAAAAAAAAAAAAATAGGCAGCTCTAAAAAAATACTGAAAAATAAAAAACATAGCTAATTGTAGATCATAGACCAACGCCCTTACAGATGATGTTTTTTACATCTGTACCTGTCATGTACCTTGCTGAGTCCACAAGATGGAACACCAGTTTCTGGGAAAGCCCCACTTTCTGAACGAATTTGACGTGTTGTTCATTCACAACCAGTGCACGAAGAACTTTGAAATGCAGCCCCACAGCTCCACTAGCCACCTGGGCAGCCTTGGAAGTCATTCTAAACCAAGCTCAAAATGTTGCTGCTCTCCTATGGCATTTCTTTCTACTCTGGCATTCTTAAGTATCAGCTTACTTAACATAAAGCAATTCTGGGTCAGATCAAAGGTCTATCTCACGTGACGTTTGTGACATTACTCTGCATCAGATACCTGAGGAAGAAAGGAACAAGCGAGGGGTGGGTGCCTCCAGACACGAGTGTGAACAGTACGTCACTCGCTGAGCTGGCACAACACCCCAGTGGGAAACGCTGAAACAAATGAAATTACACCATGAACTTTGATTCAGGGAAGTGTTGGTGGTATCACTTCCACCAGGAATGGGAATAATAATTGAAATCTGTAATTTTTTTAGGAGCTCATGATGCTTTGAGGAGTTTGTTTTCTGGGGTTTTTTTGTGGGTTTTTTTTTCACAAAAGAAGAAATTCTCCTGTAACAGAATGATGAAAGTTGACAGACCTCGAGGAAAGGTTAAGCTTGAAAGAAATCACAACCCTTAAAGAAAAGATACCTTGAAAACCAATAATTTTTCCCGGAAAGACTCTATTGTATCACTATTGTCTTCCTCTTTGCTAAATATTATGAACATTTTATGGCAAAAGCTATACAAATAATATATACCTTGTCAACAGTTTCAAATTACAAACAGTACACAGCAATCTAGTCTTCACTCATCAGTCTATTTATAAACAGAGTCCTGACTCAGCATCATTATGGCAATAACAAATAGGACTGCCTCAAATGTATGACATAACCCCAGGCAGATCTCTACAATACAGAGAAAGGTTCAAGTACCAAAGTCTATGCTGTGGCTATTGGTAAAATCCACTAATGACCAGAAATTAAATATCTTGTACAGCTCTTATTCATGTATATTATTTCTAAACTAACAGTCAGAAACTTTTTTAAATCACAAAATATTTTAGATTGTAAGTTCCTCAACGCTGAGACCTTCTTGCTCTCTATTAGAATAATATAAAAAGAAAAGTGATACTTGTTTATAAATAATACAATGCAGTATAATGGATATTCAAGTTTACATATATGTGTTTCTTTACATGTAGACTCTTATCAGATTTTCTTTCTGTTTTCACTTCTGTCTATTTTATATTTTAAATCTAAAGGGATGACAACAACAACAACAAAGTAGAAATAGATATTCTGAAATCCAGTGTTTGATGCTAAATCTGGGATTTTTTCCCCCAATATACTCTAAGAGTAGAAAGACGCAGGCTTACATGACCACAAACTTATGAAGTAACTCTTTTAAATGCTGTAGTACAGCAATAAATGTTCCAAACTAGAATATATAAAATTAATAATCGTTTCTGATATAATGTGGCACTCCTATTCATCTGCTACAGTTTTGTGGTCTTAATGCAATTAAAGTTACGAACTGTGTTAACTTATTCTTAGAAAGAATCCACAAAATTTGCAGTTTTAGACACAGAATAAATTCATGGCTATAGTTACAAGTCTGAGCAATTTTTCTCCACAGAAGAGAATATGCAATGAAACTCTTTACCTTTGGTCATAAAATGTTCTCTTGTTATTATTTCAAATAGTAGTTTGATACATTTTAATTAATAAGACAATGATTTCTTTCTTGGGAAAGTCCCTCATTTCCTTGATCATGTCACTATTTTTTTTTGAAGATGGTATTTCAAATCCACTATATTTTTGGGTGAGAAGGACTTTTGAAACTTCTCCTGTTGGGTGACATCTCTGCTCCCAGAACACAGTGTTATGCAATTCCAGATAGCCAAGAAACAGGAGAGAGCAGTCTTAAGGAGATGGAAACACATGGAAATAGAGATCACTATAGACAAGAGTATTTTTCTTAAGCAGGAACAGGAATAAGAAAATGCTCAGACAGCATAATTATGGTCAGTGGAGCAGTGCAGATCATCAGACTGTGCCAGAGAATACAAGCACCAAGCCTTGGCTGTACGTATTGCAGACCAGTGGAGGAAAGAAGTGGTTTAAAAAGTATTGTTTTTTTCAGCATTTTCCAGGAATTGAAGGCATTGGGATATGTGTAACAGCACTATATAGTCTTATTTCAAGATATCCTTTTCATTTTTTTTGTGTAGCCTTTTGTCTGTGTGAGTGATTTTGTCAGTGGGGACACAAAGGTATCGAGACCATTCACAATCTGTGCCTGAATGCTGACTGATGCTTGGTAGGCACGTGCTGAAAGGAAGGACACAAACCACTGCTTTTCCCCTCCGCCCTGTGCAAGTGTCATTCTCGAAGTCAGGGCCCAGTCACTCGAGCTCCTAAGCACTCCCACAAAGGCCTCCTGGGTAGCCTTGAGGGTAAATCCACACCCCAAAAGGAGGATGGACGGGAAAGCAGACTTGTCCAATTTAATCCTGTTGCAACAAGGGGTGAGGAGGAAGGAGAACAAGGTGTAGAAGCTCTAGAGAAGAGTCAGAAACAAGTATGGGCTGCCAGTCTGTAAAGAAGCCTATGCCCCTACACCCTCCCTTCCACAGTTAGGATCCAGATTAGGCTGGCCAGTTAGGATTATCTCCATAGCAGGCACTCTTGACTATGGAAGGGAATCAGACGTGCAGCAGAAACAGCAGCACTGTTCCTAAGTCACTGTAGCTGTCAGCTGGCTCCAACACAGGTCACTACCTCTGAGGCAATTTGACCTCAAACACTTTAACATTAAACAACTAGTGTGTCTGTAGGACCAAATTTTGTGTTTCTGGATGCATGTGGAACAGATGACAGTAAAACTGAAAAGCAGAAGTGCAGCTTTTTACACAGTCCCCAGAGAAATAAAGCACATTTTCTCAGCAGGTGCTAAAATGTGTTTGCTCAGAAGACACTTCATGAGAAAATCCTACTAAATTTGTTGTTTTCACATCTTTGCCTACCCTGTACTACATATCTACATGTATGACCTGTTTCCTCCAGTGAGCTTAATGACAAACCCAAATTCCATTCAATTAAATTCAGAGTTGCATTTTCAAATGCATCTCCTACTACTATTACTGTATGAACAACTTTGAAAATGCCATTTAGTATACACAGTGATAAAGGATAAAAGTTTTAAGATTTCTAGGGCAGTTGATAGGAGCCTTCCAAAATCAACACTGTGGCATTGAGCCACTTGACCCACAACTTCTGAAAATCAGTATTATTTAAAAACACTTGGGACAGAAACATACCCTCCTCTCATTTGGTAAGACACAACTAAATGCCCACATGTAACCTTCCTTGTTCAACTAGTGTTCTCTAGTTTAAAACAGCTTCTACAAATCCTGAAAAAGGAAAAAATCCATGAAAATCCATGGAAAGAGATTAGTTGAAGAAAACGGAGATGTATTATTTTAAACAAGAAGCAGCATTGTTTCACCTGTTTGTAGCAAGGAGTAAGTAGCAAATATAGAGAATATCATGAGAAATCATGTTCCATAAACTCATGGTTTCCAAAAACCAGCTCTGGGACCCTGAATAGGAAGTTAAGTAGGCAGTGTATCAACAAAAACAGACATTGAGGGGGGAAAGAACTATGTCTAAATTGACATAGTTTTAAACAATAGCGTTTGAGTACTTTTTTGGCCTGGTATAAAGTACCACAAATTTGCATTCAGATCCATATGATCGAGCACAAACCCTCACAGGCAGCATGTGATAGTCTACTGCTAACCCTGTTTCCCCTACACTCTTCACTGCTACAGCTTATTGCTGGCACACCTTCCTACGGATATTCTGAAAGCAGAAGAAATCAGATACATACAAAATACTTTCAAATAGCAGATTCTTTCAGGAAAAATTCGAGCCTGCTACATGACTACAGATTACAGTGCAGATTCAGGAGGTTTGAATTTGGGCTGTTTTCTGATTCAGATGTAGATGGTACCAATTTGGGCTATTTTCACTAAACCTCTACAGCCTTTAAAAACAGAACTGTGGCAATCATTTCCTGACTTTCATGTGAAGGCAGACTGATCAAGCCAAATTCCTGTTACTGAACAGTTAAATTTATATTCACATTACACTGCTTCCATGGTTGGAGCTTCCCCTGTAGTGCTATTCCAGCAGTAGTACAAAATCAGAGCTCAAGCAGTAGATGCATATTTTAAATAGAGACCTCTACATATGAATAAATACCCTCTTTGAAGCAATTATCAGTCAGAGAGAGATTAAAAACAGCATGTAGATATAGGCAGGGTGAAGCACCTCTGAGCTAGGTGAAATACTATCACCTCAAGACAGAAAATCATACAGATATTCTGAAGTGAATTTTCAATCATTTTACATATTGCTCAGGAGAGCTTACAGTGCTGCTCTGTTGTCAGGATTTTCTGAAGAAAAAGCCACACAAAAGCTCACAGGCTGTCTTTTAAAGAGCAAAATGTGCAACATCTTGTGATTCCCCACATTCCCCAAAAGTAGGAAAGTCAAAATCAAAAGCACACTACTACTTGGCAAGACAGGTAGTACATGAAATTCTCCTGACAAACTCTTTCCTATAAAGAACAGTTGCATCCTTGACTCCCGAATACTTCTAAGAAAAAAATTTAGCCAAATCACCTCTATTAATGTTGGAGACAAAACTTTGTTAATAGAAAATGGTTAAGAAATGTTTTTTCTGACATGACTGAGAGAAAAAGTACATCTTATATGGTCATGTGATGAATAAAATTGAAACCTGGTTATCAACCGATTGCTTAGTTCAAATCAGATTTCTTGTCTGCTGTATATGCACTGAAGGCACTAGACTGTACCTATGAGCATTAATGTAATCTGTAAAAGAAGAGCTTCCTCTTGAAATAGTCATGCATAGTTCATTGAGATCCTTTGGTGCAGCACTGTCTCTTCAGAGCACTAAAAATAAAAATAAACATTAAAGAGATTTACTGTAAATTGATGTTTTAAACTAAGCTATTTGCAGTTCCTGTTATTTTCCTTCTTATTGCTAAATGTTTATGCTCTATGACACGGTTTATGATTCTCTATTTTATTACAACTGTGTGAAATCCCAAAGCTTCAGAAATGGGAGCCAAGGCTGTACCTATACCCTGGCTTGCACTTTTCACGCTCTTCCCTGCAGCTTGATTGCCCATCTCTCCTGTGCGCCACAGCTCCTACCTGGGGCACATCCCTAGGGATTCTTGCGATGCAAAGGAGGCCGTGGGTAGATGCTGTTGCATCACTAAGCCTCACCCCACCATGCAGTCAGGATGCAGCTTTGGCCTACAACCCAGATCAGGAACTCAAACAGGCTGTAGGTTCCCTAGACTAAACACAGTCAATCTGTAATCCACATTAAGACAGTGGCATGAATGGTCTCCATTAAAAGGTGTTAGTATCAAAACTTACAAATCTAAAAGGATCATAAACATAGCTGTTATATTTAACGTTAGGAGCTTCAGCAGGAACACCTAACAAACCAAAAACCATCATACAAAGCATGTACTAGAAGGTATTAATCCAGTCAAACTCTGGATTTTGCCTACTTGTTTCTCTACAATTGGCTCTGTATGAAGATGCTTGTTCTGATCTACGGACACCACTTATCAAGAACTAAAATGCTTCAGACAAGTCATCTGATCTCTTGTTTCTGTGCTACAGGAGTTTTCTACCTACCCAGAAACTCAAAGTCAAACAAAAAATTATCTTAACAATAGGATATAGAGAACTGGAGCCCTGAGTAAACAGGAAATACCTGGCAAGTCACAGCAAATTTTGACCAAATGAAGGTGGGATACTCACCGTCTGGGACAGAGTTTGTTTTCACTGAGTCTGGTTTTGACCATGCCTCAATGGTCTCAACAGCTCTTAAACAGAACCCAGAACACGCCACCAGAATGGGGCAGCATGTGGAAGGAACAAGCCGGTGGAAAATAAGCAGCAGAAAATAACAGAGGGGTAAAAAATAGGTTTTGTTTCTGAACATGCAAGATCAAGAAGTTGCTTTTAAGAATCTTTTTCTTTGTAAGTATAAATTTGGAGTTACACAGTCATACTAGGAGAAGATCAGAGAGACAAACCCAGACTAAGCCACAACACATGCAGTGATGACGAAATCATGTTGCAACAGTCAGTGACATTTAGAAGGCCTTTTCCAAAATTACAATGGCATTTTGAGCATTAAAACTTTAGAATAAAAATGCATGCATGTTCTGTAAGCCATCCTGCCAAGTGAATTTACTGGCAAATCCTGCACTACCTGTGCTAGGTAATAGTGCCAGGAATTCATCCTCTATCTTTCGTAGCCATATACAGGAAAATAAAGTTAGTGGCTATCTACGTAATCACAAAAGTGGCAGTCTGTGTGGATGTGAGTTGTTAAAACATCAGATAAGAAAACACCATTTAAGTGGAGAGCTTCGATGATGTTGCTCCAGAGGACCAGTACTGTGGCAACCGCTCTGCAAAACACCTCATCCAAGACTTCAAGGTTCTTCTGAGACACCACTATGCCCCAAACTTGCGGGCCTTGCCCCTCAGCTGGGAAGTGAGGTTGGCACAGGCTTCCAGGCTGCTTCCTGTCTCAGCAGGCAGCAGCACAATTCCTGTAAGCCCGAGATGTGCCAGGGAGCACAGTGGTGACACAGGCATGCCCCAAAACAAATGCCCATCTACCTAAAACAGCCCTTGTGGCTGGGGAGGAGAGTTCCATGCTAACCATCACCATGGTCAAGATGCCACCCACGTGGTAAAACAAATCCCAGTTCCTCTTTGTCTTTATCCAGTGAGCATATTATGTCAGAGGGACAGTTGCTGGGGTTACAACTACAAAAATAGCATGACATTATGTTTGTTGCAAGGCTCAAATCTGCCACCGCCTCCAGGCACTCCCAGGTCTCCTGAAGAGGAAGGCAGGGTGTTTCCTGCAGTGGGGGTTAGTCAGGCCATGGCCACCCTGCCAGCCTGGGCCCCCAGAGACACTCGCCCCCAGAGACACCCTTTTTAGATGATGAGTAATGTTGGAGGGAGAGAGACACTCCTGCTGCTCACCCACCCCGTCCATGGTGCAGGTCTGCAGGGCCCTTTCACCAGCTGCACACTGTGGTGTGTTCCTGTCCATATGGGCTGTACAGAAGCCCACTTGACCACAGACAGGATCAGTTCCAAAATGGGACAGGAGTTCAGACTCTGAAAACACCTGCAGGGCAAAAAGAAGAGGTCTAGGGCTTGGAGAGGCTTGGCCTTGTTCTTTCTTATTGAGGGGTTTTCTCTAGAAGTTTTCCTATCTTGTTGCACCCAACCAAGCCTTCCCAGTACCAGGACAGATGGCCACACAGGCTGACTTGCAGGCAGACCAGAAAGAGCTAAGCAGGCTGCAGGCATTTTCTGGTGAGGCTGTGCTGTTTAGATCCAGACATTTTTGATGCATGTACAAATTTTAAATGTGGAAGAGGAGGAATCTCACTGTAAAAAGAAAGGCTTTGTGTGACATTTGGTGTAAGGTAGCTTCCTTCTCCTAATTTCAGGACTTCATCTGCACTTGACTCTCCTTTGGTTTCCCAGGAACAGTATATTCCAAGCTGGCCAGAAGAATCCGCTCTGTCAGATGCCTCAGGTTTAAGATAAATGTGAGATACCACATCCTAGATGCACTTTTTTGGGGAGGACTAGGAAATAATCTAAAGTTGTGCCAGGGGAGGTTTAGATTAGCTATTAGGAGAAATTTCTTTACTGAAAGGGTGGTCAGACATTGGAATAGGCTTATCGGGGAAATGATGGAATCATCATCCTGGGGAGGGTTCAAAAGGCTGGTGGATGTGGCACTTGGGAATTAGGTTTAGTGGAACAAAGTGGTTCTAGGTTAATGGTTCGACTCAATCTTAGAGGTCTTTTCCACTCTCCATGTTTCTATTATTTATTCTTTGCCCGTGTTCTGCATGCTAGGCCATATCACCTGGTAGCAGCAACTTCTGTTAATTCTAGACCAAGATTCTTTTTCCCCAAAAAAATTCCAAGTGCCAGTGTGTCTTGGTAGGAGTGGGGAAGTAAAGGAAGTAAGATATGTCCAGAGTGCCAGTGCTCTGAGGACAAAAATTTACAGCCTTCCCTTGTACTGCTTTCCAGACACATAAAAAGAAACCCTGATGGAATAGTAAGAAAGGGTTTGGGTTTTTTTTGCTACAAACTCCTTGTAGGTACTAAAGTGAATCACAGCTGCATCTGGGGCTGTGCATGTAGACGGAAGAATGGAAGAAGCAAACAGGCTGAGGTATGACCAGTGGACAGGCCCCATAGCAGGTGCCATGAAATCTCATGAACAAGTCTTGTGCAATGAAGACTTTATTAGGAGTAACTTCTTGGCAGCAGTACCAGTGTAAGCAGTACTCACCCTGTTCTTCCAGCCCTGTGCTGCACCCTCACAAACATCTGTGCACCAAACCAAATCAAGGAACTGGTGCAGTTGAAAACCCTTTTTCTGTGACTTTTTGCTGGATCGTTTGTAGTGGACTCTTTCCCCAGTCCATGTCACTGCACAGCTACACAAACACAGGGGCCAGCAGATCATAGGGGTGAGAGATCCTGTGTGAGTCACACTGTCACCAAGCCCTGAGCTCACGGGACTCAGGGACTGCCCGGAGCACAAGGCATCAGCAGTGGCCCCTTCCCAGGAGCAGTGGGGTGACAGAGCTGCGAGGACAGGAGTGAAAGCCTCTGCACTGGGCACTCCTGAGCATTAAAACTAGACCTGTAACTTCTGCTGAGTGAAGGAGAAACAAGGCGAAACCAGCTCGGCAGTGCAAATGACAGGCTGCCACCAAGGATGTCAAAGGGAAACAGCCTGGGATTTCTGTGACAGCCAGGCGAGAGGCAGTTGTTGTGTAAGAGAAATCACTGCATGAGCCTACTGAGCAAATCTTTTATTCTGGTATGTGCTTAGATAAGTGAGAATATTATATAAGCAAAAGCGAAAGTGACAGAGAAATTTACTAATATCCACTTCTTCATAGTGTCAGAGCATTAATTTTAACTAACTCAAAATTAATCAAATTTTCAAAAAAACTTTCAGGAACTAAAATTACAACGTTGTCCAGTTCACAACTACATATAATGCAAGGTGGAATTTCAAAGTTTTGTGCATTGAATGACATTCAACATTATTATACAATCCTTAGAGCCCATAAACTTTATAAGATACCCCAAAAAGGGCAATAGGCCCACCCTAGAAAAACACTATTCAAATATCGAGTGATTTCCCTGCTGAAAGCTCAGAGATCAAAAACATCAGCCATGCCAAGATCAGAGTGATACTGTTATCAAAGACACAAATCTTATGGCAGGCTATTTCCCCAGAGTCATCTGCAATAACCAGGAAAGTCTATTTTGCTGCTATGGTTTCACAAGAAAAAAAAATGCAGTCAGTACAACCTGGGGCAGAGAATTCCACAGGAAAACATAGCCCAAGTGGCAATGAGAATCTCACCAAAGATGTCCTCAAAAACATATTGTACTTATCATGATGTATTAACATGATGCAGGTGTATGTACCTTTTTTAAAAAAGAACTAGTAGGTTTCCCACCTAGAGCAGCCTTAGTTTATAAACTAGGCTGCAGACAGGCCAAAGATACAGAAGGGGAGCAACAAGAGTCACCCTCCAAAGGCACAGAATTCAAATTAATCAGCCCTCTGGGATAAAGGCAGAATGTGAATAAATACTTACATTGCCTCTCAGAAGCAACCAGCTGCCTCCAAAGGTTATCTTTAAAGAGGAAAAAATGGCTGAGCCCAAAACGAAGCAACAAGTCCCAGGCTCAGAGATATCAGAGCCATAAAATACAGTCAGCTGCCTGCATCTTGGGTGGGAATAGCCTTGGCCTGCGTCCCTGGAAGGATCAGGATTTCCTCCTGTCTTAGTTTAAGAAACAGGGTGAGAATTTTTTTTTTCTTTAGTTACATTCAAAAGACCGGGGATCAGCTGACGGTTTTCTCTAGCTTTTGCCGGAGAATCTCTGGGAAAGGCAAAGTTTCCACGGCAGCATGTTCCCACCTGGCACGCCTTCACCAGAAGTGTGGAGGAGCGGGGAGGCGAGGGAGGCCAGGCGGCCCGCATCGCTCCCCGCAGCCAGCGCAGTCACCTGGGGCTGGGCAGGTGACCGGAGCGGGTCCCGGCCCCGCCACGGCCCGCCGGGCTCATCGGCATCGACGCGCTGCCGCCGGGCCGCCCGCGCCGCCTCACCTGCCGGGGGCCGAGCTGGCGCGTCCCGGAGCCGCTCCGGCAGCTCCAGAGGGAGGGGCGGATTAGCGAGACTCCGTGCGCCCATTTCCAAAGGCTCCACCTCGTCCCCGGGCTCCGCAGCCACCTGTGCGCGCCCCGGGCGGGGCGGGGGCGGGCGGCGGGGCCGGGCCGAGCACCGCGTCCCTCCTCCGCCGGTGCCCGCGGGCCGGACGCGGAGAGGCTCCGGCAGCGCGGCACGGCCGCGGTCTGACCCGGCGGAGTCTCCGCCGCGCTCCGAGCCCGCCCCGGGAGGAGCCGTGCCCGGCTCTGCCGTGCCCTGCCTGGCACCGGCAG
>JAYRBT010000178.1:20497523-20587943 GCA_036023395.1 Myiotriccus ornatus | reverse complement strand
AGCATCGAGCAGGATCATGGACAAGCTTAACAGGCTGACAGTGCCGGCCGGGGAGAAGTTCAGGTAGGGCCGGACCGCGCGGGGGCTCCTGCGGGAACGGAGCGGGGGGATGAGCCGCTTCCCGCAGCGGCGTTCGGGGGGGACCGGGAGACGCTGGGGCACGAGGAAGTTGGCAGAAGCTTTGTAGTAAAACGGAGCTATCACCGGTGGCCGGGGCGCTGCCGGGAAATGTGGGAGGTAAACACACTTAGTGATTTCAAAGCAAAATGTGCGTCGGCTTCACCTGCAGCGCGATGAGGAATGTTTTCGAAGTGTCTGTTTTCAAAGTTGTAAGAAAATAGTATGTGACTCACTAAGATGAGCCTTATGCAAATCCGGAAAACTTAATTAATTACTTAATGGTTTAATGCCCTATGAAGATGGCGTTTGCAGTTAAGTTCCGTAATGTTTCCTAATCTTCGAAAGAACTGGTGGAATAGGGGGAACTGGAAAACGGGAAATGTTCCTAAGTGAAGAACAAAGTTAAATGCAGGGTTTGAGTGGAGAAAAGCAGAAGTTGGCCATTACTGAAGTATTTTTAGTGTGACTCGATTGGTGTGCTGGTACAGTTGGCACCTAAAGGCTCTTTCATTGTGACTGGTGGTTTTGTTTTTCTGAATAGCTAAAAGAAGTTCTGTTTCGGATTAAAGTAACATAGAAACTTTTTCTTCCCCTGAAAAATAAAAATAAAATAGTGAAAAGTATCTTTTCCGAAAGCAACTCGTACTTAAGCACTCGATACTAATTTATAAACCGTTCTCAAGTATATCTCTCCCTCTCCCCAGAAGTCTTCAGGCAATTCGAAATAATCCCTTGTAAAGCTAATTTTGATGCAATGCCGTTTCTTGATATCTACTCTTTCCATACTGTTGGTGGGGGAAGGGGTGTACTTGCAGAGCTGCAATGACACTCATGTTCCTCAGTCAGGCACACATAATAAAACCCTAGCAGACTTCATCCTGCAGCCCAGCGCGGGCAAGAACTCTGTGTAAGGCTCAGAGGACAGGGGGAAGAAGATGGTGAATTTTTTCACTGTCTGCAGTTTATCACCTTAAGTACTCGAAACTGATCTAAATGATGTCAGAGCTCGGTGTTGGTCTAAACCAGCTATATTAAGATGATACGCTGAGGAACAAGATGGAGAGCTTGATTCTATCAAGACAGTAACTGGTACATAAAGAAGTAAAGCACAGTCTCTCTGCTATCATAAAATTGTAGCTGGGATGAATCTTCTGCTCTTTTGCAAACCATTAAAGCAGGATTATTTTCATGTACTCAGAGATGGTCTGTCTATATATGAGGTTTGTAATGGCCCACAACTTGTTTGTGAACTGATGCATCACACCTCTGCTGCACCTTCATGTAGCTGACACGTCATGTAGCTGACAATCTTCATCGTCTGAGGTTTTAATATTGTAAAATAAGGAAGAGGAGGAAGTAGCTCTGTTTTCCTGTATTAACTGGAAATATTAAAAGCTGTTTTTTCTCTCCTCATGGCCAATTCACCCTAGTTGTGCAAGGAATGTAGGAGCACATGTTTCTCAAACATGAGTGTTCTCAGCACGTGCTGTGCAAGTGCATGCATCCTTTGATTTGAGCATGTTGAAATACATCCTTAAACAGAGACCTGGATATTTGGCTACATGATCTTACTGCAGCATCAGCATTTGAAAACCTTAAGGCAGGACTTTCCATGAGTAGATATTAATAAATTTAGAGATGTGCAAATATAGGAAGAGATGAGCACAACATGGCGGCAGCCTTTTCCTCCTCCTCTGAAACAGCTGAATACCTCCTTGTGCTGAGTGACTTGTTAACAGCGTAGTTGACTTCCTAATATAGCTCTGTCAGTATTGAACACACAAAGATGGTTCAGAGTTTGTACTGAATTTTACATGAACTAAATAGTGACGTTCAAAACATACCTTTCTCCATATGCTAGGATGCAATGCCAAGAAATATTCTTGCCAAACATAGTTTCAATTGTAGTAATTACAGGTCATGTTTTTTAAAGACAGCTCTCTTAAAATTTCTGCTTTTTAGAAGCAAAAATTGAAGAAGCACTGCTTTTGAGTCAGTGTCTGACAGTAGATATTTTGATTTTTTTTTTTTAAGTATAGACTTGAAAAACTAGATATTATGTGGCTTTGCTAAGCTCAGCTATTCTCCACGGATATATTTGAGCCTACCAGACCTAGCGTTTTGTTGCTTCAACAAATCTTATGTCAGATCTGAATTCTTAACTTATTTCATTTGTTAAGTTTATTGCAAGAATAAGAGACATAAGTGTTCTTACATGTCTCTCACCTAACATGTTGTGGTATGTAAATTGTTTGCAATTAAGTCACTCAATTAACTTCACTATCAGTCAGATAGGAATGCTGGAACTCCATGGAATTCCAGTATTAATTTTTATGTAGTGTTTCTTATAAGGCATGCGCAGTATTATACAAATATTCCCTCACAGTTCATTGTGTGTTCTGACTGCTTCCATATAGTCAGGAAAAATGAATTCCAAGGCTTGGTTGTTTATGTGAGTGGTGCATACAAATAATTTGGTACTTTGAATTGCTTTGTGAAGTGTGGAGTGAATACATGAGCAATACCCATGCTGCCATGGCAGGCTCTAGTGTGCCTTGATTTCAACCTAAACTTCAGGGAAAAAAATTATGCTGTAAATATATACATAAATAGATTCACTCACAATCAAGGAGAGTAGGCAACATGGGTAACAGGAAGTTAGCAATTCAAAAGGTACAGTGCTAAACTTGCAGACTCTTTTGTGGTTCAACTTCCTTAGACTATGAGCCTATGATTCCTGGTATTTGGATAGTTTCTAGCTACTCTATATGACTGTGTCACAGCATCTCTTCAGACTGGCTGCACTTTTTTAATTATGACCACAAACCTTAATAATGAACCTTTGCTCATAGCTATCTTCAGCTGTCTATCACAAAATCCTTTTCAAAGGCATCATTTCCGTCACCACTGCAGTGATGGGGAAACCAGGGCATGAACCAGGAGTGTGCCACATGCTTTCACTTGCCTAAGGTCATGCAGCTAGCAACTTCCAGATTGCAAGCAGACTTTTGCAAAAGCAGAGTTTCATGTTCGTTAATTTCCAGCAGTTCTTCCCCCACCCTCCCTCGAGAAAAAAAGTCTTAAAATCACTATCTCCAACCATAACTCCCAATTAAAAGCAAGTAGAAAAAAGTAGCAATTGACTTTTTTCTGAGGTTGAACAAGTGTGTGAAATTTAATTCTATGAAAATCAAGAGGAATTTCCTTAAGGTTTGAATGTCTGTTAATTGTCTATCAAATATGGAGCAGTTTATGATCTTCACAAATTTTCTACTGGTAGAAACAGGTTGGCTGTAACTGCTAGGTCTCCTCTTTACCACAGGATTTTCTGGCACTATTTCTTCTTGAAAGTGGATAGTAGAAAATCAATTCATTTGGGAGTGAAATGATATTTAGCTGTAAACTGATACCTTCTAAGCATATGATGCTTTATCATAGTTAGCATTTACTTTTGGAGAAAATGGAGAATATCTGAACAATAGTTTACTAATTCCTTCTGGTTGTAGCAAACAGAAACTTAATCTGTTTTTTCAAGTTAAAATTTAACATAGTTTATTGCATCAATGGACTTGAATAGGACAAAAGAACAAAAATAAACTCAAGCAGGAAAGAAACTAGAGTTTCAAAGTAAGCTAAAAACTGCTCCCTGTGACAGAACTGGGCATCAAAGCCCACATCCAGCTTCAACATCTCATCCTCTTATTAGTTATATAGACTCCAGAGGAAAGGCTATGTAAATAATAGAATGGTTTGGGTTAGAAGGGACCATCTAGTTCCCGTCCCTCTGCCATGGAGAGGGACATCTTCCACTAGTCAGCCTGGCCTGGAACACTTCCAAGGATGGGACATCCACAAGTTCTCTGGCCAACCTGTTCCAGTGCCTCACCACCCCCATGATAAAGAATTTCCTCCTAATATCCAATCTAAACCTACTCTTTTTCACTTTGAACCCATTCCCCCTTGTCCTATCACTACATGCCCTCATAAACACTTCCTCTCCAGCTTTCTTGTAGGCCCTGTTCAGGTACTGAAAAGCTGCAATAAGGTCACCTTTGTGTATCTGAAATAAGGTCAGCCTTCTCCAGGCTGAACAATCCCAGTGCTCTACCCAAAGGAAAGGTGTTCCAGCCCTCTGATCATTTTCAATGATTCAAATATTAAGTTACATGGACACTGTTCAGTGGTCTAAAAGCCCAAATAGAAACTGTTCCACATATGAGATTTTTCCAGACCAACCTCTTCTAATTGCTCATCGCTGTCTCCTCTTCACAAGTTGTGGCCACGTCGCTTATGCTCTTCTACCTGATCTGGTGTTCTCCTCTTTCCAGCAAAAATCTAATCTGCCTCCAGCCTCAGGCCCTAAGGACGTAAGAGCTGTGAAGGTCTTCTGGGACAGCACCCATTGCCACCTCCAGCAGTCTCCTGTCTTCTCCTCACAACTGTCCACTGTGCACTAACATTCTGTGATGACAGCAGCTTTTCTGGCATGCCCGTGTTTAAGCCCACCAAAATGTAGGCTGAATGCAAGGTCACATGAAATCACAGTCCAACGGTATGCAATCTTCAAAGTTGAATTTCACAGGCACGGGGGGAAAGGAGGTCACCAGCTGTGTTTGCTGTGCTGATGAGTACAAACAAAAGTTTTCTGTAGGATCGCTAGGTTCAGTTTTCCATACAAAGCACAGGATTGTGATTAAAAGATAAAGCTGTATATTCTCAATTTCTTCTAATTTTCTGTCAGCTTAAAGAGTTCATGAATCTCTCTCATCTCTGGACTTTGGAATGGAATGAGATAGGAAATGCAAACTTCCCCAAATACCACTGCAAAAATCCATTCTTTCACTCCCAGTGTGACTTCTCCAGTCAAACCCTCTTGCTTCTACTTTTGACCTTGCTTCAGCATAGCACAGCCTCCATCCCATCTATATTTGTTCTCCTTTATTCCTTTCTCTCTGCAGCATTTCATTATACCAATCCCTTTAAAGCTTCTTTTCTTCTTTTCAGCTATGTCATCCTGCCTGGACCAATCTCCAAGCTAAAAAAAACCAAACCAACAAACAAAAAACCCCAAACCTGAAACATGCTACTTTTTACAAGAAAAACCAAAACAAACCAAAACAAAAAACCATCCACAAACAAACAAACAAAAATAAAACCACAAATAACCACACAGTATTTTTTCTCGCACAGAACTTCCTGCCTATAATGATGTTTATAGAAAAGTAGGTTTGACTGTGATCTACCTGTGTGTTAAACAAAAATGTGGCAGTGTGGACAAAATGGCATGATGTAATGTTGAAACTGTGGTGAGAAGCCCTGGTTTAATCTCTGTATGTAGACAGTGTACGAGTGTAGTCTCTTCACAAGATGAGCTATGCTTATGCACTACCTATAGTTTCATTGTACTTGTGCTGGCAAAATTGTGCAGTCATTGGCATGGCTTGTTCCACCACTGCTTCATATGCACACTCTTTCAAATAAAATTAAGTCCTGAAGTGACACTGTAGTTCTGCCAAAATAACTGTCCACACTAGGAGCATTTGTCAACTACAGCAATCACAAATGACACCGTCTTAGGCTGGTGACTGTGAGTTATTCAGCAAAAGTGAGTAATTTAGATTCGATCTAATGACTTGCCTTTTTTTTTTTTTTTTGAGTCAAATAATAAATAATTGATAGCCAAGCAAATAACCCAATAAATTAATTTTCTTGGCCGTGAAATAAAACCCAACCCATATTTCAGCAAACTTGGCATAACCATCTTTTACTGTTAATTTATAACTATACCCCATGCAGCTGTGCAGACTGCTAGATATTAGATCATAATGTGATATTGCAGGTACCCAGTGGTATGTTGATCCCAGAAGAAAACAATCTTTTGTTTTACAGAACCATTCAAAACCTATATACTGCACACTATATTACAATGTGATAGATGCTTTTCTTTTGGAAGGCAAATATGACAATCATAAAATGATGCAAAAAAAGCCCTGCTGAAAAACCGTATTAGTTTATCATGATGAGGAAAAAGAGTTGCCACAATAGTAGAAATTCCTATAAATACCTCTTTATTTGAAAAAAAGTACTGTTTTTAGTGGCTTCCTTTCTCACCTTGGAGAATGCCTCTGCTGTTTGATTGCCCCTCTGAGAGCTGTCTGATAGTGCTTGGAACCAAAGCTCTTGTAAATCAACAGCTGAAATAGTTAATCAAGTTCTGCTTTTGGTGAATTTAGTGTTGGAAAACCACTTAACCTGGTCAAAAATCCTGACTACCAGTTGTAATAGGCCAGATATGATGTAACTGGAACATTTTAAAATATCCTAAGCATTGTTTTGGGATTTTTTTTTTTTAAAAATGACTGAAATCTGGAGTTTCAGCATGCCATCCCAGCATTGTGACCAAACGTAGAGGAAAAAGTAAGATTTCAATTATTTGCCAAAAAGAAACCAAAAAAAATGACACCTTGTAGAGTTCAGATCACTTTTATTTCATGTTCACAATGCTATGTTAACTAAAGTTTTTGACATTTAAAAAATTTAAATGTTTCCTTTTAATTTGTCAGACTGGTACAGTTCAGGATTGAAATGTGCTTCTCCTTTGTATTACATTATTTTATGCACATTGCAATGAGGAACATTTGTGATCTGCTCTATTTGATGCATTTAATGGAAATACCTCAACATTTGAAGTTTTTCAGGAATCAATTAAGAGTAACTTTTAGCCATCTTCAGATGTCTAAATCATTTGTAGATGATTTAGAAGCTGCTGATGGTTAGAAAAGAAATAACATATTTGCTCACTGTGTAGTTTTTTCCTTATGTTTTTGTGTGGTTTTTTAAATGATTGCTGCATTATAGGACTAATTTTAGTTTTGGATAACATCTTTTATAGTCTAAGTACCCTAAAGCATGTTACAATATGACAGGTAAGGAATTATGTCTTTTAGAAAGCAAATATTACTGGTTTTATGTGCTCAGCAGCCATGAGAATTGGAAAACTGGTGGAAAACAGTGGCTGAAAGTGACAGTATTTTCCCATTTGGCTGCAGGGAATCATCTTAGATCTTTGGAAAACTGTAAAATGACTTTACATGCTCTGTAAATAAGTTTCTTTTGTGGCAGTCATACTAAATGACTGAGGGGTAAAAGATGCTTGAAAATTCTATAAGCATCTTTATCCTAATCTGTTAGTATATATATATATATTTTGGACAGGTTCATTTTCCGGGTGTAAGCAAACCCAGATGTGCAATGCTACAGGTTTATGACATCAACATAAATTAGTACACAGTTAATACTTCAGAAAGAATTAAAATAATGCATCCCAAGGCAATAATATGAAAACGTGAGTATGTATTTTTCAAGCTTAATGCAAGGGCAACTGGGTGAAGCAGGCTATGGATGTAAGTGGCTATACCATGTGGCTAAATGTTTCCTTTGTGTCTTAAAATGGAGACACTACAGGCATCTCTGTAAGAAGAACAGAGGCAACTAAGCACTACTGGAGCTGTAGTTACATGGCCAGTTTAACTTTGCATAAGTCTGAGCTGCTGCCAAAAGAGTAGGTCCCTTTCTTGCACCCTCCCAACATCCCTGCTCGCCCTGCCACTCATCTCCGCCCTCACACTGAAACCAGAGTTTCAATGACCATGTGATCTGATCATGGATCTGATCCTGCTGATATATAAATTGGCAAAAGAAAAAAGAAGTTAGTTTCCCAGCTGGAAGTTCCATGATTCATCATATCTGGGGAAGCACCAAGGGCATTAAAGAGTGGCATTTCCTCTTTCAATGGCAACCCATGTGGGCTCCATTAAAGTGACTTAGAGACCAAAGTACTTCTCCAAAGTTTTAACAAAATTTGATAGGCTTCAGAACAAAACAGATCCATGAGTAGCCTCTATTAGATCCCTGTCAGTGCCACCCCACATCTATGGTGGATATAATGCTTTGGTTACTTGAGCAAAAACACTTGCAGCCCAAGTACAGCAGTGTTTGTTAGTTAGTTAGTTTGTTAGTTGTTAGTTTTTCTGGGTCCATGCCAAATCCTGTCTTTATTCACTTCCCTGCAATGACTTTGCGCTTTGTCTTTTTGGTGAAATATAAAAACCCACTTAACTCTTTTAAACTTCTGTGCTTGCTCTCCTTCACCGACCAGGCTTGTAGGGTACTAGTCCTTCAGGGAGGTACAGCACTCAGTTAATTTTAACAGGAACTGCATTTCAAAGTAACATCCTGCTGCTTGGAAACCTTTCAGAAAAAATGGACTAGGCCTTGTGAATGTGGCTTCTGTGTGTGGTTACTTTTTGTTTGGTTTATAATGTATTAACTTATATCCAGAAAACTGCTGCAAAAAAAGAGATCAGTTAGCTAAAAAAACAAAAGATTCAAAACAGAGCAGGTCAGTTACAGAACAGAAAATATACTTTTTATGTCAAAAAAGTGACATGTAATATTCATATTGCATGTTGCATATTATAGTAGCTAATTGTTTTCTGTACTCTCTACAGTATTACTAATATCCAGTTGGGATAAAGGGTGATCTGGATAAGGGGGAAGAGGTGCTCAAACCTCAAGTGCTTCCAGTTGTTGTTAAATATCTATGTATTTTTAAAGTTGTACTAAAAAATGCTTGTCCATCGCTGCTTTCTGGTATTCAAAATTGACTGTCAAGTCAATTCCCTGCTAAATAAAAGAAAAAGGTCATTGCAAAAAATACTGTACAACTTAAACACATGAAACCTTTGTTGTTAATATATAGTCCACACATACTCAGAACAAGCCTCAGCCTTGATCTAAAATGAGGAAGCAGTTGCACCACTCAGATGGTGACATTGATAGGGCTTTGGTTTTCTTTTCCCACTGAGAAATCTTCATGGCTTCTTTCAATATGCAGAATTCCCACTCACCTCAAAGTACTTATACTTTCATGTTAGGACTGATTTGTGTCAAGGATGTATTATGCCTTTACATGCTATGTATTTTTATTTACTCTGTGTATGTTAGTACTTAGTAATACAAGAGGGACTGACAGCTTCTTTGTGAAGGCTATGTAGAAGGCATATGAAGATGAAAAGTATAATCAGTATTTAGCTTTTCTGTGCTTCTGTGTCTACAGTGTAAACACACACCTGCTCTAATTGTGGGGTTTGCCTTTAGGCAAAACAGGGAATGATTTAGAAGTGAGCAGAATAGGGTGTTATTGAGACTTCTAAAAAAATCAACACTCTTGGCAAAATGACTATAAATTATTTATAGTCATTTCCCCTTGTGCATCTCATGAACACAGCAGAAGACAATTCCTTGTTCCCTCTTCCTCAGATAGGTAGCTGTAATTGACTTCTCCCCACAAGCAGACTTCTTTGAACTTTTCTTCACAACTTTGAGATAGCTTTACAGATAAAGATCAAAGGCTTGGTGCCTTGAATGGATGGTTTGGTGTCACAGGTTACCACCTCCAGCTCCAAACTTCCTTCTATCCCATCGTGAAGGCCGTTGCAGGGGATGGGTTGCAATAAGCCCCCAGAGTGGATGAGGAGCTGTAGCACCCTATCTTGGACCAGCAGCAATTGAAGTCGTTTATCTGACTGCACCTCAATAATTCAGCTCTGTCTTTATACATGTAACAGCCATTGAAAACACCAGCTCCAACCCAGCCTGTATTTCCTTGCAAAGGACTTCGCTCTCGCTGTTCCAGGGAGCATCTGATACTGGGGTGTGTGCATGTGGGAATCTGAAGCATCTGAAGGAGGTCTAAGGAGAGGAATTAGATGCTTTCTGTATTTGGGCATTGCCTTTTGCTTTCTACTGAGGAATTGGAAGGGAGGTGAAAAGGAGGGGTACAGTTGTTTTATATCATTTAATTGGGTTGTCTTAGATGCAGAAAACTGGCAGAAATATGAAAATACATCTTATGAAGACAGCCAGTCCACCAAGATCCACATTGTTCCACAGACACCATGTCAAGAGCACTGTATTCATGAAAGCCCGGGGAGGGAAAGGTGGTACTTTTCCTGTTTGTTAAATTAGTTTGAGAAGATAGTTCAAGATAAAAGCTTCAAGCTTTTCAAAATCTCAAGTGGTACTTTAACAAATCCCTTTCTAGGTAAACAGGTTCTTCCCACAAAAGCAAGCAGGAGAAACAATAATTTCTTTCTCACTTTGTTCACCTGCATAGCTATTTACAAAACTGAAGGCCAATAGAAACACAAAACAAGGACCAGCTGGGGAGAAGGGTGGTGGAATAATTGTGCTGTAAGGAGTCATAAAGGAGGGATCTTTGGATGCTGTTTCTTCTTGAGTTTCATATTTTAATGTGGGGTTTTTTAATTAACAGAGGTTACTGTATTTTTAATTTTGTTTTCTTTGAGTTCTGGTTTTTATCTTCTAATAACTTAGCTTTTATTCTGCAAATTACAGTATACTTTTCCTCACTTTCTGTTTTGTGGTTCTTTTCTGTTAAACTTTATAGCTGAAGCAGGTGGGTATTTTTGGAGATGTTTTTGTTTTAAGTCTAAATTTGTACTTATTGAATTCTATTCTAGGTTTCCAATGCTAAGCATTTGAATTTGCTTGGGGAAAAAAAAAAAAAACAAAACCCAAAAAACCCACACAAACAAAAACCTCCAAGAAACAACTACTACTTTTCTTTTAATGTGATCTGTTATGCTGCCTTTCTTAAGATAAAAACAGTGCTACACCTACCTACGCTCCTACTTTAAGTAAATGGACATAGTAATGATCTTCAGAAAATGTGGCTTTCTAGGCACACAACTACAGGTTGTCCTGTCAGTGAGAAAGGGATGTACCCAAAAAGGTATAAGAACTGAAACTGGAGTGCAAACTGTCTGATTTACAGTGGGATTAATTTTTTTAATTATTATTAAAAATTTAAAACCAATTCAACATCATCAGTTAAAGACTGAACTGACGTTAGGAGGAGAAGGAATATACAGGTCCCTTAATGCTGAATGTGTCAATATTGCTTGCAAAGCTTCCCTTGCAGACCTGTTTGAATGTATCATGTTCAAAATTCTGCCCTTCTTCTAACTGAAGAAACTGGTTTGTGAGTACAGATAGGGATTTTTCAGAAGGCAAACCAGATAATTCAGACAGTCCTGTAAACACTAGAAGTGTGAGGAGGTGTAATTCTCATCCTCCAGATAAGCAAAAATAGGTATGCTCGTAATACAGAAAATTTCCTTTGAATCCTTTAAAACCGTTTTTTGTTTTGTCAGCTCTCCCTACCATTGCTGCAGTCAGCCCTGTGTCCAAAAACATTATCAGGACCCATCCCAGCTGCAAGTGCTCATGACCAGACACTGTGAAGCAATTGTGCCCCATCTGTCCACTCCAGAGAGCCTGTAAGATACTCTTACAGCAGAGGGACATCACTTGTCATGGGCTGTCACTTGTCATGTGACATGGGCAGCAAAATACAACCAGTGTGCACACTGAAGGTGAAAAGTACTGGATCCCTGTGTGCGAGGAAGTGAACCGTGCTGTTCATGCATACAGGAGGTTCCTCCCTGTTTCAAGGAGCAGGAAAAGGTCATGACAACTGAGGAACCATTCATGATGACTGCTCTGAGCCATGATACATATATCTACATAATAGATACTTGTCAATGTCTTCACAGACTTATAATACTGATAAATACAATTTCTCAAAAATTAGTCTGATTAGGTATTCTTCTTCTTTGTTATTTATATTTTTCTCCTCTAAAAATTATTTTAACTTTAGAAAGCTTTTGTGGGATAGTGTGTATGCAAAAGAGCCAAAAGCTTCCAGCTGATGTTTGAAGGTGGGAATGTGTCACCGGCCAGGTCCACCCAGCTTCCTTCCTTCACTCATTGTGCATTCCTCATATGCTGAGCTGTGACCACATCAAAGAGAGGGCAGTTCTATTTCATTTTGTTTCATCTCAAGGCAGCTCTGCCAGTCCCTGAGTGCAGCTGGGTATTTTGTGACACGGCAAATGCTTCTTTCAGGATATGTGGTATTTGCAGGGGTAAAACTTCCCACCTTCCTTTACACATGTAGTCACCCCTTTGTCAATAGATTTCATAATCCTGAATTACTGGAGGTTCAAATTGGTAAGATATGAAAAATAGCAACACAGGGCTAAAAAGTGTTTCATTTTTAGATTCCATCTTTTTTTTGTTATTCCCTCCAACATGTAGGATTTCTAATGTACTGTAAGAAACCTAAAAATTTTTAGAAGCACCTAGAGCAAAGACTTCCAAACTTCTCATCTGCAGAACTTTGAAAATCTGTTGTCTTCAGTGAGTTCCTGATCAAAAGGGTCTCATCCAGTCTATTCCTGTCACAGTTAAGCTGGATCTCAAAATATCTATCTATTGCTGAAATGTATTTCAAAGATTAGCAGTGACACAGACTGCACCTTTACCTGCAAGCCTCATTTTACGTAAAAAGCTCTCAACCAGACTGAATGAAGAGTTGGTGCTTGTAGTTAAGAAGCAACTCTTAAATTTGACCTCTTGGATATCTTTAATTACCTGCAATGCAAGGTAAAACTAGCATTACTCATTATTTTCGTTTACAGTACTTGCTGATTGAGGTCCTTGAATGTTTCTCATATCACTCATCCCAAGAGAACACTAGAGGATAAACATTAGTTGGTAACGAGGTTCTGACTCAGAGATGTTGTGAAGAAAGAGGGTTGTATTTACGTATCTAAAGCCAGGGCTGTCTACTTTGGGCCGTGGTAGCCCCCATTTCCTAGATACTCTCAGGGCTGCTGCTCTGATAAATCCCTCCCACAGCAAACCTCTTTACTTGGAGTATAATCATAAGTATTTGAGAGCCATACAAAGAGTATTTTAGCGCTGGTCAGACGTAGAACCAGGCAGAATGTTAAGTGTAGAAATGCCCTTTTGTGTGCTTCAGTTTCCTCGTTGCTCTGGAGCAGCCTTCAGGCTTGGGATTCAGACCCTTAAGATTTGGAGAATCCTCTTGCCATTGACTTTGCTATCTGCCTCTCATCTTTTCTGCTGTCTCCCTAAGATCTCAAGTCAGACATACGGCTCTTTGTAAAACTTTTCCGTTGTTGCCTGTTATATCACCTGGCACCTCAAGAAATCTCAGCCTCTAGCTGACTGGATAGACTGGTTTGTGCAGTTTGTTCAACTTTATGGGTCAAAGGGGATTCCACTTGAACTGGAGATCAGCCATGGTTGATGACTTCCTACACTTACCACTACACAGTGCACTGGTTATCTGCTTACTCTCACATGCTTGATACAAGTTAAATTGTCCGGAGGCAACAAACAAGTTTTCTAACAACTTCTTTAAGAGCTGTGTCATTTTAAAGATTGAGAAAATTCACACGAACACATATTAGGTACTCTCTAACTTAACAAAGTTGCAATTAGAAAATTAAATGCCTCCATTAAAAAAAAAAAAAAAGAAAGAAGAGCCACAGATTTTTAGCAAATTCAGTTGTGCAAAAATGAGAATGTTTTGATTTCAGTCCATCTGCATGGAAAAAACAGCATACTAGCAGCAGCACATGTGATTATCTCTAATTTAAATGCACTTTTTAAAATAGAAATATGTATTAAATGATCTTTTAATCCATAGCCTTATTCAAGACTCATGGAACACCCATAATAGTCTAGTCTATTCACCTGAATTTGATAAAATGAAAAGCAAACTGTTCTGGGTACTTATAGGTATCAGTTTTGGGTGGGTTTTATTTGTGTATGTGTGTTGGAGGGTTTTTTTAGTGACCAAATAACAATATGGTTATAAATAAAACAGAATAAAACCAGTAGGGTGAAAAAAAGCCCAGTTTCTCAAAATAAAGCCGTATTTTAGTTAATGAATGTAGCTAATGTTCATGTCAGCACTGAGCAAGAAGCAATATTCAGATACAATTCTACAGTTAGATTTTGTTGTTGATGATGTTCGAGTCCTATCTCTAACAAAGAACAAAGACAGGAAGAAATGTAACTGATGCTTACACATACGCCTAATTGAAGTGTGGCAAGCCTTTCTGAAAGAAACACAAACCCTTGCAGACAACCATTCTCCCCAAACTGGAACTAAACCATTTAAATCTCCTCTCAGTCTTTTCATTCCTCATTACTTTTAATTTATAGACACTGCCAGGTGCCAGCTGGGGCACAGTACAGAAACAGTAAACTGCAGAAAATGGCTGTGTGTGATGTTTCAAGCATAACCAGAAGCTGAATCTGTTAGGAAAAAACCCAACAACAAATACCGCAGAAAAGCAGTTCATCTGAGCTTTTCACCCCAGATTTAATGTATCTGGTTAGTTCAGATAATAATCCAAGCTACTCTTGTAGGTCTAGTGCATTCTTGATGGAAATCTTGGAACATTTTGCTGTGGACCTGTTTTTCACCCCATAAGTAATTTATTTCTTTATATCAGCAGGTAACACTGTATCATTTTGCTGTAAATTAAATGTTTGAGTTTTCAGCAAAAGTTAAAGATGGACTTGTGAATTATTTGTCCATTATTCTCTTCTATTTCTTTTTTTTTCTCTGAGTTGAGGATCTAGAAAGAATAGGTTGAATTGCTTTTTAAGTAAATTTGGGCAGATATTTAGGCTCTGGGAATACCCTTTAAGTATCAGACCCATGATGTAGCTTGTCAGAGTATTATATAACGTGTTATGGTATTACAGGGATTATCCTTTAAATTCAGCTAATATAGTGAAAAGGTACTTTTTTTTCTGTTTTGTTATTAAACATTATTAAGAATAAAATCAAGCAGAGGGCATTCCCATTATAGCTGTGCAGTTTTGTAAAGTCAGATCTGGACAAAATGTTAACATTGAAATGTTCTAAACTATTAATTTAGGCAATGATGTTTCTTCCTGATGGCACTCACTCTTAAATTGATCGTTTAAACTACATGTAATTGTATGAAGAAGGATAACACAAACAATGCTAAAGGGCTCTGTTAAAAAGGGAGGAAAAACTTATGCACAAATGATTTAGCAACTAAACTACTTCTTGAAGATGTATTAAGCATATTTTTATTAATTTATATAAATGGATGTTCAATCATGTGATAATTTTAATGCTGCCTTTGTTTAATATCTTACAGGAAGCTTCAAAAGATGGTGCATGACATCAAGAAAAATGAAAGTGGGATAATAAACAAGTTCAAAAAGTAAGTTTGAAATGTCAATCCTGAATTTTATCAGTTTGGGGAAGTTCATGTTGTAACATAGTGTATAGTACTTTAGTAGTGGGACCATGTTATTCTAGAGGGACGTACTTCAGTATATGTGAAAAGCTTCAGTTCAGACTGTGACATGCAGAATTGTCATGAGTATTAAGACTGTCATAAGTTGAAGAACTGGACTCCAATGACAGGTTGTGTTTGTAGCCCTGAAAAAAAATATTTGAGTGAAAAGGACTTTCCTTGAATGTTCTTTGGGAGTGGTCATCGCTTGTTGTTTGGCTGTGTGCTTTTTCCTTAGGCAGCTGTTTAGGCTACCTGCTGCAGTTAAGTTTAATTTGAGCTCTACCTTGAAGCAACTGGTCAGGCATCATAGTTAAAATTCCCATAAAAACATTAAATCCTCCTGTGTTTCATTCCCATAAAACAAAATCCAGCATTACCTAACATCCTAATTCCAGTAAGAAGTGCTGTACAGCATGCATATTGATGCCACATGCATGAGAGTATCATAAAATATTCATGTGTGTTTATACATCGAAAGAGATTCCAGTAATTCAGCATCCTTGTCAAATGAATAGACTATTCACTGCTTCCAGTCAAACATCTATTTAAACCAATTAGCTATTTAGCACACTTTTTCCTAATGCAATAGCTCATTTGCATAGGACTTCCATTTTGGATGCGATTTTCTCATTCAGTTGTCTTTCTTTACATGGGTCATTGGCAACAAAAGTACTAAGTACTTTTAAAAGTTAATTAGTACACAGAACTTGAAGTGTTTCCAGGATGACCGTATTAAATTCTAGAAATACAGCTCTTGTACATAAGAGGCACGTAGAAACATTGTTTAAAATTGTTCTTAGAGAGCGACCGCAATGGCTCAGTTAAAGAAAAGAACGAAGACTTTTTTTTTTTGTATATAAAGCAATCAGTAGGCCGTTGAGAGAAGCAATAAGGTTCTGCCTGGTTTGGCTGTGCAAGAGCTCAGGAAAGCCAGGCCGGCTCAGCTATTGTCCCTGCTGCCAGCCCAGGCAGGGCTGGTGTTTGTGGGGCAGCTGCTGTCCCTGGCAGAGGAGTGGGATGGATGCGCTTCCAGAAGCGACAGTGATCTTCTGGCACTCCTGTTCCCCAGGCAGAAGGAGTAACCTTAGGCTCCAAGCCATGCTTTGTGGTCTCGTTTTCGCAGCTGTGTTTCTGTCCACAGACCTTGAGCAGGCTCTGATGGTAAAACACCTGATAGATTCTGAGATAATTTTTTCCTTTACTCATCCTTCTTCACTCTAACGCTGCTGCAATTTGCAGTAAATGACAGTCACTTGGTATATGCACTTGTTATTTCCACACAAAGTGCAAAAGGAGAGTTTCCATTAAAATGACCCTATTTCAAGTACTTGGGTCTTTAGTTTAGTTTGTGTGGGTTTGTTTTTAGCACAGTGTGTATCTATAAATCAACCACTGTGTTCAGAGATCCATCTGCAAAAAACCTCATAGTTTCATCTAGGACCTGCTCACTGGGAAGAGCTGGTAGGTGTTAAAAGGCTTTTGGTGGGTTTTTGAAAGAGGCAGGGGTTTGTTGTAGTTTGTTGCTGCTTTTTAATAAAGGGTGGCTTCCTACTTCACAGTAGTAGTTTAATTGTAATTAATAATGTTGCAGTGGGTCCAGTTCAAAAGTCTCAGGGAGGAAAGCAGATGGCAGAAACAATAGAAGCATCTCAAGTTTATAATTTGAGGCTGCAAATTGTCTCCCATAGTTGCCTGAATGTGAATTAATCAGTATTGCTCTGACTGTGTGTCCTTCCTAGAGAGTAAGAGGGGAAGGAAAGACAAGGGAGAAATAACAAGAACCAAATGTAGTGGAAGCTGGGAAGGTTAGAGGTATCATCATTCATGTCAGATACAAGATTGCTGATATAACACTGCAATTCGTTGATTCACTCAAGATGTTAAAAAAAACCTATGAAAAAGAGCAGGCTCATACATCTCAACTCTTACAGCTATAGGAATACAAACTGAGATATAAAAAGCATACATATAATAATCTTTCTGATGATGCTATGCTTAATTTGAGTCATATAATCTTTTCTGCAGTTATGAAGATCAGAAATTTAGTTTTTAAAGAATTGAAGAAAGAATTTCTTACATTTGCATATGACTTCAGAACTCAAGTCTTCAACCCAGCACATAAGTTGCAATAAAAGCACGAGTTGACAACACTCATAAGGATATGTACAAGAGGTGCCAAGCTTTACAGAATTAGAACTGGCTGTATTGCTTTCAGTGTGCCCTTGGGGGACTTTTTGTTGAATTTTTTTAAAGACTTTTTCTAAAAAATGTGGTTATCCAGTTGACCATTTCAGTTACAGAATTATTTTATTAAGTGTTAAGGATTTAAACACAACTGAAGCCAGAATTGTTTTTTTTTTAATTGGCTTTATGTAGCACAGATTTATAATTTGTCTATATGCTGGGATAAAACCCATCAAATTCAAACCTATTATAAATAGAAATAATTTTAGGGAATTCAAATAGTGTACTTGCTCATCTGAAGCCTAAAGTTGTCACGCTGATGTATACTGTAAGCCTCTGCTACTCAAATTGAAAGAACAATCAGATATTCATGAAATACCTTTGGCTTACTACCACTATTTCTAAAACATGTATGAAATCTGGATTGCCTCTTGATTATGCAGAAATGTAAGAAAAGTTCTTGCATCAGGACTTGCTCTCCAGTTTAGTTCCTGTGGGGTGCAGTTGTGGAGGGATTACTCTTCCATCCATATGTTCTTAAAGGTCTTTGGAAAGCAGCCTGAGCCAATGGTGGGAACAGGGAAAAAAAGTGACAGGTTGTTTCTTCATTACTTAAAAGTTCCTCTGTGTTCCCCATCCTGTGTCAGAATTTTCTGGCAGTAAAATTATTGGCCACTGCAGGATAGCAGTCACCTGCTTGCCCTTAATCACATGCAAAACTGTTTACAGTACTGGAGCCCCAGCTGCTGTGCAGATCATGCTGTCAAAGAGGATTATGTACTCAGGTGTAGAAGCAATGGGAGTAGCCAGAGTTGTATAAACAATGAGAGCTTGGGGCATATTTTTCATATTCAAGTCCTTGGTAACAGACAGGGAAGGAGAGAAATCATAGGTTTCACGCTGCAGGGTGGCTGCCTATGCTTGAAACACGCTGTAAAGACATAGCACTCTTCTGTAAACCATAAGCTTTAAGCCTCTAGGCGTTGTTCAGTGGAATCCTAGCTCCACTGAAGTCATTGCTAAAAGTCATACTGAACGTATAGCAAAGTCAGGACTTCACCCTAAAGTTTTGGTAGGTGCTGATCTACTGTGTTGAATAAGAAACTAGAAGGTCAGTTTACTCACTTTGTTGCAGTATCACGTCCTATCAAAACTTCCTTCGCAATACCATCAGCAATCATGCACTTGTAGTTGAGTTTCTGACAGCACACCGTCCAAATATGTTCATTTCTTGAAATCACATTTGCTTTGTGACCTAGAAAACAAAAAAATGCTTTACTCAGTTATTTAGTTGGATAAGTCTTTACTTCAGGTTTCCTACAGATTTACTACTTTTACTACTGGTCCATTTTTCAATACAATTTATAACTTAGTCATTTCAGGCAGAAAAATGGTCATTGTGTTACTAAATGTCTCTTCAACCTGCATAGCTGCAAGTAAAAAACATCTGTAATTCAACTCTTGGCAGAGGGAAAGGTGGTGTTTTATGAACCAAACCATGAGAGAAATGTTCTAAAATCAAGTTGTACCACACTTAGAGAAACAGCAAAAAATATCATACCTAATTTTAACTGTTATTCTGAAGAAACATGAAAGTCACTCTGTAGCTGGACAGAACATTTTGAGTGCCAGGATTTTATTAATATAACAATATTTCATCAAAGTGAAGACAAATAAATCACAGCTAGATGCCATTTCACTGTCATAGCACATTGTAAAAAAAATGTGTGAAAGAGTAGTAATAACACTTTCCAGAAAAACTTTCAGATTAGTTTTATCTTATAGAGTTGCCACATACTTCCAAATCTATAACAAACTATTCCACCAGGTCATGAGAACACAGTTCAGGAAAAGTTTATCTGTCAGCTAGATAACATTTTTTGGAACTCTGAAAATGTTTCTGGCAAAGTTTGATTAATTTATCTTTTAATCACAAGTGTGATGATCTAGTGCACTTAAAACTAATATGTACTATAAATGTTCAACTCAGTAAAGATTATCAGTATAATTTTTGTAAAATCTATTAAGCTTAAATGGTCCCTAAGAAGGCAGTGGACTTTGTACAGATTTAACAATAGAAAAAGTGAATGACTTTTGAAAACATAGGAGTTTTCAGGCACATCTTAAACGCTAAGGGAGTGAGCAGAAACACTAGTGGGGAAATGCACCTGTGGGAGAATTAAGTGCAACACAGAAAGGACTGCTACTACCCATGTTTGGTTACTTTTCCAGGTGTAGCCTTTATAAATGAGTGTTGCTAGAGCAAAACACCCAGATCTCTCCTGCAGTTTATTTAAAAATCCTCCATTTAGTGCAGGAAAACAAAAACATGCCATGACTTCAAAGTATGTAATTAATATTGGCAGTTTCCACACATGAGAAAAGTTAAGCACATGCCTAAATGTTTTAGTATGCTATAGGAGGCAATCTTGGAATACACTGTTTTAAAATGGAATAGCTTATTCTCTTTCAAGCTGTTATGAATTTCTGTACCATTCATTTTGTTCATGTGTGAGAGGCATTTGTACTGCATGTCTCAAATGCTACTTGGTTATTTGTTGGAGCTAAAATGTATATACTAGGGTTAAATACACTTGAATGTGTATGCTAAACTGATTGGCATTTGGTTCTTTCAGTCCTTCCTCACTTACTTCAGGGGCACAGGACATAGCCAATTGCCATTTTGCAAGCATTTGTGTGGATGATGACATCAGAATCTGAAATAGCTACATAACCACACCTTGGCATAGAGTTATGTCTTTTGAGCTTGTGTTGTGGTTTGCATATTTGGTAAAGTTCTGGCTCCTGTACAGCAAAGCTCCAGCTGACTTCAGAAGAGCCTGGATTACAGATCTGGCATTCAATAAAAACAGTGAGAATTACTTTTTAAGTGGATTTGAAATTCAGAATGAATAACATATTTGATGAGATTCTAGCAAATGCAGATGTGGCCGTGAACTGTTTCAGCTCTGTGAAAGAAACATAATTTCTTTTCTTCTATTGATATTCAGGTTCCAAAATGAACAAGTGGCCTTAATTTGCAAAACTGGGAAAGATACTTGGGATCGGTATGCTACTTTATAGCTGCACAATAGCACGATAGGCTGCTTAGACACAGACTTCTGTTCTGTACTTCATTCCCTTTTGTTATAACGTATTGACATTTTCTGTCAGGGCCACTGCCAGGATTTATAGGGCCTGGGACAAAGTATGGAAGCCTTCTGCTTAGCAGCTTAGAAATGTGTAATGTTGCTTAAGCCACATACTTTACACCATGACCCAGACAGCCTCTTACTGTTGCCTCAGTTCCACTACTTTCCAAGTCTCCACCATTTCTGAACAACACATGATGGACATGTTGCAAAGTAAATCAATAGATCTTGGTCTACCCTCCCTAAGACCTGAGATGTGCCCTGGCAGTGGCCCTGGGTTTTTCTTTCTAACATGGCTGTGCTAACCTAGAGGAAGACAAGAGCAGGGCTGTTGAGAATGCTTTTTCATTTACTGTTTGTACACTGTTATGTTATACTGCAGGAAGTTAAAATCTTGGAGGAGGCAGCTATCCATCCTTAGTGTTGTTAGTAACGAACAAAACAGGTTAATATTGCAAAAATAATCTCCCTGGATTTTTATTTGTTGGGTTAGGGGGTGGTTGGGCTTTTCTGAGGTTTAGCAAAGCCTGCACCATTTATTCACTGATTCATGCATGTGCATGGGGTGATTTTGATGACTATCTGGACAACAGAATTCCATGAATTCGACTCAGAAGTAGCCAAAGCATTTCTTAAAAAAAGGTAGAAAAAGTTTGTCAGTTGATGTGTTAGTGCCAGCATGCCTGCACCCAGAGTCACAATGGTACCTGAACAACGACACCTGCAGCATGCTCAGGACTTAAAAATTGAGTGACATTCTTGTGGTAAAGCAAAATTTGTAGACATCACTCTTGCTCAGAGATCACAAGAAAGCATTTTAAATTCTTCATAGACATTTTTTTAAATTACTTGCTCATTTTTACAAATTAATTTGTTAGGACCTGACTGAAGAATGAGTGAAGCCATCAATTCACTGGACAAAGCTTCAGGTCCACGGTGGGGTCTCATCAGTGCTACAGGGGACCTGTCAGACAATGTTCAAAAGTCACTTTGAAGAGTCATTTTAAAGTCATTAATTGTGTTAATGTTTTATCTGGCTACAAAAAGTAAAGGGTTGGAGTTTTTCCTCTTCAGAGGCATCAGACTGGCCTCTGATGTCACCCATGCAGCATTCCATCTTGGCCTTAAACCCAAATTCTTCTCTTTTGTTACAGGGTAGTGAAATAATTCAACTGACTGTAATTCAGTGTCTTTTTTGGACAGCTGCAAGTTAGCAAGGAGGGGTATTTATGAATACCCACATATATATGTATATCCACATGTATTACATACGTGTGTACTTCTGCTTGCTAAATATATATACGTGCATATACATATGAATATGTATAGCCATAAATATCCTTTCAGTCTTTCTAAAAGTTTACTTTTGATTTACTTGGTATTATAACAGTTTTTACCAAAAAAGGGACATTACATCATAAAATAATAGTAAGTAGAAACAGAATCCAGCACTGAGAGGTCTGGTATACATTTAAACATTAATCAGTAAATAAAGTGCATGCAAAATTACAGTTCTAAAAATACAAATGGAGAGCGCTACACCACTTTGTTATGCCATAGTCTTAGCAAAGCCTCTTTGAACCTGAACAGATTTTCATCTTCCAAGAGACATGCATTTATCTGTACCCCCTACATTATCTGTTTCTGCATTGGAAATCAAGAGGATAGGGGTGAGCAAAGAGGCTATTCTTTCAACATATGTTCTAAGTGAAAAGAAAAATTAAAATATCAGAATATATTTTAATACCTTATCTCTTTCTAGCTTTTCAAAGCATTCTTCTACAGCTGTTTGCTAAGCATCTGTGATGGTAATCTGTATTTCCTCAGCTGCAGGTATCTTTTGTTATCAGCTTTTGTATGTGTCTGGCTAATGCTTCCTTCTAGTGAATGTCACTTATGAGATCGTAAATGTAATAATTATCATTTACAGCCTTAAAAAAAAGCCACCACCAAGTCTACCACAAAGGGATTATGCTTCAGGTAAGGCTGTATTAATGTAAATTTAAACTGCATGTCTATGTAAATTTGTTATCTATATGCCTAACAGTATTTCAGCTATACACTGCCTCATAATTTGTTTTTAATGAGAGAACAGGATACCATTAACAACTCTGAAGGTAGTTCACGCCTCTGAAATGAAAGGCTAGCAAAAAATAGCGAGTAGCTACTCTTCAAAATCAATCTGTCTGTATGTAGGCTGCTGTAAAAAAATGGAGGAGAATTTGCATCCAGTCCCTCCATGCTAGAAACTGTGATGTGAAAATAAATAGGGGAAGAAAAAGAAAAAATGGATCATCACAGATTCAAAATCTTAATACTATTAATGTAAAAATGACATCATGAATTATCTTAGAGTTAGAACTCTACTTGCTATCATACAGCACTGCCCACAAACTAGTTCATGGCTATTTTTACAAGTTAGCAGCCATCTTGTTAAGAAAACAACTGAAGCAAAGAGAAGAGAGTTTTGAAGTTATCTGATAAGTGTCCCATGTTTAACAAGAACATTTGCAGTTAGTGTGCTGTCTTGGAGCTTCATCCAAGAAACAAGACAGTGCAGAGCCCAGAGGTCAACAATAGTTTCGCTACTTAGAAATTGTCACCCCTACTTAAAAATGAGATGCATTACCAGGACACTGTGGGTAAAGTGCATGTTCTTCTGTTTGGACCATTTGCAGTTTGGCATTTTCTAATGCTTTCCCAACAGCCCTGAAACAATTTGTCAAAAACAGGCAAGACCGATGTGTTGCTCTGAACTGTTTAGGAAATTATTTCCACTCTTTTCAAACTGAATATGATAAGTATAGATTGAAAAAACAATCTAAGATAAACATTTATGTTCACTATTCCATCTCCTTAAATAATCTTATGTTTGGTTTAGAACATGCAGACAATGAAGAGGAACAATGGTCAGATGATTTTGTAAGTATATATTTTGGGGTAGTCGGAGGTTACTGTAGCAACAAGTTAGCATGAGAAATAATAAGAAAAGTTTGGGTTTGAATCATCTAGTTGTGGTTCAACTTAATACTACTGAAATATTACCTTATTTGTCACATCAGCTTTATTCACAAGTAGGCACTAACTTTTAGCTACCTCCATTTTTTTACATTCAGCTTAGAAGTACTTTCAGGAGCACTGTCAATGGCAGCCGTGGACGCTTAGCTTTTTGGATAAGCAAGCACATGGCATCAATTTGAGGGACTTCTCAAACTGAACAATAATTTCAGAAACCAGTAAGATCTTTTATTTGGTGGAGGGGAGGGTAGGAGGCATAAGGAGAGGAAAGCCACTTCTTAAAAATGCAAAACTTCTGCTGAGCTTTTAGGAAGCACTAGAATGAAGCCAGCCATGGCCATCAGCCACGTAAAGTAATGGTGCAGCTGTCAGCCTGAAGTGACCAGTTTCCTTCTGGAGTTAGATCTTGATTACCATTTTAGTAGGAAAGGGAGAGGAAGTGACAAGACACAGCAAGAGTCCCAGCTGGAACTAGAAGGGAACTGTCCTGTGAAGGGAAACAAGCTTTTGATCCATAATTCGAAGACAGCTCTTGAGGTGAAAGGATTCCTTGGAGATCGCAAGAAGACAGGGAGCAGGAAGTTCCTGGGAGGAGCAGAAGGGGAGGCAGGTGGAAGGCCTTTTTGGTTAAAAAGGAAGCACTAAAAGGGCTTTCAAGGGTAGATTGTTGTAATTCAGTTATTGTACTCCTGCAAGGATATTTGTGTTGTACATTGCTATGAAGCCTTAAGTATGTTTACGAGATGAGAAATGGGAAGTTCTGTCTTTCTAGGACAGTGATTATGAAAATCCAGATGACCACTCTGACTCTGAGATGTATGTGGTTCCCAGTGAAGAGAATCCTGATGACAGCTATGAGCCACCTCCAAGTGAGAAGGAGAAAAAGAAGATTCCCTCTGCTTTCCCTATTTCTAGGGGTGAATATGCAGGTAGTTATGGAACAGTTGGCTATGTCAGCTTGATAATTGCTTATTGATCAGTACCAGAATAGAAGTAGCCTCAAATAGACTAGCTTGCCCTTTCCTGAAGAGTTTGCTTTTAACTCTGACAGTTGGGTCTTCAACGTTCAGGGGTAGGGATTTTTATTATTACAGCATGAAACAAGTTATTATTGATGGTAGTTAAGTTTAGAATTTTAATATAATGTGTCCTAGAGACTTTCATATACATTCACTAACTACAAAATTCAAGCAAAGTTATGGAAGAGATCACTAATTTGGCTCCAGATTAGTCCACACATGATGATGCAGGAATTCATATTAAAGATTAGGCACAGAAGACTAGACAGGTCCCTTCTTAATCTTCTCTGTTTCTCCAACCATTATTCCAAAAGCAGTAAAACAGAGGACAAAGTAGCCCAAATACTCATTCCATATTGCCCTTGAAGACTGGTACTGAGGATGATAAATATCCTGAAAAACAGGACAGAATGAAGATTGTATTTACATCCATCCAGCATAGAGACTTTTTTTTACTTTCTGTTTCAATTCTTTTCAACTATGGAAAGATTACATTGAAGTGAAAAAGTTAACTTCAGTTAGATGAAGATTTGAGACACATGGAAAAGAAACATTGACATGATGCCTACTTTCACTTTTTTATCATACAAGACTGTTACTGGTGGCAGAATATTTATCAAAGTGCTAAAATACCACATATGTACTCACAGAAGTTTATCAGCACTTCATTTATGTGTTCTTTTTAAAGGCAGTTGTTAAAATGACACCCCAGAGAACCTGGCATAATTCATGTTCCAGTCCCACCCTCTGTGCTGTGTAACAGTTGTTTTTCTCATATGTCAGATGTGTTCTTTCTCAATTCCTATCACCAAAGTTCATACCAGCACAGGACATATTAATGAAAGGACTACACCCACCCAGCCATGAGGTGTGTGAGCTGTTTCCCCAAGGACTTAAACAGCTGTTCACAGGACAATCAGTGCCTGTTACAGAGGACTAGGCTGCCACCTTGAGCAATGAAGTAGGACCAGTTTACACATAAGTCTCAACACCAGGACCAGCTATGCTCAGGTCTGCCTTTTGACCTGAGCTGCAGCCACAAGTAAAGACTTGTTTGCACAGGTAGTAGAAGACAGTGCAGAGGCTAATGTGTAATTTTTGCTAAAATTGTTGGTTTTTTCCACGTTAAAAGACAATCGCACCAGTCACCAGCAGCTTCCTCCCATCAACAAACCTCTTCCAAGTACACCCAGTCCAGCCATGTCCAGACCAAAGAAACCATGTGTGCCATCCCTGCCACTGCCATCTCTTGCTGCAAAACCAAAAGTACCACCAAAGCCTAAGGAGTGTAGTGATGATGAGGTAAAGTTTACATATATACTTGTTTTGACTGTTTAAATGTCTGATGACCCCAGACCAGTAAGACAGATCGGAGCAATGCCGTGACCTGGCCTCTTTCTTAGCCTCTCTGGAAAATCACTTTGTACATCACAATGAGCTGTGAGTACCATACTGATTCCTAGGGGATATCTGCCCACTCTTGAGTATCGAGAAAATTCTTTAGACCACGAAGTAGCTTCTGATTATCCATAACAAGCTGCAGGCAATGGGGAGACAGTAACTTCAGAGACTACTCCAGGACCAAAGGGAAGGGAGGGCTTTCATCCACCAGTCTAGAACTGGAATTATTTGGTAAAGGGCTTTCAGTCTTCAGGAATCCCATCAACATAGGATGGTAAATGTCTGAAATAGCAGTTGCTGTGAAATGATAACTACTGCAAACTGCTGCCAGAGCTTCAATCCCAACAGTTTGTTGATATGATGGAGGTTTAACTGGTAGATTTTTGTCCTGCATTTCTCATAGGATAATTACATTGTGCCAGTGGACAATGATGACGATAACTATATTGAACCCACAGAAAGCAGCATGTCACTACCTACAAAATGTGAGTTTTAGTCATTTAAGCTAATAATTATTGTGTTATTAGGAACAACAGTGGGAAAAAAATTGATCATGTTAATGTCTCTTTCTAGGTTTCAAAGAGTGGCAATGCAACTATTAGAGAAAACACAGCCTGTAAAAAGGCATTTGGCTCATGACCAGGCCAGGGAAAATTATTTTTAACTGTATTATTTTTAACCTTATTGGAAGCCATGTTTAATTTCTGCCTCTCTCAGTTATTTCCAAGTCCAGCCCTTGTACGACCAGGCATGTGGTATCCCTTCTCATCCAAGGGAGCTACAGCATTAAAATTCTCTGTTTACTTAAGTGCCTCAGGAGAAAAACAAAAATTTTTTAATATTTCAGATAAAGATAGGTTTTGATTGTATTTTTTTATTTTGTTTTTAATCTCACTATTTGAAGTATATTTAGCTGGAGAGTGAAATTACTTCAGCCCAAAGGTGAAAAGCAAACAGAGAAGACTGTGTAGTTCTGCTCTCTGACATCACTGACAGTATCAAACCTATTCAGGAAGGCATGAACACTGAATAATGTTTTCCTTTTAAACTAAGAGCTGCTTTCTGACTTTGTTGATTTATTCAAGGTCACACAAAAAGGCTACCACTTGGACCTATTTAATATTCATTCTTATTGTATAAATGTTCCCTTGTTAGTTTGTAAACATATATATTAATATATTTATATACATATTTTTATATATAAATAGATGTGTACACATACATAAATATATATGTATATACACACACATGCACAGGTATGTATGTACATTAATAAAATATGTTTTCAGCTCCTGGGAGCAGATTTATGAAGACAACAAAGCCAGGCCCCCCTACTTCTCCAAAGCCTTCTCTTGCTTCTGATATGCAAGGTATGTGGAGTTTGTATCACTGTTAAAATAAAATAATATAAGACTGAGGAATATTAAATTACACTTAACATATTCACAACACAAACCTTATGATATAAGTAAGTAAAATCTAAATATGTTCTTCATTTTTTTTGTGTTGCTTGGACAGTTGCTTTGTCTAGATTGAATAGTAAATCCATTTTAAGCATGAATAAAACACAGAGCAACTTCCTTATCCAAATTAATTTGGTTTTAGTCTTTTGCTCTACTGCAAAAACAATTAGACGACTTGGTATTTTAGCAATCCCATTTCACTGTAGGAATTAAGACCCAATACTTTAAGACCACTTCAGGGTTTAACCATATAGAAATTCCTTATAGGCTGATGTTTTGCATGTCCTTTGATAAGTGTTCCCATTTGAGTTCTGTAAAGAGCAATTTATTTGGAAAAAAACTCAAAAGCAGAAGCAAATAAGAGGAATCCTATTTGCTTTTGTAAGTGCAGATATAATTGTTTAATCTTCCAGTGACAACTCAGAGTTGTTTTGTATCCTCATTATCCCATTAATTGCTTAAAATGTAACCTTTACAGACTTACCACAGATCTTTAAAAAGCTTTGCATATTCATTAGTAATACGTTTGGCTTTCAAGTCACAAACTACGTCATAAACTAAAATTTTTTCTGAATGACTTTAGATTTTGTGAGTCACTTTCCAGACATTTGAAAATGCCCTTTTCAATCTCCGCCTTTCTATAAATCAGTGTCGAGCAACAACCAGCTCCTGACAGATGTTACTGAAAAATAAAACATCTCCCCCTGGTGGGAACTCGAACACTTCAGCGCAACAAAGTGAGGAAGGCTGACAAGAAATTTTTTTAAATAGGATTCTATTTTCATTGAAGAAACTGGACATAGATAAGAATGCTTGTGGGTTTTGCTCTTAACATTTATGAATTAAAACATACTGTGACCCCTAATCTCTTCCCCCCGCAGAGTCAAGGAAAGGCTAAATGCTAGTACAGGTGTGATAACATGTTTTTTCCAAACTGCCCTGCATTTGCACAACACAAGCATTCATCTCGCTTTGGGGGGAAAAAGAAAGAAAAGCAAAACAAAAAATAAAAGGTTGTGGGGTGGGTGAAAAGTTCATTAATAGAGTGACTGTTCATTAGAATTCCTGGGACATTTCCTAAAGTTTCCATTAGAAGAGCAGGGGTTTTGCTACTCCAGAGTTTTGGAGGCAGAATCAAGTTCTGAGCAGATTCTCCAAGTTATTTTTCCGGAGTCAGAAGTACAACTGATACAAAACAGATCAGTTTTTCTGGTAACATGCAGTATGTTTTTGCTAACCAAAGAACACTTTTGTTTGTTTGTTTCCCTCCCGGTCCTGCAGAAGTCTATGAGGTTCCTGAAGAAGAGGTGAGGCCTTTCTATAGTACGACTTGCATTGCCCTCAGGCAGGGTACAAATGTGATTGTGTCTTTCAAGGGGAAAAATAGGAACAAATCTCTGTCTGCACTTAAAACCTTCTGACACTCCCTTCTCAGAAAAGCTGGCAGACCAATTCTAAAGGTCTGCAGAACAGAGTAAATGGGAAGAGGTGGAAATTTCCCAGTCGTGTGTGATAGTTATCCAGTCAGGGAAGCAGCAGCCTAAAGGAATGCTTTTCAGAAGCAGAACTGCAGCAGAGGAGCAATGACAGTTCTGACACAGTAATTTTCTTCCCACTTGCAGGTACTGACATGACATGGCCAAAGCAGATTTACTGGTGTTGAGTTCTTGCTTCTCCCATCCTAGTGCAGATTACCAGAGAGGGCTCTAGTAGAAATCTATACCACAATGCAAAAATAATATCTTGATGTATTTCATGAAATCAAAAAGTGACCAAAAATTTCAGTGCATTTTCTCTTACAGGAAAAACCATCACCCCCACCACCACCAGTAACCAGGTAACCCATTGCTGTGCATGTTTGTGCATTATTTAAAACTTGTCAGAAAATACATTTTCTTATCTAGCTACAACATGTTTGATAATTCTTTCTCTGGAAGATATATATGTATTAAATATCTCTTCAGATTATCTACACAGAGATATTATCATTGTTAATTTCAATAACCCAAGCACAACATACTAAAAAGAAATACCTCTTAAGGGTACGTTGTAGAATTTTGAGGGGTAGGGGAGGAGAAAGAGAGGTTTTCTTTGTATTCACAATTGTTAAATATAATTTTCCTTTCTTAATGTGTGTTTTATTACTAGGTTCACTAAGCCACTTCTGTCTATGCCTGCTCAGAATACGGAGCACTCCCACATGCACAGTATGACCAGAGAGCCACCTAAACAGGAGACTTGCAGGTAAGTCAACAGCAGCTTAAATCAATAGGAAATATTAGCAGAGAGAAGGGTTTCTCCTCTCTGATGTGTAGCCTTCTGACAGCAAACAGTTGTCAGGACACTTACTGGGACAAGGTGAGACCTGAAAGCTCTAGTTTCCTTTTGAACTTCTGTAGTCAAGCCAGTTTGCCAAATGGATAAGTATTTTCCGGAATATCCCTTCAGATATCCAGTGCAGGGATAAAATATCTCTGCAAGCCAGTTTAAAGTCCTATGAGCCATCTCTGCACCCTTGCAAATGCAGTGTTTTTGCAGGGGCACAGGATTGCTTGTAAAGAAACTGGATGCGGTAAATCCACAATTTGTATTCCAAGCCTCTGGAGGAAAAGAGAAAAAGGATACTTGAGCATGCTTCACTCCTGTGTCCCCAGAAGTGTAGGAAGCTGTTTCATAACCCCTGTCTCATCTCTAGGACATTGCTTTACAAAATAGGCCATGTGCCCCAGGAAGAGCAGGTGGCCTCTACAACGCTGTGTGTGTTATGATGTTGGTGAGGTCCTGCACAGTCACGGGGGACCGGAGGTCCAGGACAGAAGCTATTCTGGAGTAGTTCCACACCAAGAGCACAGCATCACCACAGCCACTGCAGCACTGCATAGGTGGAATTAAATCCATTTACAGGAGACCTCCTTCTCTTTAGATCTTGAAAAGCATATCTGAGCCAAGAAATTACACAAATAAATCCTACTCAGTTTTATTTTGTATGTTTTTCAGAAATATTTTGCCTCTTCCCAGAAGTCGTTTTCATCCAAAAACAGTGAGTAATCAATGGGCCGCTATTGTGTTAAACTTGGGTTGTGTTTTATATATATGGATGCTTTTTATTATCTGGATTAAGTAACAGAAACATATGACTCAATGTCAGATTCATCTAATATTGTAATTGTTGCTATCAGTCTTTTGGACAAAAGAGCATTGGACATCTGTATTGATCCGAGAAAAAGTTTAAATGTTTTAAGGGATATATTTCTCAGTCCACAAAATTAATTTCTTGGATTACAAAATACCAGTTGAACACCAGGAACATTAAGTAGCAAAGGGCGATTTTGCCCAGTCTGCAGTACCTTTCTTGAGCCTCATTCCTCTCAGATGATGAACGATTAATGCTTTCTGAAAATGGAAACGTTCTAAAATGTCAGACTGGGTAGTCTGAGTAACCAGTATCACTAGAAAATGCAGTTCATGAAGGACTAATTATAAGCTTTGGGTTCCTAAGGCTGTGTTTCTGTCAATTCTCTTCTCCCTCTACTCTTGTCCCCAGTCTGTCCCTTCCACTGCGCTGGAACAAAGGTTTTTTGAAGCAAACTACTTGGAAACTTGTCTAACTGCAGAAATTAGCAAAAGCAAACGCACAAAAGCTTCTTTTTCAGCCAGATTAGTTACATAAATTGTTTTGCACCATAGCTCTACTCACAGTTGTTCCAGCACAAGAGGGTGTGCACGAGGAGCCAGCTATCAAGAAACAGGGTGACAGTAACTGCATCACTATCTGTGCCAAAAGCCATGTGCATCAAACTGTATCCTGGCCCAATGCTCTGAGATGCCCCTAAGAAATAATCAGTCTACCAATAGATATATAGAGAAATTAGGAATTTGGGGTCTTATAATAGGATTAGATGTTATGGTAACAGTGCAGGTGGTATATGAGTCTTATTTTCAATTTCTATATATACACCAAGTATTTTGTACATAAAACAGTATCAGCATTTTAGTTTCCCTTCCACCCCACCAGAAAGTTCTTCTCATTTAGATCTATATCCCATGGGATGCTGAACAGTTCCCAAGTTTTGTCAAGTTCAGGATTTCTCTTCTACAAAACAGTTTCTCAGCTTTTCTTACCAATACAAGATTAGGAAAAAAAATGCTTCTGAAGGGACAGTGTTGGACAGAAATTCCACTATCTGAGCAGCACTAAGAATACTACTCCTGCTTCAGAACAGACTCGAGTGCCATATTGCAGGTGAAACCTCTCCATTAATGTATTGTCAGAGCTTAGCTCTGAGATGGATATCACCCCAGCTTTGCAGAGGGCAAAAGGAGACTATCCTTTTGCTGGAGCCACATACTGAGTTAGTTACAGCTCCAAGGCTGAAGCTCTTAAACACTCATCTGTACCTTGGATGTATTCAGCTCCTGGGTCACTGCCGTTAGCCAGTTTGTCACAAGAGTCAGCCTAGGAAAGAGTTACTCAGTGTAGTCCAAATGTTGGGGTCTTTGCTTGTTGTGTAAGTGGTCAGCCCTCACAGATTTAAACAAAAACATGGTAATGAGCATGATGTTTGTCAAATGCTGTGTTGTGCTTTCCCATCCCTGACTATGCACACTGACAAAGCAAACAATAACTGAAACATCTGTTAACTGCTCCCATTCAATCCACTGTCAACACCAACCAGCACTGATCATGTGCACAGAATTGTAACCCTTGTTCCTCTCAAAGGCCTTGGCTGACTGAAAATAATTTCTCCACATTTCACTTCCCCAAGTGTTGGATGATGGATTACACCTCTCCAACCAGAGAATGGATGCGTTTGACCAACATTAGTGAAAAGCCATTAACTGGGAAGATGAAGATGGAGACAAATTAATAACTGGTGCCTCTTTGAAAGGTACTTACCATATGGGAGTCTGATTCCCTAAAAGACAAGAAATGAGGGCAAAAGTAAGCATCTCCAGAAGAATCCAGGGAATGAGGTGGATTGCTTCAATTCTAGCCTGGTATAAAAACAGTTTACTCAATTTCCTTCATTCAGTGGAAGATGTATTTTTAGGATATTCGAATCTGCTGCAAAAGTTCTGTCTTCCAGCTCAGAAATTAAACATGAACCAAAAGGTCTCACTGCAAAATTCAGGCCTAATTTTCTCAATACTGCAAGCAATCTCAGTATTATTAGAAAGTTTGAACTTTGATGTTTGCTTAAAAATTTTGAAATTACATCCTAAAAGCTGATTAAAATATTATGGATCCTATATGCATTTTGTACAAATATTTCTTTAAAAACTACTACAGATACCAAAGCCATATTGATTATTTATGCACTTCTTATTAAAGAATCATTAAGGTTGGAAAAGACCTCTAAGACTGAGTCCAGCTATTAACCCAGCCCCACTGTGTTCACGACTAATCAATATCCCCAAGTGCCACACCCACGCACCTTCTGAACACTTCCAGGGATGGTAACTCCACCATTTCCCTGGGCAGCCTGTTCCAATGCCTAACCACCCTTTCAGTTAAGAAATTTTTTCTAGTATCTGGTCTAAACCTCCCCTGGTGCAACTTGAGGTCTTTTCCCCTTGTCCTGTCGTTTGTTACGTGGGAGAGCAGACCGATTCCCAGCTGGCTACAGCCTCCTTTCAAGTAACTGAACACAATAATTCCTTTTTTAGTTCCTTGACATCAAATCTAACCTATTTTTCCATTACAGGACCATGAAGCAAACAATAATGATGAAAGTAAGTATTCCATATTGAAAGCATGGCAGTATGAGAGGGATTGATATGCCGCAGGTGACCTTAACACAGAATGCAGTGTAGTGTGTCAGTGTAAATATTATCTGTAATGGTGAGTAACAAGCAAGAAGTGTTACTGAACTGTTTTCTAATATAATCAGAGTGAAAATATGTTAAGACAAAAACCAATGGATATTTTTTACTTTTATTACATGGCAGTGAGGAGAATCCACTGTTCAGATACAGCTAACACTGCATACTTAACATGTTGCTTGCATCTCTAGGTCAGAGATTCAATAACACACAAGAATCCAGATTTCCCACTGGAGCAGCTCCATCTCCGTTACCAAGGGGCCTGTGAGTAAAAAATAATAAAACTACTTTGATGGAGAGTGCTTTAATAGGTATATTAGGAGCTAACTCCCATCCTTACCTATGGCAATTGGAATTCAGGAATAATTTTTATTGCTGTTTGAGACAGATATCCTAACTAGTGAAAGGTGAGCTAATATTTTGTTATTTCCAGAGGAATACTGTTTGTGTGGAGTAGCCCTTCACTTCTTGCCCCTTATGGCAGATGCTGGCTTGCTTAATTTAATCTCATACTGCAGCAATAGCATATGCAAGCTAGATCTGTTTTTCATTAAAGTTCTTCTGCCCCACCGAAGTTGTCATCTTAAGTATTGGACAGAGTGTAGCTTCCTTGCATAAGTACCTTTCCCAAATACCCACATTACATCTGATACCCTAATTCTTTTCTTATTCTTTTTGTTTCTAATTCCTATAGCTATCAAGTGCATCCCATCTTAGACAGAATCACCTTGAGAATCAATGAAACCGATTCTTAATTGCTAAATGAATTCATATATCTGCCAAGTAACCATACTCTGTTTTCTTTTTCCTCCAATTTTTAGCAAGAAAACTTCTAATGTGATAAATTCACCAGTAAGTTGACTTGTAATTGCATAATCAAATGATAATTTTATTAAGTTTTTAATGTACTGTAAAACCTAATTGTATTGTATGTTTGGGTACAACTTAAATGCCTAAAAAGACGAGGCAGAAGAGAGTTATAAAGAAAGGAAATATCTGATGCCATTACATGAACTAAGAGCAGTGAGAAGGCTCAAGTGGAAAAGTATTTGCATTAAAGGGATGTTTGGACTCAATACTCTAGGATGTAACAATAAACACAGTGCAAGAACTGAAAAAAATGAGAAATAAATGGGAACACAGGGCATTCACAAGTATTCCTGGAAATACACAGGTGCTGCCTATGGAGAACATGAGTTCATTGTAAGAGTGACAGGTCAAGAAATATGTGGGATTGTACCAAATTTGTTAGAGCTTTTTCAGTAAGTATTTCATCATTAGAAAAATATTCCAAAATCTCTTGTGGGAGAAAGTAAGGGGACTGGTTAAAATTTTCAGATGAATTAATTTGAAAAATGTTTCAAAACTGGCAGTTTATTATCATTGTTTCAAAATGAAAAATTGAAACTGGTTAAGTTTTTACTGTGAGCTAAACTGACAGTTTAACTTTCAGTAAAAAGAAATCTGTTCAGACATTTGTGAGCGTAGCTCAATAAGGGTGAAAATCAAATTTTGATTCACAAGTATTTGGAATAGACTCTTCATTTCTGGGCCTGAGATAAGAATGAATCATTTGTTACACCATAAATTTACCAATGGAAGGTTAAAAAAAAAACCAAACACACATCTCCAGATTTTACTTTGTCTGTCTATTTATACCCACAAACTGGGATTCTGTCCAAATCTATTTTGCAAAATCCTGAGCTTCAAGACTGTACAATTAAGAGGCTCTTCAGAGAATGACTATGTCTCTGCCTTCTAATTCCTCCAGGATGTTATCAAGTCTAAATGTAAACTAGTTCACAAAAAGTATAAAAATATATACATTTGCTGTACTGGTGACATGCCATTTAATACTTGGTGTCCTTCTGTTTTATTGCAGAAACCATGTTTACCTTCTAGAGAGATCTTAACTGCAAATGAAGGTAAATTATCTCCACTACCGTGAAAAAGTTGACATTTATGAGAATGAAATTTCCTTCTTATTAGAAACATGAAACAAATAACGCCGCATTCAACTTATTCTAGTTTTTTGAGGGGTATTTGGTTTTAGCCGTTTCAGACTGGATCTGGCCAGCCTTAGCTGCACTGAATATCATTGTTCTCTAAAATCAGTCACAGTAAAACTATTGAGGTTACTGGCAGGGTAATGCAGGACAATAATGGACCAGCAATGTGCCATATAGCCCTCTGAGTGGCAAGGAGGGAAGGGAGGCGAGTCACTCAGAACTCAGCCAGAACCACCTCACACGGAGCCGATTCCTGGCACAGGCACAAAATGCATCCCGTCTCTGCTCCTCCAGGCAAAAGCTCAGCAGGAGCCACTGTCTGACACGAGGGTGAGGTGCAGCCAACCAGCCGAGCTCTTGCGGGCAGCCTGCCCCAGCATCCTCCCCTGTGTCACACAGCTCGCCTCTCGGAAGGAAAGTCTCCCACTGTGACCCTGCAGGCACCCACAGCACAGCTATTTGCCTACAAATGTGGTGGTATGCCACTAGTTAACAAAGTAGCACGATGGCAAAGTGCCACGTAAGGAAAAATCCCAAAAGTTATAGTAAAAGAAACTTCAACTGCTGGGACTCTCTTATCTGAGACAATATGTTTCTGAAGAAATCTTGACTGTAACATTTGTTTTACCAAACCACAGAAAAACCTACAGCAGCAGAACGACGACGAAGTTCCAACCAAGAGCTTCCACTTCCACCCCTTCCAAGTGGTGCACAAAAGTAAGATCCCTTTCAATCATGTTTTGAATATTTCAGTGCACCAGCACCTACTGCTTGTTCTGAACACAGCTATGAGAGGTTCAAAGGGAAGCACTGTTTTTCACTGTAGCCTTCTGTTGCTTTTTGAGAGGTGTGGTTCCTGAAGCCTCACAGTAGCAAAAAAATAAAGAATACCAAATGAATGCATCCAAATACTATAACCATCACCAAAAAGCATGGGAGGATATAATCTCTCATAAGCAAGGTAATGGAGATTTAAACCAGGTTTAAATTCCTAGTTTTTAGTACTAGTGGGATATCATTTTTTTAAATACCTGTATCAGACCCTTAATTTCTCAATGAATGGATAAGGTGGAACACGTTCCATCACTGCATGCTTCAAATAAAGAATTTTCATAATATCAGAACTGAGTAGATCCCCTCAGACCTTTCTGTAATCTCTTGATATTTATTTCAGGCCTCTGCTCCAAAAGTTCTCAATTCTGCCAAGTAAGTATAATTCAGTTTTTGAATTAAAATGTGACTAACTTGTAATTTCAAATTAATCTTTGACTTAAGATTATTTCAATATGCCATGCATATTAATTACTTTGGAATTAATGTATCTGTAATGCATACAAAGAGGAGATCAAATATCCAGGGTCTTAGCTCAACTAGTAAAATTAAGGGAGTATGTCAGGGTAATTAATGGAAATTGGGTGCTTCATTTCCATTTATGACTACTGGGAATTTCTACCAAAGGCAGTTTGGGCCATTTTCCATCATAATGAAGATTCCATCAATCTTCCTTTCCACAGAAGAATCCTAAATACGACATTTCTGGGCTGTTCCAGGCTTCTGTTGCTTAGAAGACAGACAGATTATTATTGCCTCCAATTTATTCTTTCTCTACAGGAGGCAGGGGGGGAAGTATTTTTATAATGGCAAATGCTAAAGCTCTTCTGTAAGCAGCGTTTTCCAAGAGGGACTTTGTTTTAGGTCACAGTTAAAAACAAATTAGGTAATATGTTTACTAACTTTTTTTGCACAGAAGTGTAAATTAGATTTAGCATTTTTCTAGTCTCTTGTTAGCAGACACTTGTCTGACCTTCCTATAAGCCCTTTTCTCCACATGTTCAGCCTCAGCGTATCTTTCACACTGTAAACAAATGGTAAGAATTGCACACAGAAATCTGCATTTGGTGTAGCTTAAACTTATATGCTGCTGTTAGTGCATCTATTTCCTGGAAATGTTTGCCTGATGTATGTTGCATATTATACCTATGCTGAGAAAGTATAATAATGGTTCACCTTAATGAAATTGTCTGATGCTCTTGTCTGCTCCTGTCACACAAGTGATGTGCTTCAACTTAAATTATAAATTCTTACTACTCTCTGAAGTGTAATTATATTTTGAGGTCATCTGGTGCTAAATGATGCTCTGATTAGTAAACTTTCTTTAACATAATCTTCTGTGTCAGGTCCAACAACTTTATCACACGTACAATTGGTTTCTAATCATTAACGTCCCTTCAGCATAACCTGTCATCTTTTCTTTGTCCCCATACAAGCCTCGAGCTAACTTTCATCTTCTTTACTGAAAGTCCTTATTTCCCCTATGGCACTGTGTCGGGTGCTCCACTGAAGTCCAGGTTAAGTACAGTATTCATATTCCCTCTTTGTAGAACTGTTATTTTATGAAAGAGGTGTAACATTTTATCTACTTGGGTAAGTTTCAGATTTTGTCTTGTTAGTTGTATCTTTATCTCCAAATCTTAATGTTATTTCCTTCAGATTCTCTCCTGGGTCCTTGTTCTGTGGAATCAGACAGAAAGGCCTGTAGATGCTCAGCTCACTTTTTCCATTTTTAGATACAGCAGTTGTGTTTGGTATCCTTTAATGATATGGTACCAACCTGACTTGAAAATTATTTAAAATTACTGTTACCACCCCTGAATTTCATGTGCCAGTTTTTGAAATTTCTGGGGTAAAGATTATGTGGGCCCCTCAGTTCAATTGTACTACGTTATTTAAGCTTTGCTTCCAGTTTGGTTGTGGAAATTTCCATTTCTGTATCAGAACTACTATTTGTTTAGTACCTAGATTATCTTTAAAATCTATAAAATTGTTAGTGCATAAAGCCCCATCTCTCTTTCCTTTTTCACACAGCTGAGCAATCTTTTATTACTTATTTCAGTGTCCTTTTGTCAAGTCTAATTTGGGCTGACTTCTGGCAATTCTTACTTTATTCATACAATCTACTTTTCAACTGTAGCTTTTGCAGCTGGTCAGTCAAAACTTTAGAGAAAACCCCAAAATTCTTAATATTGAATATCCTTCTTCAAGTGTTTTCTAATTCATTGAGAGCTGGAACTGCTTCTTACAATGTCTCCCCTCTACTTGAAATGCAGCTTCCAGAGAGTTGCATCTGCAAAAGAAGTTTTATACCTATTTCACACAGCTGTCTCTGAGCTCTCCAGTCCAATTGAATTTTTTAACTCTGGTCACTATATGGGCTCATCTATAACATTCTTATTCCTTTCTAAACTGAAATCTAAGTCAGAATTATATTAGTGAAGATTTGACAATGCAGTCTGCAGGGCATCATGTCCAGTAATTGGTGAGTGCTAACAATCCTAGTGGCATTTGTTTTCCCCAATAAGTAAAACACACAGGAAATAAAGCTTCCCATAATAACAAAATAAGTAACAGTTAACTTTCTACAATCATCTTCTCTAGTATATTGATCTGCACTAAACTCTGATCAGAAGCACCTGTAGCAGACACTTATACTCTTGGACCAAGATTCTGTTTTACCCAAAAACAATTATCTATTTTTATATCCCATATTTCTCTCATATTACTAAGCAACACTACTCAAACATTTGGCTCCTGATTTCTTTGACATCTGTATTTCAGCCCTAATAACTATTTTCCATGTTGCTTTGCTATTACAATTATAATTAAGCTTCATAATCTTTCCTACTAATTCTACTTCTCTATTTAGCAGCCTGGGCTTCTCACACATGCATACAAACAATTCAGTTGGACTAAATTAGTGAAAAATTATCTCTGAGCTACATTCATTTTCCCAGCTCTCTCACCTATATGACTACTTCTCACACTGGAGTGAATGCTATTTGCACTGTATTCCTGCATTTTCTTATCTATTGCTACATTCGTTCACTTGGGCGGTGCTGGAGTTTTTCCTAGATCTGGCTATTAACCAAATTGTTAACCAAACTGGTTTTCTCTTCATAAGTAAGGCTACTCTTCTGGGCAGGCAAGTGTCCCAGCACTTATACAGGCCCCATCCATTTACAGCAGACAGCTTTCCTGAGTGATATCAAAGGTCAAGCATTTCCAGATCTTGTAACAAATCGATTTCTTACATTATAAAAAACATACTTTGAAAACTTATACATGCTGTTCTTTCTCTTTTCTAGAAGTGCCAGAAGCTGCAAACCGTTCTCTGGGCACTTCCCCTCAAAGCAGCACTTCATCTATCACAAGTTCTGCAGATCAGGTATAACATTAGCTAATTTCATATCACAGAAATCTTCTTACCCTTTATTTTAAAATAGTATTTCAATCCCTACTCCCCTTCAAAATAAAAATGACACTCCTTTTGTGGAGGGCATTTATGTCCCCTTTTGCAGTGAGGATTTTCTGTAGCACAAAAAAAATCTGAATGTTAACGTGCATTATAAAAATGCTTACAACATATAGCATAGGATACCTCCCCCCATTTGTTTTAGTCTCTCCCAAGACCTACTCCTTTCAGTTCCTTTAAACAGATCTCATGACAGTTAATGATGTCACTTTTATGGCCAATTCTTCTTTTATGTGTTTTGTTTCAACGTTAATCTTTGAATAATCTAAGCAAATGCAAAGTTATTTTCATTTCAATACTGCTTCCCTTACTCTTATTTTGCATAAAGGGAGACTACAAAATGCAGGAGGTCATTCTTACTACCTTAGTAGTCACAAACAAGGTAAAAATAGTTCTGGTGAAAGTAAAACAAAGGCTCTGTCGTGCACAGCCAGTGACATTAAATGTTTTAAAGCCTGACATGACAAAGATAATGCAACAGTGAAGAACACAAAGGATTTCAAGTTCTGGAAAAATTTTAACTGTATGTCATACTGGATATTTATTATAAAAATAACTTTCAAGTAAACAATCCAGCAGACTCTAAATAAACAGCTTGTAGCAATTACATTTGTAGTTTTTATGTAACAGCCATGGGCAAACCCAAAGCTTAATAAAACATCCATTTTATAAAAAAAAATTAAAAAATTAACCATTAGTGTCATTTTTCCACTCATTATATACAGTGGTATAATTTGCTGTAGCATCCTGCACAATACAGGTGCTTGCAGATGTCATTCATTCCCATGAGGCTCACTATTTGTTTGGTTCCCATCCAAACTCTGACAGCAGCTTCTGCTGCTTCATTATAGGCCATCGATAGTGGTAGCAGAAAAGTCTGGGGCATCTGACTCCTTGTTTTGTTGAACAAAAGATTTGTTTACTGGACTCATTCTCTACATGGATAAGTACCTTTCATACTTGCAATTCTTCTCATCCTTTCTTTTTCCAATGAATAGTGTAACTGAAGAAATACATGGAAGAACTTCAAAGATAAAGTTATATGTTATGGCTTGAGCCAGTCTAAGAATTCAGTGCAATGCTCTCTCCTACTGTCAACTCCCCTCCCAGCCACAGACTTCTCTGGTGTTCCTTTATGATCCTGCAGTGGGCTGAGCCAAGTCATTAAACTGCCAGAAAACCAACCTGGCAGTCAAACACAAAACAAGGCAAAACAAAAAAGGAAACAGATATTTTTTTTTTTCCTGCAAGTGAATTATCTCACCATGGGATCAGATGAGCAACAAAATGAGCACAAAGGAGAAGCCAAGACATTCTCTTTTTGGCAGCAATAATCCAGCTAGACCAGCTCAGCCATAATGTGCAACTTAAGCTTTCATGTGTTTTGTACAGAGGTGATAAAGCTTGTGTGAAAATTAATTTTCTCATTAAGCTTGTTACTGTAAAATTGGAGCAAAACTGTTCAAATAACCAGAAATGTTAATACCCAGATGTATGCATTAGGAAGTACTCTTAGCACTATCTCTATAGCCTGTCCACTCACTTAGATTTTACATCAGCCTCCTCAGCAAGAGCTCACTTTTCATGACTGCTGATTTGATAACCTACCTAGCTATTGAAGTCTGATAATGCATAGGCCTTATGTTGCTTCTAATCCCTCATCCTGTCCTTCTTTTTCAAAATTCTCTAAAATCCTCCATACCTTTCCCCTAAACTCCACTCCTGTTCCCCAGATATATACTCATTTCTGCATCATTTTATTACCCAGTTTTCTACAATTACTTCTCTCACTCAAATTATACTCTCCCATATATATATACCACTCACAACTGCTATCACCTCCTCACATCTTTTTATCTTTGTACTTCCTTCGCTATGAGAGGTTCTATCTTCTAAAATAGAGTCCACAAATTTTTAGGGTGTCAGTCTTCCTACCATGTACCTTTAGGTCTGCACCTGTTATCCCATCCATGTAGTTCTTTGTCCCATGTTTCCCACTGGAAGAATAGGTTTAAGTTCACTTGCTGTACAGCACACTGCCAAACATTTAACAGAATGGAGAGAAGGTAGATAATCTTGGTGAGATGTTTACAGAGGATAACAAACAGAAATGAGGGACCCAAGAAATATGTTATGAAATATAAGCCACTCTTCTGTTTGGTCACAGATATAATGGTTCTCCACAGGTAAACATAGTTTTATGCCTTTTAGATAAGAGCACTGCTTCAAATGTAAGGATACATTCAGACTCAATCCAACAGAGAACCAGAACTGAATCCATGTCTTGGGTGAAAGCATTGTGGGCTGAATTGCTGTACTATTAGAGGAAAGACATTAATTATTACTAAGTTTTGTAAGGACTTCATTCATTTGTCCTTACTTAATAACAACAAAAAGAGCAAAATACACACTTATCCAACCTTCATGATATCCAGGTGGAGACAATCATAATTGTGTTCACAAATAGCATTAAGTATACAGGAAACATAGTTTCCAAAGATGCCTACCAAATCTGAACACCTCCTTAGCTAGCCCACAGCTGAGCAGCATTTAAATTGTTAACAGTCTATTTATTCCTCTACATTTCTTGGATATGCTCTTTAAATTCAACTAGAATAGCTTCCTTCTTTAAAAATACCAAACTATCCTCCAGTTGAACCTGACTGCTTTCCTCAGGGTATCCCTCTTTCGTCATTTATCAGCCTTTTATCACACATCTGTTACCACTGCTTTGACACTCCAGATTTTCTTTGTCCTATCTCTGTCCAACTAAAACAGTGAGCTCATGGCAGACTTTTCTCAACTCTGTTTTCTGCATTTTAATTCTTCACAGCTGTCATTACTTAGTAGTAACTCCCCTACAGGGCATATTTATTATCATTATTATTTTACAGGTAAAACACTGTTTCTCTCTTCTAGGATGCTGGTGTTCACAGTAAAGCATGGTATGCTGCTACCTGTGATAGGAAAATGGCAGAAGATGCATTGTACCGATCAAACAGGGTAGGTCACTTACAAAAAATGTCTGATTTATGAAAAAAAATTCAAATAAAAAAAAGCAAAAGACAATCAAAAATATTCTAAGAACATCACTTGTATTCTGAATAAGTCAGAATACTGACTTAATACATGCAAGTACTGTCAAATATCAAACCTGAAATTATTGTGGTGAAACTATTTAAATGGGATTTTCATCACAAGACAAAGTTGCATTAGTGTAACTCAGTAACAGAAGCCCTGTGGAGAAAGCTATTACAGACTGGAGAGCTGAGGAAGACCTGATAGCTCACGAGCACCCCTTAAAAGAAATGCAAAGCCCCGAGACTTTTAAGTGACCTCCACCACTGTCCAATGGCTCATGTGAAAACAGCTTCTATTTGGACAAGCTGAGGTTGCCATGCATTTTGAAATACCAACACTGTGCATTTAGGTAATTAGGGAATTTGAGTTCTCTCAACTGTTCTATGTACAAAAGCCACTGTCCCAGGCAATAGTAGAATGGAGAGTTTCATCCTCAGCATCAGATACATTCCCATCCTTGCCTCTCCACAAGGCAGGATGAAGTGGCAGAGCATGGGATTTATCACCAGGTGTAGGCTGCTGCTTGTTAGTGAGCACAGGGATACAGTGTCAGTGCAGGTGCTTGACTTTGAGAGTGCTTTTTACAGCTCTGGAGAAACAGTATTTCCATCTGTCACTGCCTTCTTGCCTACTTACTGCCACTGATAGTAACTTTATTTCCTACTAATCTGTGGACCCCAACAGATGGCTGCCACTCTGTGTTTATTTTTACTTTTTCTCTCTGGTTGAGAGAGAGAACAGGCAGCAGCAAAGGTGATTCTTAAATGACACCTTTGTATGCTACTGTTAGACAGCAGGAATACATGCTACTTCTCATCTGCTGCTGTACACTCTTTCTAATAGGAGAAAGGAGTTTATTGCCAATATAAATTAAAATATTAAGTTAAAACCAAACTAGGTTATTTGAAAAAAATAAGCCAAATATTTACTTTTCTTTCTTCAGGATGGATCTTTTCTAATAAGAAAGAGTTCTGGACAGGACTCACAGCAACCATACACATTGGTTGTGTTTTACAACAGAAGAGTATACAACATTCCTATACGATTTATTGAATCAACAAGACAATATGCACTGGGCAGAGAAAAAAGCGGTGAAGAGGTGAGATGATGAGGGGGTGTTTTTCCGAAGTTTTCAGTTATATACCTTTAATAAGAAAGGATTAAGATATAATGCACTAAGATTCTTTATGTAACAAGATAAAAGTATATGACTTTATCATGACTGATCTGTCAAACTAGAGAAACCAGTGTAATGTCAGCTCCTGCACACTGTAATTAAAACCGCAGATCAAGATTAAAACATACTTGTAGAACAGTTTTGAAAAAAAGTTAATAGGATCAGAGCTACAGCTGCTAGATAAATTTTCGGTTTATAGTCTTCCATTTACCTTCTATCTAATGCTCTAGCTAAAAGTTTCTTGGAAAATTGTAAAAGAAGAACAGCCATATTCAAGGAAACCCCGAACACTCGATCAAAAATGAGGCTGACATTACTTTTAATACTGTTTTCACATAAAAAAATGTTAAATTCTAGTTCTAGAATGAAAAAAATTGCTGGTTGGCTGTTATACCACACTGGTAACTGTTCTGACAGGAAAACAGAAAAGATGAGACAGCTAGTGGTCAGATCTTCCATGGTCCAAATTTAATGACTAGAATCAGAATTAAAGCAGGATCAGTGCTATTACTAAAAGGTAGAGCATCTCATGTGGTAATAGTCATAGCTCAACCCTCTTCAGTGATGTCAGAAGCAAAGATAAAAAAGCATTAAAGAAAGCCAGCACTAATTATTTTTTGTTTTCTTTATCCAGCGCTTTGACAGTGTTGCTGAAATAGTAGAGAATCATCAGCGTACCTCCCTGGTTCTAATTGACAGCCAAAACAACACCAAAGACTCAACAAAACTGAAACACATTGTAAGAGTTTCTTAATTAAACTGAACTGCTAAAATGAAGTCTTTTTTAATAATTTCTTTCAACATCTGAAGACATGGACAAGGTATTAAAAGAAGAAAAATCCAAAATAATGGAAAACTCTTTAAGAGCACCTATTGAGTAGTAAGAGATGCAGTTTACAGAGTTCAACCTCACATCACTTTTATCAGAAAAGCGTTCACATTTAACACAAGAAGCCAAAGCAGATATACTCTCATCTGTGGTTTCCATCTGGGACAACACAGGTATCCAAAGTCATGCGAAGAACAACTGCATATCACAGCCTGGTCCTTTGACTGCTGTTTAAAGACACATATCCTGTAGGACACTTTCATTTTGAAAATGAGAATACCCACCACTTTTTCTATTTGTTTATCACAGATCCCTGCTTTCAGCATTTTCTTTGTAAAGGGCACAGCCCCAGAAATTAGACCAAACTGACCTTATGTACCACTGTGCACAAGTTGAAAATAGGACTATATTTTATTGATCCGTGGCAGCAGAGGTGCCCGAATGTTACAGATTCATGGACATGTGTTGCTCTTTCCCTAAGCTTTACCGCATTTCATTGATATTTTTGTTTATATTTTAAAATATGCAGATAAAATAAAAAATACTGTGAAGTCAGTAGTGTATGGAGACATTGCTGGATCTCATTTCTTGGTATTCTTCCAGCAAGAAAGCATCAATTCAATATTGTTGATGTTTTAATATATATATTTGTATGTGCTCCTACATGTTACGAAAACTATCCCTTTTTACAGCTTTAGCATGTATTATGTATTTGACTTAATGGCTCTCAAATCTTTTGTCTTTAGATTGCCTACTGTTGGTGACTCAAGTGCATTCCTTCATTGCTAAACTAATTAACCACTCAATTCTTGCCGAATTATTGTTTATGAACTCCCGCACACAAAAAACCACTCTTTTTTTCAGGCCTATCACCGTGCTTTAGTTATTGTATTATTGTGTGAACCAAGTAAATTTGCACAAATGTTCAAGGGGTAGAAATTAATTTGATGAATGTATAAATTGCATCAATGAAAAACTTTTAGGAACAGTTGTTTATTAGTTCTAGAAGAGTTTGGTTTCACTAGACCTGAAAACTCATTCATCTTAAAGATATTTTCCAAAACTGACACTTTATACACGCATTTTGTTCTTTTGATCCAAGTTAGGCAGTGTTCTCTAGGATTATCTGCAAGGCATTTAAGGCAAGATTGAGTCAAGACTTGTGAAGTCCCAGTGACTTAGAGCCATATTGTAGCTGTATTCTGCAACTACTTTTCTTATGCCTTCGATCAGTTACTTCTGCAAGGAATGCACCTGTCTTCTAGAAAGAACTGCCTGCTAATATGATGTTCAGCACATGGCTACCTACCTTGCAGCATCTCAGGGTCTTCCCTCTGCAACCCAGGCAATACTTAGCCCAGACGTAAAGCAAGTAAGAAACAATGCACACGGCCTTTACACAAGCCTGTCTGGGACACTCTGTTCCCATTACAACATAAATGCAATGTTTAGTACAAGCTCATTTGGTATTAATTAGTGTTATGGTCAAGGTCTCAAAATTAGCAAGTTAGTAGTTCCTGCAAGTTTAATTTACTCCTTCTATGTATGTACTCATATTATTTAGCTACTTTAAGCATCACTTTAAAAGCTTACTCACAATGCAAAGTACTCTGTGAAAAAGCAGCCACTCGGAATTTAAGTAGAGTCCTCGGCTATTCACTCATGTATTGCACAGTATTTAAACTTTGTACTAACAAAACTGCCTGTCTACTAACCTTTCTGTATTGCTCCTCACAAATGTATCAAGTTCTTCAAACAGTGCCTTCTGCGTGAAGTGTGTAGTACCACCATCATTCTAGAACTGGGCGGGGAGGGAAATGTGAACAAGCATAAAATTCAAGCATACCTAAAGACTTCCATATGAGAGATTAAGTATCTAATTTTTTAAGGTAATTAGCACTACTGAGCACTTTAAAGCAGTGCTGCTCCTGTCCATCAGCTCTAAGTGCTCAGCACTACCTGTAACATTGTGGCTGACCTACAAATAACTAGTATCCTCTTGGCAGAGGTGCAGTTACATTCACCCTCAACCTCTTTTGCTTCTATCCATGTTCTCTATGATTACAGGGGTACCACATAGTTTTGACAACAAAATTAGGCAGGCAGTTGATAGGCAATACCACCTTCCACAAAATAATCCATTTAGCCTGAGATGAGAACATCCTAGGCACAAAATAAGACTCTATAGAGGAAAAAAACCACAAACCACCAAACACACAAACCCACCAGTATGGGATCACCTATTTTATTATACTCAGTGTTTTATACAAGAAGAAAGGAAGCAGACTAGTTACTCTGCTTTCCATACCCAAGCTAGATCTTTCATAGCTTGGCAAGAATGTGGTGCTGACATGTTTTGAAACCAGTTTTAGCCAGCAAAGAGAAAGGTTTAAGCAAGTTTCAGGTATAGGATTGCATCAAGTTACGATTTCCTAGATTCTGAACATAAAATAAATTGGCCCTCAGGATGAAGTATGGTACATTAGAAATCCCAGTGCTGTAGATTGAGCAGCTGTTACAGAATGTGGGAGGTGGTGACTTGGGGCAGGTGTTGCAGTGCCAGCCATCATGTTAATGCCGTCACGTGTTTGCACCAGGTAGCAGGTAAGGCAAGTCTAACCTGACAGACATAGCAACACATCTGTCCCCTCATATTTCTTTGATATTGTTAGCCAATTTCTCTTCCATATAACTGTCATTACCTGAAAAATACCTAAAACTGGAACTAAGCTTTAAAATGAAATACTCTTTTTTTGTCTGAGAACTCAGGACAAAGTATTCTTTTTAATAATGTACAGAGAAGTATTGTCTGCCTACCTGATACAGAGAGTACAATGAGTACTGCACATCATTCCTGACAATGTTGCTCCATGAAAGGAGTAAGAACTTCCATTCTCAAAAATCCAAGTACTCAGATACACATTATAAAATTACTTTCCTCCTTCAATCAAAACCACTGGCAGAAGCCAGAGGTTAAGAAGTGCTGTAAAAAAAAAACACGTCTCACATGACAACAGCTCTGTAACAAATTTTTGTTGAAACACTGGAATTGCTGAGGAAGGGCAACTAAGACTTACTGATGAATACACATCTTGAAGAATATACAGTGGGCTAGATTTTAGGCCTCCTCAAGGCCTAACACAAATACTGTAAAAACAGTTGACAACCCTGCGCTTGCACCTATTTCTGTGTGTCCCAAAATGCTATAACCAACTTAAGGTTTTCTTATCTTGCTGTGTGTTCAAAGCTGTCTTAAAGTGTTACAGTTGCAGAGTCAAGCACTCTTCAAATCAGGTTACCTGTGCAACCGTAATTTGTCATATCAGATTTATCCATTACAATACAAACATTAAATATGATAGTTATTCTTCCCTGTGGAGTTACATATTTCACTTGGTTCAAAAAATATTCCATGGATAAATTATAGCCATGTAATTAAAGACTCTGTTTTGTAAGGTATTCCTAAGGTACCTTACCCTTTTACTGAAGATGCTGAGAAATGCACCAACATTGCAGGAGTCAGCCAGTAAAAAGGTAGCTTCATATGTTAAAGCAGTTGAACATTTCTTTGAAGAACTGACTGAACCTTCTACTGCACCATCCACTGCGACACTGGTCAGGTTGCTTAAGCCAGATTTTCTCCTGACGTCATTAAATGTGATCTTAATTTCATTGAAGTCTCACATGAAATTCTCTGAAATCTGATCTACAGAAGTGCCAGACTCTTAGGACCTCAAACAAAGCATCATGGAAAAGCTTATAAAAGAATTATATATTCAGAACAGTACTTGAGCAATGTGTGCTAAATAATACAAGGACAGTAATTAAGGGTGGAGAAACAAAATACTAAATCTCTACTCAGGAGGGAGCAACAGTTCTCTGCACTGAATGAGATGGATGTCCGTGGATAAAGTGACACAACCGTGAACTAATTTGTATAAAGCAAACTTATTTCAACATTTCCTAGTTTTACACTGTTCTTTTTCACAGAACCACTTAAGGTTACTCAATTCATAGGAGAACAAGCCAGTGAGAAAAAATTCCAGTGACAGTTGTAACTCTCATGATTCATAAATGGAGAAACCCTCCTACAGCAGAACTTCCATCTTACTGTTAACTAAAACTGGTCATCCTTGCTGAAGTTTCACCAAGTAGGTTTAGCAAATAGCTTTACAGATATTTTGCCAGAGAAAGCAAAGGCAATATGCAAAATTCACAGTTTCAGTTTCAGGGTTTATAGGAGAGCAAGCTGAGGTAGATGAGAGCTTGATCCTTCCAGTTAAAGAAGCTTAACATGCTTTTGTCCTTCCTTTATCCTGTTTCTTGTCAACATAGTTCCTCACCACTACACTAGTCATCTTCAAAGTTCCTAGCCAAATTAATGTCAGAGCTCAAACCCATTGTGCAGCACAAAATGAACCACCACACACCAACCTGCAATTCACCCAAACTATGCTGCCTTGACTGTTTCAGTTGGCTCCCATACATAACTCACCAGCTACAAGCTAGTGTGCATCTTCCTGCCAACGGAAACATAAAAAACCCAAAACGTATCTAGCCAACGTTTGGGGGTTTTTTTAAATCATTTTAACACTTTTTAAAACAGAAGCTGAATTCAGGTTAGTGGACATGCCTGTGACATCCATGAAACAGTTCAAACTTTCATTTTCACCTTACAGAAACAGTCACAGAGAACTACCTGGGTTTGCATACAATCTAAAATCTCCAAGATTTAAATACCCCCATCTTCTCCAAGCCCAGTGTTCGATTTTGGAAATTTTTCCATCACTACTTTGGGAAGCTGCCTGGCATGCCTAAGATGTAATCCTCCCGTACTTGGGCAAAAGGTCTGGAACTTCCAGCCTCCAGCTTCATTAAGGATCTGAAGGACAAAGCCCCTACACATAATAATTACTGTGGATAATAAGGACCTCCATCTGTGTACTCTCAGTCACTATGGATACAGACTTTTATTTACATACCCTCATAAACATTAAAAAATGTGAAGCATATTCTCTCTTCAACATTATCCCAAAAAGTCTAAGTAGGAAGCCAGCAGGCTCCTAAGAACGTTACCCTACTGGCTGGTAAAATGAAGGAGGAGTGACTCAAGCCTTGGTTTTGCCAAACCCCTGGTACCCTAGTAGGCAGTGTATCTTAATAAGCAATAGCAGAAAACAAATTACGTCCACCTGGGACAAAACTATAATGCAGTTACAGGCCTGAAATGGTACTTTGCACCTCCCAATACTGGGTTTGTGGCAGACGTAGCAAGACAGGAATATTTTCTATAAATGCTCACGGTCATCTTCTGTAAACACAAGTTGTAGCAAATTTAATAGTGACAAAGTCAATACAGATTAGGAATGTTCACCATTCTTTAACACCATATACATTATCAATATATATATACTGTATATTTTCGATCGATTTTATTCTGACTCACCGTATTAACAAAAACGTAACATGTTTTATTAATTTATATGAAAAATACTTCACTAAGAAAGTAGACAAACTGCACAGAAATAGTACAAGTGTCATGTGCATAGAAATATAGCTTAAAGCATTCACATATGGCTTTGTTTAAATGAAACTGTTGGGGAAATGGCCCTATACAGACCCACGGTTACACAGTCGACATAATGTAAACTGCTTCACATCTTTGAGGCACTTGTTAACAATAGTGTTCAATCCCTGAAAAACAAAATCAAGAGCTAATAAGTGAAAATAACAAAAATCCCAGGATAACAACTGTGTGTATCTGAAAAGATTTTAAAAATTGGTTTTAGTAGTGCATGCACAGAAACGAAAAATGGGAGAGGGGGTGTAATTTCTGTGCAAGAATTATACCAAGTCACTGAAAAGTATAAAAATATTTACATGTTTAGGGATTTTTAAATATGTACAGAACAAAAGCCCTGAAGATTCATTCTATAGAATAAAAATATAGCACATGATAGTAGTAATAAAAAATAGTATATCTTTTTATGGAATTGTATTTGCAGTTAGTTACAAGTTATTTAAACCACAAAGCTCCTTGATCTTTCTCAAAGCTGATGCCAATAGGGAATATGCTCTTTTTTTTAAAACACAAGCACTTTGCATCATTTTTGAACTTCAGTTACAATACTGACATAAAAACCAAAATCACTTGTGTATCCTAATTCAACAGAATATTTTTTGAAAAACTTTAGTGCATGGTATTTAAGTTTTATATTCTTCACCGGTCATCATTAACAAATTCCAATCTCGAGTGGCCTCCATCAGATGTCTCTGTCCATGTCCTACCCAATTATCCTGATTGTCAAATATTCTACCACAAAACCAGCAGCTAAACCTAGCTTTCAAGGTATTATTAGAGGTAGTTTTCACAATCTGGTAATTGTTTTTGCTAGTCTTTTTCAGTGTCAATTTTAAGACAAATCTTTCTTTTACAGGGCTAATAGGTTTTATTGTCCTGTATCTTTTTTGAGAAAAAACATCAGTAGTTACATCCAAAGGATTGCAGAAGGCTGGCTGCAGAAGCGCTTCAATAGTTCTTTTTGACAATGAAACCTTAAGAACATGTCCCTTAAATTTAGCAATGGTTTTCATTAGATTTACAACTTCTGGAACATCTACATCAGGATGGTTAAGCACAACAACTGGTTGGTTTCTCCGAGGGCATTTTACAAGCTGGTTAGAATTAAAAGGAAGTAATTTCAAAGTCCTCACAGTTTTTTTTGATGCCCTTTGTTTGTAAGGGCTACCCGATTCACTAACAACTGCGGCTTGATTCTTTTCCTTACACTTTCTGTGCAACATTACTTTCTTACTTGGAGGTTCTGGGCAACTGGCCTTCCTTTTACGTTTGAAATTCTTATTTCTTTGCACACCCCGAGTTTCTGAACTTTTAGAGCCCCTTTGTTTAAAACGAGGTTTTACTTTTGCAGTTCGGTTTTGGGTGCTCCATGTGGACTTCTGACAACCAAAGTTATTCCTGTTGTTAGCAGTTATTACTTGCATACTCTCAACAGAACCATTTTGCAATCGTGTCCCTGCAGATTTAGTAGAATAAACAGGTTCCACAGGAGGAACACCACATGCTGGATTAGAGCTTGCCAAAGAGGCATTTGCTGGCATTAACCCACCTGGTAAGATTAAGGCATCATTAAAACTAAGATTAGTTTGTTTCTGTGCTAGTGCAGGAGTAAGCAACTGCAAGTTATCCACCTGTAGTGAGGGCACTGAGTTGCTCACTGACTGAGTGGTATCAGCCAGTGTATCTGAAGCAGGAGGCTTCATTTTCGGCAAAAGCTGTTGTTGCATGGCTCCAGTTTTCTTTGGTTGACAATTTTGATGAGCATTATCCTGAAAAAAAATTGGTTTATGAACTACAGGCATGTTTGGTGTCATACATTTCAGAAAAGCTCCCTGCTGTCCATCAGGCAAAAGTGCATAAACATCTTGTTCCTGTTTAATTTCCTGTTGGTTTACTGACTCCAAAGAACCAAAGACAGCATCCTGATGCTCTGGTAACACTTTCACAGAAGAAATTCCTTTCACAGACGACTCCAATGCATTTGTAGTTATAGGAGATCCTCTGAATGGCATCCTATTCAACAAATCATTTGTTGTGCTACACGCTTCCCTGTTACAGGAACTTCTTACATTTCCAAAACTGTCATTTTCCCCCTTCACTTCTGAAGTTGATATGGTTATTTTACTCAATTCTCTGGATGCAATTCCCCCTAAAACCTGAGAACTATCATTAGCGGCACTTGCAGCTGTTCCAACTGCCCCGCTAAAAGTCAAACTCATTCCAGGTCCTTTACTTGAAACAAAAGATGCAGGTACATCTTTAGTCACATGCTCATCTGATGAACTGGTTGATGGAAGAGATTTTCCTGAAGCCACCTGTTGTCCAGGCTGGGTAGCAAGGTGCAGAGGAACAAAAAATCCTGATGGAAGAGACTTAAAGAAAAGGGTTTTCTTCTGTTCCTGAAGAACAGGTAAAACTGGTGAAAAGCTGCTGGGATTTTGAGCTGCAGACAGTATTTTCTCTTTTACTAACTGCTGTGTTATGACTGAATCTGTAGAAGTTTTTAGCAATGTACCAACACCCGGAGTTATGGATAATTTGTCCACACTCTGTGAATCAAACGATGTTCGTCTTTCTCTCCCACAATGCGTACCTTCATTTGTGCTACATCTTGTGTTCAGCTCTCTCTTATTTTCTACATTTGAAGGAGGCCTCTGAAAACCACATGTAGTTGCAGAGCTTTTTAGATGCGTGAAGGCTGTATTCCTGGTCTCATGACCAGAAAGCAGCTTGTCAGAATGAGGTTTTACACAGTTATTTGTCTTGCTGTGGAACTCTTGCTGAGAAGTTGTTTTCACTTTTAACACATCTTGCAGTATCTGTTTTATTTCAGGCGATAAATAGTTAGCTGCTTGTTCACTTTGCAAGGAGAAAACAGATGTGATTTTAGGCATTAAGAAAGAGTTAGCACAATCAGAGGCATTTTCTTGGAATTTCTCAGCTACGTTCTGAAAACCTTGACCTATGTTAGTGTCCAAATACTGCTGGCCATGATGCTGGTCCTCCATAAAACGCTCGCTGTCAACACCACATTTAGACTGGCTTTTAAGAGACATGGAGTTATTTTTAGTGTTAGTATGTTTGTAAGTTTTATTAATACTTGATTGGGTTGACACAACTTTCTCTGCTTTTAAGCCTTTCATCGACTCTGAAGATGCAGATTCACTTCCACTGTTTTGAAAAGAAACTGTTTTGCTAGCTGCAAATTTTTTGCGTCTGTCATCTCTTGACATCCAAATGCTACGCGGATTATCCAAAGAGTCCATTTTGGAATAGTTGTGAAAAGACAACAACTTTTCATTAGAAGGATCCATTAAAGTTGAATAACAGAGATTATTAGTTTCATTACTATCATTCAGGCCACCATTTTGTATTTTCAGTTCAGGAAAAAGGGGCATTTTCACAGGGTCATAATGAAGCGTGTTTGTCGTGGCGGGTGGCAATACCTGAGGATGACTTGAAGGGCTAAAGTTTCCCCGTGAGACACTGTTTTGAGTTCCAACTTTTGTTACCTTGTCACGTGGAGGTACAGTTGAGCCCAACTTCATTGGCAAACAATTTGAACTTTTTCCTACAGCTATATTAGAAGGTGCTACAGTTTCAGAAACACTCTTGCCATACAATATGGAGTTATTTTGGTTTTCCACTTTTATTTTTCCTGAATGACGTGCAGGACAAGAAAACGGAAGGGAGGTTAATGTGTGAACAGAATTGTTCTTTAAGGTTGACTGATCAGTTACATGTGCTATAGCACCTGAAGACAAACCACAGGGATCAGAAGTCTGTAGCAAAGGAGTTGCAGAACCATCTTTCATAGGATCAGCTTCCTGACCCAAGTAATACTCATTTTGCTTGCTTGTAGGTAGTAATTTTATAACAATATGTTGTTTTCCATCCACCATTTTAAAGCCCATAAATTTAGCACTGTAATTTGCCGGAACAGATATTTTATTGTTTTTAACCATCAACACTGTTGGCCCATGAACAGCATTTTTCAATAATCCCAGGCCGTAACTTGTTCCATCATCTGCCTTATTGTATTGTGCAGTAGCAGCAGAGAACATTCCATCCATGAAATTACACTTTTCTGTGTACTTAACTTGATCTTTTTCTTCATTTGTTTCCACGTCTTTCACACACTGGTTCAGCTCCTCAGCATTTGTCTGAATTTTATTCACGCTTCTTAGCACTTGTGCATTTTCTTCTCCAGTATTGTCGCTTCCACTGCTAATTTCTTTCCTTCTCCAGAATGCTTTTTTTGATGCTCCAATTTTGTATCTTTTTAACACAAGCTTCAGTCCTGCTGGAGTCTTCACTATTCTTTTTTCATATTTATCCTTTTCCAGTTTTTCTTTTCCAATAAAGTGGTCTCTGTGTAAAGCTACGATGTGCTTTAAAAGATAATCTTTCCGCGATGTGCTGTAACTGCAATAATGACAACCAAAAGAAAACATATTGGTATTAACAAGATGATTATTTTGGAGCTCTTCTTCTGTGAAGTTTTCTTGGTGGCATTTTCCACATTTATAGGGAATCTCTTTATGTCTGTGAATGTGCTGAACAAACGTGCCCACATCGTGGGTAGAAAATGCACATTTTTCACATTGAAAGTGACCGTTTACACAATGCTTTGATATGAAGTGTTTTGTCAAATCCAACAAAGTGTATATCTGTTCATCATTACAGAGCTCACATTTTACCAAAGTGCTACGATGGATACGCCTATGCTGTTTAAAGGACTGGAAGTCATTTGCTGAGAAGCTGCACATCTCACAAGGATACAAAGGCAACTCGCCATAGTGTAACAGCTGAAAATGTTTCTGGAGATCATTTGGGCTGTATCTAATGTTATCCTTGCACTTCGTACAAGTGAAATTCACTACCTTTGCTGCAGTTTTCAACTCTTTTTCAAATTGCACTTCTGGTTTATTTTGCAAGTGGCTTCCCTCTGAACAATCAGGACTGCTTCCGTTTATTTTCTCTAGTCTTAAGGACTTCCTTGTAGTTTGCTGCTTACACTGAAAGAGTTCTCTAAACCTATCAACTTCATGTTTCATTAATACTTCGTTTGGAATGTTCACCTTGGGTAATTCGATTTTCACAATTTTTAGTCCATAAGCAAGATTGCCATCTAAAATTGTTGGTTGAATCCTCATACTTAAATGATCATTCACCGGTTCTTTTTCCAAAGTAGAATCTGTAGAATAATTCCTCACAGCATTGTGATTTAAGAAACTAATTTGCTTTTTATCACAAAAAAACTGTTCCTTTTCAGATGACATTTTAGGCCTTAATTTTCTTTATGTGAATTCTTGAGATTAGTTTAACTTTCTGCAGCAAATGAGACTACTGCGCCGAGTCCATTTCATTCTCCTGAAATTAAAAACCAAACCAAACATTACTTTTAAAAGTAATGCAATTAGAACACTCATCACAATTCATTAACGAATCACATGCCAATCTTGGAAGTTGTTGATTTTTATAATAGCATCTGAGAGAGGGGGGAAGGGAAAGGATGAGCCAAAAAAATAAGCGATTACACTGCAACCTTTGTTTGTTTGCTTGTGTTGGGGTTGTTTGTTTGTTTTCAAAAAACACATATATAAAACTTGAAAAATAAGTCTTACAAAACAACATCTCCTGAAAGATGAAAACACTGAAATTCCATGCCATCAAATTTTGGGTTTCTCCCGCCCTGTGAGCATAAGAAGTCTCACGAGCTACTTTTTTAAAATGAAGATTCCATTTATTACTCATTTGGGATTTCAAGCAAACAAACACTCTTCTGTGACATGGAACAATAACTGAACATAGCTGAAGTACTAAAAACAAGTCAAATTCAGCAGGATTTGATATTTTCATTACTCAAATCTGCTACTCTATTAGCAACTATTGTGCTTAAAAAGCAAAGACAAAGAGAAATCAGAATCTGACAAAGTATCTGCTCCACTAATGGAGGCAAGACCAACAACCAAAAACCCACCACACTGATCCAGAATGAATTTTTCATCTGCCTACCTTTAGTACCACACTAAAGTAGTGAACAGATAAAAGTTATCTCAGGTTTCTCACCACGTTTCATCTTTTCAGAACAAGTGCATGACTGACAACAGCACTCCTCTATGGATTAAAAGGTTCAAAGAGGTATGCTCAGCATCACTGTCTCACAGGCTGTGCTAACCATTTATAAGCAGCTCAAGTCTATGCTCTAACAACACTCCCACATGTCAACACAGAATCAGCAGAAATGAAACAGCATCAAAAATAACAAATTTTGAAAAGCAACACTGGAAAGGAAGAACTCTTTCTTCACTAGTACAACACTTTTTAGTAAAAACTTTTTCCACGGTAGAAATCAGAGCCCCTTTCTTCTTTCCTAACAAAAGTTAGTAAATCGTTAGCTGAAATCTGATCAGTGGTTCTCTCTCCACTGCTCCCGTGCCCACCCCGAAGCAACACAGACTTGGATCTCATCGGATCATCTTATTTATTCACATCCAAACAGAAAAAATTATCACAGCCTCTCCTTCATTGTGATGAAGTGCAAGGGCTGCTTCTAGAGCTCCAAGCCATCATAAGCAACAGCCCTAAGGTTTTCCAAATATTTTCCCATAGTCCTATGAGAAGGAAGTATCTTGCATTAGACATGTAAATACCTGACAAAGAAAATGGAGACTGCAAAATTTACAAGTCCATGTAACAAGTTACAAGTTCACATATCATGTAGCAAGAAAAGCAAAGCACTTCTTTTTTTAAGCATATGGTTTACTGCATTCTTTTGGGGAAGATATTAGCATTTGTGCACAATTCCTGAATAAGCAAAACAGGCTTTGATATTTTACACAGAACCCAATATCAAATAAATTCACTTAACTGTGCTCTCCAGCTATGAGACCTGTGAGATTTCAACTACACACCTGACATTCAAAAAACTGACAAACCACAGAGATGTACAATCCCTCTTTGGGAGGCTTTCCAAATGAATACACTCTGAGTACAGGATTTTTATTTTTCTTTTAACTCAGTGACACACTTCCCATCTTCCACAACAGAAATTAATACATGGGACATTACCCTACTTTGAGCCTTCAGAAGATGCAACTCATGTGCACACTCCATTTCCACGTAGACATGTGTTACCGTGTGTTCTCTTGTCTAAAGTAAATCTGTTATTTGAACAGGAGAAAGCTGAACTCCCACACAAAGAACAGGTAACTAAAAATGACTTGGATCTGTTTGCTTGAATAACTTTTTTAATACACAGATGCAACACAAAGATTACAGGTTGGATGATGCAATACATCATCCTGTCAGTAGCTGCCCATCATTGAGATTAAAATGTTATACTGTCAAACGCTGACACCTGAAGTATATTTACAATTAGCATTCTAAAAATCAGAACTAGATAAAATACTGCAGAGAGCAAGGCTCAGGCTTTTAATGTGGGGCCAATGTGGTCCTCAACCGGGCAAAATTTCACTAACTGGATAAAACATTTACGTTTGACGAAGAGTCCCAGCTGGGTATATTCAAACTCAATCTGAGATCTCCTTTTACTAATTATCCTTATAAATTACAACTTAACATTGTTATTAGCAGGTACTATGCAACTATGGACAAGCACCTGCCACATGACAAATGAAAATATTTACCAGAAACAACCGTTAATGTACATTATCAAAGAAGTCTGACTTACACGTTAGGAAAAGACTTTAATTCTTCAACAGCTGGTTTTTTTCCATAAACACAGAAGAGGTAAATATGCAAGACTCAGAAAAGGCCACAGTCAGGAGAAACACTAAAAAAAGTTCTGAAAACAAAAACGAAAGCTATTTTAAAAGCTGAAAAGTACAAATTCCTCACAATCCTACATTATGTGCATTTTTAATACATTGAAGACAAAAATACCTAGTATGTTCTCTCCCAAGGAACACCATCAAATACATATCAATATTGTATATATACCATATAACAAGGCCGTCTTAACCTTAGTTTTGCCACTACATCGGGCATTTGTAACTGATAAGCATAAACATATGGTAACTTAAAAACGGGACAGAAAGAAGTAACTGGTGCCTCTGTCCACCAAATTTTAACTTGAACTCAAAAGGCATTTATCTTTTCTTCAGCAAAAATATTAATGAATTCTATAGCAAAAACCTAATTAGAAGTTCCTATAAAGTTTTGCAAATGCCTAGGAAGGAGGCAGAATATTACATTAACAGTATCTGAAATAAGTAAGTAGATTTAAAAACAGATATAATGAACACAAACATTGAAAATACATAAGCACGTGCCACAGTTAACTCCTGCTAAAAAAAAAACCAAACCAAACCACTAAGCACAAGCGAAAGTAACCACTTGAGGCTCTAAGCCTCAATTTTCTTCCTCCAAAAATGCTCAGTATGTCTTTATTTTGTTTAAAGAAAGTACACACGCAGAAAAAGTTTTAGCTATATACTTTGATCTAGTGAGAAATGAGAGACAGGACTTAGACACCGCTAAATTAGGTAACTTTTACAGTTTTTCCATTTTGAACAAAATTCAAAATACACATCCAGGCAGGCAGTATTTTCCACATTTCTGTACATTTATTTAAATTTTACTTAGGGGAAAAAACCCACCCTGTACTGCAGCTTATCCCATGCCTAGTCCCAGCCTATGTGCCTGCAAATTTAGAGTGGCGTTTTCATCTCTACCGAGATCTGGACACATGCAGGGACTTAAGAGAACTAGATCCTAAGAAACCCATAGAGCCGGAGCGGTCAGATCCGACCTGACAGCACAACGCTGCACTTGCAAAAAGAAAAAAAAAAAAAAAAAAAAGAAAAAAAGAGATCAAATCACCAGATCACTCTCACAGCTCACAGAGAGACAGACAGACACGCACACGGCACACTTGCCATTCACGAACAGAGCAGCGACACCCGGCCAGCCCTGCCCACCTGCGGGCACCGGGGCGAGACGCGGGGAGGCCGGGAGCGCAGGGACGGAGCCCCCGGCGGCCGGCGGGGCCGAGGGGCCCTCGCTGCGCTCGGCGGCGCCCCCGGGGGAGCCCCTCGGGCGGGCCCGGCGGAGGAACACGGCGCGGAGGGACGCGGTGCACGGCCCGGGGGAGCCCGGCATGAGGCGCCGCCGCCGCCGCCCGGCTCGTGACCCGTCCGCGGCCGCAGCGGCGCGGGGCCAGCACTATTTAACGGTCCGCGTCCCGCCGCCGCCCCCTGCCCACCCCGCTCCGCCGCCGCGCCGCCCCTCCCGCGCGGCTCGGGGACCCCCCCGCTCCCGCCCGGTGCCTCCCGCGCAGTTACCGCGGGTCCCGCCGTCGCCCGGCGCGGCGCTGCCGGAGGCCATCACAGTTCCCATCCGGGCACTGCGGCTGCGAGCCCGGCGAGGGGCGGCCGCGGCGGAGGGATACGCGTTCACCTGGGGGGACGGACGGCGGCCGCCGAGGGCCAAGGCGGGCGGGGCGGCAGCGCCCTCACGGGAGCGGCACCCGCAGAGCCCGCTGCCTCCCTCCTCCTCCCCTCCCTCTTCCTCTTCCCGTTCCCCCCTTCCTCCTCCTCCTCCACTTGGGGCCTTGGGCACGTGGCACGGCCAAGGGCACCGCCCGTCGTTCCCTTGAGTGTTTGCGCGGTTCCCTGTGCCCAAGGGTGTGTTTGGGCCGATGGCGCTGGGCAGGGAGAGCTGATGCCCCTCACAAAACGCCCAGAGGGAAAGGACTGGCCCGAGCTCTTCGTGCCCCACTCTAAACGTGGGTTTGCTGACCTGCCTAGACACAACAGTAGGCAGGATATTTAGGGGATGTCTGTAGGAGACATCAGCAGTTAAAGCATCCAGAACATTATATGTGGATGGGATCAGTTGATGTGTTTTAACACGCTCAAGATAACACAAAAAATCAAAGCTGAAAATCAGTACGAATGGAGCGCTTGTCATGTTGGAGCCCCAGTATCATTGCTGCTTAGAGCTGGGATAAACAACGCTTGTTATTTAGTAGTGTGCGCTCCACATCTGTGCTGAGTTTTACCCACGTGATCACCCAAAGGTTGCCAGGGAGTATGAAGGAATGGGAGAGGTAGGAAATAGAGGCACCACGGCCACGAAAGGGCAAAATGCAGAAAAGGGCAGAAATTGACTGTAAAGATTAATTGTGATTGAAGAGGTCGTTGAAAAGGAAATCCTCTCTCCACTTGTGAAACTGTTCAAAAATCAAAAGCAAAGGGGGGAAAGGTTTCGCAGAGGAAAAAGCCTAAACCATCTCTTGAACAATTTAGCTGAGCAATTTAGCTAAACTTTTCTTGTGGCATCTTACTACTTGCAACAAAGTTTAGTAAGTGCACTTTTTACTCATGATTAATATGAGAACAAGGAGGAGTGTTGCTGTCTTTGTGCATAGAATAAGGATAAATTAAACATGAATATATTTTTAATTCTTTGTTCCAACTGACATCACTTATTTCCCTTGTGTCCTAGACTGTAATAGAAAATTAATAGAAGCCATTTTGGGGTGGTTTTTTTGGCCCTAAAAAGTGTCTTCAAGAAAAGAATTCTATCACTGTTGGTTCTACTACACCCAAATGAAACAATCCATGCCAAAAACAAGCAGGGAAATGTATTCTGGTTTCTAATTCATTACATATTTCTAAGTAGTCAGATGTGGACATTGTACATACATACCCAATAATGTTTGGAGGATTTGAAAACGTAACTACAACTGAAGAAAGAAAAAAGAAATGTCTCAGTTCTGGCAGCAGCCCTGAAGTCAGAAAAAGAATTATCTGTGGAAATCATCAGTTTAACGAGCAGCTACAGTATCAAATTTGTGTTAGAATGCTTGTATTCCTAATCTGACATTAAAATATACATCATGCTGTCAACTACTAATCCCAACAAATTCGCATATAAGATGGAAATAAACATTTTATCTGTATTTTATCACTTTGTTATTCAAATGTAGAACCTATATGGATGTCAAGCACAAGACAGAAAAAGAAAACCTGTGAGATAACACCAGTAGGAGAGAAAGAAAAAGAAAGGTTAACATCTAATTTATCACATACACTGAGATTCTCTATAGAACAAGAGGGATCAAAAATTACATCAAAACACACAGTTTAACTGTAAATTTCTATTGGGATTAAGATCTGTGTAGAAATATATGGGGGGAAAAAAGTGGCAATACAGTGAAAAACTACAGTGGGCAACCCCAGCAAAAAGATTGACTTTGTATGGTAGCTTCTCCAAAAACTCATGGAAGAGCTCCTTAGTCATGACAGTCAGCATCCACAAAAATGCTCCCCAAAAGTTCTCAGGAACAGCAATAGTCTACAGCCTTCCCATTTGCAGGAATGCTAACTATGAGATGAGAGCCTCCCTTACCACTGAAGAGAGGACCAAGGAAAGCAACAACTGCCTTTTTACAAAGCTCAGAGCAGAAACTAAACCAAAACCCATCTAGGGAATCCAAGGAAGATCAAAGTCTTCTCAAGTGGTGCAGAAATAACCCTGATGATGGCAGTTGAAGCTCATGTGACATCAGGCATGAATTGTGACAGAGCACACAAATGCAAACTTACATATTTCTAAGTACTTTCATTTTATCCCTGATTTGTTTAAGGTGTCATCACACACTTTTATTTCAAGGGTCTTTCCAGGACCAGTGAATGCTGCAAGATGACTAAAATAACTCTCTGTTGCAGTATGCTTGTGGTATATAAAAGTATGCTGAAGTTGTAGTGATTGTTTAAAGTGACCATGCTTCCAAGATGGTGATTGTAACCCTTTGTGTAACCTTTCTTCTTCCCAGGATCACTCACTGTACCTTGGAATGTCCTGAGAGATAACTGAAAGCTTACCTATTGGCTGTTAACCCTTTGTTATCACTGGTTGTGTGTGATACCTCCTGAACTCCCACTGGTTACTTGTGATCCCCCCAAAGGGTACTTAAACAGTTATCCTGAACAATAGTGTCTCTCTGCCTGCTCACCCTGCCAGCTGCTGCCTCTCCTGTGCTCTCTGCCAGGGCCATGGGACCCGCGTGGTGGGGGGGAGGGGGAGAGCACGCTCCCCCCCGAGCAAGGGGTAAAAGGAAAGCCTCTTGCCTGGGGTTCCCTCTCCCTATCCCCTCAGCGTTCATCAACTCTCTATTATTTTTCCTTTATAGTGTGATTTTTATTATTGTTTCTATTAATTCTGTATTTCTGATGTTTTAAAATTGAAAACTTAATGCTTTACATGGGTGTTCACAAACAATAGTATTACATCCCTTGTCTCATTTAGATATCCAGCTTATTTATGGATAGTGGGATGGAATGAAACAATTTATTTCATAATCTGCTAGACTATCAGAAATTATTTATAGCAGGAATTATTTATATCAGATATTTATCCACACCGAATAATTGGGACTGATGGAAGTATTTCCTCAGAAACACTTAGGGAAAAAAAATATTCCCTTTTCAAAAGTGTGTGCTAAGGCAAATACATGGATGATAAATGATTTTATGAACTCTTCATTTCCTAAAGAAAGCTACCTTTCAGTGTGAGGTTGCTCATGTGTTTGCCTGAAATCACTGAATTCGGTCATGCACAGGAAAGAGCTTCTTTCTGAGTTGAAATAATAATAAAGTGTTGCTGCTAGTGTGTTCCATTTTTTAATTACAAGGAAGTAGAACTAACTGGCTAAAAGTGAAAACATTGTTTCAGTTAGATTTTCACATCTGTGATTATTCACATTATTGTTACATGTAATAGAAAAATCTCAAAAAATTATTTGATCTAAGGCAACTTTTAGTCTTGGTTCTCTCAATTTTTTGGTCATTCTAACATGAATCTAAACTAATAAAGTTTACAAAATACCATATAATAGATCAATATATTCATGTATTCTATGCTTTCTTTAGGGTTTTATCACTTTGCTCTGTAAGGACATAAGAGCTATTAGTAAATAGTTCTTTTGTTTAGCTCATTTTTTGTAGGAAAATTGGTGTCCCATATGCCTCTTTTATCCTTTCACTTAAAGTGAGAGAAAGTTACATCTCAGACATAATCATGCAGTCCTTTCATTCTTTATTGCACTAGAACTCCTGGCTGTGGTCATACTGACCCTGCTGCTGTTCATGTTGTTCTATAATCTTTTTCTACTGATACTTAAGAAACAATTTGATAGTCTTTCACACATATTTCATAAAGCAGAGTTTTAATGCAGGAACCTCCACAAGTCTTTTCTTACAGTTGCAAATTCATTTTGTTTTTTCTCCTGTGGTTTGAAATTCTGAGTGCTTATCTTATAACTTGCTCATCTGTTGGCTGTACAGATTTTCTGGAAGAGTTCCTATTTCTGAGATTTTTCTTATGATGTGGGATAAATCATTCCTTAATTATAGCAAATAAAATTCTGAATCACGTTGCGACAGTAAATAAAACTTAATCTCACGCGTTTTTGTATTTCAGCATTTAATATATTTATTAAATATATATTTTATAGAAAATAATTAATTGCTGTTTCTTTTCTGGCTTTTATGTAATAAGATTATAAACCATATCCTTATGTACTGCTTGGCAGCTACAGCTACTACTTAGAAAGGCTGAAGTGATTATCTGTTTATCTGTTTCTCCAGAAGACAGCACGTTCTGAAAAAGTCCATGAAAAGTATATAAAAAAATATGTCTGTCTTCATGGTACAACTGGGTGGGCAATATCACAGATAGCAGAGGCTGGAAATTCTTGGGGAAGGAACCAGGGACTAAACATACTTAGATGTAGTTTAGGAATTTACAGACCTTACTTAGCCTTGAACTCTTATTATATCTTTACTTGCACATCTATAGCAATATTGCAACAGTGAAAGAAGCCAACAATTTAGGGTTTTTTGTGGATTTCATGGAGCAAATCGGTCTTGGAGCTGTCCAAACCATAAATGTTAAAACTTCAGGAATAAAAGTTGAAATAAAAACAACTACAGCATTCAATCTGACATGAATTTAAATTGGTTTCTCTTTCTACATGAAAGAGCCTACACCATGCCAAAATTTGTTGATGACAACAAGTTTTTCAACTTTTCAGCTGGGAAAATATCAGCATTTGCCGTACTTTTCTACAGCTCGGCTGGAATCTGCTTTTGGCCAGATGCTGCTCCACTAAACTGACTCCATACATCAGTTCCCTGTGTTAATTGTTTTAATACACCCACCAGATGGGCACATCCAGTTAAGAAGCCCTGTTATAGCTGGATATCCTACATACACTTATTCTCAGCACACCTTTTTCAAGTACAATTTTTGATCACTTGCACACTGTTGCACAAATGAGAGAAAATCTTAAGAAGTTATTGAGTCTTCTTTGGAAACTTGTGGAGAGAGCATCTCTACCTTTTCAGTACATGAAATGAGTAAGAGACTTTTTTATTGTTAGAATTTGGGAATGGGAGAGTGTTTCCAGAGAGCAAAAGGAAGAGGCATTATGAAAAATGTGTAAACAAAATGTTTTAAAACTTTATCACTGTATTTATTTACCACATGTAACTGAATTACTAATAATCTGCTAAAAGATGTGATTCACATCACATGAATAGCTTGCCTTGGTTAAAGAACTTCTATATATCTTGTTTCTTGATTAGACTATACTGAAGTCACTGTCCTTGGAGAATATTTTAATTTCACTAAATCTAAAGTTTGCATGGTTAAGTGAAGATCAGATTTGGCTCATTATAATTTTAGTCTCAATGTTTGCAAGTGTCTTCAGGATCATGAGTAGTCCAAGCTGAAACAAGTTCAGGCAAGCTAACTTAATGCAGAAACTAGGGCTGGAAAAGAAAGAGGCAAAACCTAGGAACCACGGCTGAACAGATGAAGGGCAGGATTAGGAACTAGCACTTAGGAGGAACTGGGACAAGGTCTAGAAAGCAGAAAATTGGATCAGGACTGTAGACAGAAACTAACACTCAAGAGCGAGAATCTAGAGCACAATTACAACTGAAAGGCATTAAGCCCCCCAGAGCATCCTGTCCCATCTCACATATATCAAGACAGGTTATACCAACCAGCTGTCTCAGAGGTGAGGCCATTACCCTTTGGAAAACTAGTTACAGGCAGATGACTCAGAAAGATTGCCTGAGATGACATCTTGACTTTACAGCTCTCAATGGCAGCTGAGCTAGCAGGATGTCTTGAGTGACACGAGCATCTTCTTCAGCATCAGATACTAATGATTCCAACATTCTTTTTATCAGTAGTGAAGCAACATATAAACGATAAGCTGGAAAACAATTGCCCAGATGAGACAAGAGAGACTGGCAAACCCAGAGAAGTTCGAATCAAAGCAAACTGCAGTAATCTGCTAATGCACAGAAATGCTGGGAAAACAAGATCAACCTCAAGCCTTTCACTAAATGGGGAAGATTCTACTCTTGGTAGCAAACAAACTAGAAACCACACACCATTGCACATTCTGTCCTGATGCAACATTACATCCTGATGCAACAATACATCCTGAGTACTGGTCTGGTTTTCTTTAGCAAGGCGGGCGCTAATTTCCGTTTTGGAAGGTGCAGATAAACTGAAATATTAAACCACCAAGTTGTTCTATGCCATAGCATAAGGCATGGCATTACATGGTCTATAACACTACAACTTCTATTTGGTTTTGCATTTCTGATAGTTATAAGTACCTGTTAGCAGAGCCCTCCCATGAGTTTTTACCATCTAGGCACATGTGTCCATACCTACACACTTCAGCTCAGGTTGGTTTTTTTCCCTCTCTGCCTCAGTGCATCCATCAGTTGGAGTGAAGGAGTACACTCATCAGGGTCCTAAAGCATTAGTTATTTATAAGATTCATTTGGTTTTTTCAACAGCTCTGTATGTTCTTTGATATAAATTAGGAAATTCTTGAATTTCTTTTTCAAGAGCTTTGTGACATTTCTCTTAAAACATATTTTGTCCCATGAATATTAACAGAACTTCCTGCATTTTAACTTGAGATACATACATACCCTTCACACCAAAATCAAATGGGAGAAGTAAACAGCATTCAAGTATGAGTGTTTGCTTCCTATAGGATTCTGTGGAAATCACAGAGATATCTCCATGTGGAATAAGACACAACTTGTTTCTCCTCTGCTGCTTGAACAATAACTTTCATTCCAGTCACTTCTCCTAATGAAAACTGTGCCAACCTTGAATCTAAAGGGAAACTATATTCCTTTCTTTTCCTCAGATACCTTTATACTTTTTGTTACCTTTGCTGTATCACCAAATGTGGAATTTTATCTGGATCTTCTCGAAATTGCTCTGAAGGTGTCTCAAAATGGTATCAAGTTAGACTGGCAGAAATCTCTCCAGTTTTATCCAATTTTGATCCATTTCATTGGCTCCCTACAAGGTTTCAAATGGATTTTAAAGGATTATTCTTAGACTAAAGTCTAATAATCTGTTGGTTTAATATAGTCAACAATTCTTAAATTTTGTGTCATCTTGCATCTTGAATCTTTAGCTGGCGGATCCTCTACTGCACTCCAGGTCTGGCAAAGACAGCAGCACAACAGAGTTTCTCTGCACAACTCTGTAATTGCATTCAATCTTCTCTAATCGCTGTGCAAGTGAGTCACATTTCCATATTCATCCATCTTTGGAATTTCTGCTGAGATTATTAATATATAGTGGTAACTTTCGAAGAGAGGAGATAGAGATTGTAGGAGTCCAAGCCATATAGTACTAGACTAACTTTGAAGTAGGAATTTACCATGGATAACCCTTCATATGCCATCCTCAATCCCTTGATAAACTGCATATTCTCTTTCTAGCTATTTCAAAATGTGTATTGGAGACAGCAGGTGCCAGGTTGCCTTTTAATTGTGCCCCATGGCTTTGGATTTCACAGACTAATGGCGGGAGATCAGTTACACTGTGTTGATGTAATGTAGCAACAAGCTAAATAAAGATATTTTTGTTTTTCTGGCTCCTTAATCCTTGTGAGAAGTGTTGGCTACTATTTTAGTTCTGTGCCCCACGAGACTTTCCAAGAGGTTTTCCAATCTTTTACATTGCACCCATTCCTACTTACAGAAACAGGGCAGACTACTGGTGTGAACAAGTTTGTTGGTTTGTAATGAAATATGTTTGTATTGGGGAAACTAAGACTTTAATTAAAACCAGCTGGCACTATAAATTGTTTCATGCTCCATAATACTTGCCATGGTTTTCAGTTAGAGATACGGAAAATCTGGGGTTTTCTTCATCCTAACTGAAAACTCTGTTGCTGGTTTTCTGCTTAAAGGTGGAGTGTTCCATCCCATACAAGAGTAAAACGACTACATTATAACACTTTTCTATGCCAAATGATGCAGCGTTTGCATCACAGAGAGTTTTACAAAAGAACAAATAAATCATTGGACAGCCATCTTGTTACTGTTTCTGCATTTCCAGTCAGCCAATTTCTTTGAGATATAATAAAGGTAAATACAGAGGCCAAAAATTTCAGCAAATATCATGCTTCTCAGTAGCATGTGTATTGACAGTCGATAAGGGAGAGTGGTCAGATGAGCACAGTTCTGAGACATAAGAGATCGAGAAGTACAACATTGCCATTAAAATAATATCTCCCATAAGCAAAATCCAGTCCTAATTATTTTACATTTCAGTTATGAGTTAGCTTTGCTAATGCTATTTCATTATTTCCATTCTCATGAAATCTATTCTCCCAAATTAAGTGGGTTTGCCCACAACATTGTGTTTGTGGAACTGCAAATATGAACCCATTAAGTATTTGCAGAAAGAGACTAGAGTGATTAATAAGGCAAAAGATTAGGAGCGAGGCCAATCTGGGTCCTAATCCCAGCTGAGCCACTTATGGTGTAACCTTGGAGAAGTTACTTGACCTTCATGTTTCTCAGCAAACTCTGCTGGAAATTGGATACCAGCTGGACCTCAGAGGATACCAGACACGTCTGCTGAACTCCTCCCAATTAGCAATGTTAGAATAATGGTGAGCAGGATTGCATTATTATTGTGGGGTACTATGCACATAAATACAGTCAAGGATTAAGGACCTTCTTTCCCTTTCCTGAAAGGGCTAAACTGATACTAAGGAGTGACCTACATACTACATGTCCTGTCCGATTGTTGGCTATACCACACATTATAATAGTGGTGCATATAAGGCAATTAAGATTTAAAAGGATTCCAACTCTTCCCTTCCACCCAGCATTCTTCTGCACTTCCAGCAAGGACATTTATCAGATTATCTGATTAGTACGATTAGATTTATAGGCCCAGACTCTGAGCTGCATCCATGATGAACTATCTGCAGTTCTTTAATATGGGATCAGTTCTACACAACTGGAAAAGGCAAGTCCAAGAATTGATAATCCCTTAGCTGAAGTATCAGTCTGGTCACATTTACCCTGAACACACCTGCCAATGATCCTATGCCAACAACTTTATATCATAAAGAAATTCCTCTTGTCAGGTGTATCTGTATCTCAAAGACCTTTCATATAACCAAGTTATTTTCCAGAACTGAGCCTAAAGTTTCTGCTGGTATGCTGGTAACATTTGTTCTATTTTTATTAAATAAATAATAAACCCCCAAACAAAAACACAAAACCACAAAACAAAAACACCAAAACACAGGAAAGAAGGGAAAAAAAATAAGGTAAAGAAAAGCAAAAATACAACAGTCCCACATAATCCTCAGACCTCACGGTTCACCGAAGAGAGGACAATGAGGAGTGTGCTCAATATGACTGCCATTATAAATAGTTCAGACATGGTTTCATGCAGGTATCAAAAGAAAAATCAAAAACCTAATACATAAACATATTAGGAATTTGAAAACACAAACGATAAACCAGCACCATATTATCATATGAAATCTTCCATGTTTCCTACAAAAGAAAAAATAGTTCTCCATAAATAATTAGAACAGTAGCTAATTTGGTACAATGTAATAACTAATACAGTATTTCAAAATTATCAAATTGTGAAGAAGCTGTGATGTGCAGGCTTAAATAAAATGTCCAGCATTTGGGGTTTTATTGTAGTCCTCAGTCAATATACTTGTTGCTTTTTTTATTCACAGTAGTACAGAGCTGTACTTTACAAAACAAATATGCAGCACCTTTCTGACAAAAAAAGTCTTTGAAACTCCTCTACGTGACAATCTATGCCCCTTCTAGCCTTGTGGGGGAAGGAGAGTAGGGAATTTTGACAGGTAACTGCTATTTTGCTGCAAAGTAGAAATGATGTCCAGATGTCCACAGTCTGATAGGATTTTTTCTGCACCTGGTACAGCTCATGCCTCATCAATTTTTCCTCTACACCAGGACCACCAGGTCAGCAGGGTCTGCTGGTAAATTTTGTAAGGATCAGCTCTGCAGGGAAGCAGATAACATCTCAGGGTTTGGCATTTAGCATCACATCTTCTTAGATGGGAAATGTGCTGGCACATTCCTGATGCTTCCCAAGGGATCTGGTGAACATCTACAAACATAGGATCTCTACAGGAACATGGGAAAATTTCACATTTCTGCAGTGTTTTGGAAGTCCCAGTAAAACGTATCCAAGGAGATAAACCAGGATGCACCCTATGAGTGCTGAAGGAGCTGGTTGAAGTCATTACAAGGCCAATTTTGATAACTTTTGAAAAGTCACAGCAGCAGGGGGTTTCCCGTCACTCATCTACAAGAAGAACAAGAAAGAGAATCTGTAAAACTTCAGGCCAGTCGGACTCACTTCAACCCCTGGGAAGGTATAATCCTGACAAGCCATTTGAAACATATGACATACAAGAGCATGATAGAGAATAGTCATCAGAAATCAAGCCTGAACAACCTGATGGTCTCTGTGACGGCATGGATGATGATTATCTTGACTTTAGTGAAGGTTTTCAACAGTCTCCCATGTCCTCACAGGCAAACTGATCAAGTGTGAGTGGACAGTGAAGTGGGTTGAAAACTGAACTGCAGAGTTTTGCAAGGGCTGGCACGAAGGCCAGTCACTAGTGCTGGACCCCAGGGTCAATATGGGGCCCAGTACTGTTTAACATCCTCATTACAGACTTTGATAATGGGGCAGAGCGCACCCTCAGCATGTTTGCAAGCCATACAAATTGGGAAGAGTGGTCAGTACACCAGCTGATTGTGCTGCCATACAGAGAGGCCTGAAAATGGAGAAATGGGCAGACAGGAATCTCATGAATTTCAGCAAAACACAGAGGTTTGACTAGATGATCTCCAGGGTGCCCTTCCAGCCTCACCAATTCAGTGATTCTTCGAGCCCAAATGAGCTTAAAAAAAGCCTATTATCCTTAGATTAAATATATCTATAGACACCTTTTTGACAGATAATTTCCTTCTTATCTGTTTTGAAGCAGCAACTTGAAATTTGGCAGAGACATGGGGTTTGTATCAAGGACATTCGAATTCCTGATCAATAGTCCTGCAAAGATTAACAATCCATAAGCTTAGCAAATATCTACTTTTACATATGCTCAGCTGGAATATATTAGAGATCAACACCTAAAATTCCAAAGATACTGTTATCCCTCAGCACAGTAAAACTTCCTTGCAGCTGCAGATGAAAATAGTCAAACACACTTCTTTTCACTTCTCTCTCAAAATATGTTACAGAATTTCGCTCCATGGATAGCCAGAAGCCTTCTCATTCCCACTCTAATTTTGCTCATGATGAATTATAACCTTTCCCTCTGATGCTAGCATTTAACATCTTGTTTAACTTTGTAAAATGATGGTTAAATACAAATAAAGATTGTGTGAATTCTTTGCGCAAGTAGGTATCAAGGTAGAAGCAGGTTCAGGACAAAGGATTTGGCAAGAAAGATGCAAAAGAAGAGGAGGGACTGTCTTGGCAAGGGGATTTTGTTAGGTGGCAGAGACAAACTGGGATTAGTAATTGTTGAGGAATGCAGGAGAGAAACCACAAGCCATGGGCACAATAGATGCTTTGTGTGATTCTCCCTTGTGGCTGACCAATTACTTAGGCAAAGGTACTGAGACAAGGAATCTACACTGAGGAATGCAGGAAAGAGAGGAAAACTTACTAGTAAGAGCCTGAGGATGGAGGGACAACTGGGACGGGTATTGTGAACAAACTGAGGGCAAGTCTGAGACACAGGGAAGAGTTTGTGTGTGAGACTGACAACACAAGCTGATGACATAACTGAGTCAATACGTTGCAATCTGATAGAATCAATCATCTATGGAATTTAAACAGGCGACTTTTAATGTGAAATTATGTTAATAAAGGAATTAATCACAATTAAAACAGTCAAAACCATAATATCAGAACCATTTAAGACTTTTAAGCATTTTATTTTGCCCATCTCAACAAAGCTATTTATCAGCAGAGTTTTTTTATAAAAAGTTTATTAGCAGAGATTATTTTTTTTTTAAAGTGGGTGTTTAAGCAACACTTTGGACCAGCTCTGCTTTTAAGTGTTAATTGGATGCTGGATTGCTGACATAGGTGTGATCAGATTAGTTCCTTGGATGGAACTGCAGAAATGCTTGCTCAGGATTTTATGCTTGTGATGGTTAATCTGTTATTTGGTTGTAATGCCAGTTTATTTATATTTCTTGAAGTGAAAACAGCAGCTAAGCTGCCAATGAACCCTTAATTTAGCTTCACTGTGCGGGTGCAGCCCGTGCTCCAGTTTCAGAGAACAACTCACTATGGATTTGAGTAGGGCTGTGTAGAGAGGGAACCATTGTCTGCAAGCCAGAAAACATGAAATGGACAGGACAGGATTACTGCAATAGTAAGAACAACTTTGTGCAGTAAATGCAGCTGCATGGCATGCTGGAGAATACAGTTTGATGCCTGCTTTTTCTAGAAGTCCCCTGGTATGCTGACCAGGCCCCTGAAACACCACATTACCTCTGTTTGGAATTTCAGTGTCTCATTTTCTGAATAAAAGCTACTTACAGTCCCAGCATGCAGAAGCACACAGCAGTTGGATCTGCCACCCACTGTCAATATGCATATGAAGTATCATGCTGAATTCTTTGAAGAATTACCTTCAAGTTTTCTTAAATCAGGCGCCCAACACTAATTTCAATTTTACTCTCCTCATGCCCTAGATCCACTTCTGTAAGAGGAAGGCAAAACTTATCTCAAAGATTTTGTGAAGAAAACTGTTAATGAAGAGACAGATATCCTTGTAAGCCTGACACACCCATGAGAAAATTCAAACTTAGCTTTTCAAAAGGGATCTAACTAAACTGCAGTGAATAAAGTGTAGGTAGAAGCTTCATGCAGAACAATGAGAAAGAAGCAGCATCATGAATAGCTACTCAGTAAGCAAACACTGTTCTTCCTGTGCATTGAGTGAGGCAGAAATCCTGCAGGAAACAAAGCGAGCCTGCTGGGGATGCGTGGTCTGTCCTGCTCCAGGCTGCAGTGATTGGGCTCAACAGGGACCCTGCAACAGCCCTGTCTGCTTTATTTGATATCCCTTCCTCACACACACCTTAAATAAGCAAGCCACCCTGTTTTACTCTTTCCTCACTGGCCTCCGTTTTGCTGACCGCATCCTTACTTGAGAATTTCAGCTCAGTCAGCACATCCCCCACCTCTGTCCCTTAAAATTTTCAACTACAGGGAGTTCCCCACACTCCCTGTTCACATTTTTATCTTGTAGTCCCTGTTCACATTTTTATCTTGTAGTCCCTCTTGTTACTGTATTGCTATTTTAGCCTTGGGTTGGCCCACTCCTCTCCCTGTCTGCAAGGCCAGCAGTTTCTCACGCTATCAGCCCGTGTTACCAGTGAGGAGTGAGGGCAGCTCTAGCCCAAAGTCCTGCTGTTGCCAGCACCACCACGACTCCTGAGGAGCAGCACAGCCTGCCCACAAGACACTCTGCAGCAGTGATGTTTGCAGTGAGGTGGAATACACTCCTCCTCTCACTGGCTCATGGCACAAGAGCTGGTCCCTCTTCATCACCTGTTCTACAGGCAGGTAGGTCTATACTGAGCACCAAATCTTAAAACAACACTCGTGGTGACAGTCTCCAGGGGCCATTGCTATGAGGTCTTTCCAGCTGATTCACTTCCCGAGGCACTCAATCATTTAGTGTAAACCACTGTCCACACCCTTGACAGAGTATCTCTATCACTGTCTGAGTAAGATGACAGGGAGGATCATAGACCAGAGCAAGATGCTTCCTCAAAAAGTCCCACCATCTAAGGATTTGTAGCTAACCACCAGCTAGTGGTTGCATCTCTGCATGTTATAACTCCTAACAACTCTTTTAATCCATTAATTTCTCTAATTATTTATTTGAAGTCACCTATCTGGCAGATGATAACAGATAGGGAGCAATCATTTTGTTTTCCTATGCTACATGTTATTATCATATTCTTTGTCTATCTGTCTTTACATAGAAAAAATAATTGTCTATTTAGTTACTCTTTATATTCAAACCATCCTATGTATTTGACCATCCTTATCAGCACTCTGGTTTTCTTTGAGAGGGGAGAACTGAACTGCATCCAGTATTTAAGATGCGAGCACACCAAGAACATCTACATGCAAAACTATGTTATTTCTTTTTTAAGTATTTTCCTAATAATTCCTGAATTCTGACTCCTTTTTCGTGGCTACTCAGCATTGTGGTTACATTTTTATGTGCTTGCCTGTTGAAGTTCCTGAACAATACCAGGTAGTTCAGTCTCCACCACTATATGTTTAAAGCTGAGACTGGTTTTTGTCATGTGCATTACCTTGACCCATATCTACACGAATTTCATTGTCCATTCAGTCACCTGATAATAGCATGAAAGTTTTCTGCTATTCTTCAGAAGAACCTCCTGTCTTCATTAATTTAGTTTTCACTAAGTATCACCAGCAAACTTGACTTGGCAGCATCAATTATGTGTTTTTTAAGTAATTAATATGCTAAGTCTATAAACATATACTTAGAAGCAAATAGACTTTTTTTCTAATAATTACAGTAAAAGTTCCCCAAAGATTAACAATGATTATGACATGCATTTACCTTCTTCAGTTGAAGTTCATTAATTTTGTCTGCATGAACAGTTCAAAGCCAGATTCTTAATCTTTAATAGGAAAGCTAGCAGAAAATGTTGTCTGAATAAGAAGTGCCAGAACTCTGTATTTTTTGTTATTTCCATCCTCAAGTATTTCCCTGGCTCTTTCTCTCTCTCTCATATATTTTTCTATAAAATTACCTTCTTATTTTTTTACTTCCCATCTGTTCCTGTTTACATTTTCATCTTGGATTTTTTTTCTTCATTTCAGTGTGCTTTTTTTGTTTATTCTGCTTCATGAGTTTCCACCTTTTTTTTTTTTTTTTTGCTTGTTTTGTAGGATCCTCTCCAGTTCTGCGTTTTTCCCATTATTTTCATTACAACCATTCCATCATTTAATGGTTATTATTTTTATTGCTGTACTGAATCAATAAACATTCCTGTAAGCCATGCTGAATCTGACAAAAAGCTGGCTGAACACTTGGCCTAAGTCAGTGACAAAACATAACAGGGAAAAATAGTGGGTGTGGATCTGCAATGTAAGAGCAAAAGAGGGAAGGGGAGTGAGCTGAGCCCATGGTATGTCAGTTGCTCGGCTCTGCTGACTGGAGATGGTACATTGTTTGAAAGGCAACATGGAACTTCAAGGAGTTGTAGACTTTCCACCAGTATATAAGGGGGAAAAAAGTACTTGTAGAAAATTAGTTACTGAATAAATAAAAGAAATCATAGGAGAAATAGAGAGCAGTAGTTAATGAGTGTGACAGCAGGCAGTGGTGAGGCACAGCAGGTCGAATCAGTGATGGTTGGCCTATGTTTGATACTGTGAGAAAGGAAGAAGACAACAGGGTGCTCAGATTATGACTTTCCTTCTCCACATCCATGTTACTTCTACTCCATTTCTCCAGCCCTGGAAATACCACCTAGCAACTCTAACCAGTAAAAATTCTCATGTATTTTCACAGGAGCAATGTTATGTTTCACAAAACAACAAAAATTATTTAGTAAAGTAAGAATTTGTGCTTCAGAAGTGTAACTCTTGGACAGGGCAAAGCTAACATACCAGTTTGGAGTCATTCCCACCTAGACCTCACTTAGTCTGATATAACTGGGGAAAAGGGACACACATGTTACTCCTCGGGATGTGTTCACAGCTGCCTTTAGCGCTCATTATGGAAACTGGATGTTGTCCCCTGATATTAATTCTGCCCTCAAACCTGGAAAAAGAGACATTTTAATTACAACTAACATTATCTCCTTATCCTGGTTACTTTGTCATCCAGCTACTCAGGCCTCTGGACTTTCTCAGGGAGACTATAGCTTACTTCTTCCATTTCTACCCCCAACATAATGATTTCACTTCCAAGTTTCGACTACTGCTTTCAGTGTAATTGTTAAAAAAATACAAAAAAAAAAAAAAAGAGAGAGAGAGAAAGAGAAGGAAGAAAAGGGGAAAAAGGAAACTTGGGGGTCTGAAGATAGAAGATGCAAAACAAGCACAGACCACTAGGAACAATGTGAAAACAGGGTCAACAGGAAAGTAAATGTAGCCTGAATATTAAATATTATCAGAGTGGTTTAGAGTGTGACTGATTTCTTTTACTGGAAATAAAGCATTTACATACCTTTAATAGCTGTAGAATCTAGCACCATGGTCACTGGGCCTAGTTTTAACTCCCAGTCTACTTTTGCATACTGGACAAAAATGGACACGAAGTTATAGTAACCTTGCCTAAATTCTCTCTTTTTTTTTTTTTTTTTGTGAAAAGGAAAACCAGCAAACCATAATGTAATCTAATATTAGGCAGACATTTTCTTTACAGCAAAACAGACATACTGGACTAAATTAATCCAGGGGTAAGTATAAAGAGTATAGAAGAATTTTAAAGTGTTGCTGTAGATGAATGCATTTTTATGCCAGTGTTAGCAGCTGTATGTCATGGTTTAGCCCCAGCCAGCAGCCAAGCCCCACACGGCTGCTCACTCACTCCCACACCAGGGGGATGAGGAAGAGAACCAGAAGGGCAAAGTTTAAGAGGGAAAGCAAAAACTGTCCTCACAAGAAAGCAAAGCAAAACAAAGAATTTATTCCCCACTCTCCATGGGCAGGAAGGTGTTCAGCCATCCCCAGGAAAGCAGGGCTCCATCACACAGAATGGTGACTTGGGAAGACAAATGCTCTGAATGTCCCCTTTCCTCCTCCTCCTCCTTCCCCTCGGTTTATCTGCTGAGGGTGAGGCTATAAGGTGTGGAACATCCCTTCAGTCAGCTGGGGTCAGGTGTCACAGCTGTTTCCCCTCCCAACCTCTTCTGCACCCCCAGCCTCCTTGCTGGCAGAGTGAGGTCAGAAGCAGAAAACACTGCGTAAGACCTGCTCAGCAGTCACAAAAACATCTCTGTATTATCAACACTGTTTTCAGCACAAATCCAAAACACAGACCCATACCAGCCACCGTGAAGAAAATTAACACTATTCCAGCCAAAACCAACATGCTAGAAGGTGAAAAGTCATTGGAAATTCAGGATTACAGAAACATTATTACCACAGACAAAGCATTGCTCATAGCGGTGTATTTTTGAGTTGCCAGTGTGATTCAGTCTCATCCCTACACATCCCTGAGACAAGAAAATGCACCTTTGCAGGCTGGCTGGCCAATACTGATATTTACCAATCCCCTTAACCTGTTTCAAAACTGAGAGAACCATTTTTCCTTCACTCTAGAGCAGTCTGTAGTGCGTTTCTCAGTCTGGCAGCTAAATTCTCCAGAACTCAGTCTTGCTTCCTTCTCTGAGTTTGATGGGACAGGAAGAGCAGAAGTAAAGGAAGACATGAAGAAAATACAGCATAGCAGCAATAGGCATATCAAGTGTTGGAGACTTGCCACATTCAACTCTGACCATCTGATAAGCCAAGGAGCAGCTGAGGTAAGTATGCTAATTCCTGTAACAGCCCTGCAGGGAAGGAAGGAAAAGGGGTCTGAGGATGGTGATGTGACATATAGGGCAGCCAGGTTGAGGTTGCTTCCAGCTTCAGAAGCAGAGAGGGTAAGCATCCTTTTGGAACGCTAAAAACCTAGCTACAACACAACCTGTGAGTACAAGGTTCATCTCCTTCCTTATCCAAGAAGGTGAAGTCAACCTTCTTCAAAGAATAAATTATTTTTATTATTATATACGCTTCCTCGAAGAATAAATAATAGGAAACCTCAGCCCATATAATGTGGAGGGACATCTCCACAACAGTAACAAGTTTTCTTACCTTGCATGGGGCAGCCACTTAAAGTGCTTTGGTATTTGTTCTCATAATTAAAAACAAACAAACAAAAATAAACAAAACAAACAAACCCACACCCACCCCCCCCAAACAAATGCACAAAAACAAACCAAAACTGCCATCAGAACCTCTTTGATGTACAGGAAAAATAAGAGAAACAAAATCCTACATTCATTAAGGATTCCCTAATCCCTCAAAAGAGATCTGTGTATGCAATTCAGAGCAGTAGAAGCACTAAAAATGGAAGATCAATATAAAATAGTCAGTTCTTGTGAGCAGTCATTTTGGCATTAAAAGCTCAGAAATCGCTGTGGGAAAATTAACCTCTATGCAGTGTTCTGTAACAAGGAAATTTAAAAAAAAAAAAAATTGTCTGAGCATGCTGCCTGAAAAATTACAAGACTACAACATTAAATATGAAAGCAAATAAAATTCAAAGCAATCAAAAGTGCCTACATGTTTTTCCTTCACAGCAGCAATGAGAAATCACATCTTGTGAGCCTATAACTGATTTAGAACATAATTCTGCAGAAGCTTTCAGGAGTGTAGAAGCTGACCCATGCAAGTAAAAGCTTGCAAGAGTTGCACGTTCAGCAGTGCCGGTAACAAACTCAGTGCATGATAATGAAGACTTCAAACCTGTTGGGCAGTAGAACAGGTTATTTTGGTATCCCTAACACTTATTCTATTTTGATGTGCTGCCAACAATGGAGTTGAACACCTTTCTGAAGCTGATTGTGACACCTACATTGCTTTCAGCTAGATGAGGGTAATGTCCCTTCGTTTAAAAATAGCTGAAACAATGGAAAACCATCATCCTCAGAGTGGAAAACCACCATCCCCAGAAGATGTCTGGGGAGAAAATGGACAGCAATTCTGTCTGGGGCTTTCCAAGGATCTGTTAAAGGTGGGAGTGATGAAAGATTGGTTTATATAGCAAGATGATTGAGAGATTAAAAACAGAAGAAATACACAAGGAGCACTCCAAGAGAACAGCAAAGCCATTACACAGGGCTGTCTCTGCAATTTTTCTGATACTTTCTTTATGCATAGTCTTCAAAAGAGAGACAGAAAAATAGCATGGTTGCTATGAAACTGCTTCCTGCTGTTTGGCTACTCTCTATCTACAGGATGCAAGAACAGGATGGCACCAGAAAAAAACCCAGCCACCTCCATCCCCACTGTCTTCTCCTGAGAGCGACAACCTGCAATACCCTAACTCTAAGGAAGCTGTAGGAAAGGGTAAGGCTGTTTGCAAGAAAAAAATCCTTGAGCTGGTCTTATAATTTAGCAGGGGGAAAACTACAGATGCTTGCAAAAAGAAGTCACTTAGGCATTATGGTCTGAAGAAATTAAACTAAGAGCTGATTATTTCACAGAAGGAATTAACCAATTTCAAAGGTTTCCTGGATAATAAAACTCATTCCATTATGACATTGACTGCTGGAAAGCAACAGTAACCATCCAGCCATGCAGAAAAGACAAGTGTCATCACTTACTGGTGGAAACAGCTACACAGACCATCATGGTGGCTCATATTCTGTGGAACAATTTCTCCAGGAAAAAAAGGAAAGTCAAAAAATAGCTTTGGCCAGCTTGAAACTTGGTAGATATTCTCAACAAATGGGATATACAGCTACATCAACCAGAAAATACCAGCATTTCTTTGCCCCGTGAGTAACATACAGATACCCAGAGGGTCAAAAGCAGACCTGTGCCATGACACAAGAGTCCATTTCTTTAAGCGCAATTCTTTAAGTTGCCTTGCAAGACTATTTCAGGCGATTCAATACCACAGTTCAAATTAATGGTTTTGGAGAGAAACAAAAGAGATTCATTCGTGAAACCTCCTGCTCTTTGTGTTTTTTGCAGTGCTGCAAAATATATTGCCAGAGGGAGGACTGTTCACCAGATTCTTTTTAAAGGCATCTGTCAGTCTGAGTGAGCCCAGGTGGGAGTGGGAAAGGGAAAGCTCTCTCCAATCAGGTGGGCAGGGGACAAACAAGATTTTACCCTGGGTAGATTCAGATTCAGTAGAGATACTACAGGTTAATTGACAGCAGACCAGTTTATTGCTGCATGTAGGGCTTGGATTCGTAGATTAACAGATCACAAGAACTACGGAACTATGAATGGAAAACAGCTAGTACTGAAGAAGATGAAAGTCAATCACTGGAAGAAAAAAACAATGGAAATGTTAATACCCTTCTGTGAAAAGCCATAAAAATGAGCACTCTGTGAAATGGGCTACACAAACACAGCTTTTAACGTGATTCAATAGCAGGATTTTCTGAAGTGAAAGGAGTTTGTCCACTTGCATTTCCTGAGTCTTTGTATTTCATCCTATAATCTGAGTTCACTACCAGAAGAAAACCCCACCTCAATCGCCCTTCACTCACCTACATGTCACTAAGTGTAATATTTTAATTCTTGTTGTTTCCAGATTAAAGCTTCCTGTTCTTAGAAGATTGTTTGAAATTCTCCTATTATCACCAAAAAATTATTGAGTAGGATTTATGATCTCAAGCTCCTGCCTTGAAGAAAAGCAGGTGCTTCATGACCATGGTAGCTAGAACTCCAACAAGCAGAAAGAGCAAAAGAGACAAAACTGCCTTGTAATTAAGACCCATAGAAAAACAAAACAGCTATTAAGTGAGGTGATTGGAGAAAGAAGGGATGAACTATTAGTCCAGTTTTCCTCAACACTCGATAACTACTGTTATCACTCTGAAACAGAAGGCCTCAGTACCTGTACTACGTGCCTGGTTCTCTGTTCAAAAACGACTGCCACAGTGGCCAGTCTGGATGCAATTCTCTCAGTTTATTTCTGAAGTAGGAAGCTCAAAGTAGGCAAAGCAATGGTAATGCCAACTCTCTCCTGCAACCACAGCTGTCCCCTTGCTTCGTGTAATGGTCCCCTTTCTCCCTCTTTGCACCTTTCCACTGGAGGAGAACCAAGAAGTGTCTGATCAAGCCCCAGGCAGACACAGTTCATTCACCTAAAAGACCCTCCAGCAAAGGATTTTCCCAGGGATGTGAGCCAAGCCAGTGAAAATACATTAACTTCACTGTCTAGACCCACAGACGTTACAGTACCTGTTGGTCTTTATCACTCACGCAACAAAATCTATGGCTGGGAAGTTTCCTGAATTCTGCAGCTGGTTTGTTTCTGACATCCAGTGGGAGGAGATGGGAATAAAAACACGCGAGAAAGTCACCTTCCCTCCTGTCTTCCTTAGGACGCACAGCAGAAGCACACAAAGCAGACCAGGACTGGCCAGTGAGTGCAGCCATGCCCACAGTGTTACACCAACTCGAGGTTCAGCAGCGCTCAGAGCTCTAGGAAGCATTAGTCAATTGTATTCCAGTGGTGGCAAATGGAACCTCAGAGAGATTAAAGAGATTAAATGACCTGCTCACAGTCAGATAAGTGACATCTTGCAAAGCTAACGTGTAAATCCAAACCATCAATATACCAGTTTAACACATAATAACCAGGTCACTCACATCTTCAGTTTTTTCAAGAGTTTGTCCCTGAGAGCCGGTGTAGACCTATAAAAGTGGGGGTTTTTTAACCCGTTTCTTCCAGAGTGTCCTTCAATCTTTTCCAGTCTGGTGCAGAGGGGCTTCAGTCATACTGTTCTGAGGGCTCGCAGGTGTTGAGTAATACATTTGGTGCACGTAGCTGGGTGTGCAAGATGCAAGCTGAACTCTGGGTGGTGGGAGTCCGAGACAAGAGGCCGTGAATTGCTTCCCTTTGCATAACAAAAGGCCTGGAGACCTGTGGCGCCGGCCAGGGGAGCGGACACTCGGATACCGGAGGAACCGATGGCTTCAGATTTTCACGGGCACAGACTGTAAGAACATAAAACCCGCAGGGCTTCCTTTGTTCAGGGGTCCTCCTCGGAGGGTCAGTCTTGAGCTGTTATTCTTTTGTTGAAGTTTAAGTTAAAAAAAGCTGAAAATGTTGTCAAAGCATTTAACTGACAGTTATCAAAAGTAAATAAATCAAAGATCATGGAGGCATATTTGGCAAAGAGTAGGAGGAAAGCATGCAGAATTTTGCTTGAAAGAGCGCCGTCATGCTGAAGAGCAAGTTCAGACTAGTTCGGAGAGATAGTAACAAGGAAACTATGATCACCTTGATTTATTCTAAACGAGGTCAGGGAGTGATTTCTTGTTTTTCATGAAAGTGCTAAGTGTTCTACTCTAACTGATACTAGCAGAATTTTCACAGATCAACTGCTTAATGCAGAGCCACAGAGACAAAATGCTGCAGGAATGTCCAGACATCATATAACCCACGATATTCTGAGAGCTCATTCTGCCCTGACTGTGGCAGCAAAGGTCAGACGGGAGAGGGACGGTGGTTTAAAGCGGTTCGAACCGCAAACACCAATGATAGAGAGTATTAACACTCTAACGACATGAGCGCAATCATCTGCCTACGCTGTCCTCTCACAGGGAGGAAGAAGAGGGGACGGTGCAGGAGACATCCAAGCCCTGCTGGGAGGGATTTCTCACCTCCCTAAACACTGCACGTTGCCAGTGTCATTCCTGTCAACACTTTGCTTCCCGCGGCTCCTCTCCTCTCAGGATTTCGTTATTATTGATCTGGTGACGCCTGGGGCTCTCTGTCTTCAGGCAGAGCAGGTAGGGAAGGGAAAGGAGCGAGCTGAGCTGCTGGCCCGCGGGTGCCAGGCTTCATTTCTGGTCCTGGTGGTCCCTCTAGAGGTAAAACAGCAGCGCTGTTTCCAAATCTGCTTATCCGCATACATCCCTGCCGAGTTGGCAAACAAGGAAAAGAGTGTGAGTTCTGAGAAGCTGGCTAGTAGGTCTCACGCTCAGATTCAGCTGCTACAAATTACCAGGTTGTGGTACGTATACATCGAGTTGCACCAACTTAACATACCCATCAGCTGAGGATGGGCTCTGCTGTTGCATTCAGTTCTGCCTCACCCCCAGCTCCCTAAACCCCAAGGCTGAAGACTTCAATATACTAAGAATGACTATGCTTGATGGGCTATCTTTTTTCCATACATTCATCCCTTTCCCCCGCAGCATTCATGTTTTCATTTTCAGACACTAAAGGGAAAAGTAAAAAAATTAAAACATTTAAATGAGGACTGTTATGTGAATAAACAAAATGACATTATTGATGTTTATTGACTTTTTTATACTCTCCAACTTAGGTTCAATTACACTCAGGAAGAATATCCAAGTGTTACTAATGAAAAACATATACACCTGTGTGCACATATATATACACACATATATATAGAAAAGGAACGCTGGATCTTTTGCTTCCTTCTCACAGTGATTACATATTGATCACAACAAGCTCCTCGAGAGAAGAGAGAACAACAAAAGCTCTTCGTCTGCCAATTGACAGCATTTTACAGTCTGGATGCCCAATTTCACACACACTAACACATATGCCTTCTGCTCTGCAGTTGCACACGGCCAGTGGAGCTCTAAGTCACCAGCTTGTCACTTACTGTTCCCAGATGAACTGTGTGGTTCAAACCAGTTGGGCACCCAAGGGAGCTGCACAGATTTCACCATTGCATTTCTGGGAAGCTGAGCTGGATCCTTGGTGAAGAGTACGGGAAAAAAATGGACATGTATAAACCTGGAAGCCAGAGCTGACACAAGCCTGAGAGCAGTGCCTTGCATTGTGCCTCCCGAGGCTGTGGCAATCTGCAACTGCTTAGTCACAGGCTGCATTACTGCAAGCCTGAGTCTTTGCTATCAGCACTAGTTTCTCACCACAGTCCTTCACTAGATCCCAACCAATCTAAGCATCATGGGAGACTTACCACAATACATGCTCTGGAGTCAGACATTGATACCAGCCTTCTCTAACCAATAAATGATTTATTACCTAGCAAAATCAAATATTTGTGCACCTGCATCTACTGGGTAAATTCATTTAAAAAAAAATAAAAATTCTCCAGCACCCTTTAGCTACAGTGACTAATCCCAACAGCACACACAGGATGTCCACAAATATCAGGATGGTTCTGTACCTAGAATGACAGGAGATTCAAGAATCTACTAATTGTCTTATATATGAAAATGACCCTGAATCTAAGGCAGTCCCGTGCATTCTCAGAGTTGAAAATACTTTCAACTTTCTGAAAGTACTTCCAATAATTTCTGTTTCTTTTACAGTAGCACCATCTATAATCTATATTGTAACTGTTGCCAGTGAGGTACTTCAAAGCACTTTGCACACAAGCAAACCTGACAGGCTTCCTCACAGCAACCACCTGGATACATTTGTGTCCGCAGCATATAGAAGGCACCTGGCTTTTCTTTTATACTGGGGCAAACAGTTTCAAATCACATTGCATTATCAAGAGCCTGCAAATGACCTGTAATCTGTCATAGCTTCATATTCAGTAACTCCAAGGTGAAGACTGGAACTTAAATGGCTAAGAAGCACACAAAAATCTGTGGGCATGTGGCAGTTAACATCAAATTGCTGTGAAGTAAAAGCTGCCTGCTTTTGCTATTCTCTTCTTCTTCTCATTACAAAATTACTCTTTGGTTTCTGTATGCAACATCTTAATTTATTTGAAACCATTGCATGTACATATTCATCTACCTAGCTGCTTTTGCTAATAACATTCAATGCCATATTTTAAAATACGTGAACAAGGATTATCCCAGATATACAACGCAAAAGGGTCTGATAATAGGAGTAAACCTGAAGCAATCAATAAAGACAGTTAGGAAGAGGGCTTGGGTTTTGTTTTTTGTTTTTAATATATTGTTTCTTTCTCCCGTTTAAACTATGACATTCTGTGAATACTACTGAAACAACAGCATCATTAGATAGTATTGGAGAATTAGAAGGCAAGTGGTAGTGCTAGATTTGACAGCTCTGTAAACAGAAACATTTCATTATCAGGAAAAGGGCCATGGCAAGTTCAGCAAATTCCAGCCCAGAACCTTCATCATTGTTGTCCAGGGTTTCATAAGCAGAAATCACAACAGTTACCACAGCTGTCCCTATCTATGCTCTTCCTAAATACTGGTCCTCAAAGTAGCCCAGGAGCATGACATTCTCCTACATCCATTTGCTTCATATTGCAAAAGGCCTGCAGACAGTGTGACACTGTTTGGGAACATACTGAGGATGTAAGATGTGCTAAAGCCACACTAAGGCAAGCAGCATCCTTTGGGGTTCCAAAGAGCTCCTCTTCCTGTGACAGGTGGAACACACTTAGTGACCTGGCAATTAATGCAGTCTCTAAGCCTTTTAAATAGCATGCATACACAATTATTCAGTCTTCTGATTCTGAAGGAACTTATATTCCTCAATTATGTCATTAATATCCCAGGTAAATAAATTCTATGAGATAGAGAGCTACTCTGACAGATTATAGCTATTCCTACAACTGGAAACAGGAACAGTTTCTGGTGCATGTGGCGCTGAAAGTAATAAATTATTCAGTAAAGAGTATCCAGGTTTGATAACTTAAGAACAATAGTTTCTCAGTATCAAAACTCCAACTGACTTCAGTAGGAACAGAATTGAGCTGTGGCAGTAACCAACACCAGATTTAAAAATCTGGATTATGGATAGCCCTCAATTAAACCTTGGTGATGACATGCTTATGACAAGTTTAAATTATGCTAATATGGTCTTTGAATGTTTTATTAATACCACTGAGCAATCTGGCTGCTTCCCAGCTAGTTGGAAGCAGGTCAAAGCCAGGCTAGGCAATGTTTTCAGGGTGGGCCCTTGCCAGACATGAGTAATTACCCTGGAATCTTACTCCTGAGAACTCTTTCTAAATGATGTGAAAAAATAATCTACATTAAACTGCATTTTCCAAATTGACATTTTCTCTCCATATCAGGCTCTTAGTTAAGTAAGTAGTTTAGGTGTTCATGAGAAAACCCTGGTTGTAATGATACCATTTATTCTTCTATTTCAGGAAGAAGCTAAAAATAGGAAGACAAATACTGTGTTCCTCTGCAATACTGCTCAGTTCATCTAGCTGCTCCTCATTATACAGTTAAATAAAACAGTGATGATTCCATAACACTATAAAATTAATCCTGATAAACACATATGTTGCAAATAATCCAAATTTGGAAATAGCTGAAAAGAGGTCCATGCACTGCATACAACTTCCCCTACGTCCATGTATCCAATTTTCCTACTCTGTGATCTACGGAGACTTCTCTGATCATGTGTTGCTGGCTTGCACCCTCATTTTCTCTGCCTAAAGTATGTCTGAAGAAGTGAAATGTACATTGCCATGATTAAATTTTACATCACGATTTCAGCAGTTTAATGGCAAACAAAATCCCAGTCAAAAGGGATGGGGACAGTGAAATAATGTTTCTCCTGTTGTGAGAACGATGTTGTAGCTGTGCTGGAGAGCTCTGTCAATTTGCTTTGTGTTCAGCAACCTCAAGAGTATTTCACTGCTTGCCCTCACTTAACTGCAGACCATTCATCAGTCAAAAATGTATATTTTGGCTTTGGAAAGTACTCAAAAACCACTAGAGAAAGGCCATGAAATAACATTCAGTATTACTTAACCTGAACTCAGAAGCAAACCGAGTAGATTGTTTTATTGCTTCTCTTGTGTTTTTATTTTGAATTCAGTCAATCTGTGGTATGTTTCCACAAAGCTGAGCAGTAAGGATATAATTATATCTTTTAAAAATAATTTCAGTTTCCAACCTCCTCCATTGATAATAAAAAACCAAAACAAACAGAAAACCCACAAAACAAACAAAAACCAAAACCAAACCAAACAAAAAACCAAAACCAAAAAAAAACACAAAGCCTTCATTGTCTTTTTTCTTCCACTAGTTACATTAATAGTTGCTCCATCCTATGTACTTCTCTACATCATGTTACTCATTTGACTTCAATTTAGCATTTAGGTGAGCAAGATTTGTGGGATTTGCATCCAGTGATTGCATGGCACGACTGTCACTCAGTTACTTGGGCCACAGCTAACTTCTTTACAGAACAGGGAAGTGGAACTCAAGCACTGAGGATGCAAACGTTTTTATCCATAGGTAAGATAAGACCAAACTTCCAGAGGCACCAATCTATGTGGTTGTTGGATCATCCAGCAGCAGAAATTTGATCAATAGCAGGATCTATACAGATCTTATTTAGATGTGATTGAAATAGTAAGAATATAAATTACAGAGCTTATACTGGATTTATCGTTTTATGTGAGCTTTCAGAGGCTGTCAAAGGACAGGTGATTCCTGTTCTTGTATAATGTAACTGTAGCACCAAGGGATAAACAGCACAAGCATAACCCAATAAGTGTATTAAACTGAGCTGAACTATCAGAGAAACTTTATGCCAGATCAAAGCTTTGAGTTGTACAGCAACATTTTTAAACTACTTGTAGAAGTCCAGAAGTTGTACTTCATATTTTGTTAAGCTACAACCCAAATTGGTTCCAGCATCAGTGGCTCTGTGTCTGCAGCATTACATCTCTGATTTTCATAACAAAATCAATAACTTAAATCTAAGTAAAATGTGGGTGAGGCTTTTTTCTAATTTCACTTTTAGATCATCAGCATGGAAATGTTTATCTGAAATCCTTAATACATGGTCAGGCAGTAAAACCTAAATGTTGGAAAAGTCAGTCTAACCTGACGTAGTTTTCTCTTCCACATTCAGCCCCTGTGATTTAACAGGCATGTTTATCCAGCAGTGAACAGCTGATGCTGTTTGAAGAACCAGCTTTTCCATGCTGACCCCAACCAAGTACAGTATCAATGTTTGAGGATAGCTTTGAATATCAGCCTCTAACAGCTTATCAGTTCATTGCCAATGCTATTTATCACCTGCTTCTGCTCTTCTCCAACTCCATGCCACCATATGACCCCAGCCCTGTTCAATCATCTGCAGCCACATATTCACGCCAACATTTCTGAGATACGTTTCCCTTCACCTTCTGCAGTCCAGAGCTCTTGCTCCCCTATAGCACCACATAAACACAAAAAGCCAGTTTTGTCCGTGTAAACACACCGTCACAGACTCAGGATAACTTTAAATGGCACTGTTTATGTTCATAAAACCTTTAAAAGAGGATCAGAACTCAGTTCAATTCAATTCTGATGGTTAATTACAAAAAACAACTGGAAACCAACAATAATAACACTTGGCTTTTATAAATAAGTAACACAGTAAATTACAAGCTGCAGATGGCAAACTTGAAAGAATTCTACAAGCATTTTCAAGCAAAGAGTAATTTACAAATTGTAACAAACATCCACAAAACAAACATCCAGCAGTATCAATCAATTCATTTATTACAAGCAATACTTATTCTAATCACAGTCACATACTAAGCAAAGTAATGGCTCAAACACAAAGATTGACTTTTGCCATCTGTTTTGAAATTGTTGGACCACCACTTAAAGAAAAAACACAAGTTGCCATTTCGTAAGACTGAAGCTATCAGTGAGATAAGAAACATGAAGTGCTACTTTCTTTTCTTGCCAAAGAGAATTGTGTACAAATTTTAAATGTTAGTGTACGAGTGTTACACAGATACTGTTTATTTACCATCTTGACATCTCAAATTTCAGTCTGAGATCTATATTGTTTTTTGATATGCAGTGTTTCACACTCAAAAAGCTAAGCAAACATGACTCCATTTTGCCAACAGCACAAAAGAGGTGGTTCTTACAGACTGTCCTTCAAAGTAATTTTGGAATGTGACAAGAAAATGAATCTATGACTTTATTAGAAATCATGTACATGATCACAGCAACGTGCAAAGCAATGAAATAGAGCCCACAGATGCACACTGACCCTTGACAGCACCTGTCCTCCAAGTCTAAGGTTGATTAAGGTCTCACCAATTCCTCTCACCTCTTACACAATGGTGGTGGAGATTGCCCTTCTCCTAGAGCAGAGGACCTGTCCTAATGATGTCTCTTTCCTTAGTGTTAGAGAAGCAGTCAGTGCTGATTAATTTCAACAGAAAAAAACCTTCCTACCGAACCCTTCTTCCCACGAGCTGTTAAGGGCACAGCTTTTATATGTCTGCATATGCATTCATCAAACAGACCCAGAGACCCTAACTCAAAATGGGGGTCATGGTTTCAGATGGGAATACAAATGGCAAGGAGCTGAGAAAACAAACAGTTTGGGTTCATTTTAGCCTTCCATCCTTTCAAGTGGACTGATCATTTAACAGGCTTGCTAAACCAGTCATCAGAGTGCTTTTACTGATATCCAAGTGCACGTATGTTTCTGCCTTTTTAATAATGCAGTGGGTGTAATGAGTCACAATGCAATGAGTGAAAATAGAGTACTGACTCATGTCTGTTAAAACATGTCTCAACTAGATGTGTAGTGACGAGATAATTGTGCACCAAAGAGCATAAGAAGACATTAGGAAGCAGAAGTGAAGGTCTACTCATCTGTGAAGCTCAAGAAAGGTACATCCACACACTGGCTACATATAATATTGTTTATCAGCTCCTTCAACACTTGACTGACAGTAAAATATGTCCCAAACATATAAAAATAAAAATTAAAAAAAAAAATCTCAAATTCTTTCAGCATATTGAGATGCTAAGACTACATTAGGAGCCCCTGGGCTCTGGCTGTCAGAAGCGGAATTGGCCACAGGCCTCAGACATTGATGCAGAACCAGATCCCAGACCTCACTGTGACCCATGATCATGTTGGGAAACTCTATTCTTACTTACTCCAACCCCAAATCACTAACTCATCCCTAACAACACAACTGAATAATGTGCAGTACTTCTAAATAATGGATCAAGGAGCACAACACTTTTAACACACATAAACCCTGTGGGATTTGGTGGGATTTACCCTAGCCCCAAATCTGCTGAAATTTGCCATTCTTTATTTTTGGTCTGTTTTGTTTGGGGAGTTTTTTTGCCTCACAGACACAGAGTAAACCATGCTGTAACCCTGGCAAACATCCTGGAAGGGAGCACAACATATACCAGCCAGCAAGGAAGGGAAGCTGAAGACTACTACAGCAGCAAGGTGAACACGAGTCAACAGTATGGGCTGGCACTGAAGAAGGCTAACAGTGGCCTGTGTTAACAGAACCATAGCAAAAGAAGAAGAAAAAAAGAAGTGATTATTACCATTCATTCATCATTTGTTGAACACATTTAGAATACTGCATACAGTTTTGGGGGCCCCTTCTTCCCCCAGTACAAAAAAGACATTAAGTCATTGGAACAAATCCATCAGATGGTCACCAAAATGGATAGAGACTGGAGCACTTGCCCTTTGAAGAGAGGCTGAGTGATCCAAGCATGTTCCTCTCAGAGAAGATACAGCTCCAGAATGACCTCAGAGTAGCCTTCCTGTCGTGGTTTTGCCCACCAGCCCGTCCCTGGGGCTGTGGATGGTTTTGTCCAAGTGGATTTCCAGAAAAAATCCAATCAAAACTCATAGTGACGCCTTTGCTAATTACATATTTAAGAAAAACAGAAGAGAAGTTGGATTGCGCAGTTGAAATTAGGCAGCCATGTAAGAGAGGCGGCAGCGGGCCCGAGGAGGGCCAAGCCCCCTCCTCCCCCAGCCTGGGCTGGGGGCAGGTGTAGCATTGAAGCCCCCCTTCTCTCATGTAAGAGAGTGGAGAAAGAAAAAAACTTAAAGGACTGATTGCTTGGATGAAAAACGCTGCAAAAGAATTCCAGCCAAGAGATAATAGAATGTCCAAGGTCGAAGCTGGCAGCTGAA
>JAYRBT010000178.1:20467670-20497423 GCA_036023395.1 Myiotriccus ornatus | reverse complement strand
CATGTTATTTTCCCAAATCAAGTCTCTTTTGTCTGCATAACCCTTCTCTCAACTAATAGTAATTGTGTGGGGGGTGTAATAGCAAATTAACCCAAAGCAAAAACCACGACACCTTCCCTAACCTAAAAGGAAGTGCAGTGTTCTACATATCTCTGCCCTACCTCTGGGCACCTAAATCAGGACAGATTAAAGAAGTTCGGTAAGTCCTCTGAACAGAGGACAATAATGGTTACTTTCAGGAGTAGCAGTTGAGTGTTCATTAGCAAGAAACTGGAATTGTGAAGTTTTCCACTAGGGCCTGTTACAGAGATGAAAACCTACTAGTCAAGTACTTGAACAAAAAGCACTACAAAGACCAAGTGCCCCTGTACCAGATCTGCATGCAGTTCTCTTCCTCGATAGTCCCTAACAGACAAGAGCATTAACTCTGTGGTACTCTGCCTGGCATGGCTTCTAATTTGGCAGCCCTAGATATTGTATTAAAAAAAAATAAAAAAGAATCTTTGATGGACCCTAAGTTTGAAATGAAAAGGAACAGGCCACTTTGGCCTACCTAAATTCTGTAGACATAACTAAAATCAAAACATGTTTGACAGGAACAGTGGCATATTACTAACTGTTCTATCCCTCCATCCCTGAACTAACTGCACGACAAATAACCTTTACTAAATTCCAGTCAAACAAACTGAAGCCTTCCAAGCAGGAAGTACATTTGCTTTACATGCAAAATTCCTCCCGTCTTTTTAGTTACTGACAACCAAGAGTGTGACTTACAGAAAAGAACCATCCTTCAGTACAAATTACATCCAACAACACTCTTCCACTTACATGCTTCCTTCATCCAACACATTACCAAAAATATATACGTTTATCCTAATGCCAAATAAAACATTCATGGGCACACATTTTTGTAGTAGCTTCCCAGAAGATGGGAAAACACTTAAAACCAAGTTGTTCATTAAAGTGCTTCATGAAAAGCATGTATCATTCTCAGATGCTTTCTCTCTTAATAGCCATATTAACTAAAGTCAACCATTGCAAAGGATTTGGAACTATTTACTAGCTCAGTTCAAACCTATTAATCACATTTCAGTAGCTATTCTGGGAATCCCAGTCCCCAGACAATTTGAAAATCTTACCCACGGAGTACCTTTAGCATTCAATACAGGCTTTACAACCCTGGAGTACTTTCTGAAGGAGACTGTCCTCATTAATGCTTCTGAAGTGTTATGACTTTTTACCAACATGACACATTTCATCTACCACCACTCTGCAAAAGAGCTCTGTGAGCAATTACAGTCCTGTCTGCAGGGTGATTCATTCCCTTTAATTAAATGCCCTTGAAATATTACTGCTATGAATGTCATCAGATGCAGCCTCTGTTTGAAAATAAGATGAACAAGGACAGAACAAAAGCAGAGCTAACTTTCTCAGCACCAAAAAACTCAGAAACTAAGTTTGGACAATTTTTTTTAAAAATAAGTTTCAGTTCTACAAAACTGAAATTCTTTCATATTATAATTAAAAAAATACAGTCTTTCAAAAATGCCATTTAAGGAACTACCATCTCTTTATTCAGATGAGAATGACCAAGGAGCAGCAAAAAAAAAAAGGAGCAAGAACCAATAAACAACACCACAATTAACATAGCAACTGAGCTATTATTTAAATATTTCTTTCAGTGCTATGTCACCCCTGAATTTAGCTACTATCCTGGGCACTTATTACATGGCTGAACTGTTTGATTCATCTCATATTGCCAGTCAAGACAAACCCAAACTTCAGAGATGTATCTTATGTCAGTGGGCACAGAAGCAGAACAGTGTGTCAGTCTTTAGAAAGTGTTGCACTCTGTGGCTGATGTACCATCAAAGCTAAGAACAATAGACCAGAAACAGATCCTTTTTTATTAGGAGGGCTCTAATGTAGAGAGATGATGGTTTGCAGAATCAGAGCAGTTGCTGTACTTGGCAATTACTTCCAAGTTCTTAATTTGTATTTTAAAAGCCACATTTCTTTTTCCACAGGCCAAGAAGAACCACCAGAAAAACAGGGGAGGAAAAAGCAGCTTAAACACATAAATACATGCATCAACTCCTGAGATACAGATCTAACCTTCCAGCAATTACAAAGAGAAGCCAGCACACCCACCACGTCTGAAACTGTGTTAGGAAACGGGAATTACAGGTCCATAAATTTTAAGACTTCAGCAACATCCTCTTTAGAAGATTCCACAAAAACGATTCAGGCATTTTAGTCCAGATTTCACAGGTTACATTCTAGCCCGTTTTGGATGTAGTTCAGCCCAATAATTTTTCATTGTGAGTTCCAAGAATAACAGTGTTTCTTCCTACTTGGCACCTTTTCAAAGCACAGATAGCAGCTCTCAAAGCCAATTTCATTCCCCCCTTGAGATACACGTATTTGCTTAGGTGATCCAGGGTCATTGACAGAAAGAGGATATCAATTTCAAAGTGGTTTCACAACATTTAATTCTGTTTTTTGTTCTCTCAGGTTCCATATACTATACATACTTCACACTTTTCAGTTTCTCGCTAATGGAAACTTAACTACTGCTACTGAAAGTCATGTTTAGTATTCTCTGTTTATTCTAAGGACTTACTGAGTTGGTTTTAGTTCCATCCTGACTAACATACAGAGGACTAAGTTAGGAATACTTAAAGCACTGCACTCAGCCTTGACCTTTAAAAGTAGATAAAATCTGGACTAGTTAAAAAAATACCACTGGTTAGTACTTTTAGGATTGATTATAAGATGTGCAAAGAAGCTGTATTAACCTGTTCACATTACAGCTGTGCTACTTCCATTCCCATTTAAACCCCTAAATAGTGATGTTGCAAACTCTGAACTCTGAAAACAATCAGCCGCAGTTTGGCACTCCGAGACTGTTCTCAAATCTTCCAGTCGCGGCTAATGCATCAACTGAGGTCATAGAAGAGAATGGTTGGAAGGGGAGCTCCAGGATCATCTGGTCCAAACTTTCTTGGCAAAAGGATGGTCCAGACAAGACGGTACAGCATCCTATCCAACCGAATCTTAAAAGTGTCCAATGCTGGGGAAACCACCACTGCCCTGAGGGGATTATTCCAAGGCTGATTTTTAACAGCTGATAAGATGTATGCTTCCTGCAGATAACGACCTGGCTATACTTAAGCGCTTTGCCTTTTCAATAGGATGAGTTTCTGAATGTCTCCAAGACAAGAAAAATGCATGCCAGGAGCAATCCTGGCCTTGGGCAGGATGATGCCCTTTCCAAACCTATGTCTTCATTGCATGAAAAGCAGATACACACATAACTGTTCACAATAGGCTGTAATGGAAACTTGGGAAAAGTATCAGAAATAGGTAGTCCCACAGCTCACTCAACTTTGTAGAGTGGCAAGTAACAGCGGCATAATTGTTTTTCTGTTACGTATAAGTGAAATAGCCCTCAGAGCACACAGCCTTATCAGGATGGTGTTTCCTATCCCAGTCAAAAAAGCGCATCTGAGAAATAAACTAGCAAGTATCAGTATTTTTCTTCCTGCTTTATAGTTCAGCAAGAGACTAATCCAGGTGGTGTTTAAAAGCTCTAGGGGAAGGCAGCAATGCTAGTAGTCATAACAATAGAAACATCACTTCCCTGTTTCAGCCCATTGTAACAGGTTCTTAGCATGTTGGTGTTTATTAGTTTTCTCCTCTTCATGCAGGCAACACATTTTTGAAGGCCATAAAGATTTTGTAAAAGACAAGGTCTCCATCTGGAATCTGCTTTTGAGATTTATCTTACCCTTAAAACATACTATTTGATATTACATTTAAGAATAAACAATTTAAAAACAATATATCTGTAAATATCAAAATCAGCTGGAGCATGCACTTGCCTATAAAATAATGTACAGAAATGAGACAAAAACCATCAGACCAGCAAAGTGCTGATTTACAAATAGTCCACAGATGTCAGATACCTAATCTTAATAGTTGAAATATTTTCTCAATTATGCACAAAAAACCCTAACATTTCTTTACCTTTTCTTTTTTCGCTTCAGAAAACTATGTACCATTTAATAACACCTGTCATAAATTAAAACTATCCAAACACGCATCTTCAAAAACAAGGGGCGCACCTCCTCAGAGGAAAGGGACTACTGCAGTAGTAGGTTTGTACCAGGTTTTACTTTCTCATGAGCTCGTTGTTTGGATACTTGGAAGTTCAAATACGCGGAGCGCTATGAAGCACCAACTATTGCTTTTGTTTCCGCAGCAGGGGGTTACCGAGAAGCGGCAGCACCCAGGAAAAGTCTTCCCGAGCACCGCACAGGAGCTCCCGGTCACCCAGCCCCCAGGACGCGGACCCCGCGCTCAGCTGAGCGGCACAGGGGACCGACAAGCGGGACGTGTGCCCCCGTCCCACTGGGATTTAACCAGCAGGGAACAGGCGCTCGCCCGCGAAATAAATCCAACAGAGCTCCTGCAGCCCAGGAGAGGGGTGTGCGCCCCGGACCGCTCCCGGGACAAGGTGTCTGCGGGGCAAGGGCTGAGCGAGGTGCTGCCGCCACCACGTGCAAACACCGCACAGCTGAGCCAGACAGGGGAAAGAGAGGGAACAAACAAACAAAAACCCCAAACAAAGAAAAAGGTCTTATCCGGAGCTGGGGCCGGGGCCCAAACCCCGCCGTGCTCCGGCCGGGCGAGCCCCACGATCCGGACAGCGCCAAAACCCCACACGGACCCCCGGCCCGGCCCTTTAACGGCGCGGCCGCGCGGCCTCCGCGCGCCCGACCCCCCCAGCGCCCGGCCCGCCAGCACCGCGAGCTGATTGGCGGCCGGCGGGCGCGCCGCGCTGTAAGGCGGGCGGCCATTGGCGGGCAGGCGGGCCGCGCTGTAAGGCGGGCGGCCACTGGCGGAGGGGCGGCCGCTGCCCGGCTTTGCACACGCGCGGCCCTTTAACAATGGGCGCGGCGCGCGGCTCCGCGTGATGGCGGCGCTGCCCCGGGGCCGCCGCGCCGCGCTCGGGCGTCCCGGGCCGGGCCCCGCCGCCGCCTCCGCGCCCCCCTCGCCCGGCCGTGCCCCGCCGCGGGAGGGGGCGGCTTAACGAGCCGCACTTGTGCCCCGCATGGCGGCCAGCTGGGCCGGGGGGCCGGGGGCGCCCCGCGGCAGCTGATCGCGGTTAACCGGGGGCCAGCCAGAAAGGGGCGAGGGTGGCGCTGCCCGTCCCGCCCTCAGCCAGCGCCGCTTCCTCCCCGGTGCCCGGGCCCGGGCGCCGCGCCGCGCCGCCGATGGAGCTGGAGGCGCAGTGGTGGACAGGACAGCTGGCGGCCGACATCCACCAAGCGCTCCGGTACAAGGTACCCCGGGGGGCGGCCCCGGCGCCTTTGTGGGGCTGCGGCGGGCGGGGAGCGCGTGTGGGGCGGCCCCGCTCGGCCGCCGGGGCTCGGCGGGGGTGGCTTTTGTAGATTTTGTGAACCTGGAAGCCGCTGTGCCTTCCTTCCGTCCCGCGGGCGTTCGGCCCGCCTGCCCTGACGGCGGGTCCGAGCGGCCGGACCGTGCCCGCGCTGCTCTGGAAGGCACGGGCGGCACGGTTGTCGGGATGCGTGCGTGGGGCCCGGACTCCGCGGGGAGTACGGTGATGTTATTGCAACAAAAAAAACCTCGAACAAACAAAAACTCGATGGTGCAAACGCTGGGTGCGGTAGGAATAATAGAGGGCTTAGGCAGTTTCTCGGAATTCGCCTCGACTGACTTAAAAGTTGCTCTTTGGGGCTGCCTTTATAAAGCACATCTTAAGCACAGAGCTGAAAATCAGTTTATAGTGACTGAACCTACTAAAAACGTGTTTTTGCTGCCTGATAGTAGTCGGCCAGCGGATTATCTTTTCTGAAGGTGTGGCTGCTAAAGCAACTTTTTGTTTGTTTGTTTTTTTGGGGGGGTGGGGGACACGACACACTTAAGAGAAGGACAAGGTCATTTATTTGCTACCAAAGTTATCATTACTAAAGCTAAGTTACTCCTGTGGAACGTGAATTCTGAAGCTTAGTAGGTGGAGGGTTTGTTTGTGCAGTTTTTTCACTTCAACACCATGTTTCAGAACTTTAAAATCATATTAAAACTTTTAAAAATTTGTGTGACTCTATTCCTACTTGATGTCATCAAGTTAAGTTAATCAAGTTAATTCAAATCAAGTTAATTTCTGCTGGAAAAGTAACTTTACTCAAAATGCCATTTACACGTTGAGAGTGGGCTGCACAATCTAACTCAGAAGCTTATTCATGATACTGCTGTATACAAGAGGAGGTACTGGCTACTAGACGGGAGCCTGAGGAACGACGTTTTCTACTAGTTTGTATTCAAAGTAGATCATGCCACGGATTTTTCTTAGCTTTGGTGTTGGTAGGGCTTTGTTTTGAGGGGTCCCCCCCAAATTTGAGACGATGTGAGGTTGGTGCACACTGAGCTGCCTGAGAGCACACAGTAATTGGTGTCACTGCGATATCGGTCAGGTCAGCGTTTAAACACACGCATGCAGCAAACGTTGGTACGTGCACTCCCCATTCTTCTTCTTAAGGCTCAAGCTAGCTGTTAGTGGTCTTTTCCTGGAGGCAGGAGATTTGGCAGCATTGGAACTTGTAAGTACTGCGGTGCAAAGTCTGGTTGCTGGGATTGAGCTGTAGCAAGAGGGGGGTTGAGTTAAACTATTGGACTTCGAGTTGAAGCAGCTGAGGAGTACTTGCATACCCTTGCTGTGTCCCTGCTGGGAGGTACAGCCTTTGCAGCAGAAGTAATACAACAGAAACTGTAAAAGCTGAAGTCGCTCTGGCAGACTGCCCAGCTGAAAGATGTTAAATTTTAAATTGTTATACTAGTGTTGTGTACAAACAAAGTAGTTCTTAGTTCTGTAATACAACCAATAGATTTTGTTCTGTGAAAAAGGAGTCTGAGATTATGTGAAGAGAAGGAAGAAGGGAGAAACCCTTTGAAAATTCCACGATAAATTTGAGAATATCAGCTATATTAATTTGATACCAATTAATACCAAACTAAAATGATGGTTTTAAATAAAACTACCTGCTGCTGTCCACTTAGGAGCTGAAGCTGCCCTCCTACAAAGGCCAATCTCCCCAGTTACACCTGAGAAGATATTTTGCAGACCTGATTGCCATCGTGAGCAATCGGTTCAGGCTCTGCCCTGCTGCGCGACACCTGGCTGTGTACCTGCTGGACCTCTTCATGGACCGCTATGACATATCCACACAGCAGCTGCACGTGGTTGCTCTTTCCTGTTTACTTTTAGCGAGTAAGTATGTGGTACCAGTCTTTATATAGATTATAATAGAGATATATAATCCATAGATAGACATATGTAATTGAGATATGTAATACAGATTGTACTGCCAAATGCAAGTTGTGTCTTAGTGGGATACAGTACGTGGGGGAAACAAAGTGAATATAAAAGATGAGCAGATTAGTGTGTATCAGTTTGGCCCAATTGGTAGAGGCTTTCTTTAAACTCTCCATTTTGATTTCTGTTGACACCTGATGAAACTGAGCGTAGAAAAGACAAACTGCGATTAAAAACTAATGTTTATGCTTGGAAGCAAATTATTCTAGTGTGAACTTTTAGAATATGTTGTAGGAACAGAAAAACTGTCTTTCTGGGGATATCTCAAAATAGTTAGATCCTGTGCTGGAAGCGAGAAATTTGCATATCTGTGATAAAGGAAGCATATGTAGACTGCACTGCATCCTGCTGATGCTCCTTGTGCTTCTGGAATACTTCAGGTTTTGTAAATTGCAATGCTAAGCTAACAAACAATGCTAAGCAAGCTAAAGCTTACATAAGTCCTGTATAGTCACATACAAAATGTAATACTGGTGAAATACATTTGTCAATGCACAGTACTCCAAAGGGAGAATTAGTTACAAACAGTCATTATGAACAGCGCTGCGTATATTGTCCTCAGCTAGGCTCTTGTGGTGTCTATCCATGTTTCAACATTTGTAGACCCCTTTTCGATATCCCTGAAGAAATACGGCTGTGGTTTGCTGGGAAATCTGCTGGCACTTATTCTTAAACTGATAGATTCAAAGAACCTGGTACTAGCAGCAGAACTAACTGTTGGTTCAGTTTCTGCTGATCTGTTTCTCTGAATCTATTTTAATTTTCTCAAATAAGATGTATCCCACTGCAGCTCTATGCCTCTTCACTACAAAACCGGAGCATTATGGTGTTGGCTGGTTTTGGTGAACAGCATCCTTTCATTGCATCCCCTGTCTCCACCAACACAGCTCTTCAGCAGAATAGTTAAACCAGAGAAGCGTTATTTCAGATTCTTCTGAAGGGTAGACACTGACTAGGTGCTACCAGCCAGCAATCTTCTCTTGGCAAAGGATGTCATGCTGAGTATGAAAACCTTGCCTCAGAAACCACTGTAATCCATTTAGGAAAATGGATTGGCTTTGAACTAATGCCAGATTTTCAAATTAAATTCATGTTCTGAAGAGAATTTGTTTGGTTTTTTTTTAAATGACCTGTGCCATCTTTCACGGCAAGCTCCAAGAAGAGCTCTGAAAGCCTGGAGTACTCAGTCTTCTGAGAAGCAGTGTATGGATTGGTTCAGAGAGCACAAACTAGAATGCTATTTTAAACTTCTGCCCTGAGTGGCTTAAACAAGCAATGTAATCAGTGGTGTAATAGGTTATAACACTGATATATCTGATAAGGTTATATAAGTAATAAGAGAAATTATTGTGTGACTCCTGAAGTTTTTATTTCTGTAACTACTAGAGTATGAGAAACAAAAACTAACAGACTGGGACTGGTATTGGATTAAGTCCTGTACAAGTACCTCCACTGTTGAAAAAAGCAAACGTTCACATATGTTCAGTCCTGCAAAACTCAAAGAATGTGCATTTACAACATATCATGTAGTACTGAATAGAGTGTAAGATGGAAAGAATTTGCAATGAAATTGAAATAGCACAACCATATGGCAAACTGTATGGAAATGTGACACTTGTTTCTCTTATTAATGGGTTTTCTATGTACATAATTTTGCTGTAGGCTAAAAACATACAGGCCTGACAACTTCAAAGTCCAAGGAAAGCTGAAGCTGCTACCAGTGTTTAAGTTGAAACTGTGTATGGTAGAGGGGGTTTTTGGATGCACATTGCTGAAATCCACTTGTTTGAACTGCTGGAGCAGTTTGCCCGCTCTCAACTCTAAAACTGTACCTACCATAGCTGGCACTAAAAGCAGCCACGTTTACTAGAGCTCTAACTATGCTCTAATGAGATCTAGAAACAAAAAGGGTCTGTGGGGGTGGGAGGGTGATTAAAGCCAAATGCTGTGGTGGTTGTTTGCCAAGTCACATCACAGTGGTATTTCATTGATGATGGGGACACATTACACAATAATTTAGTGACAAAACCTTGCGTATGCAGTGCCAGTGATGTCCTAATGCATCTTACTTGTGCTCTTGGCAACCAGCTTCTGTGTGCCAGAGTGGGAAAACCAACAGGAAACATGGCACTGCACCCAGTGTTTGACATTATCTGCTGAAATCTAGCCCTTTATAGTACATACCCCTTTTTGTCTCTGATGTATTCCATTTGAGCTTTGCATCTGCAGGAGAGTCTCAGGCTTCTTTGACTTAGTAAAATTGAAATATGACCAATGCAGACATTAGATAAAATCCATTTTATAGTTCACTTGTGCTGAACTTTTTGTTTCCCCTCTTCTTTCTGTTCACCTGAAGGTAAATTTGAAGAAAAGGAAGACAGTGTTCCCAAACTTGAACAGTTGAACAGCTTGGGCTGTATGACTAACATGAATTTGGTACTAACAAAACAGAATTTGCTTCATATGGAGTTGTTGTTGCTAGAAACATTTCAGTGGAATTTGTGCCTCCCAACTGCTGCTCATTTCATCGACTATTATCTTTCTATTGCTGTCCATGAGACTGATCTTCATGATGGCTGGCCAATGGTTTGCTTAGAGAAGACTAAGTTATATATGGCAAAATATGCTGATTACTTTCTGGAAGTATCATTGCAAGGTGAGTTACGGATTTCAGATAATGACTCCTTCGTTGTCATGACAGATAACGTCGAACTTAAATGAATCTCTTCTCATTCCTTCTTTCTAGATCATGAATTTTTAAATTATGCCCCATCTTTAGTTGCTACTGCATGTGTAGCTTCCTCAAGGATTATCTTGCGTCTCTCACCAACGTGGCCTACCCGCCTGCACCATCTGACTGCCTACTCCTGGGATTTCCTGGTGCCCTGTATTGAGCGACTGTTGATGTAAGTTAACAGCACCAGCTTTTTTAAAGCCTGTTTCTGCATCTGTTGTTACACTTAATTGCTGTCAACACTGCAATCACATTTCTTTCTTAATTTCTGTTTCTCTGTTCTAGAAATACTTACATATTAGGGAATATTGTTAGGTAATAGCTGTTTTGTACTTTCCAAAAACAAAACTTTGTCAGATCCAACCTCTTTCCTGTTCTTTCAACAAATAAACCTCAGCTTCACTTTTCCAGTGAACATCTTCTGGGATGCTTTGAGAATCTTAGATAACTTGTTCCTAATCTCTCTGTTCTGCTCAGAGAGCAAAAGGAGATGGTGAAGCACACTGAAGGCATAGGAGCTTCCATAGAGAAGACTTAGAAGTTCAAGGCATGCTCCAAACAGATGATGGATCAAACGTGCAGACTGTTTGAGTGGCCAGCTTTTTGGGGAGGAAATGACTGGGAGTTTGTATCTATTTTTGCTGTATCCATTCTTGCACTACAGTAGAGAGATAAGCTGACATGAGATAAAAATGCCAATGAATACCAAGTGAACCTTACTGGGAAAGGATGTTACACAATCTGCTTTCCCCCTACAGAAGTTTGCTCTTGCCCAGATCTAAACATAGTTGTGATCAGTAGAAGTGGTATCTAGAAGAATCACACTGGTCTTAGAAGTGTGACATTATCACCCCTGATGGCCTCCTTTGATGTGTGTAATGAAAGTCAAACTAGTACCTGAAGCATGCAAGTGCTGCTGCAGAAGTGTTGCTCTGGAACAGTTTGGTGGGGGAACACCCTAACAAATTAGGGATGAAGTGTGTGCATCTGCTTAGCCTCAGCTTAAGAGCAAGAAAAGAGTAAAGGTATTTCAGACAGGTGTAAATCAAAGGGAATTCAAGTGAGTGTACTGGATGGCGTAGAAAAAAGGTGAGAGGAAGGGAAAAACAAAGTTTCTGCTTCCCAGAACAGGATCCAATACCAATATAATCAATATACATATGATTTTTAAGTAGTGTAATGGAGATCTTAAAAGCATTTCTGATATCCTGTGTTTAAAAACTTTATGCTCTGTTTAATTTAAATGAGGTAGAAGCAGCAAGTACCTTTCAATTTCAGGTTTTGGTAATCTGGAAATTTATTGGGATAATAAAGTATAGTACCAACCTTTATTGCACTGTAATTCCAGATACTGCCATATTATTTGTATTGTACTTGGCTATTATCTGCATTTTTATTGCTGTGCAGTGAAGTGAAATGCTGAAAAAAGACTGTACCCTAACCAAATTTTAAAACCTTAGATGATTATAAAGGGTGGGCTAAAACTGTTTTCTTTCATTTTTAAAAAAAGCTTTGGAAGCTTTCAGATATTTGCGTCATTTTTAGAGTACTCTTAAAAGTTAGCCCAGAAGAGTTTACATAGTATCTATTTTGATGTATTCCGTGTTCTCCATTTGTTTCAGTGCGCATGATAATGATGTGAAGGAAGCAAACAAGCAAAAAGGACAACATGCTCAGTCTGCCCAACACTCTGTATTTCAGCCCCCAGCCCCAACCCCCCAGCAGGCCAATGCTCAGCAGCACATACCCCACTATCTCCAGGCTCATCAGTCTTCATTACAGTACCACCATCAGACATCACAGCAGCAAAGCTGCCAACAGATATTATCATCTAATCACACAGCATCTTACCCGCTTCAGACTTGCCCTGCTGCCTTACAGTCCAGTGGCCAAGCCCGAGGCCACGTACAGACTGGTGCTGCCACGTCCTTGGCTGTGCCACTGGAAGTGAAGCCATGTATTAGTGTCTCCTACAACCGGAGTTACCAAGTGAATGGACGATATTCCTGTATTACTCCCTGCTTTGAGAGGTGATAACTACAAAATGGTTTTGTGCTTGTTTGTTTGGGGTGGGGAGTTGTGTGGAAATTGTTTCATTTTTTTGTTAAATCTCAAGTAAGTTTGAGGGCAAAAAATTGAATAAAAAAGATGTCTTTCCAGGAAAAAAAGCAACTGGATTGGCAACCAGTACCACAGCTCAAATACAGACTGCAAAAAATAAGCACCCCGACCATCCTCTGCAAAAGACTCTGTATGCTTGGGGATAATAAGTTCTTACTCTGACACTCAGCATATTCTGTTCTTCTAATGCGTGTCTGTGAAATACTATTCAAAAGAAAAATAGCTGTGGACTAACTACAGACTTACCTTTTAATGAAGGAGATAATGCAGTATTATTTTGAAGACATTTATGTAATATCACCATACAGTATTAACACTTACCTTATATTTACTGAAACTTAAGAAGCCACTCAATGCCAGACTTCTACAGATACACGGTGATCACAGGAAGAAACAAATCTCATCTGGCTAACTCCACACTCTTGCCCCTTTCTCACCACTTGTGTTGGATATCTGCTTTAGGCTAAGACATGTGAGTTAACTGGTATTTCAGCGAATTTTTAAGTTTTGTACCTTACAGGACAGACAATATCTTTTTGCCTCTTTTCTCCTCCCTATCCTTTTTATGTTTAAAGTAACTCTTTCATACTAACTCAGGGAATATTCTATTCATTACTCTGTGCTGCTGGTTTGTACACTGATTGGGTATAACTTGAGGAAGGAAGGTAGAGAGGGAAGATACTATAGCAAGTGGAGTAGCTTTTCTTCAGGGCATCTATGCAGAGAACCAAAGGGATATGTCAGTGTTCACAGAACACAGATGTGAACTACTGCCCAGCAGTGTGGTAATTGAAGAAAAGAGAAAGTTTCAGCTGAACTTGTACTGTACCAGAACTTCTACAGTGGCTGTGATTGCTCTGTGTACACACACGCACACAAACACACGTGTATTATTAACCAACAGAAAGCATCCTCCAGTTGTACTGACAGTGTCACTCGTACAAAACAAGTACAGTTAAATTGCTTACAGAAATCCAGTTCTGTCAGGCTTATAGTGGAGGGAAATTCTCAGGTAATAACATGGCAACTTTTTCTTCTGCTGTTTGGGAATTCTAGAAGAAGATACAGAGATTTACTCTTCTAAAGGGGTGGATCAAAAATATATTGCAGAGTGAACTGCTTTATCACAATTAAGGTGCTAATTACATAACTTTATGGAATTACACTCTCTCCTGTGGAGTGGATAGTGTGAGGGTAGAAAGCTTCACTCATCTAACTCTTGGGTGAAAATGGTGGTAGAGATATTAATGGAGATGGTTTGGGGGTTTTTTTGTTTGTTTCTTTTTGTTTGATTGGTTTTTTTCCCTAATACAAGAAGATACCTGACTTTTTCCTGTGGTAGAATGGGAGGAAGAGGTATGGATGACAGGATTATTACTACTTAAAAATATCTTTATAGTATCTAGGCTTAAGGGGTTTTTTGGTTGTTTTATTTGTTCTTTTACCACCTTCTCCCCTGTCTTAGTGGCAGCACTTAAAATTGTGTACCATCAAATGACACTGAAGCATTGTGAATCTTACAGAGACTGTTTTGAAAGCAGGGGCAATTAAGTTACAATATCAATATTAAAATGAAGCCTTTATGACTATAATGTTCATAATGGAGGGAGGACAGCTGTGTTCATTCATTCTGGTGATCAGTTATGTAACGTGCTATAAAACCTATTTATTGCTGAGGAGAAGAAATCCTGTTTCTCTTGTTTTGTCTTTTAAATCCCAATTTTTGTTGTGGGCTTCTATAGCATAGATGTGCAAGTCAAGAGGGATGGGAGGGTGAATGGAAAAGATGACCCTCTCTGTTTTATGCTAGAGAATCAAGTTTGAAATAGGCATAGTGTGGTCAGTTCTTTAATAAAGTGCAAGATGGTTTGGGGTTTTTTTCCTCTCCTCTCCTCTCTTCTTCTCTTAATGAATATTTCCCCATGTCTGAGAGTAGTGTTAAGTAGAGACTTTCCACCTCATAAGATGCCGTGCTTTTTACTCGGCACTGTTACCCATCTTAGAGGAAAATGGACTTCTTTCTGCTGGTTTGATTTGTTGCAATGCTGTATCCAAGTCCTCAGTGCTCTAACTACCTCTGATGCTATGAATGTACAGTCTTGTAATAGACCATGACTTGAAATAACAGCAGATGCCTGTAGCAATTTTTTTCTGTAAAATCTTTAAATCAGTGAACTTGTCATCTTTTTTGTGACACAGCAGTATAGGCTCTTCTTTTTTGGGGGTATTAGTAAATTTATTCCATAGGCATTCAATATATAAAAATTTAACTAATACTTAACACTGGAATTATAATGGGTGGGGGGCTTATTCAGTTAGTTAATACTGCAAATTTGCATTTAATAGGGTATTATTTGACTATTTTGAGACATTAGGTCAATTGTAAAAAGATCCACTACATGCTGTTTGTTTTTAATTTATTACTTAGTTTGCGGGGTTTTTTCTGACACTACAGCTGCATCATGACTGCAGAGAAAATGTACACTGAACAGTTTCAATCTATATTATTTAAAAGGGCTTTCCCAGTGTACATTAAAAATACACTGTTCTTACTATTAGAACCAAAATGTGTTTTTTATGGCATAAATAAGAATGGTGCTCCTAAATGCAAAATGTCCAAAACAATGCAATCTTTGTGAGTGCTATGCATTCAACTTATTTTTTAAAATAAAACTAGTTTTGAGTAAGAAGGCTCCAGTGTGTATTATGCTTTTGTGTGTGTGGTTTTTTAAAACATGTAAACTGTCTTGCCCTTGGTACGGGCTGAAGCTGTAAGGACTTCTCTCTCCCTCCCCCCTACCTTTCTGTAACACTATCATAACACTATCTTCAGGAGCACACTGACTTCACAATTGAAATAAAATAGGAAGGAAATCATGCAGGAAGGGGCTTTAAAACTAATTGCAGCCACAGCATATGGTAAATATTGTACACTTCAACAAATAGTACTGAGCTGTAACAAAGAAATCAAGAACAAAAGGACTGAAGTAGTTCAAGAGCATGGGGGATGAATTCATTTTGTTCTCATAACAAAGCAAGCAGTGATACTGGCAACCTCCAGTTTCTAATACTAAAAATCATTTAGGACATGTAGGAATAGCCATTTGTCAAGAGCTACGAGCACTTACGTTATTTACAATAGCTGCAAAGGCTCGTTCATGCTGAAGGCAGCATGAAAATCCTAGCACAAATATTTTTGATTGTATTGAACTTCTGATAACTGCTTCTTAGTTGAAGAAATGCTAGTTTTTCCTACCAATGTGCACATTTCACATTTGTAACAAGGTAGTGATCAGGGCTAGAGCTCCAAAAATTAAGTAGCTTGCATAGAATTTAATTCCTCCAAAGTTAGAAAATGAAGTTGTGAGGCCTCAGTTAGCTTTCACCCATCCACTTAGGAATAGCCTCTGTGAAAACTTTTTTAGAGGGCCTAGAGCCAGAGGGAGAGCAAGCTCTACCCTGTCCCACTAAGGAACAAGGGCAGTGCTCAGCATGATGGTGGCATGCACATTACATGGGTACTTTGATCTGGAAAGTTTCATCCTCACCCTTAAGGCTGAAAAAGTCAAGTCTGTCTAGACTGTCTCCTTGAAATCTGAAGTTTTTATATGTTTTTTTACTGTAATTACAAAATAGGAACTGCCTGTGGCATTTATGAGTTCTTAACAACTACAAGGACTGCCAGATACTTTTCAACATTTCAGTAAAGTCTCAGCTTCGGATATTAAATTGCAAGTCTGAGGCTTTTTTGTGTTTGTACATAACCAGAAAATCTGTATCTCTGCTTCCTGTGACCCAGGTTCATTATCTACATTAAATATGAGTATATTTAAGCATTGCAAATTTAGCTTAAAAGATGAAATTTCAAGTTAACATTTTAGTGACTGGCACATCACCAGGAATAAAGACTTTTTGCGACTGTAGTACTGCTGTTTGTACAAGCCGGAAAGTAATGCAGCATCCTCCTTTAATACTTCATAAACTCTGTAGTCTGACGGTTCACAGGAACAAAAGTCTTGTGAGTAGATAAGGCCTTATCAGAGTGAGCACAATCACCAGTTAGTCATCTCGTACTACAAGGCTGTCAACAGCAATTTCTGAAAACACGAAGTAAAGCAGCAATAACAAAATACACAGCTATTTTTAATCTCCATCCCAGTGATATTTTAGAAGTTATGGCACAAGCACAACTGTGAAGTTTACATTACACATTTTGCTCTTTCCCTGTAATTAAATGTTGGATAGTAGATTTTGATAACTTCAGTAAACAAGACAGGCTTTCTGACAAAGAAAAGCATTTGCTACTAAACATTCAAAACAACGCATTAGCTGAATTAATTAAAGGATAACCACATAGAAGGTAGCTCCAGCTTTTAGAAATTCTCAATGCAACCAAGGATGTGGGCTTCTGCTGCCAGTCCTACCAAGATAAGAAGGGAACCTTAAGGAAGACTTCCAAGTGTTAAAATTGTAAACCTGAGATTCAGTATATAATGTTCATATTCATCACTGCATGTCAGTTAAAATTGTTATCACACCTATTAGCTGGTGTATGTATTCGAAAACTGTTTAGAAATATTACTTGCTTTTCTTTGAACATTTGCATTTACTCTCATAAAGGAGCAAGATACAGGAATACTTCCATGGAACAACCCATTAAAGCTCTGTTAAACTGTGCATTTCCCATCTTATATTATTAACTTAAAAGACCACTCTAAGGCTATATATTCTATAGGACTTTGTTCATGCTGATCAGTCAGTAATTACTAGGAGATTTACTAGGAGCTATTAGAATACCAATTTATAGTTTATTCCACAAATAATGCATGGTTAGAATCTTCCTGGAACAAATAACAAATTTTTTGTGGTACTGAAATGATGCATTATAGTTTTGCCACATTTTGCCACCAAAAAGTTGCATTTCCTAGTTTTCATTCCTTATCTAGATGATTGCTGTAAGTCCCTTCCAACTGAAATACTGAGCCTATTATCTTACTCACGAGTGTTCAGCAACAGTAACTTTTTTTTGAGACATAATTTAATAAAGGATTCTTTTTCATGCCTGATAGGAGAAACTTAAGTAGACCCAGAAAAATGCACAAAGTAATATTTGAATATGGATAAAAACTCTTATCAAGAGAAAATTCTTTGCTAGGAATTTTGGAAAAATAAGTGCCAGGTTGATACTCAGCTTCAGTTACTAACTGCAAATGCATGTATGGTATCTGATAACTGGGGGAAAATTTGTTACAGCTGCAACTGGAAAGGATTATTTAAGAGGAAAAAATAATTGTTACATGTCTTTATCAACAACCACTCTCTGATTAAAACCTTTTAATATATAAAAGGTACTCTACTGCACATGCAATGCTTATAGTTACAAGGAAGCATTTTACAATCACCTTTTATGGACTTGGGTACTTGTCGAGTATGACATGTCAAGAATTATTTTCAAGATTTATTGTCAAGATTCTTACTTATCAAGAGTTATTTTCTCCTTAAACACATTTTTTATGCATCTTCAGGTATCTAGGTATCTTTATCATATTTAAGAAAACAAAGAATATATGTAAAACATGACAGAAATTTTCAGAAAACTAACATAGAAGTATCTGAATAGAATAGAAATAGTATTGATATTGAATAGCAGTATCTGCAAATTATTGTATGCACAATGGATACGCACTTTGTATACATTGTGGATATTCCACTACTCAAGCTCACCAGATTGGGTACTTTGAAGACTCACCCTCCTTTCAGTTCCACCTATGAATTTATTAATGAGACTCCACAGCAGAAGAGAAGGACAGATTATGAATCTGCTTATTGTCAACACAGTGTCATGAAAGCTTTTGCCAAATCCCTCTTTTACCCTCTTCTACAGTCATCTACTTACATATTTTTATTCCAACCAGCAATCAAATATGTTATTTAGAGAGGAGTTTTCTATTTATTTTGTTTGTTTTTAAAGCAGTAACAGCAGCAATGCTTTGCTAAGTGTTGCAGTGTGCTTAGATGCATAAATTTTGCAGGGGGGTAGATGACACTCCAGATGGCTTCCCTGCAGATCTCCAGAGATGGAGAAATTCTTCAGAAATGCCACAGAGACTGTTTCCAGGGAAAGTGCCTGTATTTTGGAGAGCACTTCTATGCTTCTGGCCTTGCATTGTATCTCAGTGCTCATATCTTATCTTAGTGCACATTCACTGGGGTGCAATAAGGACAGTCTCCAAGGACTTGGATATTCCATACTCTTTCAGCAGAGATTATGAATACCTAGACTATCTTCATTGACAGATGAAGGAGTGGGTGTGTCTCCTAAGACTTAAGAGAGCTAGCTGGTAAAAAGGCAGCAAGCATGCAGCACTACACCTAGGAGAGACCAAGGTTTTTTTCCATGTCCTCGACCAGCTAGACTGTGAGAACACGAAATCAGCTTGGAAGCACTTCCATCACCATTTTCTCTCGGTGAATGCTGCCTGTTTTGTTTGTTTCCATAAGCCATCCCCTGTTTATATATTCCTGTTTACACTTAATTTTAGTGCATACATTGTTTTTTTCTTAACAGGATATTCTTTTATCTCCACATTCCTGCATTCTCCCCAGTGATGAAGCATCAGCATTCTGGAGAGTGTAAAAACGTATCAAACTTCTTGTAACAGATCCCCTTGTAATACAGCCCCATTAAGAGACTCCACAAGAATTTTTCTAGTTAATACAAATGCCATTTTCCCTCCTATATCAACACAAAATTGATATCTGCAGTGATGTGCACTTCCATTAGAAAAGAAAGTAAAAAGGCTATTTAGCTTCCCTATATACTTGCAGGAAGATTATAAAACAGATTTAAAGCGGCATTTTCTTCTGCAACCTTTTACAAGGTTTGAAACCTTTGAAAAAAAGGTGCAGGACAACTCTGAATAAATCAAAGTCAAATATGTCAAAAGAATAATTACAGCACAAATCACAGCTATCTTGAATACTACTGTATATTTAAAAAGGGGATTAAAGAAATCAACTTCTGTAAGTATTTTATTTTACCTCACAATTGCAGTGACTGCACTGACAAATTGACAAAAAATGGTATTGGTTAAAAGAAGATTCTAAGAAGACCAAACAGCAGAGGGATGCAAAATAATAACACAAAGAAAAAAAACAGTGTTCTTATTCATCTCTCCATTATTTAAAAAAATGAAAGCAAGGAACATTTAGTGGAACTGAAAGGCAATGTATTTAAATCAAAATTAACTAGAACAAATTATCACAGCTTTCAACGAGGGCAGAAGCTTAGCAGGATTTTCAAGAGATTAAGCCTTTACATAGCTAATGAAATCCTTCAGGATTGAAGCCAAATACTAATGCAGGTAGGGAAGAAATATCTCTTAATGCAAATTAGTCAGTAAATGTCTATGAAGGGATTTCTTGCACCTTCCACTCAGTGAATCTGAGTAAATGCAGAAAGCAGAGGACTTTCCTAGACTTGATACAGTAAAGCAGTTACTTTTCAGTACATTTTTCTGTATAATAGATGTATATTCAATTCTGCTGAGTACTTTGTATGCTGTATGCTTTCCTAGGAACACAAGTAAAAATGTGCAAACATTTATTGAATTAAAGACTTACTTCTAAAAAGGACATTCCCAAAAGCACCCAGGCTTTCTTCCCAAATATACAGAAAATATTCAGAAAATATTACATTATTTCTTATTGTTCTGATTTCCCACAGTTGAATTGATGCAATATTACATGCATAAGTATAAGGAATAAACTTTACCAGAAATCACGTCCCCTCTCTGTAATACTGTTTTTCTCCTAGATTTAAAAAACAAACAAACAAACAAGAAGTGTGTTTTTAAGAGAGTCCCTTTCTTCCTCTGCCTCACACACTTCCTCTAGAGCTCTTGGAGGAAAAAGTTGCCAGAGTTTGCATAATTAAGCTTGAAAAGTCTCTTGGAACTGCATTATTATGTGGTTATTTCTATATACAGGTTTGACTATTATAGCAAACCATATAGTCTGTATTTAGCTAGCAATTAAAGATTTTACATTTTTCCTCTCTGTAAAGAAAATAATTATTCTGCAAGAATTTAAATGAACTTAAAACATTGTGTCAGTAATCTCCCACCTCATTTACATTTATTATGCAATTTTTACATATGATGTCCTCTAAATATCAACATCATTTTCATCCAGGGTGTTTGATACATAAATTATTAAAGATACAAATCAAGAAAAAAGGAATTACAAAGTTTAAAATATATGTAGAGTATGCATGTAATAAATAGTAGTGAAAGAACCACACTACACATTATTTTAAAACCATCTATAGGAATTATGATCAAAATTACACTCTACTGGTTCAGCTTCCATAGCTACTACCAGCAGGTTATCAGTTATGGTGATAAATTGTCAGTCAAAGACTAAATTCACAAATTCTGGGGGTTTTTACTGGATGCTAAAAAATAAACTCATACTTACCTAAATTGGGATCAACATTCAATAGCTGTTGTGGCAGATTCAGCACATTTATACGGTTCATTACAAAAATTGTTTTCCCTCTGTTGTTAAACCACAAGTTATTATTTATTCTGTTTGGAAACAGTGCTTTACATTTCTTTTAGAAATACATGGTCTTTGAAGAAGTGTTTCTTTTAGTGTCCTATGAATCAGAACATACAAATTAGTTTGATTTGTAACTTCAAAGCATGATTACAGAGACAAATCATGTAGGTAAACAATAATGTGTGCTCCAAGGCATTAATCTATCTACACACTTCTCTAGGAAATAAATGTCTTATTCAAGCTGTATCCAAATAAAACTTGTTGTATAGTCACATGAAATGCACTTCAATTAATTTATTTTTGCTCACAGGTCTGCATTACATAAAATCACTTTGACACCACATAAGATATGGTATTTATTAAACACAGTTGATTTATAATATATCATATGAAATAAAAGGAAATTATATCTTCTTCAAAGGATTCTACTCACTAAGTTCTGGAAAAGGACAACAACACTAGATGAGATGAACAGTAGTGGACTTTTCCCAGGAGATATATCCTGTGACAAATTCTCTTGGGAAATGGTCTTTTGCCAGTCTTCTAGCCTCAGAGAAGTGGAAGAGAAATCTTGGCATGATGCTCTGAAACATTATAATCTAAGGAACTTGTAAAATTAAATTTGCTTGGCAGTGTTAGCTTTATGGTTGGATTCAAACTTTGAGGTTCTTTTCCAGCCTACATGATTCTGTGGTTCTATTCTGTCATGTTAAAATGTTCAGTATTCTGCAATTCTCTTCCCATGACCCTATTCAAAATTAAAAAGTCCATTTAAATAAGAGGACTCTAAAATAGCCGATTAAATATTTTATTTCAAACACAGCTATATTTGAAAAAACCCTTAATTCACTTTTCTTCTTACAAACTTCCTACTGTGTATGTTCCCAAGGTAGGCATCAGCTATGGCTGAATGCAGAGTCTGGAGCTTGCCTAGAATAGAATCCAAATATTGTGAAGGAACTTTCTATTCATCTCGGAACTCTTTGTGTTGCTCTGACAAACCTCATTTCAGTTCCTCCTTGAGGCCTCCACGCCCTCCTCATCATGAGGGAAACATGCCCCCACCTTCCACTGCAGCCACAAATCAGACAAAAGAAGTGCTTCCTAAAATGGTTTTGGGAAAAGGTTATTTTGGAAAGCGGGGAGTCATCTTCACATCAGTTCCAAAACATACAGAGACACAAAGAGTTCTCATAAACAATAACACTCACTGCAGTTGCTGATATATTATCTACTACTGGACACTGTAGAACATCATCCCTCTAAAAATATAAAAATCTTATCACCTTGCTTTTACAACAACCAAACCTCCTACTGAGTTTTGTGAATACCCCAGAAATATTTTTTATTTAATTTTGTACAACTTTCAGTTGCTCTAGAGGACCTGAGAACAGAATGATAACTGATCCAAGCCATTTCTTTCTCATAGGGGTGGCTGCTGTGACACAACACATCCTATCGAAAGCAAAGATGATACAATTGAGAACACAAAGCTAAAACTATTTATTGGCAGACTGAACAAGAAACAACTAACAGTGCTGCTGGTATAGATACCAGAACTAGCTCCTCATGTGTTAGCTTGGATCTAGCCAGTTTTCTTAGCTCAAGATGGAGCATAGTGTTGATGCAGTTGTACAGTTTCCAAAACCCATGGAAGTCAGACACATAATTTTCATGCAGGGTTTCACTTTGAACTCAGAAGCGCTGCTGGATCCAAGACAATGCTCTGAACATCAAAGACTCAAGTCCTAAGCTCAGAGTTCACCTTTTCAAAAAGCAAAAAAACCCCACAGAACCGCAAAATAACTATCCCGAATTATAGCTGCAGCATCCAAAGCAATTCCCGTGTCAGGTGAAGGGTTCTCAGTGCTGTGAACATTTTCTCATTTCACCACCTCTCAAACTTCCCTGAGCATCATGGAAAGAGAAGCTGTCTGCTTTGCAGTGAAGCATTTGGGAAGTTCCCTCTGATGACAGATTTTGAACTATCTGGAGAACAGTAATATGGCAATATAGGAAAATGTCGTCAAGACTGAAAACAAGACAGAAGTTTTGACAAGGGGTCTAGAGCTCAAAGAAGAGAAAACCCAAAACTTTAAAATATTTTAAAGGCAGAGATATCAGGTTCTGGTTACACAGGTAAACCAACACTTTTCCTCATTAGGATACTAGTGTTTTTCAGCTGCTACCTTCCAGCTCCCTTTTTACCTGTTAGTTTACTCATAAGATATTCAACAGATGAGCAGATGAAGAAGTAGCAGCTGCTTCTGACATGCACATACAATTATAAATTTATTTGAAATTACTACAATTTTTTAATCTACAGCTCTTCAAGTAAGCGTGTAATAAATAGCTGTCCACAGCTGTCACTGACACTGCAGCACTCTTGGACACGTGCACAAGAAAGGTATAAATTAATTTTAGAATGCCTATAAAGAGAACAACTAGAGTAATTACTCAGGAAGTGGTTTTTATAAAGGCCACCATGCTACAAAGGGTTTGAGAGTTGAGACAGTAGATATCTCTTACTATCAATATATTTCATGTCAGTTATTTATATCTCATTATCAATATTTGTGTCTGTTGTTTATATCGATCCTTACCACAGGCTTTATTTCCGTTTAAGTTCTCTGTATAACTTGGGAATCCACACAATTTTTTTCTGACCCCAAGAGCAACAATAAAGAAATACATAAACACTGGCAGGAAACTACAGAGTCTCCATAAAATGGACCTCAGAAGCTAATAACTCCCAGAATACACCCTTCCTCTGCATAAAAGAGTTTAAGAACCATGAATTTCATTGCTAATCTTACCATAAAGCAAAGCACTATGAAAATATTTATTACCAAAAAAAGGAATCCCTAATTTATTACTTTAATTAATGGGAAAGCTTCAGAAAGCTGCAAGAAAAATTTACAAGAAAACTTGTATTCTAGAGATAGACTGAAGAAAGACAATTTAACTTCATAAATAGAGTGTTACCAACAGCCTATCAGCATCTGCACAATACGAACACATCTAAATTAGTAGATATGGGCATAAAAAATGAATCCAGGAAGTTCACTCGTGATAAATTTAAACTTCATGTACATGACAGAAGTAAAACACTGTGATAACTAAATATTAGGACAACTCTTCTAGGGTGTGATATATATATCATCATGATACCCACATTTTAAAATGACTAATTGAAAGAGGAGACATAAGACTTTTCTACAAAGGAAAATACAGAAGTTCCTATGGGTTGCTTTGCTGAAGAAAGTCAACTCAGAATTTCAACAGCAACAGTATTTCAGAGAATGTCAGGTTTCTTGGGAAATTTCTAATTGTAGCTGAAAAGTTCACAGTTTAGAGAACCCAGAATTCTTCCCAAATCAGAAATGTTTAAAAGCAATAGCGCCCATACTGCTTTAGTGCCATTGCCTTTGCTGACTCTTGCTCTGCCTCAAGGCTTCATCCCATGATAAATTGTGGCAGCTCATTGTGAGGGCTCACAATGTTTCACGTTTCTATGCAGTTCCCTTGGTAAGAATGTGACAGAAGTATTGCAGTCTACAACAATCAGCATGCTACATGCAGTATCTAGTCAAAATGTTAGTTTTCAACCTAATTTTAAAGTTTTTACCCAGCGTTTCACTTTGAGAACATTTGAGGGAAAAATAGTTAATTTTGGCATCATAGATCTAGCTATGTATCTAACACCTATGAGTAGAATTTTTCTACCTGTAATAAAATTCTTATTGGATTTTGATCACATAATTTGTACTGTTAACTAATATATCTAAGATGCTTCTAAGTACAGTCAATTGAAATGTGTTGAAAGATATTAAAGAGGGAATATACATAGGTCTGACTCGATATTTAGTGTTATAATGAACCAAATTCTCTGCCACATAAACAGAACAGGAAAGATGAATTCAGAAAATATAAGAAGTCAGAGATTAAACTTAATACAACTTATCACATACAAGTTTAAACAAAGACTGTGTCTGAAATAGTGTATGTGGTATCTCCCTATAAACAGAAGTTTAACTCCTTAAAGTTGTAAATTGCAACAGCTGGAAGCATTTATACTCTTTAATATCTTCTTCAGTAACAAAGTTAAATTCTTCTTGCAGCTGTTCAGAAGTATTTTGGAATGGTTTGTTTCTTGGATACTGCATACTGTGAAAGAATGTAAGAGCAAGGCTAGAGGGTTTTACAAATTGTCTCAATTTCAAAATAACTTTTTTCTTAATTAACCTTTGCAGAGTTTACATAGATTTCCTTAAGACATCTGATATATCTTTCTAGCTAGCACCAATAGCATAAGCATATGCTAGTTTGTGGTTTATCTGAGCAGAAATTAACTATCAAGTCTAATTTTAATGTCTTTTAGTTGTAAACAAATCCATAGTTTTTTCACTGGAGCAAATTTTTCAAAAGTAAAAGAATATGTTAATGCTTGTTCTACTTCTTTTGTTGTACTTTTACATTAAAATGTACACAAATATTTTCCTGCATCACAAAAATCACCCTTTTCTAATGAGTAGTATTGTAAATTAAAGATGTTTCTTGCAAAGTAATTTCATTTTTTTTTTCTCTCTTTTCACTGAATTATCAGATACTTACTATCCCTGTTAGTTATGAGATGCATCAGACTTGAGGAGCACAAGCTGATGAACAGCACAGGAGCCGTGAATCCAGCACGGCACTCGCACATCTGAGTTACAGCCTGTGCACTCCAGAGTTAATCTGAGCACGTGAAATGAACCCAGTGCGCTCAGAACACCCCGGAGTCACTGACTGTGCACAAGGCATCTGTGCATCCTGGAGAGGGCAGGACCTTTAGCCCAGTCACACCAGTGACCTCTGTGTAACTGCAGCAAGAGACACAGCTTTCTCACTTTGGTTACTCTGGTAATCTCAAGCAACGGTTCTGCACTGGCGTTTTAAATAACTTATGATAACTACTGAAGGTTTTTTCCCATACTTTGCTTTTATCTATTACACTTTTTAAAAACGTAATGAGTTGTAACTTGGTCCCCGTTATTTGCAATCTTGAAGCCACAGAACTTGCATGAAAAATATTAATAGTATCTACAATTACCCTGTCTCCTAACACAGTACAGACAATATGTATTTTCTTCTAAAAAAACATGTAACAATGTGCTATCCAAGTCTGCTAAACATTACCACAATCAATTCCATCATCTATGAATACTATCATACATCAATATATAGGATATTTGGGATCAAACTCAACTGCTTTAGCCCATTCAGTAAGATTATATGTGACTGGCCATCAAATTCCAGTAGCTATTTCTGCACTGATATTTCCTGGCACATTAAAATAAAACCATCTAGCATTAATTGCAGAACATTTAAAGGAACAACTGATGATTGCAACAGAAATTTCTTATAATGTATACAGTTTTTTAGAACACACTCCAAGTTTTGACAGATTAATCAGGCTAACATTAGAGCTATCTAAAAATACCAACGAGGAAGCACTAAGAAACCCTAAACCATCTTACAAACAGTTCCCACTGTTCTCAACATGAAATTCTAACAGATGAGAACCCTGATAAACATTAGAAATATACAATTCATTACCACCTGCATGAAGCAGAATTTCTCAGCTGAGAAACAGGTGTTACAGCAAAGCACTTCCTTCATCAGGTGCCCAGTGTTGCCTTGGAGTTTTTGATTTTTTTACTTTTTGTAGATTTTAGAAGTAGTTGCGTAGTGAATGTAGCTTTTAATGTAGCTGTATTATATCCCTTACCCTTAACAGTAGTTACACAAAGCCAACCCTGTTACCCTTTTCCATATCAACCCCCCTAAATTCCATTAGTCTGTTTAGTCTCCTTTTCAAGGTAGAACTGTAGAAAACACTCTAAAATCTGCATCAGAAGATATAGACATAGACACAACGGCCTTGAAGCCCAGGGCCTTGGAAGGCCTCCAAGAACTGCACATGCTTTGATGAAGATGAGGAAGAGGGGGCTCCAAACTCCCCAGACTCAGTTCCCAAAGGGGCAGAGCGGGGCAGAACTGGGGGAGTAGGGGGGGTGACGGGACAAGGATTGGAGGGAAATCATTATAAAAATTGTAGCACCTGTGTTCGTTTGTGTGTGGGTTTGTATTCCTGGAGAGCCTGGAGGCTCATCAAAACTTCTGCTCCCTTATCTCCTACCTAATTTGGCCTGGAGTCTTTTTTCCTCCTCGGTAGGTCTTTTAGGCAACACCATGATAAAGCGTGCACAAGTTTACCTGACATCAAAGCATGTAGTTTCTGTTCTCCCTCTAAAAAGAAAGGTAAATCTAGGTCAAAATTTGTTGACAGAAAAGACCATTCAATAAGAGTGTGTGTGTATATATATATATTTCTAAAACATATTTGAAAAGTTACCCTCTTCCCTCCCCATCCCCCGCCTCAAATGAAGTGAAAATTCCATTTTGTTTTAATTGACCATAGAAACTACTTGCCTTTCAAAGAAAACTTACATTTCACTACCTCACAGCTATAGCACCTCACCTGCGTTTTAACATCTGAATTGCTAATAAGCATGTATTTTCCTACGGGAGGATGGTTTCTTGAGTTGAAGAAGGAGAAAAACTGAATTCTCTAAAATCTTTAGAAAACATGATTCACAAAAGCTTAACAAACCAGTCAGAGCTCAGTATTGCAGCCTGTCAGATCAGAGCTCAGAGAGGACTTTTTTTGTGGGAAAAAATCATATCCTTTGGTCTCTTTTCAGGATGAGGACAATGGCATTCAGAACCCAGCCCAGACTTCATCTGCTTTTTTTAAGCAATCACCTACTGTAGCTGCAACAGAACTGCTACAGAAAGGGTACAGTCATGGTCTTGGGCACTTCTACTATGTATCAGGATAATTTAACTACAAATATTTTTTTTTTAACTGTAAAAAGCCCAAAAAACTAAAAAAACCTGTAAACTGGCCCACCTTGACTGGTAACAATTTAAAAAAGCATCTGAACACCTCCTGACCTTATCTGTGGTTATCCCATTAATACCTCATCAGTTAATGAAGTGCCACTAAGCCATTTCAGTACAAAAGAGCAGAAAGATGTACCCACTTTTACTCAGGCATTACAGTTATTCGACATTTAAATTATTTTCAAAGTCACTGTCGAGAACAGTTACATTTTGTGGATATACCACCCCATTTTTTAAGTATTAATGATATTTTAATGACTATAAATGCAAATTGTCATAAGTGAGTCATGAAAAGATCTGCACCACGATGTATGAGTTCCTCTATCCAGGAGCAGATTTTTCTCAGTAATTATTTTAGATCACTTTAGATGAGTGGGGGAAAAAATACTGAAATTTCATATTACTGAAAATAATAAGCTGTGGACTCCCCATCCCTGGAAGTCTTGAAGGCCAGGTCGGATAGAGCTCTGAGCAATCTGATCTAGTGAAAGGTGTCCCTGCCCACGCAGGGGGGTTGGAATGAGATGATCTTTAAGGTCCCTTCCAACCCAAACCATTCTATGATTATATGATTCAGATTTACTTTCATGAAGAGTGCTTCTGTGTGATAACAATTTATCCATTTGGTGACAGTTATTTTAACATCTAATCTTTATCCAAATTTTGGTACATTTAACGTATGATTACTGATACTATAAATGATAATTCTTCCTGAACTATTATCTGTTACTAACACATGAGTAGTCTTAAAAGATATTTAATCAAATGTATCAACCAGGTTTGTAATTTAAGTGATTTTTAAAGTATAATTTATATCAGTTGAACTAATCATACTCTTGTCATTCAGTATTGATATCTCTTTTCTTTCTTTTCAAGTCTTGAAAATTGATGTAAATCCCCCTGCAAGCATTTCTCTTAATTTTTGTAAGAGTTATAGGGACCATGCACAGCAGAGATATTCAGAGTGAAAGTGAATTAGACAACTGCATCTTAATCTGAAGATCAATTTAGTACCTAAATGCTAAATATCTAAGGAATATCAAATTTCTGATGAATATCTGATATTCATCAGATAGCACTTTAAAAACTAAGGAAGACACTGGTGTGCTGGAGACTTGCTCTCCATTTTAAAATATTTTTATAAAATGCTTGTAGATTTTGAACTTTGGGTTTTTCCCTCTGTTCATTTCTTTTGTTGTAGGTAAAGGGCAGAACAAACTACTACGTACAAGAAAGTACAGAAATGCTTTGCCATGATAATTCTTTTGCCCACTAATTTCTGTATAATCACAGAATCAGAATTACATCAGCCACACACTTTGGGGGTGGTGCTGGAATAGACCCAAATATTCCTTTTGCTTTTAATTCATAATCTGATGGACAAATTAACTCCTATAACACAAGTTCTAGCTGAAACTAACAAAGAGGGCTTTACTTCCTTTTCATTAGGCAACGACATCATACTGTACACTGACTGCAAAGACCACCTAAGATGGCCAAAAACAATGCAATTACTTATTAATCTCTATAATTTATAGATTTCTCTGGACTGTAACATGTGATAAAAATAAAATACACATTAACTCAAAACCAAGTTCTATTCTAAAGGATCTTGGACTACCCAAGAACACTTGTATTAGATTATTATTTTGTATACTACTACAACTTAATTCCAGAGAAAGTACAGATGCGCAAAAAAAAGGACAAGAAGGTAAATTGTATTACTCCTCTTCACCAATACTGAAAGAACAAGGCATAAATCAAGTTCATAAATTTCCAGTTCATTTCCAGTTATTTTTTTTCCAGCACGTGGTTTAGAATCCGCAGGAGCTAAAGAGGAAAGGAGAGGAAGAGATTTAGTCAGGAAATAGAAACAAATAGCTGCAGCACGGATGAAGAGTGTCTGAGCAGAGGGAAAGAAAGTCAGGTAGAAATTGTAGAAGACTGAATTTATAAGTACTGGTCCCAGCTTTCAGTTAGGATACCTGG
>JAYRBT010000178.1:20453047-20467570 GCA_036023395.1 Myiotriccus ornatus | reverse complement strand
GGGAAAGAAAGTCAGGTAGAAATTGTAGAAGACTGAATTTATAAGTACTGGTCCCAGCTTTCAGTTAGGATACCTGGCAAGTAGATGTACCTCGTCTGACCTGGGTAAGAAAAGCACAGTTGCTGCAGGGGGCACTGTCATCCTGGACTCGCTCCAAGAGCAAGGGAATCGTGAAGAGAGGTTGTGTGAGAACAAACACTTAGAGAAACTAAAAAGGGGTCACAGGCAGCTACAGCAGGACCAGGACACCTAGTTGTCCTAGTAAGTTCCACAAACTTACATCAGCTACTGACACAATACAAGTGAGCAACCATTCCTATACTTACTTCTTTTCATATGTTTAATAATACACCTAAACACATATACAAGTTTCCCCACTGATCTCAGTAAAATAAATATTTATCCATCCTAAGGAAAACTTGTTCTACCAGATGTTACAGTCAGAGTGGTACCATTAAGTATACAGCCATGCACAGCCATGTCACTGTAAATGCACATCATGTCTGCTAGACCAGATTGTCCTGTTAACAGCCCTGCCATTTGTCTTATGACACAGCATAAGCAGTAGGGAAGCTGCAGGAAAAAAAAGAAGTAATGGGTCAGATTCCAGGTCTATCTAGGCACTATTTCATTTCCAGTGAAGACAATAAAATGCATCTGCAACACAAGTAAATAATACTCTTGATATTAGGTAGTCTGTATTTTGCATATCTGTTAAAATTTAGTACCTTTATATGCATTTAAGCCATTTAAGGCTTAAACTTTGCTTCACAAAACACTAATTCATCTTCTGTTTAATAACTTAAAAACCAACAGGTCCAATGTGACATAATTTAGCCTCTATTACTGTGCTACTACTTAAGAAATACTTCATCTGGGGGAGAAATAGAGAACTGCAGGGATGATCAGCTGGTTTCAAGCACTAGCCAAAAAGATTTCTTGCCCTACTTTTACTATAATCTTCTAGTGATAATATATACATGATAATGTATACTAAATCAACACATCCTTGAAGCAGTACTTGGTTTTATATTCTTTCCAAATGCTACTGGCCTCTGTATAGAAGTACTCAGGAGTGGTGGAAAGAGGGTACAGATATAAATAATTTTTAGTCTGCCTGGAACAGTTGCACGTGGGACATACAAACCCCTTCAAAGTGGCATGCCTGTGCAGCTCATAATCCTGCTTGTATGAAAAAACAACCTTCACCCCAAAGAGTATCTCCACATGGGCCACCTTTGTTCACAGAATGACAGAACATCTCAAGCTGGAAGGGGCCCATCAGGATCATCGAGTCCAAATCCCTGTTCCTCACAGGACTACATGAATCTTACATGACTAGGAGCACCATCTTCACCATGCTTAATGATCTTTCAGTATATGGAACCAGACCTTGTGTTCCAGCCTGTTTAGGTAGGTGCAAAGTTGAGGTTGAGGTGATGGGGATGGCAAAGACAGCAGCATGAATTTCATATTTAGGGGAGAAAAAGTATTTACAGAGTTTTGGGGTGTCCCTCCCCAGCAGGAAGATCTCACACACCACCTGGAGCTGGTATTACTGCTGATGAGTGAAGGAGAAAATTAAATTCACAAACCTCTACCTCAAACCATGGGAAATGCCACCAAGTTCCACGGGACTATTCAATAGAAGTATGTAAAAATAAAATTATTAGACTTCTAGCTGACTTGTTAAGTTTTTCTGCACAATCGCAGGAAATATGTAAATAAGTCTTTTTATTGTAGTGCCTTCCTGCAGGTCCTGATTTACAAGCTATTCTATTTGTCGTCTTCCAACATACTCAATGTCTCCAGTAAACTATGAAAAACAAATGAGGAAAAGCTTTCACTGATGTGTAAACCCCATACAAGTTTTTCCTACACGTTAACTTACCAACTTCTGTCACATTTTTATTAGTGAGTGTAAATTTTGGGAACCTAAAGTGCCCGAAGTTTCTTCTATGCGAGGTGTAACACACGTACAGTCAGTTTCCCAGCGGGCTGTTTGCTGATGGAAACCCTGGAGCGGGAGAGGGGCAGGGCCCGCTCCCAGCTGGGAATTCTTGACGCCCCCACCGCGCCCTCTGGTGGTGACGGCCCCGACCTGCGCTCGGCAGCAAAGGCACGGGGGAGGTTCCCGGTTCGCACTGGCGCTTTATTCAGTGGAAATAATAATAATAAATTACTTTTATCTGCATAGTTTCTGATTTAATACTATATTATTTTAAAAAGCAGACTAAAGTGAAGGTTTCTTGGTTCACGATACAGGAAGAGATTAACAACCAGCGAAACGAACCTATCACATTCAAACCAGTATTTAACACTTAATTGATCAGGAGTATTGAGTAGTGTCATACTGCAGCATTAAAAAGAGAACACAGATGTTGTTCGGAGGGCTGCTTTAATTTTTTTCCAAAAATTAGAATACCTTTTCAAGATCTCTGGTTTCCAGCATGGCTCAGGTGTGAGTACTTGATCTTCCTTCAATCTATCAGTAACTGCAGACAAGCATTCCTCAGAAATGCACAAATACTTATTTGCAAAAAATCCAAGCCAAATCACTGGATGCAAGTGTCCCCTTTTCATAAGGGACTCTGCTCTCAGCTGTGGTGATGCAAATCCACATATTTAAAAACCAACCAAGAGGTATTACAGACTTACACCAGCATTGCTATTAACAGACTTTTGTCTTTTGTCCTTTTCAATTTTCACTGACTCATACACCCAAAGCCTCATATTAAAAAGAATAAAGGGTCCATAACTTCAAGGAATGATTCAATTAAAAATGAAAGTGCTGATGTTTAGTATTTACACAGGACATCAAAAAAATAAAGTTATACTAGAAGAAATATGCAAAGATGAGCAGGTATTAGCTATCAGTTTGTACTGAAAAGCAAGAGGATGAATCCAAAAAGAAATGGATCAGAAACAGTTTATGGAAAGCAGATTTCTAAGCTTTATAAGTAAGGCACCTCACAACTGCTGCACCAAAGCACCTACTCAAGGACAAGACCAAAGAAAGCCTTTGAGGAAATAAGATACAGCAGAGCAAAGAAAAACAAAGTCAAAAATATATTCTTAAAATATTTAATGTACTTAACAACAGCTGTTTCACTGTAAATCATGGTTTAAATTTTCAAAACATGTTTCTAGTACTGACAACCATCCTGACTGTCACCCACTGACAACTCAGGGTAATGTGCAGTAGTACCTGGGAATAATAAATTACAAGAACTTTAAAAACAAAACTAAATTGGCTTAAGCAAGAAAGACGATTAGCTGGTTTTTAAATCTGCATTACTTGCACATCCTTGACTAAGGAAGCTGGTCTATTTCAAAATATCTAGTTAGAAAAGAATTTGGCATTAGCTTTAGCTGTGAGGGAGTTACTCTATTTAATCCATGCAGCTATTGTATCTGACACTACACTCAAGTGACAGCCAAGAAAAGCACAAGCTTTGGGAATGTGCCACAATTCCAATGTCCATGTAGTGCTACCACCAGAAAACTGCATCTAAATAGGGGTGAGTGATAACGAGAACTTGACTTGAACCTGGAGAGTCCCTCGTGACCTACAGATGACAAGGTTTAGTGCACAGACCAGCACCTTTTCCTTTTTGCCCATAAAATAAAGCAAGTATAAACTCCAGAACACAGAACAAAACTGATGAAGAACTGTAATTTCTGACAGAACAAAAACAATGTATATTCTTCAAGACACTTTTTAATAACAAAGCTGAACTATGAAAGGAATGTACATGACACACACACAAGGCATTGTGAAATCCTTGCAAATTCTACATATAATCTTTGTAGAAACAGCATCAATGTAAGAGTACAGAGAAACTGAACATCTATATAGTACAGACCCAGGGAAAACTGACACAACTTAGCAGTCCCTGTTTTAAAACAGGCAGAACAAAACACGAAACAATACAGTAAAAAGCTGCAAAATGATCATTAGAGGGCTGGAAAAGTTTCTTATAGAGGGATTTGAGAACTGTAATAAATTATGTAGTATTCAAATCATGTTTCTGTCTTCTTAAGCCCACTGAAAAAAAGAACCACATCCAAAGTGACTTGGCTTTCTCTTGTAGAGAAAGAGGAATCAGATCCAAGAAACTTAAAACTCCAAGTAAAATATGTTAATGATTAAATATGAGTTTAAACAAAGAGAAGGAAGTTGATTCTCCAGAGAGATGTAAAGAGAGCAGGAAGCTTGTTTGTATCCAAACTTTGAATATACATATAAATCAATTCAATTGAGCACTCTGAGATAGAAGGGACTCATGCTGAAAAGTAACATGCTCTTCCCCTGTCCTCACTGCAGGCATCTATGAAACAACACTAAAATGATTCAACACTACAGAATTTTGCAGACATTACTCCAGGTTCAGGCAGTAATCAAAACTGTTCAAAGTTGCTATAATGCACAAGGTAACAAACAGCTCAGAAGTCCCTGAAATCTGTCAGTGTTGTGCAATCCTACTTAACCTATGGAGTTGAAGAGTTCTGGTTATTCCCCGATTTCCTTTTTTGCACTACCTGCGTAAATGGCTGCTAATTACCTGATTGCCTGCTATATTCTCTCTACCTTGACGTGGCAACCTCTGGAATTGTTCTACCCAAAATATTCAGAAGAGATAAAGAAGAAAACAGTCATTTTTTTGGTTAAAAATTATATACCAGACATATATGATATATGTATCAGCCTTCTTTACTCTAGGGCTATGAAGATTATTTTACTTAAATCTTACTATAGGTTCTAAAACACTTCCCTCTGATGTTGGCTTTGTAACTTGCAAGCAATGAAGTGACTGCATTCACAAAGTCACACCTTGCTTAGAAGGACCTCACTGACAAGCGTGTTTTCTAGCAAAAGAGAGAGGACACTCAACAACCCATACAAGTTATTTAAAGTATTAGCTTTCACAAAGTTAAGTGCAAGAAAGTCAAATTCAACTATTCTTCAAAGATTAATTATTATAAGACTTTCAAGAATTTTTGGCCCTTTCTTAAAAAGGCCACATTATGATTTCACAAGATTCTTGTGGTCTTCGGCTTTCCCTCAGATTAAAATATTTTAGGACTACAGGTTTTATGTTTTCCCTCCTGCAGACGTAGAGATATTGTTTTGTCCATTTCTGGAAGTCATAAAGACAGCATGGCACTATCCTTGCTTAAACTCTTGAAAACACTGCTATGAAACACTGATGCTTGATGGCTAAAATACGACTAGCTTTCACAACACTCACAAATCTGAAGAAAACCCAAGATATATAACCTGCATTTTACTATTCCCAAACTGTAAGTTTCATACTCAAAAGTAGAAACAAAAACCATCATATTAATCTCTAAGAAACAAATGCTTTACAGAACCCAACAACTATCCCAACAATTAAAAGATACAATGACAATTTAGTTTGCCAAAAAAATACTGGTTTACTGTTAAGGTACAGATTCAACATCTTTAGTACTTTTTTTTTTTTTTTGCAAGGCAGCAATGCAAACACCTTCCTGGGTGCAGTTCAATCCACCTTCTGACATCACACCTCGCTGTAGAGCAGAGAGGGCAGCCCATGGCCCACTCGGCTCTGTACTGACGGCTGCAGGTCCCTGGGAGCCAAATGCTGCAATATCACAGAACAGCAGTGCAGAAAGCCAAGAGATGAAATACCATGGAATACCTGGCCCACTGTAAAATAAACTGCAGAGGCACGTTCAGACAGCACCTCAGCAGAGAGAGAGAACATGACTGTTCTCACAGAAAACTCACAGTGTGCAGAGTTGCTTGGTTAAGCCAACAATACCTCATTGAAGGCATAATCAGTTTTCCTGCACACATCAGATGGATTTGGTTCAGACTTACAATTCTGTGTGGAACTATACCGCAATATTTCAGCTTCACATTGAGTGTTGGGGGAGCTGAGAGGTGTTGTTTTTTGTTTTAAGAACATGAAGATATTTCTGCTCTTATGCATATCGCAAAGATGACTACCCTCTTTCTAACCTGACCTCTAAGCTCTAAAGCATTAACTAGAGACCTTCTGATCAGGATACATTTGTTTGAAGTGTGCGTTAAAAAACAAGTTGTAACGTGTATACTGGAAAAAAGAGCACTGCTTCAGAGTACCTTCACTGCAGCAGAGTAAACAAAACGCTACATCAACACTGCTTTAAAGTGTGCAGGAAAAGAGAGAAAGTAGCAGTAAGAGACTAATGTATATCCAGGAGTTAACAGTTGGAGGGGTTTTCTCCAGTACAGTAACTTAAAAAAGGAGAAAGGAAGAAAACAAAACTAAATCAAAACACAAAACTGCTGAAATCTGTAATAGTCCTAAAAATGTTAAAAGTATACTGTGTTGACAGACATGAAATCACTCCATTTCTCCAATACCAGCACAGTATTTTCAGACTATGTTGCAGCTTTTTAATTAATAAGCCGCCTTATCAATTATGTGGTGAACACCTTCTCCTCTGACATCTCACACTTCTGTCTTATATAAACAAGTGAACAGGAACCATAAAAAGGTCGTTACCACTTTGCAGCCTCTGTACATTAATACACTGCAAATCGTCAACTATTCAGGTATTTTTCGACGACCAAAAAAGGACAAGGTAAATTGTATTGCTCCTCTCTACCAATACGGAGCTCACGGTGACTCGAGGCACCCGGCAGTGGCTCACCGACTACCCCACCAAAACCGAAAGAGAACGCAGCGAGAAAGAGCCGAACCCGCCCCCTAGCGCTACAGCCAACACCTTATCCCAGCGGGAAGGGCGCGCTCCCGGGAATGCCGAACCCGGACACACCCACCCCATCGCCCCGCCCACTGCCCCTTCGCCCCGCCCACCGCCCCTTCGCCCCGCCCCCCCCACGCGGCAGCTGCGCACGCGCGGAGACACCCCCGCCCCTCGCCCCATTGGCCGGCCCCCATTGGCTCCCCGCGCGCCCCGCCCCGCCCCGCCCGCGGCCGGCGCCGCGCAGGCGCAGTGGGGGCCGCTTCGGGAAGGTTCGGTGTGGTGCCGGCCCGCGCCGCCTCGGCCCGGGGATCCCGTCCGGGTACGGGCCGCCCGCTCCTCCCCGCCCCGCCCCGCCCGCAGCCCGCGCCCTGCCCCTCGCAGCCCGCCCGCCCCCCGCAGCCGGGCCGCGACCTCCCCCGCCCCCGTGTCTCTGTTTGTCCCTGCCCCGAGCGCAGCCGCTGCCCGGGCCGCTCCGGAGCCGGCGCTGCCCGGGGGACATGCGGCGGTGAGGGACAGCCTCGCGCCGCCCGTAGCGTGTCTCTGGGGCGGCGGGGATGGGGCAGCGCCCCTCGCCCCGGCCCCCCCGAGGGCGGCGAGCGCCGGCGGTGCCCGGGATCCCGCGGGACCGGACCTGTCCAGGTCAGGGTGGGGCAGGGCACGGTCCTTCCCTCGCTGAGGTGCCGGCCTCGCCTCTTGCAGCTGCCTGGAGGTTCTTCTCGTTGAGACGAGTTCTAACCGGGAGCGCAAGGGCGGGACAGACCGCTCCGCGCCGCAGGAGCGGGACGGAAGGAGCTGCCAGGAGGATCTTCGTCCCTGCAGCGCTGCTGCCTGAGTTAGAAACCTGCCGCCTCTCCTCTCTTTCTTGTGATCTCCTGGAGAGGAGAGGTGAGTTGTCCTTCGCTCTTGTCGTACTTTGGCAGTGGAGAAATAGGCTAGCTTGCAAGGTGCAGAACTTGTTCAGGATGGCTTCAAGCCCCAGCTGAGTGCTGGGTTTATTTTACTCGAGTCTCAGCCCTGTGAAAAGGCCCACTGATGGAGAAAGAGATTAGCACCGTGTTAACTGCGCGGTTCTCTCTCCTTTGCTGCAGTGCCCACTTTCACCGCTGCCTCCTGCTCTGCCTGCTCCTGCTTTCAGCATGGTAAAGAAGAATACTATCCCTGATGGGTAAGTATCCTTCACACTAAGCAAGAGGCAGGAGCGGGCACAGCTCTGCCCACAGAGAAGGGGCACTGACTGCCCCAGGCGCTTTCTTGCCTCAAGCAACCTCACCACCTACAGCCAGGTAAGGTAGGTATCTTCTCCAAGACAGAAACAGCCCAGCCATTCATCCCCCAGGTGAGTATAATGCTCCAACCTGTCTGAACACTTCTCCTTCGTCGGCCCAATACAGCCCCTTCTTCCTAATCTTCTTACCCTAAGTGTTTGTTTACTGGGGAAATGGGAGAGTAGTCCATACTTCTGACTACTCACACATGTGCTGACAGGTGTGGAGGAAGAGATGATGAGATGTGGGAGCAGGTGGCTGCATGCATAAGATCAAGGAATGTGTTCGTGAATCCAGGTCCAGAAACATCCTTCATTTTTCTTTTTAAAAAAAGGACAACAAAAGTGTTGTATCAGCAGAAATTATCATTAGAAAAACCCAAATGCAGGCTTTCTTTGGGAGAGCAAATGGGGACCACAGAATGACCTCATTTAAAACAGATATAGTTCTATTCTCCCGCTCTAATAAAATAAACAGGAAGCCCAAGTTTAGAATTTTAGCCCATGTGTTACTGCTGACATCAGTACAAACCTTCTGGGTAGGAGAGCATGCTGAGGTATAAAGGCACACAGTAATGGGACAATAACTTGCAGGTTGTACATTATTTCAGGAAAGATGGACGTTATCCTGGTTTCTGGGTAGGTGTTAAATAGGTTTATTAAGAACATTCTTAGGAGGAGCAATAAGGTAGAAAAAGCATGAGCTTCTGTAATATGGGTTGTCCTAAAAGCAATAAATAGAAACGAGATGAACAAAATTTAAAGAATAACTTCAAAAATTTGAAGTTTTTTTAGTAGCTGACAAACTTAGGGATTAAATCAGAATAAAATGTAAGAAAAACTCTTTAATCATGTATTTCTCTGAAAGTTTCTATGAAATTTCATTTGAATTTTTGACAAAGTTGAGTAAAGTGCGTTAGTTCTGCAAGCAGTGGTGCAGAAATCCAAAAAGAATTAACTGTCCTTGTTTTCTTCATACATGGAAATTATTACTAAAACTTTAAGAATCAGGTGCTCATTTCTCCCTTCTTACCTCCTCTTACGTTTGAACTGGAGTGGCTTTCAGGCTACATGGATTTCTTAAGTGTGGAAGAAGCAGAGAACTGTATTTTCAAATTCTGTGATTGGAAACCAGCACCTTTCAAGGAGAGAAACAGCTATTGTCAAGTATTTGGGTATAAAGTTAGTATTACCATCTGAGAAAGTGCCTGATACTGAAGTACTTTCAGCTTCTCCAGATACTTAGTTTTTTATACTACTAAGAAGTCAGGCTGGACATCCACAGTATCGGACATTTGGCAGTAAAGAAGTTTAAGGAATTGTCAGCCCCCCCATCTCATGCAGCAGGATATTGATGCTATCCTTGTGCTACCACAACATGTTGTTCTTGTCTGTGAATTTAGTAAACCAGGAAACCATAGCAGTGAACCTTGGAAGGAACTAAGGTGATCCTACACATGCAGTTTATTTGCCCCAAAAACAGTTGTTGGCAGAAATGAGACTGGTGTGCTGTGGCATGAGGACAAGTCCAGAGGGTTCAGTCTGTGGAACTACAACCTCAGTCATATCACCTTGTTGTAACAGCAATAGATCTAACAGTGGCTGTTCTGATTTAATGCTACTGCAGGAGGAACAGTTGAATAGATAAAGTAAGTGACACTATATGTAGCCATTTTTTAAGATTGTCTTTCTGTTCCTGCCTCAGTTCTTAACACTTTTAATCCAAGTTTCATGCTAATTAAAGCAATACAATAAATTTGAGGTTTCAGTCAAGTCAGTAGGTAAGAATAGTGCAGCTGTGGATCAGGCTCTGAGAAGCTTGGTCTAGTGGAAGGTATCCCTGCCCATGGCAGGAGGGTTGGAACAAAATGATCTTTAAAGTCCCTTCCAGCCCATACTGTTCAATGATCCTGTGATAATGGAAAGTGTTTCTCCCTTTCCCTGATAATGTCTTGGAGCAGAGCTGTGGTGTACAGTGTCCACTGCAGTCTCAAACCTAGAAGGTAGTGCTGGTGAAGTAACTTTTAGCAAAGTGAGACATCACTATAAAAGAGGGATCCACGTGACCCCTTGCACTGCTGTTTCCACCATGGAGTCAAGTTCTGGTTCTTCACAGTGTCTGAAATGGCGTTACTCTTCAGTGGTTGTAGACTATGATGTTTCAGTGGAGAACCAGACAGTAAAAGTAGTCTGAGTTGCATAACAAACAGTTTAAAAAATGCTGTGATGTTTTTACAGATTTATACACTTCAGCATCCAAAATCGTGCTGTGGGTATAATTACATAAAATCAGATTCAGTTCTGAAAAGTATCTACAGAATTGTCACCTTCTGGTATGTTAGCCTTGAATGGTGTAAAAAAATACTGAGTGAGATCTTGTTACAAAGACGAAGCTGAATTATTTTTTCCTATGCACCATAAACATACTTCTTGAACTGAAGTTTTCCTCTGCAAACTTTAAGCGTCTGCATTTTTCATTTAGACAGGAATATTAAAGAGTGTGCCATAAAGGGTTGTGGATGTTCCATGGTGGGTGGGAGAGAAGGGTTACCATAATGTGAGAGTTTATTTGTAAAAGTGCTTCATATCATCAGTATTGGATCTGGTATGTATAGAGGTATGGTAGCGATGTGGCAAATAAGGCTGTGTATATATCATGCAGTGTCAGTAACCAAAAAAAGAAAAAAAAAAAGAGGTTCCAAGTAGTAGTTTCTAAATGATCTTGCTACAGATGACAGTATTTCAGACTTGAATTTCTCTACAGTTACAATAATTATCCCTTTTGAGTGTTTGGGTATTCAGTTTCCCAGGTAAGTTCTGAACTTACAACTGCTTCTTAATCAGATATGCTCATGAGAGGCTCAAGAATTGTAGAAACCCTTGAATTGTTAAGCATAGCTTCAGGTAGTGTTCTCTGAACGTAGTTCTTCACGCAGTGTAGCTTTTGAGTATTGTATACGTGTTTACACTGGTTTACTAGCAGTGATTAACTATTAGATGAAAATCATTCTGAATGGATGCCTTGAATTCAGTACTAGTTTCTCTTACTCTGGAAGAGTGGAACACATTATTGGCTTTAGAAAGACCGATGAGATTCAACTGTTTGCTGTGAAGAACTTGTAGGGTATCTGTTGACAGTTTCCTGTGCTTTATATTTTTATATGACTCAATCACTGAGATCTGACAAACTAAAGACATGAAACTTCAAAATGATTTCCAATTCAGTGGTTCCATTGTATTGTAGCTATGACTTATTTAGGAGCTGTCTTGTCTAGCTTGCCATTAAAAATACACATAGTATCTTTATGGGGAACATACTGTTTTTCTTTAAAAATCACAAGAAAATAAATGGCAAGGTATCTGTTTAAATGATTCAGTATGAATATCAGTAAAATATCTAATTATTCAACACAATTTTGAAATCTATTTGAGAAGTTTATTAATTTGATAAGAGCATCATCAGTAGTTAAAGTAAATCTTACTACGAATCAGTTCTAAAACATAGCAAATTATACTGGAAATTAAAGCTTCTGCATGGCCTTAAAAGTAATGTTAAACTAAAATATGAAAAAACTGTGTGTTCCACACCTGGCTCTACAAAAAGCTTTAACCAAAGCAGATAAAATATGCAGCTCAGTCAGCTACTTCATGGCCAGATTGTTTTTCATTCAGGTCTCTGTCAGCTCTTAGTCACTGGTACAGGAATGATGATGGTGCCAAGTCTTGTGATAACACCTTTGACTCCTGCCTTTCTTCTTTCCACCTATGTTCAAGCAGGGCACAAACTATGTGTCAAAATTCTCATTCATACTTGTTAAAATGTTTAGTTATGTCTTTGCTCTTGTAATTCCTGTTTATGTCACTACCTGCTACTCATCTCTGATAATTTCTGCCTTTTATCCAGACTTATTCTGCAAGAGTTTTACTTTCTTTAGTCTGGGTCACCTGTTCTTTTGTTGACAACAGAACAAACTTGAATTTATTTCCTTAGCTAATCTTCGTTTAATTTCAGTCTGCTGGTTTTATTTTGAGGTAATTTTTAGTTCTGCAGCAATATGCCGAAGTTTCCTTTTTAAATATTTTTGAAGATAACATGGAACCCATACCCTTTATATTTTTGATGAGGAATGCCTTCTGCTCATTTTCTACCAGCGAGCTGTCAGCAGCTTTTCAGTTTCTTGCTGATTTTGCGGATTTTTTTTCTGGGAGGATTTAAATGGCTTTAAATAAAAATGAATAAACCCCCAAGTTTATTAAGGTCTGACAACAGACTCTGTTATCCTGGAGCATTGTTCTGTCAATCCCCTAATATGAAAAAAGTTCAGAATTTTTACAAAGCCTTTTTTACATTGCGAATTAAGGAAATAAGATTTTAAAGCCCTTTTTTGATCGTCTCTTAATTCACTTCTAAGTGCTCTTATTTACGATAAGTATGGTTGGTTTCCAGTCATACTTTTCCAAGAGAAAGCAGGTTAAAACAGTGCTGAATTTCTGGTCTTAATTGATTCATATACAGTTTATATACCTTAAACAGGAATAAGTGGAACATAGTGTCAAACTTTTGTTTTCATATTTTACAGCAAGTTTACAGCTACCAGACTCCAAAGTTTACAAGCTTGAAAATTCACTTAGGAAGACTTGCCAAGTTAGAACACTTCTATAATACACATATGTTATTTGTAGGGGACTGGTTTTGTTCCTAGTTGCAATTATGAGATACAAACTTCCTGCAAACATTTAGAATTTAGTAAAAGGTTTTACTGCAAAGACCTCTCAGTGATTTCATCTCTAGCTCACGTTTACACCTTCTTACCTTGTATGCCTACACTGTGAGCCTTGATCTGTTCTTTACCTCGTGATGAAGATAAAAGAGATAAGGTAGTGCTAAAGACATGGATGTAGTAAATCATAAAATGTTTGTTTAAGCTTCCAGTCACCATGCTGTGGGTTTCCTTTGTTAGTTCCAAGTATCTGTGAATGGCGATGTTATTATTTATATACTGTGACAAGTATAATTATGGATATTTCATTGAGAATTTTGCCAGCCAACTTCTAGTTTTTGTTCTGATATGGGAATTGTGAACAAAGCAAAATAATCAATGGTTAGAATATTTTAAAATTAAGTATGCAGTTTATTTAGTAAATGATGTGGTTTTATGGAAATCAGAAAGGAATTTAGAAATTGTTATGCTCTCTTTAAAGGGAGATATTAATTCAAACATTAATTCTGAAAATTGTAAGTGAACAAACATCAGGGTTCAAGAATCTAGTGGAAATGTTTTGTATTTTAATAGTTGAGGTATTAGCTGAAAATGCAAAAATGCTGTATAGATTTTAAGTCATTCAGCTGCATCATCTGAAGTCATAGAGATAATTTGCCCTTACATAAGAATAAGAAATACAAGTCCTAAATTTAGTAAGTTATCACTTTGAAGGTAAAATTGATCTGCTGATTAACTTGTTTTCCTCTTCAGGTAATCCTTTTCATATTCTTTTAAAAAATTGAAATCTCGGAAATGTGATATATCAAGAGCTTTTCCAGTGCAGCGTAGAACTTGTGAATATCAGTTCTTTGTGGGTTTCGTGTTAGTAGTGGTTTTGAGTGTTGTAACAAACCTTCATAATAGTAGGTGATTTTTGGTAAGTTATGGTGTGATGGAATATTCTCTGTATTTTTGAAAGTGCAGTCAAGAGTGTTTCTTTGAAAAATAAGCATATTACAAAGGAAACACATTTGCAAAATATAGATTTATATTGTTAATGAAAGGAAACTTTGCATTTAATTGTGAATCACATGACTGATGCATACATAGGATAACTTTACAAGGTGCTTGAGTCAGTAAAGTTGAAAAATTTCCACCGAATATAACACTACTTTTTTACCTGTTGAACCTTACACATCTGCTTTGCTTTATATTGATGCTACATGTTGTAAATGCTATCCTGCCATTTTGAGGGGAGGAATTTTTTGGAAGTTGAAGACGAAGGAAAGAAAAGAGTTTTCAAATGTCCTGGGGATACCTTGAAACCACTTCATGGAATAATTGCAGATTTGGAGACCTACTTATAATGTGTAATAACATCAATTTTTATGTGCTTTGTGCTACAGGTATCTTCTGTTGAATCATGTAACTTGAAAATACTTAAAAATAAATATTTGTTTCATTACAGATGGAGGAGTTTGACACCAGTTGGACAACCTATACCAGGAACGAGATTTATTGCATTCAAAGTACCTTTAAAAGGGGTATGTATAAGAATTAACTATAGATTGGCCGTACCAGATAAACTGCAAAAGTAATGAAAAGTAGCATGAATGTTCATGCAAACTTTGAAGGAAAATTTTTGAAAAATGATTTATTCCCATTCAGCCCTTTCAGTAATCTGCTAGTGGCTTTTAAAAAATAATTATTTTTCTAATTTTTTTTTAATAATTGGTGTTACTGTTTTTATTTATCTTTTAAAAATCAACAAGTCTCTAAATCAATCAGCACAATTCATTTGATCACTAATAAGTG